>CM027829.1:5066149-5666149 GCA_016097485.1 Eucalyptus sideroxylon x Eucalyptus melliodora
CTTTTTCATCAAGATATCCCAAACGATAATACCAAAGAGTAGATAAATTATTTGTGGTCATTATAGTTGCAATCATATCACTGATATTGTCTCATTGGAGAAGGTAAAGTGTACCCATACGCTTTCTCTTTGCTACTACTCTTACTCCATACGCTTTCTCTTTGCTACTACTCTTACTCCTGATGTTATCTTCCACTCTCCGCAGCCAAAGGTTATTACAAAACCTTCTTGATCAAATTTACTGGTTGAAATCAAATTTTCTTTAATTCTGGAATATGCTTAGTTTCACGCAAAATTAGACCTCCTCTAGTTGAGATGTTAAGAGTCACGGTTCCTTTTCCTAACAATTGGACACATGTGGCCGTTTCCCCACAACCACTTGTCCAAAATCTCCATTGGCATAATCATCAAATATGTCTCTTTGCGACAGTGCAATGAAAAGGAAGCGCAAGAATCAATAAATCATTTATCTGTTGTCAAGTCAAACCCTGCAGAAAAACATAAGTTATCTAGCAAAGATTCATCGCTAGCTACATTAGCACCTTGATTCTCATCTTATTGCTTCTTTTTGTAGGCTTCACATTGAAACCTCTAGTGTCTGGTTTTGTGACAACACTCATCTTTTGCAACCTGTCTCTTACCCTTGATTGTGATCTGCCACGACCGCTGAAATTTCCTCTACTTTTACTTCTTTCACAGTTCTCCACTGCAAGTGCCGTCGAAGATGTAGATGCAGAAAAATTATCTCCACCTAAGATTTTCCTTCGCATCTCTTCATCCATGATGCTACTCACAGCATCATCAAAAGTTAAATCATCCTTCATGGTGCTTGAAATTCCCTGCACTGATATTGTAGTTTTTTGGAAGAGAACATAAAAATAATAAAGCTTGAAACTTCATATATAAATTTATGCTGCGGATTCCAATTGACCCGTGACCTGTGTGAAACTCATTAATATGCTCCCGCCACATAACCTCTATCAAATAACTTCATATTAATCTGGTTTCTTCAGCAAAAATACTTGATTTGATGTGGATGGCTTTTCATATATATTCATTAGAATATCCATGACTCTTTTGTAGTTTTTGCTTTCGCGATGTGGTACCTGTCTTTTCACAACCTAGACGAATCGCACCTAATGCCTTTCGATCAAGAATTTTCCATCCAGATTCTCATTGTCGGATCCATTTCCTCCATCTCGAGTTTCCAATCCTCAAGTGGTGCATAGAGATCTTTTTATAAAGATAATCCTCTATTTGTAGTTTCCACTATCCGAAATCCTCTTCATTGAACTTATCGATTCGATTTTATCTTCCGTAATCATGTTTGCTTTCAATTGAACGTCACCGAAAACTCGATGTTCTCAATTAGCCAACCTAAGCTCCGTATACCAATTGTTACGAAACCGCACGCGACTCCAGAAAATAACGCTCGTAAACAATTCACTGCACATAATATAGTAATAAAATAATGTAATCGGATGAACACGCCAAAAAATTATTATCCGAAGTTCACCCAAACCCAGGGAAATTCGTCTCAGCCATGGAGGCGTGCAAGATCCATTAGACTTCGAAAAAGTTGGAATACAATGACAATCTTCTCTCAAGATCATGGCACGAGAGATTGAGAACCTTTATCGAAAATCTCACTTTTTTCTTCTCTCTTTTCTTGCCTCTCTATTTTTCTTTTTCAGCGTCTTGACGGCTAGGGTCTTGACATCGGTGATATAAAGATATCACTTTTAACCTAAAGAAAATCTGATAAAAAGAACAAAAAACCCCTAAAAACAAATATTTGATTTCATCTATAACCCGGACATTAGGTCCTTGCCGTAAGCCTCGACCTCCTGGGAAGAAACCATATACCTCACCATTAATGGAAATGGAGTATTTCGGCGTTTGAACGCAAATCATAATAAGATGAATAAACAAAGGCGAAAAACCAAAAGCCAAAAGGGTAAGCTCAAGGAAGTCGAGTCCAGATGTCACATATTTTAAACCAAAAGCCAAAAGGATAACTTAAATCTTTTCATGTCTTTTACAAGCGTCAAAAGCCATAATTTACAAATAAGAAATATATTTTTTTGTGAGGAGTTTTTATGCCATTCAAAATGGCATAAATAGCTCTTCTGACGTTCTCTCTAATATTCATTTCTTCTATCTTATTTGTCCTCTTTAGTCTTTAATTTAACAAAATCGAAAGAAAGAAATAACTTCTCTACTTGCTACTTGACACTCGCCTCACTCGCTTTGGGTCACTCATGCCGCCGCTACTCGATGCTCGCCTAGCTTGTTACTCCTGCTTTCGATGCTGATGCTCCTCCACTCGACACTTATCGCTCGCCTTCTTTTAGCGCTCATGAACCTCTCGCTCACCTTTTCAGCAATACAAAAAATGAAATAAAAAATTATCAGTTGGTTCTGATTGATGCTGCAAAATTGGACCAAACCCATTGGGTCGATTCGTCCTCAATTGCTTTTAGATAATACTGAAAAATAAAATAAATAAATTATCGGTTAGTTTCTGGTTGACCTTGGAACCGATCCAAATATATGAGTCTAGATCCAGTTCTTCGATCCCCGAGCTCAATAAGAGTTGATCCTAAATCCCAATGATTTGAGGCATCAACACTGTACATGTTAGATACAGGGTTAAGGGTGGATCCAACCCAGACCATGCTCATCTAATTGAGTAGAAGGTTTGCCCCAAATTAAAAAACCCTAAATTGCCACTTACGATAAATTTCCCATATCGAAAACCCTAGTCAATTAGGAGGAGGGATTGGGCTTGGAGGCAGCGTCGAAGTGGAGGATTGGCGGTGGAATTTAGTCTCGAGCTCGTGCTTCTCTTGCTCGTCGATCCCAAGCTCAATAGAGTCGATCCTTGGTCCCAAGACCGAGGACCAATGACTGCATACGTTGATTCTAGGGTTAAGGGGTGGATCAACAACCCGAACCATGCTCATCCCTAATTGAGTAGAAGGTTTGCCCCAAATTAAAAACCCTAAATTGCCACTTACAACAATGGTACCTATAGAAAACCTAGTCAATTAGGAGGAGGGATTGGGCTTGGAGGCGTCAAAGTGGAGGATTGGCGGAATTTAGCCTCGAGCTCTCGTGCTTCTCTTTTGCTCGTCATCCCAGAAGCTCAATAAGTCGATCCTTAGTCCCAAGAATTGAGGACCAACACCGTATTACGTTGGATTCTAGGGTTAAGGGGTGGATCAGTCCAACCCAATCCATGCTTCATCCCTAATTGAGTAGAAGGTTTGCCCAAATTAAAAAAACCCTAAATTGCCACTTACTTATAAATTTCCCATATCGAAAACCCTAGTCAATTAGGAGGAGGGATTGGAGAAGCAGGCAGCGTCAAAGTGGAGGATTGGCGGCGGAATTTAGCCTCGAGGCCCGTGCTTCTCTTGCTCGCAAAGCTTCCAGATTTTCTTTTGCTTGATCTCAAAGCGCTTCAAGATGCGCCCACCGACGATTTCTTTGACAAGAGTTATCGTTTCTTTAGTAGTTCTTGCTTAAGGACATCCGTTCTAAGGTCTGTGGGTAAAGAGAGGAGAAGACGATCGAGTTTTGCAGAAAGGGCTAATCGAAGTGAACGTCGTTGTTTTTTTAATTCATCGAGTTATATAGGTTTGTGCAATGCCATCTATCCATGTGGATTAATTTTTATTTTTATTTTTAAATGTTGCATCATATCAAACTTTTAATTATAAATGACATGTACTTATTTTTGCCAAAATTTTTACCAAAAACATTTAATGATTGCTTTCTAATTTTCCACATAAGTGATCTCGGGGAAAACTTTTTGACATTAAACTGAGCACAAAGACCGCATATAATTTTTAGAACTTTTAGTACTTCTAAGGCATCCTTATGCCAATATCTTGCTGTGAGAATTTAGCTTTCTTATGCGCTAAAGCAAGACCTATTGATTTTGGTAGACCTAAATTGCAATTAGGGGGAGAAGCGCCATCTATCTACCTAACTTCTTACACAATGAACTGGCATCAATAAATATAACATTAGGTACCACATTTGATCCACCAAGCCATTGTTGAATTTTAACAGGGTACAAATGAGATCAAAATGCAGTTCCCACAGTCAGGTTCTATAATCAAAGATTCAGAGTCATGACCTTTTGTGACCACAAGAACCAACAGCTAGATAATCCAGGTTAAAATAAAAGAAAAACGACTGCAATCTTTAAATACTCAGCCCACAATGTGGCTCTAGATTTTTGGTAAGATGGCTCTAGATTTGATATCTGTAAAACATATAAGTTCCCCCAACTCCACATCAAGCATCTTATTCTAACTATTCGAGAGAGGGAGGAGATGGAGGGCATCCATGCAGTGCTCCATGCCAATCAGCTTCTCACAAACGCAAACCTTTTAGTGGTTTCTCCGTGACTGCAAAAAAGAATACAACATGAGAAATGGGAACTGAAAGCATAAAAAAATCGCGACAATGCATTTCTTTGTTTCATCAAGGACCATACCTCTATTTCCTCAGATAGATCCTTCACCTTGTCTGCAATCTCTCGTCTTTTTTGTGCAGCTATCATATAGGAAAAGCAAACAAGCTACAGTAAGCATTTATCTGATTTATTAAAATTAACATAATCATATCGCAAATCCTGCTAAAGCAGGGAGCCAGAAACATACCCATATTAGACACCTCCTCCAATCTCTTTGATGTCCTCACTGCAAATCTTTGAAAAGCAGGGCTTTGCAAAGACAATAGGCGATAGTAAAGAAATGAGATGAAGTCATTATTTTTGTAACCATACTGTTAAACCAGAAAGCACATCAACAGAGATTATCGTAGCAAGAAGCCAGCGTTGGAGCCCAATTATCACATTAGCGTACACAAGCAATGAGATAACTCGCTCACGTAGGATGTGCACACCATGAAAAGAGAATTAATGTTGAGGTCTTGCAGCAAAGATCACACTCATATCAAAATCAAATTGCACTGGGTAGAAAAATTCAGCTTTGCTGCAACACACTAACAACTTCTATGTATTACACATAAACTAATTATATCAAATGAACATTATTCATGCTATGAATAGATATATGAAGACAGCATGGAGACCATAACAATAAGCAAAGATGCAGCAAACAATGAGAACATTGAAAAAAAAATTGAGGTAAGTTGCAATCAACAAAAATACTACAGCTGCATGCTCTATAAAATGATAATATAATAAGTCACAAGACTCAAATTAACAAGGCAACACAATTTTGTGTCTGAGCATCAAGAGCAAGAGAGACATCTGTTCATGGATTACATTTAATGAGTAACTGGGTGAACCAACAGACAGAAGTTAAAAAAGAAGAGGGGCAAAAGGATGGTACAGAACAATAAGTACCTATTAGCCAGACCGTTATTAACAATCTCATTAGCTACATAGGAGATAACCCTGTGCAAAAAGTTTCCTCCTGCCATTTCCTTGCACTTAATCTCCTCAGTTTTTCAAAGCAGACAGCAAACACAATAACCTGCGCGACACAAATTCAAACTCGACATCAAACAAACTAAAACCAATTCCAAATTCAACGACACAGAGCAGCTCGAAACTCAATGCACTTCTCAAATCAAAGAATCGCAAATCCACGAAAATCTAAGGAGACCGCAACCCAAAAAAACCCCCGATTCAATCTTTGCCTTTCCTCAATCCACCATCAAATGCCGACCTTCAACTGAAAAAAGAAAAATGACACCGAAAGTGAAAACCCTAAATTAAGAAAAACGATGAAGGAAAAGCCACGTCAATAGCTCCAGGACTACGATCAACGTCTCATCCAAAACCAACCCATTTCAGCTACGCTCCAAATTCATCGACTTTCGGAAGAAACGCGGCGACCCATCAATCGACACGAGCTCGCCATGAAATCGACAACCCCGTAGATGAAGGAGTGCACAAAACGCATGAATTTCAACGGGGACACGTAAAAAACCCTACTCCACCATCGTAGACAGGCGCGCGCGCAGAGAGAGAGAGAGGGGGAGAGGGACCTGCTTGAATTGAGAAGGAAGACGGCGGACGGCGGAGCTGCGGCAGGCGATGAGGACGTTGGAATCGTCGAGAAGAAGGCCGCGGCGATGCCGATGAATGCGCTTTTAAAAGTTCGTTTCTTGGAAAGTATATTCCGTAAAAATTATTTTCGACAAAAATCGAAATAGTTTTCAGTTTATTTTGTAGTCTGCGAAAAATCTTATTCCTAGAAATTATTTACTCCATTATGATTATAACAATATTTTGTTCCTAAAAATTAGATATTAAGGTGATGTCGAAATCAATGTTACTGACATGTCAAGTGTGGAGTTTATATTTTCTTATGAAAAAAATGAAGTAACCTCAAAAAAGATGCCAAAATAATAGAAAATGCACATAATCGACAAACTTTATATCCTAGCAGTCATAAAAACTCTATGTGAGAGTTTGAGTGGAAAAAGGCGTTCGCAAAAACGATTTTTTCTTTTTTAGAATGGAGAAATAATTTTTTTTTCAATTTCAACCCACCAGTTTTTTTTTTAAGCTTGTAAATCTTATCCATTAATTATTTACTTTTAGTGAACAAAACACATGAAATTTGAAATCATTTCATGGAAATTACTTTTCTTAAAACAAAAGTGACTCCCTAAACGTTGATTCGACGATCAACTTCACAGAAATGGATTATTTAGTAAAAATAAAATTTACAAATTGGATTATCACAAGAAGGATATACTTTTACAAAATGTATCATCCAAAAGATTCATCGTAATAGTTATTTTTCACTTTTTGGGCCAATGGCCCAGCGCTCTGTTGAGAAAGATATTTACAAATAATACATTATTATTAATGGCACATAACATCTTATAAGAATATAGTTTCCAAAAAAATTATTAGGGTTTGACTTACTAATTTATCATCTAAAAAGTAGGTAATAAAACTGAGTAACATTTATAAGGAAAAGTCATGTTGTACTTTCGGAAAATTTCACCAAGTTCGCCACATTTTTCATGGACACGCAAATGCACAACGTTAGTCTTGGGTTTTTTCCCTTTGTATTTTGGCCCAATTATTGTCATATTTTTCAACACCCAATTTGAATGAATGCTGCCGATACTGCCATCGCTAAATTAATCTCCAGTGTGTAAAATACAGTTCAGATTCTACAATTAGTAATAATTAAAAGCAGTAGAGCTGGCTTCGTGTTTAAGTAAATGCCTTAGGAACCTTTTTTCTAGCGATACAATCATAGGAACTGAATGTATCCAAGACTTTGCTTAACTGAAATCTGTCAAATTACATCTATGTAGCTAAAATGAGTTATACATAAGAAACCGGAAAAGAACCGTGAGATCTTCCTTCACGTTCCTATACAAGCATCTGCTAGCTATAAATAAAGCCAGCGTCTCACAACAGGTGTGACATGGATTGCCTGCTCTACTCCAGCGCGTTGGGAACACCTGGGCCTCCTCCGCTGCCTCGCGACCTTGCTTTCCACGTATGCACAAATGACAGACTGCCATTTGCTTGCCTCAGTATGAAGATGATTGTGGAAAGCTGCACCAATGTGCTAAACCACACAATGAAAGAACGGCTTCTCATGATGAGAACCCCTTAAGCTCGATGAGAAATGCTTCAACCACTCATCACGAGGAGCATAGAAGCCTCCCTATCTCACTGAGAGCGCTGATGTGAGTAGTTGGCAATAGTAGCCGCAGTAATGGAACCGAAAGAAGACGATGATACAGACTTTGCATTCACTTTCTTCACTGCTTTTTCCACAACAGATGGAGAAGGTACACCAAACCACTGGAGATACCAGGAAAGGATTATCGACCTTCTCTTTCCATCAGATCCATCAGCGGGCCACCTTCCCAATTTCAAGTAACTATGCAAATCATCACTCAAATGCTGAGAAAATTGGAAGAGATCTTCCAACCGTTTCGAAGTGAACCTATAAAAATGGACTGAACAACACTGCCTCTTGCATTGGTGAGCTTTCCACCTAATGATGCTTGAGTGTAGGCAAGAGCAAGCTGCGTGGAGAAGGCCAATGAGAAACATTTGAAGTGCACATCACGATTGTGCAGGAGAGAATGGTAGATAGATTACACCAATAGGCCTACTGCCCATACCAGAAATCAAAATTTTGCTTCAGAATAGGGATTTTGGCTTGACATACTTCAGTTTTTGGTTATATGGAGGATGATGGTCCATGCCCCTGATTTGTTCTCATTTACTACTGGGCAGTCCCATCTTTGCACAATGATACGAGCAAACAAGTTCATGCATCACATGATACCTAGAGCTAACATGTGCACATGATCATCGGTGAATTCTTGAATTGTATATGCTTCCTGCCCAATTAATTTCTCTTTTGTCCTTCCAGAGTTGAATCTGAACAATGATCAGGAATTAAGTGCCATACCTTTAAACTTGAGACAGAGACCGAGTCACACAAAACATCATTATTGTTCTTAACCAGATCAGCCATTAATTCCATAGTTGTGTACAATGACAAATAGACCTGCACAATGTTGAAAGGTAATTAAGAGATGAAAATCATTGAAAGCAGCAGTAGTACAAGTAATACAAGACATTCATAACAAGAGTTCTGACACTGAAAGAATAATGCAAAAGCAACCACTGTTCCACCAGAGCAAAGGTATGTCCACCTCAAATATCATATATATGATATCCAATAAGCTCTAAACACTGCTTTGAAAGTGCAACTATCGAAGACAAGCTACATTTGCCCTCTGTGGCGCTACATTTAACCTAGCCATGAAATTAACCATATATGAATGTATTACGCAATCAACTTTTTCTTTCTGAGGTAACTCTTTTTAAGGTGAATTTTCCGGGTTAATTTGCTACCTGCAAAAGGGCTGGTCTGTCCTTGCTTACACATTCAAATAGAACTTGCACACAGAACTCTTGGAAATCAACATCTGGTCTGCAGAAGATATTGCAATCGATTAGGATAGATAAGACAAGTATGGCACATGGCTTAGGGACCCAAAGCAGAATGGACTTTTGGGCGAGCAATACTGATCCACAGTTTACTGTTTCCACTGTAACACCAAAGTCATATAACTGTTTTTCTCTTTTTTCTTCTTTGTTTTTAAAATTTAGGATCATCTGAATGGAAAACCACACACTTACCTGCTATTCCAAGATGGGTCACGGCAGAGCTGTGCAAAAGCAATCAAACTGGGCACTGACGAGAATGTACTGACTAACTGATCAACAGAGATATAACTTCCAGTAGTATTCCCACTACTAGCTCTCAAATTGGTCATACTGAAAACCTACATCAGAGAAAGGCAGCTTGATGCCAAATATAGCTCAATGCACGTGGAGGGAATGGAAGGGCAGAAAATGATTTAATGACCTTGTGCATTGCTTGAGATAGCAGCGACTGACACCCTATGGGATCATCCACATATGAACAGGCTCCAACCTTTCGTTTAATGTAGAGGGTCCCCGAATTGAATGGGTCATTCTTTGCACCATCAGTCCACCACGGTTTCTCTATAAGTTAATAGAAAATAAATCATGAGACACAAGATTACTAGAGAAACCAAACAAGAAATTACAAAGCAGTATCTGGCCACCTTCAGGTACAAGGTTTATGACTTGAGTCCAATATCGAGGGCCACAAACACGGACGGATTTCAACTGCAATGAAAAAAGTTAAACAGAATGATAAGCTACAAATTTGCCACATAGGAATGAGCACAGAGGATCAGACAGAAATCACCGCTTTTTCTATCCCTTTTTTTTTTTTTTTTTTTTTTTTTTTTTGGGGGTGGGGGGGGGGGGGATTTGAAGAAACAGACAGGAATCGCCAATCATTTCAAGGTTTTCCAATGGTGCTTAGGGACTACAAACCTGCTCTGCAGATACTGCCACAATAATATCCACTATAACAATTGCAGCAATTGAAAAGCTCGAAGAGTGGCGTGTTAAGCCCTAATATCATGTCTGATGAGGGAGTGAAAAAAAAAAAAAAAAAGTAGCCTTTACTGAAGAGGTCAAGTTTTAGAACTACTTACAATAGAACGCTCTGGTAGAATGCAAGGGGTAATTTCACAAAAACTAGTTTCCGAGTAATTTTCACTCTCCTTGATTGTGACCTCAAGAGGAGCATAAACAGGCAAACCAGTGTCAACATCTATTGTCTGAATCCAGCGAGCTTCTGTGGCTAGAACATACAAATGTCTGAATGCCTGGAGAAGACCATCACTTCATTACAAATCACTTGATATTGTGACAACCAGTAAAATTCACACTTTTCAGTCAGAACAGCCAGAAAACTGGGTTTAATGAACAACGCTAAAAATAATACTACAGATGGAAATTTGCAAGCATACGCAAAAGTTGGGCCCAAAAGCTTTTGATACAAAATGCAATTTAACACATACAGGTCTTCAAGTGTAACAAAATGTAATTTAATGTGCACAGGTCTTCAAGTCAGCTTTTCTAGGGGGGGGTACATAACATTAATAGGAGAAAACTCTGCAACTTCAGTAATAAACTACTCTGATTACCTGAAGATGGCAACGATTATCATTTGGTCCAGCAGGCAAACGTGGATAGAGGGTAATCAGCAAAGCAGCAATTGAGCTGTTGCTAGTAGAAAATGTGCGCATACCTCCCCAAGAAACAAGAAGCCAATGGCCAAGCTTATCTAAAATCAGGATGAAATTGGTCAAAGCAATAAGTTAAAATCTAGAGTGCAACAATATCGATCAGAAAAATTTCTCCACTTGACTTTCTTGGAGGACCATTGTGACATTATAAGGATAAATCTATGGCAAACAGATTTGGAAGATACAGATACCCGATCCAACTCCAACCAGGGAGAAAGATCAAATACACTTGCTTCTGAAAAGGTATTGCAGAGATTCTTGAGGCTTTTTGCCAAATAAATGGGAAATTTGCTCATCAAAAGGGCACCAACCACCATATAGAAACATTGAGCACAAAATCTCCATCAGCAAACAAAAAAGAGATGGAAGCTTAGCAGAAAATTTCAGAACCGTGCAAACTTCTTCCTTTTCTGTTCTGCCTCCTAATTTACTGATTTATAGACAAGGTAATCCACTGATACATCATCATATGATATTTTCACTTAGGATGTCTGATTCAACATATAGCAATATGAAAACAATAATGCTTTGATGATACACGAATCTGAATTATAGATTACCAACAATCAATTAAACAATCTTCAGCACAACTAACAATGATACAAACTTACCGTCATTTGTGTTCCATAATTAGAATGACCATCAGCTGAATTTCGTCCTCGGAGAAATTTCAATAAGCGTAACGTTTGTAAATGTCCAGAACCTGCCATCACCTGGTCTTCCACCACATCAGTAAGAAGGAAATGGCAAAATTCAGGAACAGAAGGTAGTGGGTACAGAACAGTAAGCAAAATACCACAGAAAAGAGAGCACGATAAGATGAAGACAAATCTCCAGTGTGCCCCTATCAACATAATTGGCCAGCCCCTTGGGAAAGTTGCTTCCACTAACAGGAGCAACAGGCTTCATCTGTAGAATTAAATATAAGTTATACACAATCATAAATATAGTTCTCATGCGAGTACAGCCAAGCACAATTTCAAACCTCATTTAGGAAGTAGACTGCATATTCATACAGTAACTCCTGTGCATTTCCATCCATAGTACCCGCAAACTTGAGACCTGTCCAAAGCAAACGCTAAAAGAAGTCACTGAAAAGAAGATGTACTTGCTCTGGACTTTTATCTCTCTCTCTCCCTCTCTCTCTCTCTCTCTCTCTTTATTTTTTAATCTTGGAAGCTGATGTGAATTAATTACTGCTGTAGACCCCAACTTAAGAAAGCATTCAAAGAACAACAGTGCTATAAGAAAGCAAGTAAAATGGAAAATGCAGACAAGGAGTACAAGCCAGTCAAGCAAGACATTTTAGAGATCTACTTTACAAGATATACAGCATAAAGAAACTGAAAACAGAGATACTGGACAAAACCTGAGAGCTGATTTTAATATATTCCTAATGAATCAATAATCTAATTTGGCGTCCTTTGGCTGGTTTAGGCTCTCTAGGTCAAATTTTTTTTTCTTTCTTTGTCGAATCTCTAGGTCAAAGTTCATTATGCTTATATACTGCTTAAAGATCGGACAGCTGATTTTAATTTATTCCAGTAACAAAAATACAAAACTACATATCCAGAGAAGATTATTACCAAGAGAAATACATGCTCCAGCTACTATATTTATGTATGCCTGAACAAGTGCTTCTACATCAGTCTCCATGAGATTCTCAACATCCTCTCTAAGGCCTTCAACACCGATTTTCACTATTTCAGGCACCTGACTCTCAATCCAGTTTTTGGAAGGATGAACCCTACATGATAGATATTTATCACCATGATTATATCTAGAGAAGAACAACTGCAACTTCAACTCCAGAATTGCGTATCTGAATAATGTTACCTGCTCCACATGATCATGTTCAGAGCAATAACTCGAAGCATTATGAAGTCAGGCCTCATATTGCAAATCAAACTGTGTGCAAGGAATTGAAAGCCTAGACAAAATCACCTCGGATTCAGTCTGTTACAGAAAATGCAAGAACCCCTTAGAAGATACAAGAGAAAAAAATAAAGATGTCATGTTGCCACATCCACAGCAACTAGGACTGCTTCTACAACTTAACAGAAAGTACCTTTAAAAACATTAGAGCAAAAGGGCAACAATAGCCCCAGGTGCAGTCACATCAACATTGAAAGCCGCCATTATCCATCATCTGAAAACATTAGGAAACAAAAAGAAAAAATAGCTAAAGAGGAAGTGATAACAGCATTAGTTATCTTACGACACCACTTTGAGCCTATATAATTGTATCATGAAGGCAGACTCTAATCTAGAGCGTTAACAGCTGAAGTAACCTGCCCAAATCCTCGATTGTGTTCCTCTGTTGAGGGTGTCAACAAATAAGATCTTTCCTGAAATAAGCAAAACATTCAACTACTTATTGGCTAAATCATGGAGAAATATCTTGTGAAATACAAGGATCAAATTCACTGAAGATCTTTATATCCATAATTTTATCTGACCAGTCTACCGCAACAATAAGTAAACATAGGACAAAAGTATGTACATACACTGTGAAGTTCTTTGCCACCAATATAGTCAAACAGCCTATCAAGCAAAGTTTCCACAAATCCAAGCATGTCCAAGCCACGCCCTTGAATTCAATAATAGAATGTTAGGTGGATGGTGAAACCATCATATGACTGAAGTTGCAAAGAAAAAAAAAAAAAAGTAACTTGCTAATTTTGACAGGAGACTGAGACACCACGTACCAAGTGCAACAAGACCCAGTAGAAAAACCTGCAGAGACAGCATAACCCTCTCTTTCAAGCACATTATCTCCACCACTTCTTCGACCTATTTCACTCTGCATAATTTATAACAACCAGGTCATGCAATGATAGCAGATGCTTTGAAAGGATTATCTTTTGGTCACTAGCATCGTATGACAAAGCTAGGCTGCATTTTGAAATGACAGATCAAAGCAAAGATTAACCATTTCACAGGTAGCAATGTACTAGTTTCTGATAGCACATAGCAAGAATATGCAACTGTCTACCAACATTTACAGCCAGAGGTCAAGCAAACAATGGGAATTTGACATACTGAGGGGCATCAACCTAGTGGGGGTATATAAAACGTGGTGGAGAATGCTCCTGCAATCATAGTCGAAGATATTGGTTTAACATAATCTTAGGTGACATACTTTTTATATGTAGACATTCAGCATCAAATAAAGACAATCAGCATTGTGTCCATAATTAACTTTAACTCAGTTATATACACAACACTTGAGCAGTATGCTTGGTTGGCATCAAGCCACACTGGCTGAAAACACAATGCCATCATAAGTTCATAACTATCTAGCTATAGTGATCAGAGGACAAAATCACTCTGTCACAACATACAATAGCAAGAAGCAGTAAAAATTTTAGTAAGACCGTGCATGATTTATTGTAGAAAAACCAGTCCAATTTCACACTTGCAGATAGGCAATCTATCAACTTCAAAATAGGCTAGCTAGATTATATAGATGTATCAGTACTAAAACAAAACAAAACAACGTACCAAAAGAATTTGCATTGTTTGTGGATGTGCTGAACCTTCATAAAGAAGCCCCACTGACACAAGCGCTGCTGACTTCAGAGTCAATTGAAGAGAGTATGAAGTTCCAATTAGCATTTGAAATAATTCTTTTGAGTATCAAAATCTGAAACAGTTTGCTAGCAAGTGCCTCATTATGTAGAAACAACCTTAAGATGGATCTTATGATAAAATTAGTAATTACAAGGGGCACGATACACACAGCTGCCATAGCATGAAGGCACACTCATAACTTTAAGTCACAAAATGTCAGGTTACACCCGTGGTGATAAATTATCTGATAGTAACTGCATCAAGGTGCAAACCTGCAAAAGTGTGGGTAACTCTAACTCAGGAAAAGTTGATGGATGCCGAGCAGGTATATGAACATAAAGAACCTGCAACACAGAACGCCAGTCATATAGAGAATGTACTTAACAGAAAGAAATTTGTGACCTAACAAATGATTGAACTGTAAATATAGGCTTAACAGACTTCTTTCATTGTAAACAGTGTAACTTTGTGATGCAGGAGCATAATCCTATTTTCTAGTATTGATAGTGTTTTTTTTTTCTTATTTTGTCTTTACATGGACTATTTAGGGTTAATAAGTGGTCACATGGTAGTCATGTGAAATTTAATGAGCTCCAATGGTCAATATCAAAAGTAAATTATGTCAGATCAAGGGTGGAGATTGTCTTACATCTGCAACCCTTAAATAGGCATTTATTTCACTGTCATTACATTTCCATGTTCAATATATATGATTGGTTCTTATGAACCCCAGAATAAGATTTCTCTGTTCCAGCTTTCTAATGTTCTTTTTGCTATCTTTTACTTTTCCTACTACAGTATCAGAGCCCCTGTTAGGGCTTTCCCAACATCACTTTGACTTTTTCCAAGTATTAAAAGCTCAAACTGCTCTAAAATCTCAAAATATGGGGATGGGAGAAAGACCTCAGAACCACCATGCAGCTACTGGCAACAATAACTCCCAAGGTTGATCGAATACTTAGATTATAAATTCAAGATGAAGATGCACTTCAATGACTCCGATAGACATCAATATGAGTGATGAAATAAGTGAGCAGCGGTAAAATGGTGTAAGGAAGAAGATTTCACCTTTGAAATTGCTGGATGCATTGTCCCTCTATAAGAAGCTGCCAAGCCTATCATTAGTCCCACAGTTGTGCTTTCATGTTCCTACAGAAGAGAACTTAGTGGAATACATAACCACACAACTACAAATAGACAGATGACAAGGACCAAAGATGACAACATCAGAAAAGTTGAAAATACAAGACACCTATACCAATATCAATCCTGAAGAAAATCAATTAATACATAGTAGGTGGAACAAGAAAGAGATCAAACTTTTGAATTATAGAAAAACTAGAGGAATTTCAAGAGAAAATAAACAAAAAATCTGAAGCCTCTGTAAGCACGAGCAACTTAGGTGACATATACAATTAAGTGCCCTATATAATGGAGGAATCCTAGGCCAGATACTGCCAATCCAAGAATTTCATAGAAAAAGAGTTGACAAGGTCACTATCATAAGTTAAAGGAGAGACGTCCTATGTGATTAGATGGTTGAAATGCAACCATAAGCACTTTATACTCTCTATACTTCATAATAGAACATTAAATGATCAGCAAAATTGGAGAAAGATGGTTCTGTTTTCTAACCAATTATCAAACAGCTGGAGGAACTAGATAAACCCCCCTACATTGTTCAATTTGGCCATTAAAACTTTCCCAAAGTTTCATTTTATTAAGTCCAAACCCTTCAAAATGAAACCATTAGTTTCCATTAATTTTACAAATTACTAGTCTGCAGTGTGCCCAAAATAGCCACAGGAAACATTCCACCTTGACCATGCAATAAGTTCCTACAATGAGCTCCTATGAACTTCGCATGGAAACCTCTATAAGTCAAAAAGCAATGGATCTGGATCAACAAACTAGACCACCAAATCAACATTGGCGGCGAATGATTAAGGCAGCTATGACTTCAAGCAGGATGCCTAAATTGACAACTAATTTATGCTAGAAAGGCTTGTCAAGACCGTCATTGACAGGGTGCTCCATCTCGGAGCCCGTGATGCCTAATCATGTGGCAGCCTGGACAACCTTCTATCATGGGGAAAGAACTCCACTGGTCTATCTGTTGATTGGCCAGAAAAATGTGAGTCTCAAGGTCAAATTGGCTCCAGGAATTTAACTCGGCCAGAAGTGGCACCATCAGCCTCTAGTTGGTTCTGAAGGCACTAAATGGAGATCAACATGTGTAAAATGTTGTTAAGTTTAAAAGGTGTGCATACTAGCCATAAGGGAGAGAAAAGTAACCAACAAATCTAACTGCATCAGCGTAAGCAATCTATAAGCCAAGCCCCAATGAGCATGCAAGTACCTGACTCAAATTGATACAGAAAGATGAATTGTTATCAAAGACACAGAGAAGCAGAAGACTAAACCTCAAAATTGAAATTACAGTGGATCATAATGAAGGATGCAGAATATAAAATGGAGATGCTCACAAAGACTAATGTGAAAGTAAAAGCAGTGAATGGCAACACAGCAGCAAGGAACTGATTATGTATGATGATTAATCAGTTTGATGACTAATTTTTGTCTATAAAAACAATTTTGTAACAAAGATAGTTTACCTAGGAAGAAAAAACAATAGATGCTACATGGATCTTCCATACTAAAAAAGAACAACCATTTAAAAATAGTCAAGTGCTCCAATCCAAAGCAAAATAGGTAACAAGCAGAAGAGTGAATAAATCTCAAGGAGAATGAACCTGTGAAAAATACTGGTATATGTCAGTGATACTTAAAACACGTAGATACCCATGCAGTCCCAAAGCAAGAAGGAGGCCTGCATGTACAGCATTTGGCTCTTCAGGCTTGTTATATATTATCCATGTTCTTGACACTTTTCCCTATTAGAAATAGAATACCCCATATCAGATGCAGTAGAAACATAGACAGTATATTTGTAAAGAAAAGGGTCAATGATTGCATAGCATTGCAGGACCAAAAAGCAACCTCAGTAATTTAGAGATGCCTCGTAAGCTATTTTAAATTATAAAACATAAAAAGAACTACTAGCTGATGCTTCATAACATATATAAGCAAATAAAATTCAGAGATGGATACCTGAAGCGGTGCCAGCCTTAGACCAGCGGCAACGGCATTATGAAAATCAGGCCAAGATTTAAGTTCTTGTATGTTTCTCGTATTTGGATCTAGATTTACCTACAAAATATAAAAACATGCAAGAAGAGACAGCAGGGGCCAGAAATTCAGACACGTGGCAAGGAAACCAATCAGAAGTTGTCAAAATTTTAACTAGATACACCCTGCCAAAGATTTTTTCCTCTGGTAGGAAGGAAAAGACTTTAAAGCACATCTCATCAAAAGAGCATAACAAGTACATACAGTTGCATTCTGCTGGGCAGGTAATCGACCAGCTAAAACAAGCTTTGGCACTGTAAAGGCCTACAAGAATGGTATAAACTTCTCTGAGGCCCAGCAATTGAAACATTCATAAACTTCAACTGAAGCTGAAAAAATGGAACATATAGTCGCCAGAAGAAATGTGCTGCACCTCAGTCAAGAGTGTATATATAGTGGCAAGAGTGAATGCACCACGACCAATGGGAAGAGCAGTGGTCCTCTGAGCAAACTGCCATAACTGAACCTTCAATGGGGAAAAAGAGCAGAATATAAGCAATATATCAGACTATCTGCAATTTATGATTTTAGGAGAACATAGATAACCACATTATGAAAGTTCCCCAGACCAAGACATGGTGACATATGTATAGCACAATTTAATGGTAATGATACAGGAAAGCATATAACATGTAAAAATGACTGCTAGGGGTATCCTAGCACCGACATTCAGATCACTCAAGATTGAACACTGGTGCAAACAAGCCAAACAACCAATCAGCTATTTGGGTCCATTTGTTGTTTACTTGGCTTTCAAGTTCAAACTAAACTAGAATAGATTAACAAGCTGTTTAGCCCTTAGCCCGATTAAATTCCCAACTCAAGCAAGTCATGAGCCTAAGCAAGCAGGTAGGTTTAGAATATACTTAATCCAAACATCAATGTAGTAAGCAATCTCTTCCTTTATACGCCCCCTTCCCCTCCCTCTCTCCTCACTTCTCAGAAACAAGCACACAGTAGATGAACAAATTATTAACCACTCGAATCCCTTTCATTATTAAGATGCTGATTTACAAGTAATTCCAGAGAATATTTGTTGAAGTATTATCCCACATCACTTGGGGTCCTAAATGCTCAGTATATTCATGTGGTCTCCCTCCACCTATCAACTTAAGCTTTTGGGTTGGACTTTCTAACAATATTTTTGCTTGTCTTGTGGATATTTGAACAGGTCGGTGGACCCAAGAAAGGGGTTACTTCTTTACTTTGGCAACAAGATTGAGTTTGGTTGAATTCCTTTAGTTCTAAACTTATTTTCCGACGCTGGATCATTTTCCTCACATTGTCACTCTCTCTGCAAAGGTCACAGGTTCAATTCAGGGAAATGCCTGTGCAAAGTAGGGAAAAGGCACATACATCTAATCCTTCCCATACCCGACAATATGTGGGAGCCTCATGATGCCCCTTCTATTGCTCTCTAATGGCATGTTTACTGCCCAGATCAGATAGCCACTGCTTCCTAGATGAGCTTGCATATGAAAGGTTGCTAGATTTGCATTCAAGTAGCCTTAAAGCTGCAGCCCATGTATCTTTAGATTTTGAGTCAAAACCATTTGGATCATTATCTGGATAGTTCAGGAAAACCATGTGTTATTTTTACAGAGGAATTTTGCTCGCATTTGAATGGCCAGTGACTTGACTCAAGCCAATTTGGTCTTTAAAGTATATTGGCCACCCTTTCAAGTCTAGTTCGTATTCTGAAAATGAATCTCAATCAAGATGAAATTGAGTTCTGAGCATTCAAGCATCTAGCTATATCTTTGTTCCGATTAAATCTCTAATTGATAGTAATAATTCATAAGACATATACAATGCAGAAATACTTCCAAAGAAGAAACAATACCTGTTGGAGGTCCTGATCAGAAGCACTAGGGTTGACAGATGTTTGAATTGCCACAGGTCTTGCAGAGCTGAGAAGACGTCTAACCTGATGGGAATAAAAGAAATATCAAGATCCAATCAAATCTAAGTTCCACCACATCTACAATGGAAATGCCATCCTCGCAAAAACAATTAAAACAAAGAATTGCCAACAAACACTGCGAGAGCAAAGATGTGATTAATGGACGTGAACATAGCTGTCAGGAGCCATGTCATGTGCTGCCATGCCCCTCTTCCTATATTCTAGATGGAGGACTGCAAGACAAAGATGAAATGAAAATTCCAGATAGGAGCTGGGGCACCTCTGCTTTCCTTTCATTCTTTTTAATCTTTTTAGATATGCAGTGACAGCTTATCTGGCACTAGCCTTGGTTGAAATCTTATTTCTCTGTTCTCACATTAGCTCATGATGTTCCTATTTAATGAGTTTATGTACTTATCACATGAAGAAACATATGAGGTGCTCTTATGGTTACTAACAAAAAGTACTTGGGATATATCACACAAAAAATAAACCAAAGGATTTTTTTTCTTCTGTTGTTGAATGTAGCCAAGCAGGAAACTACAAAAACACAAATTATATAAATATATACATAAATTGCAAATGGAAGGAAACTAAACAGTCCAACAAATGAGCATTGCCTATAAGACTAGAGGAACGTATTTGAGTTAGAGAAACTATGTCCCACTATTTGTGACTTTAACTGTAGAAATGACTAGCCCCTTTGCCTTCAACTCGAAAAAAGACAGAGAAAGCTAGGTGAGCTTCACAATATTCAAGTAATCAAAGCTATTAATGACAATTCATACAAGAATCAGGGTATGCAATACAAAGTTGCCCCCCCCCCAAAACAAAAGGGAAAGAGCAATCGCTAACATGTATAAAAAATGATGACATTCAAATCAGTGAATTCACAGCAACATTGGCTCAACCACTAAACAAAAAACTAACCTCATTCAGTCGCAAATCTCGGCCATACCGCAACTGAGTGCAAGAAGTAAAGATATGCTCCATACCATCTGTGACAGATCTGTCAGTTGAATCTGCATCCTCAAACTTAGCATTTTCCGAACCAAATGAATCAAAAACGACACTTGGAATTGTCACGGGATGCAAATGAAGCATGTAGGAGTGGACATTTCAATCAAATTCTCGTTTGCCTGTGCTTCTTGTACACTCGTTTTGCAAGGCCGCTCTAAACGAGTAAGAGCGAGATCTTCCCGACCAAGAAGAACATAAGCAGCTGCAGGCCAGTCAGTAGGAGGAGATTCTCGACACTTGTCCAAAGCCTGAAGAGCACAAATTAAACGTCAGGAATCAGGAATGATACATGTCCAGTGAATATGGTCAGTAGAAGTTCAAGGGATGTCAATAAGGACACCATTGTACAGCCCCAAAAGGAGGATGAAGACTTGTTACAAGCAATCAATAAACCAAAAAACTCTACTTCCATCTCACGATTAAATGCAGAAACTAGTGGCAATTGCCCATAGGGAAGAACATCATTAAAATTTCTGATGTTCTTCATTGCAGCTTGGCACCGGGACATTAAAGGACGCTTGCCTGATGAATAACTACACTATTTTCTGCACGGGGTTTTGCAAGAATGTTTGTGTTACGAGATACCATGGAAGATGCACTTAATAATGGAGAAGTGGGAAGTCCTGATGAATAGCTCACATGTCGTAAAGGAAGAGACACGCCGGGAGGTAGGCTATCTAGCTGTTGCAGTCCAAATTTTTCACCAACCATTGCCAAGACGGTATGCTCCTCAGCAGTAGAATAAGATCCCGTAGCAACATTACAGCAAACTCCACAAGGAAGATTCTCTCCTGTCTTCTGGGCACTGAATAGTAAACTATAAAAAGATACTATTTTTTTAGCTCGGCTTGCAGCAAAACTTCCCTCTTTACAAATTAAAGGTGGAAGATCATTGGTATCAGCAGAGCTAAAACCATGTAGCAAGCAGTTTTCAAGCCATCTGAACAGATTGGGTGGAGATCTTCTGGACAACGAAGTGTTATGCGTCCCAAGATTATTGAACAGATAGGGGAAATCACGAACATAGTGATCTATATAGCACTCCTCACCCAAAAACTTGGCAATATTGCATAAAAGAACTGCTAAAAGCTCCAAATCCCTGCAAGGAACATCGAAATCAAGATTGCAGAGATAAATAAATTGAAGAAAATAATATTCAGACCCCAAAAGTGGAATTCATTTACTGAAGAAGCAGCAGGTGAGAAACCTCAACATAGAAAGTTTGGAGTTGATAATACTTAAAACATTAGCAAAAAGGTCAAGACTGTGATCCATATTCTGGGCATTAGACATCACAGTTCAGGCAACATGCGCACAAAATTTTTAATAAGCAAAAGATGTGTATCCGACTGTTGTTGAACAAAGAGTTGAATGCCACTGGTGCTTGGCAATAACAGAGACTGGCTACACCTACCACTAATGCAAACACAACAGAGATTTCTACAGAAGCTGTTGGTACTTTAAGAATTAACAGATAAAAGCAGAATAGCTTCATAAGAACTTCTAGTTGCCAAAATTTTTTTTTTTTTAACATATTTGGTACTAAGACCTACAAACGCCCAATGGAACAAAACAGTCAGTATTAAGCACACCTTCTAAGTGAGCTGTAAATTCTGAGTTTAGTGCATTTTGTGGGACACAGCATTTTAAACAACTCGAAAGCTGAAATCATTAGGAGAAAATGGCCTTTGTCATAATTTTTGACAGCTCAAACGCCTCAAACGCTCTTGCAAGACCCGATAGACCCTAAAAATGCTAGAATTTTTCAAAGTTACAACCACATCATATTGAAAAGAGCATCAGTTCTAGAAATGCCCTAATGCCCTAGTTTCATCACTTAGCAGGCTTCACTTGTTAACAAGCCACCCAAAACACAATTTACCACTTAACCACATCAGATTAGATGCAGCATGTGTAGCTGCAAAGAATTAAGAAGGCTGCATAAAAAGGAAGCAGCACTGGAACTATTAGTCTAGAACGAAAAAATACATGAGCAATGACTGGTGCCATTTGGCTCAGCCTATGAATAACCATCTGACAAAGATAAGGCTCATAAAATGTCAGAAGGTACTGTATTGGCCTTCCCGCAGAAGCAAAGAAAAAACATATTAAAAATTATATAATAACAAAAATATCTCATATGACTTCAAATGATCGAATATTTAAGGTGTTCAGTTCACTATTTAACAAATGTCAAATATCAAATGCCAAAAGGAAAAACATAAGCAAAAAGCTGAAATCAGGTCGTTCCAAGTACACACCATGTGTTTATTGAGGACTGAACTTACAGCTTCCGCAGATTATCAAGTTTAAGGCTTTCATATACTGCATGTAAAGAATCTAAACTCTTCACCAGTAGCTCAGAGTAAAATGTGCTATCTCCAGTGGGCTTAGCTTCTGTAACAGATCTACTGCAATCTACTGCCTGACTCTCTAGTACAGCTTGAGAGGAAGCTCCAGTAAAAGAGCTCAGCTTGCAGTAATTTTGATGGAATTGGCTTTTCACAAGGAAATCCCAGGATGACTGACAAGTTGAAACTGGAAATTTCTCTGAAATGTATGTGGATCTTCTGCACATTTGCAACATTAAGCTGCTAAACGAGACCCATTCTGAATCAACGCTTGAATCAGCCTTTGATAAATAAGTTATGTCATTATCCCCCAAAGAAGTGTGAGAAAATGATTATAGAGGCTAGAAATCATCCCCTCAGCCATTGCTTCCATGCAATCTTTTACCAATGAAGATGATGGACTTTGATGTAATGCACAACGAAACATCTAAAGAACAGAAAGACATTGATCATCAGTGATGCATCAAGAAGTCCTAGAACTGTAACAGATAACACCATTACATTCTTAGACAGAGAACATGATAAATGCAGTCCCCATATAAGACTTTGAAGTGCTAGTGCTCAAAGTTACTTAATAAACTGTTGGTAAAAGCAGAAAAGATAATGAACATGAAAAAGCACTTGCACATGTGCAGTGTAACATCTCTTACAAAAGGAACTCCTAATAGGAATAGCCTCTGGATGGAACAGGTAGCCTCCCCCATCCCATCCCCATTCCCTGTATCTGCCCTGACCCAGAGCCTGGGTAGCTATTTGACTCTTTAACCCATTTCTGCACCCATCCGGAAACCAGGTTTTGGCACAGGGGACAAGTTACCCTTTCCATTTAATCCACGATGGCTTTTTCAACCTAAGAGTTTCTTTTTCTTATAGACATAATGCAAAAGTAGAAGTAATAATTTGAGGGGAAAAAGGATGAACCTAACAAAAAGAAAAATAAATAAAAGGGTCTGTCGTTTACCTAATCAAGCACCTGCAACATACATCATTCAATAATATTACTATTAAAAAAAAAAATCTAAATTGTGGGCATAAAATGATATATAAAATCATAAAGCACCTTGAAAGCTTACTAATAAATATGTGATGAGAGATTGCACTTATTCCCATTTACATAGGTCTATAGAATTAGTATGTGTACAGCATTATTTATAAAAACAAGAAATCAAACTTCTATAGTCCTCTTATCTAGAGTCTTGTAACCATGCCCCCAAGGAACTTGTAACCATACTAAGGAAATGTTTTCATTGCCAAAGCACAAATTTGACAAACTTTTACAAAAGATGTTTGACCCGATCCTCAACTCTTCCCAGCTTAGTCACATATAGCAATTTCAAAAAAATAATTGTAATAATATAAGAAATGACATAACATGTGCGTGGCTGAATCTTGTGTCGGTTGTGCACAAGGAGGGTTGGGCATAGGACCCCATCACCCATCCATGCTTGCCTTGTCCCACAATAGGAGGCACACTTAGAGACACTATCTCCAACCCACTATCAGCGAAAAAAAAAAAAAACCAAAGGAAAACTTGAGAGCCATCCACCCCAAAGTCACAAGTATCCAGCAAGCACAGTTGTTTGGAATACACATAGTCAACTTACAACTCAAGGACCTACAGGTTGGGAATAAGATATTTTTCTGTGCATGTTGATATACCTGCCCGTTGCTGATAACTATATTAACACGCCCTTCAACAGCATCTGCTAATCCGACGATTTTTACATCATGGGACACTGCTACATTTCCTGAGAACTCCATGTTATGCAGATGCCCGACACCTACTCAGACAAGAAGGCAACAAATACCTACATGAGCATAGCTTCCCTGACTGCACAAACCATAAGTTCAAGTTAGGAATCTCACCGTATCACATAGAACATGCAACATCAAACTCCGGGACATACAACAGTTCCATGATGCAGGCATAAATTTCATAAGACTCAAATAAATTCTCCCAAAAAGCAACACTTAAGTGCAGAGAGCATATAAGCCATAGACAATTTAAAGCCAGGGTAAAAACTGCAGCATAACAACGAAATAAGAAATCTCCATACAAATCAATTAAGTGTGCATGATTTCTTACATTAATATTTCTATATCAGCAACCATAAACAAGTTTGCCACGCAACTACTTTTCTCTGCTAATTAAAGTTATTATCCACCTTCTCACACTACCTACTTCAATAATCTAAAATTATGAACAGACTACTGTCCTCCAGAGCTGAAAAGAAATCACAACCAAGAACCAAAACCTATCAGACAAAAGTATTCATACTGATCGATTTACACAGAAGCCCATTTCATTGATGACCATATCCTTCAGCTCTTGAGAAGACTCCCATGCACCGAGCAGGTCAATTACAAAATACGCAGGCGTTAGAATTCAGATAAACTATTTATGCAGGAAGCTTACATAAAGCAGAAGGGTGTTTTCTGGTGTCAACACAATGATGTCCGTATGAGGAAGCAGTCCCAATTTTACTCTGTGAGAGATAACTCAAAATGAGTTATGATATTGTAGAATATATAAGTTTCAAGATCTACTCACACATGCATGCAAACGCTTGCAGTACACTCCCCTCCCCTCCCTTCCCCCAACATATACACATGTGCACATGTCTGCTCACACAGAGAGAGAGAGCCCTACCCTGGCCGTGTCACAACCACCGGGGCAGCTGATACAGCAGGTATGCTCCAGCTCATGTCGGGCTTGACATCAAAAAGGACGTCACTGCTTGTTTCATAAATTTGAAGCATTAAGGATAACAACTTCTTCTGTCCTTGTAGAAGAAAACAAACTATCGGGTTGTGTCATCATCAATTGCCATAAAAACCTGTAACATGGAGGCAGCATGGTTCAAAAAAAAGCACCATAAATTTATAGGTATGTTCAGATTATAACTTGAAAATTGTGAAGGGACCAGAACTTTTGTCAATAGCTTATAGGATGCTCTGAGAACATAACAGAAAAACAACTGGAGAATATGTTTGATTCAATGAATATTCCGTTGCACATGAACTCAAAAAGTACAATTTCAAGCACTAAGACCTCACAAGGATGGAGTGAACAGTAGATCATTTGGGGTGAAACTTGAACCAAAAGATACATGGATGGGCAACTTGATTGGGTTATAGAAATGAAGAATTAAAGGCATATCAGATATCAATATATTTTATTTTATTTTTTTTTTGGGGGGGGGGGGGGGGGGGGGTTGGATAAATCTACATTTAAGACAAATATCAATATGCCTTGACTCAATTTTCAGCTATTTTATGTGTGCCTGTGTATTCTTGCAACATGTTGATCTCAGACAAGGACCAATACCGAGCAAGGAAGCTAAAAAGGCAGCTAAGGCAAGGTACCTGGTCTTGAAAGCATTCCCACGTTACTATATAAGCCAAACAAATTGACCAAGAAACAAGGATGCCAAAAATTCTCTACAGTGAAGTTTAGATATTTTTGGGTAACCTCCGCATACTGAACCAAAGTAAGTCATTGATAAATGACTTCTTTAACTGATTTACTATACTTTTTTAAGTCTATCCTCCAATTTTGTGTATGAGTTGGTCAAGGAAAAATATTTCTTGACACACCAAACTACCTCACCAATCATTTGTTCTGGAAAAAGATAAGGAAAGAAAATTGGCACACAGCGGCTGCATGGAGCACCTTTTTACCCTGCCAAATTCTATGGAAGGAGAATTGTTTCATCCGAACACCAGAGGATTTATATCCGGCAAATTAGGCATCACCTCATCTGCAGTAGGATTAACAACTTCTGCCACCCATAAAGAATGTTGAGCTTTTCCTGCACAGTAGTTGATTATGATTAGCACAAGTGGCACTATGATCTTCCTATATCAACAAAGAGATAGATGTTAAAGAAACTAGTGTTGAAACCTTTATTATATGATGCCATCAAGGGTACTTGCTCACTGGTCCATATCGTTCTTTCATTATAATCATTCATTATGTTAAGTTTTCCTCTGTCTTCAACGTACACAAACTAGATGATGGAAGTAGAGGGTAATTAGCAACAGAAAGAAGTACGATACAGCTATTGTTCAGCAAATGAAAATAATCAAATAAAGGAAACAAAGTTTTCCACAATAAAAATTTTCAAGAGGAGAAATTCACAACATGTGTCTTGAAGATCCAAAAAAAATGAAGTGATTGACAAAATAAAAGCACTGGCATACCTGTGGATCTTCCATTGGATCCTTGAGAATCAAATGTGAAGACAACAAAGCTGTATCGCCCTTCAGTACATTATCATATGGACTCATGCAACTAAAATTACTTTGTGGACTATGTCCAATTTCTCTTCTAGGGTGCGAAGTGTCACTAGCACCAGATGCAAGGATTGATGATGAGAAATGAATGTTGCGTGGGAAGTCTCCTTCTGCAGCTTGCTCTAGCAGTAAACCAAACGGAAGAGGCCAAATTGAAGAGATGGACTGAGGAAGGGGGATCGTCACAACTTCACCTATCCAAAAGAACCCACAGTGGATCTTAAAATGAAACAAGTCTTTAAGATCCATTGGATGCAATCATGCATATTAAAAGGGGGGAAAACAAAGTTTGTAAAGCTTTCAAAAATGGGCTTAGCCGCCATCAATGAATCTCATAATGGCTTCGTATGTGCAGGACGTCTGCAAAATTAAAATTAAAACTTCTATTTGTCCATGATTGAGCAACATCATTTATTGCCATTTCAAACCAGGCCACATGGATCTTAAATGTACTATCACAATACCCTCTAAAGAAGTTGCTTTTTATGTTGGCAGTCAATCCCATGGAGAACCTGATATACTATGGAATTGCTAGGAAAAATTAGTGAGTGGAAAATACTTTCGTTATCAACAATAGTCTATACTTGAGGTCCTAAAAATATTTTATGTTATAAAACCAGAATTTCCAGACCACGAACCTAAAGCTCGGACTGGAGACCCCTGAGGCGGACTTGGGATCTCAATGCCTAAATGCCGGATACAGGACCTGACCAATGACCCCACGATCCAGTGCCAGACCACTGAACCGAGTCCCCAGCACTTGGACCCAGAATCCCCACAGCCAAAGCCAGTAGTACCCTGCATCTAGCATCCAAGGGCTACGCCCAAGACCCTGGCACCTAGACCCAATACTCAAAGGGCTAAATCCAAGAACCCAGTTTCGGGATCCGAGACCCTAGGCCAAACAAACTAGGATCTGGGACCCCAACCCTCGGAACTAAGGGCCCTAGGACCACACTCAAGAGCCCACATTAAAGCATGAGCAGGCTGACTGAGCACCCTGGGCTGAATTCAGTGTCCTGGGTCTAGGAGCTGAGGCCCCTAACTCAGCCCCTGGGAGCCTGCGTCCAGGCATCGGGTTCCTAGGTCCTAGAGGTGGGGTTCCTGGAACAGTCCCCAGTTGGTCCTAATCTGGACAACTAGGTCCCAACTCCAAGGCTTGGTGTATCAAACCCGAGGGTCCTAGGCTGTGCATGAACCCATATCTATTTGTCAAAAACATGTTTCAAGGTCTTCCTGTAGGCTGTAACAATATAGGAAAATGAGTTCTAGCTCATTTGAAGATTCCCACCAAACATAGAAAGTTATACCATTTCCCTCAAAGATATTTTCATTGGAAAGCAATATTAAATGTCTGCGAAACAAACAGACCCCAGGAAGTACATTTAGTGAACAGTGTTTCCTACTAACCTGAAGCATTATAGACTGTCAAAGAATCGGCTTGCAAGACACAAAGGAATGCCTCACCCATATCACCCAAGTGACACCAACATGCCTAGAATTGAAAAATACCAACAATCGCAAGAAATGCTTAGCAATAAAAAGCTAGTTCTCATAGCAACAGAAAGATAATAGGAATAAACTGTCAAATCACATCAATTCTGAAGATTCAATAAAGATCTAAACAAAAAACAATGGACTATGGACTATGTAAAATATAAAGCCAAATTGAGCAATAGAAAGCGCATGAGAGTTCATGAGAAAGATCAAGACAGGGTATCTGAATAATACATTACCTGGTCATATGTTTTCAACCTTTGATCCGACTCATATAAACTCAAAACGCATATACAGAGAAGTTAGCAGGGGGTAAAGCAAAATAAAGGAAACGGTAGTTATCCTTCCGAAGCACAGAATAGACTGAGAATACGTGATCAACCATTTTCATTAAGTGCAAACTTAGTGCAATGGAGACTTCACCTGAGTTGCCTTAATACAAGGATCATTTCAGAGTCGAGTAGGACTTTGTCGCGTCAGACCTCTGATTCAGGACTTAAAGAACGCATAATTTATAATTGTGGCAACTTGTACAGGATTGATTTTGTGTGTCTCTGGCCATAAACTTTAAGAATGGATGGAAAGTTGAAACAGCTAATGGAGCAACTAAAAGGTCTCGGGGCATTTTCTCTACCCCTTCTTACCTCGGTAAATAATTTCTAATTAAAATAATAGAAGAATATTCATTTTATTATGATAACAAGAATGAGCGCCCTACTATACCAAAATAAAAGGGTTGACTTGACTAGCTCGTGGGTCAAAATAAAAGTAGATTGTAGTTCAAGTTCAAGACTATCTAAAACCTATGAATTTACTATCTTGAGAGCCTTGATCGTCACAAGACACCTTATTGCACATTAGTAATGATGTCATCCACGTATATTAGTCCAAACAGTCTGGCCTTTCTGTAATAAAATGAGGAAATAACAAACACCCTCCTCACATTTGGCCCCAATACCACTTTGCATCCATCTCTGCCATGCTGAAAGAGTACCAGTGCCATCCATTTCAAGACCTAACAGCACAAAGCAAAATCCTAGCTGAACTATTATGTGCTCTACATTTCTAGTTCCAAAACCATACGAATTTCTTTTGAGGGTTCTACAAACTATGCAGCACATGAAAAGGGTCCAGCAAAGTCATACAGTTGATGTCATAGGCACATAAGAAAGTGGATTGATGACATGGATTGCTTGGACAGCTGACGTACCATGATGACTGGAGAGGCTACCGTGAATCTTTTATAAACTCGTGAACCTGCAGTCCATATGATTCTGTTCACAGCAAGTTAGAAAATGAAGACAAAGTAAGATTAGTGCTGCTCTACATACTAGTGGTGGCAAAAATCAAGGAGTCCAATTCCCTTTTAGCATTTGATTCAGTGGAATGACAAAATTGCACCAGCATTACAGCCGAAAAGTCACCCTGTTCTTAGCATTTAGAAAGACCAAAATAAAACGTAGTACTGCCCTAAACATTAATGACACGCAGGGTTTTGTTTTTTAACCTTTGATTGTGCTGAAAAGTGTAATATTATTCCAGATTCCTATAGAAACGTTTTCAACTGAATATCGCAAAATGAGCATACCTTTCTTAGCCTATAACATATTTCCTAAGATAAATTTGCAAAGCTCAAGTGAGTCATCATTTAAACCTATACCTTACTTGATCGTTATTATGTTCTATGCAAGTTTTTTTTTTTTTTTTTAATTATAATTCAATCGAGTAAACTCGAGGTAACATCATTTTCGTCAAGCACTTTTCTAAGCATGATGATAAACAAATACTCGTCTGTATTTTGCCTCATTTAGTACCCGGTGCATTACTGTAGCAAAATTCAAACATTCGATCTCAATAGCATCACCGAGATGCCAAAAAGCAAAAGATGATCCAGCGAACGAACTACCGTCTACCTGTTCCCTCTTATGAAAATCTCGTGATCGCCGGAGCCGCTCGTCGCGGCGGCACCGGAGCTGGCCTCTCGAGCGACGCTGGAGTCGAAGAGGAAGTAATCGTACTTGTCGGCGGCGGCGGCGGCGGAGTCGTCCTGGGGCTTGCCGTCGAGCGCCTCGGCCACCAGGCCGAAGGGCTTGAACTCGCCCAGCACATTCAAGTGGCGAACCCCGGGGACATCTTGCACGGCGGAGCTGGATCGGCAAGGCCCCCGGCCGTCTCGACTCGGGTTCCCCGGAAGGAAATGAGATGCTGCCGGATGATTGCGCCGGAAGCGGACTGTGAAAGTGGAAAAGCTTCTCGCGACCTTGCTGTGTCCCGCCAATTTTTGGGGAATTCGAGATTGAAACCCTACTGAAAGTTGCCGTTTGGCAGGGACGACAAACGGGCGGGCCGCTGTGGTGGGCCTTTCCGGGCCGGCCCATTTCTCGCGTGGACCGTTACTGGGCCTAGGTCTGGGCCCGTCATTATTCGGGCCGCGCCATGCCCAGTCGTGGTTGCCGCTTGCAACTGTTCGGTAACCGTCGTGTCAACTTGCCATTTATGGGCCGGAGCTCGTAAACCATGATTACGCGGAAGGAGAAAATATTAGGTCGAGCTAGGTAACCAGCTCAGCAATGCACCACTCCATTCCACATTCCACGAGCGATGCGTGTCGTTCGTAGACCCACCTTTTTCAGAAAACCTACAACTCCATCTCTCTCTCATTCATTTCTCTCTCTTCTTCTCCATTTCTGTCTTTTTTTTTCCCATTTTTTTTCTATTTTTCCATTTGGCCTGTGGCCAGCGAGAGTGTCATTACCCTCGCCTATGGCCGGTGAGAGGTCGCCCTGACTGGATCTAACAAGGGTTTGGGAGACAATGACATTAGCAAGAGTGTCGTGGCCTTTGTCGACCACGAGCGAGGGTCTTTCTCGTCGGATTTGACGAGAGCTCGACCGTCACGGCTAGAGCGAGGGTCATCCTTTGCTGGATTTGGCAAGAGTTCAGGAGGCGATGACATAGGAGTCGCGAGGGACCTCAAGGATGCAGGGCCTAAGGGAGCGCTCCGAGTCGTGGACAACAGGGGGGGCTTGGGTTTGTTGTCGTGACAAGGTCAAAGAGGCGGCGGCGGAGAGGGCAAGACGAAGAGAACACATGACATCATGCCACGTGGTTTTGTCGAACGGCAGAGGCAACTGACGAAGTGGATGCAGAGGAAACAGTGCGGTTCGTTGGACAACGAGCTTCGTTGTGAGTTAGAATGGTCGCATGAGTGGGAGGGAGAACGAGCAAAGCGCGCGAGAGAGAAGCATGAACGAGAGAGGGAGAGGGGTGAGAGTGAGAGGAAAGCATGAAATTGAAATTAAGAGAGAGGAAAGCGTGTCGCCAAATGAATAGAGTGAGATTTCTGGCTACTCCGGCTCTACCTAATATTTTCTCCTAGAGTAAATGAGAACAATCTTTGGTACTTCACATCCATTCAAACCTATTTGAGTATGTCGATCCATAGGATTGTACTACTCTAGTCAAACAAGCCGGGTTGAAAGAAGGTCGTGGTTGGTGGGTTTATTGGAAGAATATGATTTCGAATTAATAAAATAATCAAGTGAAATTTTGATGTATATCACTTTCTTTAATAATTTATTTGTCCCACAAAGTTGCTAATGGTTACTATTAAATGTCCTCAAATATACAACACAGTCTCAAATGAAATTATTTAATAGTTATTATAATATTTTCCAATGTCTCTCTAGAAAATAATTGAAAAGATGGTTACAATTTTAAAAATAAGACTTGAAAATAATATTATGCTCGTTCATCCAAAAAACTCACACACACACACACACACATATACATAAGTCTTAAAGAACATAAATAACTCTTAATGAAAAATGTAAATTAAACAAAGATATCCATTCATTCTTATATACAAACGCAACCATTCGGGAATTGTTGCAAATTGAACAAGTGTAATCTCCAAAGATTGTCTTGAAAAGACACATATAAAGAGTTCAAAATAATAAAAATAATAAAAATTAATATTTTTTAATAAATAAAATTTCATTTTTATAATTTCTAAAAATATTTAATAAACAAAAACAACATTTGAAATAATAAAGATTAATAAGATAACCGTATGAAATAAAATAAAAATAAAGGGATTAGTGTTAACTAAATAGTGCTCACGCAAAGTACTAAATTCGTCTAATAATTGCCCCAAATCCCGCAATTATTCGCGGTCTCACACCAGGGTATTATGGAGTCTATCCCACACTAAATATTTTTTTTCTTAGCCCACACTAAATCTTTTTTTTTCTTAAACATATTAGAGAACGCTCACACTTATAAACTGACCTACTTCCTCCCATTTTTCCTATCTCACTTCCCACTTTTCCCATGCGAGATAAGAAAACACACACTTATATTATTTTACAAACTCCCAACAAGATCATCCCCTTTAGCCCGGGCTCAGTGCCAAGCACTGGTTGCGGCCATTTCATGTTCAATGTTCCATAAAAAGGAGGGGGACATGATGGTGGTTTTATCAGTAGAAGCGAATCCTGCTATACCATTTTTTTGGTCAGATGGCCCATACTCATTTTGCGAAGCAATAAAGTTGGAACCATAAAGAGAACTCATTTGCTCAACTCGCGGAGTTGGAAGACAACCAGAAAGAACAAACACACATCAACGAAGACATTATCCAATTCCTTTTTTTGGCCGCGCGAAACCTTGCATTAGACGAAGGAGATTAAACAAAAAGGAGAGCTAACCCGAACCGAACCGCAGTCGACGATTTCAAGTTTTCGCTTTCAAGTGTCCATCTCTTGGTATTCCCGTCGTAACTGTTTTTAACCGAGCGTCATCATCATTTCGAAACGAGATGGTCGGTACCAAATAGTCGGTCAAAGCGATCTGTAGAAAGATCGAGGACCTTTCTTCCGTGTAAAGATTCTTCTGGGTACCGCTGGCTTGGCCGCCGTTGTTCGTTTTCTACGTTGGCATGCACGAATTAGGCAACGCAGGCAGGTGAGTATTGAAGAACGAGACAACTCTTGACGAGTTCGAAGGCAAGAACCTTCATAACATCACTGCAGCAAACACGGCGGAAAAAGGAAAGTACACGAGTACCTACGGCGGTCGCCCTACGTTATCAGAAGCGCAAATACACAAGAACCAAAAACGCTGCGCTCCTTGAACTGGCAAAGACTAAAAAAAAAACCCAGACACGTTGCAAACCCTAGACGTCCTCTCTCTTGTCCCTTGATTTTAACTTAGCTCCTGTTCCTGAACTTGGACTCGTCGATCGGGATGCCCTCACGAGCTTCCCTCCTCTCCGCCCGACTCGTCAGTGGTGCTCAGCCCGCCCTTGCGGCCCATCTCTTGGTACCCTTCCTGCCCCAGCTGCTGCTTCCTCGTTTCCCCTCCTTTTTGCCTTCCTACAAATATGCATTCCAGTCGACAAGAACAAATGAGGGGAAAAAACCTAAATAAATCCATTAAAGTGTGATTTCAATTTCTGAACTAAATAACAGACGTGGTACGTTTGAGTTTTTTTTTTTTTTTTTGAGATGCTATAATTTTTCTCTTTTGGGGTATGTTTGACGGAATATACAAAGAAAAGGAAAATCAAATATCTTCCATATAAGGATCATTCGCGGTGACAACGGGTCAAACGCTTTTACCCTCGGCGAGTGCTCCTGGGCCTCGAGGCTCTTGCCGCCGGTGCCTCCGGGGACCACCGTCTCGCCCTGCTGTGCGCGGCGCTCAAGGCTCCTGCCTGTCCTGCTGGGACGACATCTTCCTAATCCCTCTCCTGTTGAACTCTCACCGCAAGCTCGCGGTCGGCGTTACGTATGTTCTATACATGCAAAGTCGGGTCGCAACGGTTGACGATGGCCGTCCCGCTCGCCGTGGTGGTGGATTTATAGAGAGGCCGAAGCGGCGAGCCGACCGAACGCCGCCGAACCGCCGCTGTGGCCTCGGAGCGGCGCCGACACGTGGAGGGTGACGTGGCGGTCATGGCTTAGGGGGACGGGCGACAATTCCGATTCGCAGGAACGTCGTGTGCGAAGGGAATGACACGAGTCGCGTGGCTTCGCCGGGAAGGCGAGGGCGTCGCTGGTTGTTCGACACGTTCTACTTCTTCAGCCGGTGGAGCAATTTTTTAAAGTCTTTCTTTATGGCCAGAGTAATTATTTAAATGCAGGCGATGTATTTTAGAAAAAATATTGATTTTTTAATTTATGGAACAGTTCCATGTCGATTCCACTTAATCGAGAAAATCATTATCTTTTTAGCACCATCTGAAGATATACAAATTGATTAGTAATAAAAGTGGACAAGGTAATTTTTGGACAAGGTAATTTAACTTAAGTACTTAAGTAGGTGAATAGAGGTCAGGAAATTAATCAAGTTAGTTAAATGAAAGATATGGGTTAATTTCCCTTTGCACAAATGTAACCCAGATAGGATCAGTGTTTCCTTAATCGTGTCGAATGGATTAGCGCAATTATGATATGGCCACGCTTAATATGTATCGACATCCTCTAATTTTTTGCTCCGTCTAAGTCATTTTATTGTGTGATTTTGGAGGCTGCTAAATGTAAATACAATATGACACGTCAAAATTTTAATCCTCATCTAAATAAATATCCATACAATTTGCTTTATCCTGTAGTCTTAGGACAGATTTTTGTAATTGTTTTATTTCGGGAAACAATTTTTGCTCATAAATGATTTATTTATTTATTCGTAATTCCATGAACATTTTTTGAGTTTTTGAGGCTTGATAATTGTTCAAAATTTCTATTTCCGAATAAAAACGTGTTTGGGTGTGATTCTTAATTTTTTAATATTTTAATATTTTATATTTTTCCTTTTCTCTTCTTCTTTCTCCTTCTTTGGGCTAATCGTCGCCCATGGCGATGGCCGTCGAGGGGTTTGACGACTCACTTGGCCATTGATGAGACTTAACTTTGCCTAGGTGGCGTGAGGTCGGCATCGCCCTCGGCCCGGGAGGCCCAATCCCGCACCAACTGGCGAGGCTCAAGTCGACGAGTCTCGCCCGACTAACAAGCCTCATCATGGTTGGGCGTAGGTCAATCCCCAATGACACTCCAGCAAAGTCGTTGGCCCTCATTTGGCCAAGGCCAAGGCTGGCAATTGACCAAAAGGGAAGAAGACTTGGTTCTAGGAATTGTTTTCGAAACAAAATATTTTTTTCTCTACTTCTTGATTTTGTTCTAAATTTATTCTTGCAAGTAAAAAAAAAAAAGATTTTTGTTTCCGTGAATAAAAAATTTACTAAACAGATTTATGTTCTTTTTATTGTTCTAAAAAACAAAAGAATATAAAACAAAAGAATATAGAATAAAAGAATATAATTGGTTGTTTTCTAAAGTGTTACCAAACATGACCTTAATCTCTCAACGATTAGGCTACACTGGCTTGGTGTTGGTACAATTTTTGCCAATTACTTAGAATATTCAATTTTATCAATGTAAGGACACTAAAACGATGCATAAAATCAAGTTTCGAATAATATTATGCTTTACACGAAGGTTTTTTAAACCTCGTGAAGTCATATTGGAATCGACAAGAATATAATGAAAGTCAATGCTCTTTGTTTGATTTCAATTAAAAAAAATTAAGTGAATATCCATCTTTGCTATTAGTAATTAGAGATCTGTTTGGGAGAAATTTTATCTAACTAGAAATGGAGGAAGATATGGCCAAATGAGCACATCCATCACTCTTTTAGGGTGTGCATGACAAAATTTATGTTTATCTATTTTTGTTTTTCTATTCCTCAAAACAAGTTTGCAACATAAATCCATTTGATAACGTAATTTCTTTTTTTTAACAAATTTCTATTTCAGTAAATAGATTTAGAGCATAAATCAAAATTAAAATTTTTAACTTTCTTATTTTTTGAATAAAAGTGATAAATAAAACTCTTTCGTATCATTCACTCGCCATTGCCTTGTCGCCCCCCACCAGGGCCACCACCCATGGGACGTTGATGCTTGCCGTCAGACATTGGCTACTCACCACCGGATACCAGTTGTCATATGATTTTGTTCCTAAAAACAAAATTTGAGTTATTATCAAACTTGTTTTTTTGCTAAAAAATTCCTTCAGGAATGTGTTTCGAGAAATCAATTTATGGCCGACAATTGATTTATGTTTCAAAATTTTTATTATGTATGCCCTTAATATTTATGACTATTATAATTTCGATAGTTGAGGAAGGAGTGGGTATTGCGTAATCTAAATGTATTAATAGATCAACTAAACCACAATTTAAAAATACATAGGACCCAATACTATATCTCACTAAAAGAAAACGCATGTTCTCGTGCAATTTCTTCACAATTATTTATTCTATTCGCCACATTGAAAAAAAAATTGTATTATTTGTACATCAAATAAATTTGGATTAAAATCACTGAATGCACTGGGGTCTTGATGTCAAGCTTAAATATCTATCCAAGCCCATCTTTCATGAAATTTTGCACATAGATTTCGAGGTCCAGCCGAGCTTGGCTCGGCTCAAACTCCACTGGCTAGTCAGGTTTTCTTACATATCATCTTCCACGCCTGCCCAACCTTTGCTTGCCGTAACGGCTCGAGCGAGCCCAGACAAGCCCCTAAGTCGGTAAAGCTCGAATCCAGACCCCACTAGATGGCTCCAACTTTCTTATTAAATGTGATTATTCAAGCTCGGGCAGGCAGTCAATCCCTCTGATCGGTCCATGATCAGGTCTAATATGGGCCAGGGACTTAATTATAATAATCTATCGCGTCGTATTTTCTAGATGAGGAGGAGAGCTGCAATAAGCCCAGCAGTCGCGTCGTCCGCGCGACGTGGCAAAGTCCAGAATGTCCGAATCACCGGTGGATCGTGAGAATCGCGACAAACAGAAAAACCACCGGAAGAGATTAAGGAGGGGATAAAGAACGAGTCTCGCCTAAATCCACCGCTTGACCGTTGACCATGTTCTCTTTTTGACTTAGTTGCAGATACTTCCATAACCTTCTTTCTTAATCACCACGTTTCTCAATCGCCCGATGGTCATCATCTCTCCACGGTATCTCGATCTCCCAGATGGATATTTTTTATTATTTTTTTTCTATCATTCAAGATAAAGAAAGGTAGGCACCTTTTGATATAATTGAATAATCTTCCCTTCTCCAGCTTTTCTTTTCTCTTCTATGCTCATTTGTAGTAAACTTCTGACAACTGTTTTTAATTCTTAACAAAGCAGTTCGTATCTAATTTCTGCAGAAAATGGTACTTCTATGGAAAATCTATCTGTTTATGATCTTGCTTTATGATGTGCATATTTAGCTCTCTTTGTCTGTTGTTGCACTCATTTACAAAATTGTGAAGACAATGTGTTCTTGATAATTCTAAATAATTATTACATGGCTCGCCCACATGCATATGCATGCACACTGAGTAATCATATGTCAATTGGAAGATTTCTCTAAAATATTGAGTTTGATTGATGTGCATGGTGTTATTTGGTAAAGTTAGAATCTTGCACTTTTAAACCCACTTCATACCCTTTATCTTGCAGTTTCCAAGAGGGCAGTGTTCTGAATGGGTCTGCAATGCCATGGAAGTCGCCGGAATTGACATATCATCATGCTGTTCCCCATTTTCATCTTCGCCAGAATATAGGAATTCAGAGATACCGACAGATTTTTGAAGTAGTAGACCAACAGTCTTAAAAGAATAGGCATTAAACTGTGCAAAGGTCATTACACGACGGCATAAGTTTTGAAGTTCATATGCTGCTCCATTGGTAAATTTTTCTTTCTCTAAATCCCGATTCTTCTGTAATTTTTTAAATCCACAGCGATTGAGTAGAATCCTTTTTGGTTACCTCGTGTTTCTTTTCGCCATCAAGTGCATCTCGTGTTACATGCAAGCTGTTGGATTATAATGTTGACAAGAAACTAAATTCTTGGTCGAATTCAGATCTGGCCTAATTATTCGCCGTTAATGTTCACATGGATGAAAGGATTGTGAACTGATACTTCGGTCCTCTCGAGAGCGCCACATGGTGTATGTTTTCGTTTGTACGTTTGTATGTTTTATCTTCTTCCACAGGTGGTGATGACCAAGAAACTGAAAGTTCTCCGCGATTTGTCGCTACACAGCTAATTTCTGTTTGTCATTTTCAATTTGCCATAGAAGCAAGGAGCCTTTCATTCAAGCATCCTAAATCTTCGCGATTTGCCATGCCTGTCTTCCCTGCATTATTGGTACTACCTGTCTCTATGATGATTCAGACGCGGACACATCTTTTTTCTCCTTACTTTGTCAAACTGATTAGAAAGATAAAAGCTCAGTATCTCCCCTAACTGCTGAGCCACTTGTGGTTAGAGTTGCATGTCTGTTGGCAGAGGGACTTGTTGGGCTCGTGCTTTGCTCTCTTTTTCTCTTTCCCACAAGAGAAGGACGTGATTTGATTAGCAATCAGGGCTTTGATGTTATGTCAAAGTTGTCTCGATCTGCTGCCTGGGCAATCGATCGTCGACAGGTGTGCGCGCGTTCTCGATCGGTTGTTCTCGAGCATGCAGAAATATCTCGCAAAGCAAAAGCAAGGACTATGCAATGGGACATGATGAAAGTTGTGAGCGCGTCTGCGTCGCTTGATTTGGCATGGTCGATCACGAGACTAATCTCCCGTTGTTCTCCAGGAATTTAAAGTCTTTTACTTTCGACTTTTCCACGGCCCGTCTTTTCCTCCATCTCGATCAAAGGATTCCGGCTCGTAAGCATATGGAACCGGACATCATTCATATGTAAAATTTCTACCGCCCATATTTATCGTTAGATTTACATATGCGTGACGTCATTTGCAGCTCACCAGTGAAACCCTTTCAAACGAAGGATGGACGGAGGAAAATAGAAATTCAGGTGTAGGGGCGAATGATAACCATTTAGGCTAAAAATTGATTCTAGAACAAATTTTGATTTATTTTTTATTTATATTCACCGGGAATAAGTTTGAAAGGCGTAAATATATATATTTGATAGCGATATAAAATTTTTGTTGTAGGAATAAAAATTCATTTAATAATAATACAAAATTTCTCTCTCCCAAGTGTCAGTGGATGGTGACTAGCAATGGCCCCGAATGGCGACTAGCGGTAGCAGATGGCGAGTGGCAGTGATTGGTCGGTAGCAACAAGTGGGCGGTTGGCTAAGGTACGCATAATAACAATTTTATTTCTACAACAAAATCATGTTCAGTAAAACTATTTCATTTCTCTATTTCAAAATAGATATTTCTCTCAAAAATAAGTTTGGAACATAAATAAATAAAAAAGTTCTTATCTTATTTTTGGAATAAATCGAAATAAAATTATTTTTTCATTGTTCGTTTTCCATTCTTAGCTTGACCACCTATTTCTTTACCAGATCCACGTACGCCACCATTCCCAATAGCCCGATCACCATCCATCAACCATTGCCTGCCATCAACCGTCGGTCATCGTTTGTTAATTGCCCTTCCAATTACCCTCCATTGGATGTCCTTAGATCATTGTTTGCTAGTTGCCATTTCTTACCATGTCACTTGTCTTGGCTGAGAAGAAATTTTGTATCGTTATCAAATACATATTTTACGTTTAAGCTAGTTGAAGAATATAAATAAAAAAATTTATTTCTCTTTCGGAAATTAATTTTTAATCGAGTATTATTATGCGTGCCAAGTAACAAAGACAAGTAATAAGATCGTTTTTATTTCTTATTTATATTCTAGAAATAGAAATAAAAAAAAATTACTTCTTATTTTTTATCTTAAGTTATTTTCTAGACTAAAAAATTATTTCATAAATAAAAAATAAAAATTGCGTTACCAAACATATTTCTGTTCTAAAAATAAATTTGGAATACAAAAATAATTCTAAAATAAAAATAAAATAGTCATCATATTCGCTTTTACTAGTTTAAAGTCTAACTCTTTTTGTTAATGAGCGAGTGCTAAAGGTTTTGTTGCATTTTTATATGACAGGAATGAACATATTGAGGTTATTTACTTAACCATATCAAATGAATTCACAAATTTGGAGAAGAGGACACTAAAAATGCAAATTAATTATCGGGTCGCCCGATCCATGATCAAATACAAAAGACTCGATTGCCCTTTTTCCCCTTTCGCAATTTAGTCCCTCGCCATATTATTTTCTTTTCGAACATACAGATGATGAATGGATGGAGCCGATGCAAAAGACTCGATTGCCGATGCATGTGTAAATCCACGACCGATGTCCACCATGATTTTGGGGAGAATCAATCGTGATTGGTGCCTCTTTTTGCACGGATTTTAAGAGTGATGATTTGTCCCCGTTTTTACAGGCACCAACGGGCATCAGAAATTGGCAAACCGCACCGCCAATGGTTTCACCTTTCTACTTTCGACTTTTCAACTTTACATTTTCTCAACAAAAAAAAAAAAAAAATTATTTTATCAATTTCATCTTCTTCTCCTTCATTTCTTAATCAAGAAACATCCCAAAGGCACATGAATGCTAACATTTCAAAGTCAACTGCGAAGTCTTTATGTAGGTTTAATGTGAATTCACAATAAACATCAATTCGACTAAAGATTCAAATATTATTCGTTGGGAAGGCCCGAAGGGTCTAAAGTCATTAAGATGCTCACATTTTTAAAGTCAATCTAGAAGTCCAATTTAGGTTTTCTATAAATTCAAAGTAAAACGTCAAATTCAATAAAAAAGTTCAAGTATCACTCGCTAGAAGGGGATCTAAAGCCCATAGGCATAGAGGCATAATTTGTCGTGTTAGATGCGATAAGTCACATCCCAGTTGATATCTTAGGAAATCGATACTTTTCCCGACACCTCAAACTCTCACCGACAAAAGAAAAAAGAAGCCTAACTCAAAAACTTAACCTTAGTCCCCCAAAATCAAAAATCCATTTTGCACAAAGTTAAATACTGCATAATTCTCTGCGAAGCATGTTCAATCTTCAACCACTCATCAATTGTAGCTGAGACTATCACCATAGTCACTAGTTCTTATTTCCCAAATTTCATTATACTCTCATAAATAAGTTTTTTCTCACTTTGCATCCCCCGTTTTCCTCTCATCCAGAAAAAAAAAAAAAATAGCTGCTCTATGTTTATCACATCTAAATTAGCCAAAAAAGAAAGCAAAATTAGCACCCAACCACTCCTACCAACTTAGAAAAAGAACAAGGAGAACTCACAAAATAAAGAAAGATTCCCGAATTCGTCACATCAATCCAGTCACCACCACAGCAGAGGCACGTTTTTGTTTTAGCCATATAGATCGCTCAAGAGGCGTTCTAAACCCGCCTGCTCTCTTTCCGCCTCACGAGTTTCTTTTCAAATTGGAATCAGACAGCAGTTGTACAGATGAAATTCCAACTGCTGAGCCTTCTGTCTTCGAGACGTCACTTTGGCTACTGCCTAACATCTGCTGGAGCTCTGCTTTGGCTTCCGAACTTGACTGGAACCAGTGTCGACAAGCATGTGTGGCCTTCAATGGATGTGAAAAGTCAGGAGATGGTGGGCCTACTCACGTGGCCAACTTTTCGAGTAATTCAAACCCAAAGAAAAAAGCTGATGCTTGCAAAAGGACAGCGCCAATACCTTCGCTTCCTCCTACACGTCACCATAAGGGTCATTGCATATCACATTCCCAGTTATATATGTGTGTATGCATATATATGAGACATCTCTTTCTTGGTTTTGGGAATTTTTATCCTATTTCAGCTTCCCTCCTCGAAACTCGCTCGACCCCATTTCATGATCTCTTCCCCTTGCCTTTAAGCATACGTTGTCTCTTTTAACGATGGAGCGCGTGTGCTTCTCCTGTTGCAACAGCAGAGTCATTGAGGAGAAGAGCAAGTTGTGACAGCTGAAACGCTTGCTTTTTCTGTTCTCTCTTTTTTTTTTTTTTTTGTTTCCTCCTCTCCACTTGGTGACTCGACTCTGCATAAGGAGCCGCAATTAGCCGTGTTGATTATAGCCATGAAGCGGCTCAGTAAGCTCCGATTCGTCGGATGTTTGGATCTCCATGTGCTCAGGTAAAGGTAAACCCACTTCGCTGCCAAACAAAAACAAGCAAAAACTCTGCTTTTTGCAATACTCAGTTTTCAATTCCTGAAGAAGATTGGTGTTTGGTTCTTGTTATTTCTTGACTTGAGAGTCTGCCCGGATATGCCATATCCCCATCTGACTTCCTTGGTTCATGTTGAAGGAAACAAGAGACTGGCCCGCCACTTTCTTGTTGCCACTGCAGGGAAAAGTCCTAAAGAAGAGCCAAGGCTACAGCATAGAGTTTCAGGCAATGCTGAACGGTCTAGACCAAGAGGATCATTCCGGCGAAGAGGCCGGCCTGATCACCGAGAAGAAGCGGCGGCTCAGCGCAAACCAAGTGAAGGCCCTGGAGAAGAACTTCGAGATCGAGAACAAGTTGGAGCCGGAGCGGAAGGCGAGATTGGCTGAAGAATTGAGCCTCAACCGCGGCAAGTCGCGATATGGTTCCAGAACCGGCGCGCTCGCTGGAAGACCAAGCAATTGGAGAAGGACTACGGCCTTCTCAAGGCCAGCTACGACTCTCTGAAGCTCGACTTCGATAGCCTCGAGCAAGAAAAGGAGTCCCTAGCGGCAGAGGTACCGAAATAATACGTTTTCAGTCAGCTTCTCACATGTCTTCCTGGTGGAATTTTCCGCATGCAATTTCAGTTCTCACTGCATACTAGCGATAGGTGTCGGTGCATTGTCGCATTTCGAAAAAAAAATTTCACATTGAGTGCGACATCGACGCACACCAGCGGGCGATGGACCAAAACTAGGTACCAAAATATCAGAGTCCTTTCGAACTGGCATCTTCAGAATTCAATTCTTGATCGTGAGACAAGCTAACCAATGATCGGTTCCTTTCCAAAATATCTTTACAAGTTCTAATGAACGACAATTCTCCGTTTCTTGTCGTTGTGTGTTGTACGTTGCAGCTAACGGAGCTGAAGGTGAAGCTCCGTCGAGAAACGTCAGAGAGCAGCAATCACTGCAGTCAAGCAAAGAATCCCCCTCTCCGAATCCTCCGAAGACGGCAAGCCCGGGTCGTGCAGCGGATCCGTCAAGGAAGACCCGAACCCGACCCCGGAGCTGCCCCCTCGTCGGCTGCTCCCCGCGCCCCGCTCCCCTCTCCGATACGGCAGTTGCTCTACGTCCCCGCCGCCGCCGCCGCCTCCTTCGTGGTCAAGAGGGACCACGGCGGGAAGAGGGTATTACCATCAGGTGAGGATGGAAGAGAATCATCCGAGCGGGTTCATTTCGGAGGAGTCCTGCAACTTCTTCTCGGTCGACCAACCTCCCACGCTGCACTGGTACTTCCCATGAAGATTACAGCATTAAGATAAAGCCTAGTCAATAATTCCCGGGTTCTTCTCCTTTTCCCGGGGGGGGACCATGTCCTGCTCTGGAAATCGGAATGCCATGCCGTGGTCGAGAGCTGGAGTTGGCAAGTATTGGAGTCTTCTTCTTCCCTCAAAGATGGGGAAGTGGAACTAGATTTGGATCCCTCAGCATAATCCCTGACGAGAACAGAGTCTCTCTCTCTCTCTATATGCAGCGTTGTTAAGTAATGAAGAGTTAGTAATAAAATGTTTAATGATTGGCGCTGTCCGCGGAGCATGGGTTCTGAGCCCCTGACGTTGTACACTACTGTCCTCTTCTCTCTCTCTCTCTCTCTCTCTTGCTCTCGCTCTCGCCCTCGCCCCGTGAGGAATCGAATCAGATAAAGCTGGAAGGCTTCTCACGGGGACACAGCGTCGCGAGGAGGCAGGTCATGACTTGCGGCAGCACCTCCATACTCATTCGCAGAGACTGACCTCTCTCTCTCTCTCTCTCTCTCTCTCTCTCTCTCTGCGTGTGGAGATGACAGTCGCTCTTCTCAAGACAATCTAAGACTATAATTGGATGGCGGGCGACATGGATGCAGGAGAGAGACCAGGGGCTAAGAAGGATCGTCAAAGAAGATAGAACAAAGAGAAGATGAATAAGGGATTGGAATTTCTTCTGCCATAAAGTAAAATAATCCAACCTATTTTTGCTGTGCAAGTTAAGCATTGGAATTTCTTTCGCTATATAGAAAAAGGGAATTTAGTACAATGTTTTCACCTATTTCATGTTTGATGAAAATGAAATTGTAAGAGTTGCCAGATTCGAAGTGAAAAAAGGAAAAAAAAAATCGAAGTCGAAGTTGCTCCGAGCATCTATAAAGAAAGCCGTCTCGTTTGAAGAAACCCCAAATTGCATTATAGCATAGGCCGGTGATGGCTCGACGACCTAGGCAACGACGATGTCGGTCCGGCAGGCGGCGATTGTGGTATCATGAGTTGAAGGGTGGAGTGCGGCCTCTGCATGTCTGAAGAAGAGACGGAGAGAGAAGCTTGAGGGAAGAGTTTAGAGTTTCTTTTTGTTGGTTGTACATGGACAAGGAGCCAAATTTCATTGACTAATTAAGTAGATAGTATTCAGATGAAAATTCGGGTATATTTTGATATATTTTTCCCCCGTATAATACATGGACAAAAATTTTATGCCGCTAAGATATATGGTCTTTTTTGGACAATGACACAAATAATTCTCGAATTTTGGCCTAATGACATCCCTGAATTTATAACTTGTTTAATATGGTCTATATATGAAAACATTTGATGTTATCATTTTATTAATTCAAGTCTAGTGACGATATTGAACATTTTCATGTAGTTTTGGGACTAGATTGAACATATACTAAAAGTTTAATAATCACACTGAATAAATTAAAATTTCAGAGACTATGTTATATATTAAGTAAAAGTTTATGAATTATTTATGTGATCTTGCCCCTTATTTTTTAATTAAAGGTTTGAATGCAAAGGTTTCTTTGTGGACTTTGTGGTATGCAACCTTGAAAAGTACATGGGTAAGTACTCCCCCACCAAAGGCCAAATTGCCAATTAGCTGTTTTGTCTTATTTCTCCTCTCTTTTTAGAATTCCCGGAAAGCGCCAATCGGGAAAAGCATACCATCCCCCAACAAGTTATTGAAAAGTAGATGCCGACCCCACCTAACCTTTTTATGTCCCAAGACTAAGCTCTCTCGAAAATTTGTAGGAGTCACCAATCCCTATGATGCTGGGGTAACCCTCCTGTGCTACTAGGCCCTGTAGATGCTCTTGCCCAGGCCCCACCATATGGGTGATTTATTTCCACAAATTCCGCAAATTCCTTGTACTCATATACGATTGAGGTTCGCGGGACACGAAATTCTAACTCGTATATATAATTTAGGAGAAAAAAAAGTACATAAATTTTAAAAGAAATTTCAACATATATTCGATAAGAGAATACAACAAGTAGCAAGCAAACGAATAGGGCTTATGGCCCTCGCTGGCCCCCTTTGATTCGTTCATCGTCCTCGGCTGTCCCAAAAGCAATGTTTTTCAGGATATTATTTAACTGGTCATGGCTTTATTTCAGGTAGGAAAACAGTCATTACTTAATCATTCATGATGACGAATCTTATGTCAAATTTTAATCGCACGGAATCACAAAAAGGTATCCTTTCTCAGGCTTTTAATCGCGGAGGTTATAGAAAGAAACAAAAAGCAGGTCCTTTTAAGCAGTCTTAATGGAATGGTACATGTGCCGCTTTCAGTGAGGTGAACTTACTCACTTTCACACTTACATGCACATCTTGTTCTTATTCACATTCGAACACGTGGTGAGTGCAAAGTAACAACGTGTCGCTCGCGATGTGTAAGAAGAAAAGATCGTTTTATTCAAAATCCCAAGTATTTCAGGTACGTAATAAAAATCCTAGCTCGAATGCCATTTGACGGTGTCGAAAATTCTAAAGAGAAAGAGGGAAAAAAAAAGCATTTGCTTAGTTAGGCCCGAGCTCTCTGATTAGGAGTGTGCAACGAAATCAAAAACTATCAGAATCAGCGAGTAGCAGTTGCTCGTTGGATTCATGAGGACGATCTATTTTTGAGTTAGATTTGTTGAAACCAATGAAATTGGTCGATTAGGATTTCAAGAAGTAAATTTCATTCGACCAAACCCATATATATTTTAATGATAATTTGAGATAATTTCGTACATTGTGAACAACCTCAAACAATTTAGCGTAAAATTAGTGTCGAATCTAAATTCATTAATGTGTTTCCTCATCTTTTAGCCAAACACATATAACCCGTTTGATAAAAAATATTTTTTGAGAGGCGATATGCTTAAATTGAAATAGCATGATTTGTGTTAAGTTCAAATCGTTTATGTGTGAGTTTATTTCATTGATTTCCCACATTCTATAATCATTTTTGTATACATTTGGTTTTCAAGTTCGATTGAAATTTTTTGAGAATTTAAAAGGGTTTTGGAAATCATGGTTTTTTTGGGGGGACATTTAGGCAAGATCAATGAACTAATGTGGAAACCGGACCATGGACCCAATGGGCGATTTTCATTTAATTTTCGGAATCGAACCTGAAGACATAGTTTACAATTTCAAGGTGAAAATCACCCACGTGAACCATGCTAATCCCCAATTCTAATATCTGGATCTTGCATATCTTACCCTTTTTACAGTGCGAGTAATTCTTCAGCATCATCCGCACATTACGCTGCAATTTCAACATATGTATCCCGCCGGGGCAACAAGGAATCGTCTTTGTTTCTTCTGCGCTCGGTCCACAGTCCTAAGCACCGTAAAAGCAAGATATAGTACATACATCTATCTTTAGAGCTCTGCCGAATCGAGCTCTAGCAAACTAGCGATAGGCGCGCGATCGCCAGTTGATGCCAGCACCGAAGGGTCGCTTTACTACGAGCGAGCCTCGAGTAGCGACGGGCCAAGGCCGAGGCCAAAGATGGTCGTCGTCGTGCGGGTGTGAACTCGTGGAGGTGGGGATAACCCACGTCGCTCTCGGCTTTTTCCACTTTAAATACGGAAAGAGACGGACCATAAAGCTGGCACGGCCACTAGCCCCTCCCCTCCCCCGTCCTCCATCCCCCTCCTCTCCCTCCTCTCCATTTTCCCTTTTTCTGGTTTTTTTTTTTTTTGTTTACGGCTGTCCAGCAGGAGGAGAGCACCCGGTCTCATCTCATGGGCAGACGTCGCGATCGGTGTCAGATGGTGGGGGGGGGGGGGGCTCTTCGTCGTCTTCTTTCGGTAGCCATGTTTGACTGTCCTGGTGCCCCTTGTGGGGAGAGGAGAATCTTTTCCGGATTAGAGTTGGGGGCCGGGGCAGTAGGGGCAGCGTAGCGTTTTAGGCGCTCGTTTGGTTTTCGGGGCGTCGTCGCTTTGCGCCAGCGATCGCCAGAAAGTTTCTTTCTTCGTCCGCCCTCTTTTGATTTTTCCGCCCGGAGGTATGGTAGGGCTCACCTGGATGGAGAGAGAGAGAGAGAGAGAGAGAGAGAGTGGGGGCGATTCTCGAGGGTCGGGCGTCCGGGTCGGTCGAGCAAGTTGCAACGAGGGCCTTTGTTTCTCGTGGCGCGTGCGCGGAACCTGTCGGCGCCGGGTGGTTTTGGAGAGGCTCGTGTTCGGACCTATTGACATTTTGGTTGATATTGTGCCCTTTGATGAGCTGTTCCAAGCTCGTGTGTGGACAAGGGGGTGATGGGCTAAGCCCTAGCTCAAAGATCGTACCCCTATCGCAGTCCCCCGCGCGCTGCATCGATAAAGGGTGGCACGAGGGCTTGCGTCGGGCAAGGCAACATCGTTTTCAAACCCTTTGCTAGTCGCTTTTTTCGGGGGTGATCCTACCATTTTTGGTAGCTTATAAATTGGTGGAGAAATGGACGGAGTACATCAATCGTAAGTAACTTAAGAACTCTAAAAGCCTTCAAATGATTCGAGAACAAGATTCCGATAAGTGATTTGACATAATTATGTCATTTGTTGAATCAAGAAGTCCCAAAAGTGCCCTTTTCCGTATGTCGGAATCTCCACGCTTATTCAGTAATATAGTAAGAAGTTCGTTGAATGTGAAAATTTCTAAAGTGCAATCATGTTTTATAAAATCATTATCATCAGACAAATGAGATTTTTCAATTGATTGATGTCATCAAACAATTGATAGTGTGGAAAAGGAAAATGTCACAAATAGTCCCTTATATTTTCACTCAATATCCAATTTAAATCCATGAACTTTTCGATTGGCTTAATTTTGGTCCATAAACTACTGATAAAATGTCCGATCTAGTTCCGAACTTTCGAATGGCTCAATTTGGTCACGAACTATTAATAAAATGTCCGATCTAGTCTCTAAACTTTCGATCGGTACCGAGTTAGTCCCTGAATTATGATGAAATATCGATCTAATCCTTCATTACTATTTTCTTTTTCTTTTTCGCTTTCCCTCTATCGGAGCGGCGGGGCGGCGTCCCTCGCCGCCGTCCTCACTAGTGTTTGCGCAGGCTCTCCCTCGCCAAATCGGCGAGGGAGAGCCCTTCGCCTACTTGTGAGGGACGCCGTGAGGGGGGCTTTCCCTTGCGGTGACGGCGCGAGGACGACCCCCTTGCCGACGTCGGTCGGGAGGGGCCCTCACCGATCCGGCGAGGGGCCCTCGCCTCGCTTGATGCCCGACGAGGGGCTCTCCCTCACAAACGCCGACGAGGGACGGCCCCTCGCCGGATCTGCGAGGGAGAGCCCTCGGCCGCATCGGGCGAGGGGCTCTCGGTCGGACTCCGGCCTCCCCTCGACTCCGGAGGAGGGAAAGCGAAAAAAAAAAAAGGAAAAAGTAAAAAAGAAAATAGTAACGAAGGATTAGAATGGACATTTCATCATAGTTAAGGGACCATTGGAACCGATCGAAAGTTCTAAACTAGATCGGATATTTTATTAAGTTTAAGGACCAAAGGTGAGCCATTCAAAAGTTTAGGGACTAGATCGGACATTTTATCAATAGTTTAGGGACTAAATTGGAGCCGATCAAAGTTCGGGACGAAATCGACATTGAGTGAAAAAAATATATGAACTTTTTTTTTTTTTTTTTGGTATTGGAGAAGCAGAACCGCCAAGCACGTCGTCAACCAGGTAATCTTTAAGCGGGCGACCACCGCGCATTTCGAAAATACTTATCTACGCTACGCCTCCCCTGGATTTTGAACCTTCACCTCTTCGTTGAGGATCGCGATCTTGCTCAGGTGGAGCCACCATATGGCCGGTGGTAAAATATGAACTATTCGTGACATTTTTCCGTGTGGAAACTACTAAGGCGTCCACATTAGTCGAGTAAATTGAAACAAGGGGTTCTTTGTTTTTGGGGCATCATGCGACACTTGTCGAGGTGCATGATGATTTTGAAGAAAGCTTGTCTTGGACCTCTTGACACATTCGTTGATCTAGTGAACCCGCCGCGCAATGGTTCAGTAAGGGAAGCACGAGGGCGTGGGTCGGGCAACATTGTTTTCGATTTTCAAACCCTTAGCTAGTCGCTTTTTTCGGGGGCGATACTTCCATTTGTGGTAGCCTACAAATTGGTTGAGAAATGGATGGAGTGCACTCGTTGTAAGTAACTTGAGAACTCGAAATGCCTTGAAAGAGAATCGGATTCGGTAAGTGATCTGACTTGATTATGTCATTTGTCGAATTAAGAAATCCCAAAAGCAACCTTTTTCGTGTCGGCAGGAACCTCCACATGAATTTGATGATAAATTAACGGGAGCGGTCTTCTTCCTATCATTGTACAGGGAAAATTCTAAAGTGCAATGATGGCGTAGCATAAAATAGCCGGCGGCATCCGTGACGAGATTTGTCAATTGATTGAATTTTTTTTTTTGTTTTTTTTTTCAATCAATCAATTTCATCCAACAGTTGACAATTAACGATACGCGGTAGTTACAAAAGCGTTCGTCGATCGTGTACCGCAAGAGGAAGACCTTCACCGGCCGGCATCATATCGAAAACTCCGAAATCACACGGAAGCAACATTGCCGCGCGTCGTTATCAATTTGTCAAGCTATGGCCTTCTTGAAGCCCAGTGCGAGGCCCATCCAAAGGCCCAGTGGAAGCCCATCTAAAGGCCCAGTGCAAGGCCCAGCGCAGGGAGAAGCCCTAGGCTAAGAAAAATAATTCGCCGATCCAGGTTCCTGCTTCATCGTGAATTAGGCCAGCTGCCGCTACTCTCTCTTCGGCTTCAGCCGCAGCACCATTGCCTGTCCACGAGCTCCGACGCCGGTCGTCCCGCCGCCGCCGGCATATCCACGAGCTTCGACGCGGCGAGGAGGACCGCGACGACTACTGTCCCGTCCTCCACGAGCTTCGACGACGCGTCCCCAGGCCCTCGCTCGACGCAGCGAGCTTCGGCGCGCGGCACTCGCTTTCTCGCAGGTTGGGCTTCGAGTAAAGTCGTGGCTTTGTAGTTTCATCCGAAATTTCTGTTTTTTACGGGGAAAATGTGATTTTTTGCGATACATTTGTCGCGTTCGTTGATGCCGAGCAGATTGAATCGCGGCGAACGGCAACGGGGAGTTGTGTAGGATTTTCTTCGCCGATTTGTTAGAGTTATGAATCTTAAACTACTGAGATTTTAGTGTGTTCTAGATGTAATGAACTGAAAGAATGGTGGGTGGACAGGAATTCATGCATTTGGTCGATGATTGATATTGATGAGTGGTCGTCGATAGGCTATCAGCAGTTAGAAATCTTGAACTAACTGATATTTTAGTACATGAAGTCATTGTTTAAAAGAGCTGGGGTATTTTCCGTGTCGTTGCATCCAAATGGGAGGTACTGGACCCTCCGTTGGCCTCTAAAGTTGCTTGATGATGATGAAATGTCTTCAGGCTTCAGCATAAGATTGGAAATTGGACCTCCGTAAAGTCGAATTTTTCCCAATAGGTAGCAAGACCCTTTGAGATGCATCTCCATGAGATCACAACCTAAGGAATCCCATCTATCGTGGAATCCTGAAAATGGGATCGTCGATCACTGCATGATGCGCCCTATTTTGAAATTGAGATGAGTCCAATTTGCGAATTTGTTATGATTGTCTCTAGCTATATGTAGCGCTACATCAGCTTGGCTCTACTTGGGCCTATCATGATTGCATCCGAGGGAGGGAGGGAGGGAGGGAGCACAGCAATTTTTCTTTTAAGCGCTGAGGATTCAGATAACACAAAAAACTATAAATCCCATCTTTCATTAACAACTAGAAAAAATATTTGTTTCAGTCTCTGTGATCAAACTTTACTTTATTTTTGCTTTTCATTCTTCTTATCTTGTTCTTTGAATGTTCAATATCTTAGCCATATCACACGCTACTATGTGTTGATTTAGTTTTTTCTTTGTAAGACCATATGGTGTTGTTATGACTTATGGCAAAACACTTTATTAGTCTGGTTGAAGTCACAGAGTCCATTTCATGTTCCAGGCTCATATTGAATTGCAGGTTGTCCATTCACTGCAAAAGAGAGAAAATGCCACTGGGATTGATACTAGGGCTGGGAAGGGCATTTAGGAGGAAGCGTACATCATCACTCGATATTCTTTCTTCAAAACGTGCTCCAAGAAATTACTACAAGGGAAAGAATTGCAAGCCAACTGGTTTTCACACCCGCAAAGGTTTGTATACCTATCTTTCCTTTTGCTCTATGTTGTAGGGCCCAAGAGCGCTAGAAGTATATGATAGAATTTTTTTTTTTCCTTTTTTGAATCTAAATTGCTGTTCTTAAGATAACATGTGGATTGTGGATTACCATTCTTAGTATGTATTGTTATATCATGTTAAGGATGACTTGAAGTTGAAGAGCGTAGAAGATATAGGTTCATGGTCCTTAAGTGGTATCCCTAATTTGAACATACCAGAAGTACGATCAATATGTGGTCGCACTTATTTCAGGCAAAAGGCTGCCTTCTTATCAAAGTGTACATCCTTGCTATGAAGAGGAAAAAGAAAATGAGTATCCTTTGTTTAAAGATTGGCCTTGTCAGGCTGCTAACTGTTTCTTTTGGCGTGAATATGGTGCTTAATATACGGTTGGTATTTTCTGCACAAGTGTAACCATTCCAAATCATTTTTATTGCAGGTGGATATGTTCTGATGCAGGAGAAACTACCAAACTATATAGTTCCCGATTTGACTGACTTCAAGGTACCCTTAAATCCCATTAGTCCCTCTCCTCCCCATACCCTCCTCCGAACATCCAACATCCTGAAGTTAACAAATAAAGCGAGTGACGTGCATTTCTATTATGAGTGTCTTCAAACAAATGCGCCATGCCTTGTGAATATTAAACCGGCATTTGTTTCTTGCAGCTGAAACCTTATGTGTCTCAATGCCCAAGAGAAGTCGAAACTACTGAGGCCACTGATGCAGCTAAATAGACTAAGAGCCATAAAAGGGGTATTCTCTACTAACCTTTTTCATTCCGTCTTTTCTTTGTCATCTTCTCAAATTTTTTTTTTTGGTTGACTTTAAAAGTTATTGAAATAAATTCTATTTCAAAGCCAGAAATCTACCTGAACATTGTCATTTGACACTTCATCAAATTAAGATTATTTTTTTGTTCTTGGTCATATGGAAAGTGGTTTCTTCTAGTAATATTTTGGGTGCCAATTGAACTTTTGAATAAACAAAAACATGGTTACAGTGCCGTACCACTCTACAATGTCTTAGCTAGCATAGCATGTTTGAAATATGCATCATACTGGGGAAAAATGCTAAATAATGAGGTTGCACCTTTCCCTCTATGTGGGGGAGAGGATGGAATTCGGTTATTTGTATTTCTCATTCCTGTTCCATTTCACCAAACCCAAGTTCTAGATAAGTGAAGATGAAGGAAAGGCTATTGCATCGTTGAAGAAATGGCTGGTGATGACTCATTAAAGTTCCTTGGGATTTGACCTTAATTGAAAGAAAATAATATAGCAGGATGGCATTGTCAATTTCATCATAGAAGTTAGGAAAGCAAAAAAGAGAAAAAAAAACAGTTGAAACAAATGGTTGCTTTTATTAGATACTAAACATGTATGAAAAGGGATGATTTCTTTATCGAGAATACTAGAGATAGTACCATAAAGGAAAGACGAAACACCCTATAAAATAAGACTCGAATGGTGTGGAACTGGTCTAAAGTAGTTTGTGTTTAATTGGATTGTGATTGATGATTGAACATGAGTGTTACTTCATCTGCTAAGTCATAGTATAGTTAGTTTCAGTTAGTACATTGATCTCAGAACTTCTTTTAGTGATCTTATGCTGGCTCACCTTAAATTTAAATTTTTTTACTGAAACCTTTTGTGATGGTTCTTTCAAAGGGAAATGATGGACGATTGCATTCAAGGCATACTGCAGAAGAGTTCGCAGAGAACCTTGGAAGTTACGCTTTTTCTGTCTTTCTTTTTTGGCTTAGAGAATGATGTCTCGAACAAATTTTAATGACCTTTTTTGTGGCCACTAAGTCAAATGACTTCGGTTGCTCCAATCTTTTTAGGAATTGTGAACAATAACATAGACAAAGCAGTGTGATCGGGCAGCCTTTGTTGAATTATACATGTCGATATGTTTATGATTATTGAGCCAATGTCCTTCTGGACCTTTTGAAGTAAAATCATTTTTCACTGTAATGGCATAGTATCAATCTCTCAGCCCTATCATTACTAATATTGGTAGCTTTCAGGGGTATTGATTCTATCATTGAGGTCGGAAATTCGATACCATTGTGCTTTCACTGCAATCCTTGACGTCATGGCCAAAATAACATCCGCACATGTGTCCACAACAAGTGTCGGCATGAAATTATGGTCACTGTTTCTTTTTCAGATTACACATTTTGTTGTTTCGGACCTTCTGTAGAGAAATGCAGCGTCACTAGTTCATGTTACCATTATTTCTTGTGGTGCTATGCATGTCCGCCGTTGGAAAAGATGACGATGCTGCCAGAGGGTGTAGTTAGAACATTCGATCGAAATACTCTGGATTGGCATGGGCAAGTTTTTTCGTTTTTCGATCTTGAGCTGCTTTGCACGTAAGAGGTAAAAGCACGTCTCCAGGATCGTAGAAAGAGTTGCACTTCGATATCTCAACTCGTGGGCTTAGTTAGGGAACCTTAATTCTTGTTCTGAGCGTGGGTTTTCCTCATTTCGTCGTGTGAACTGAATTGGACTAGTCTACTTCACCACAACCCCGATCAATCTGTGCAGCCCAAAGCAATGGCCGTCAAACCAAAGTGACCAGTCGCATCATTTTGATCTGTCAAGCGTCATCTGAATCCCAAATCGAAATTCCCTGATCCGAAGGACGGTTATCAGGCTACTTGTTGGCTGGTTTTTTCTTGCCCAATACGAGAGGGAAAACCGAGGGTAACACATGATTATAACATTGTCTTTTTGTGAGATCCAAAACAGGCTTCATAACCAAATAATGGAAGTCTACAATTTTTTTTTTATATTGTAATTTTTTTTGGGACATGGGTAATTAAGGTTTTGAAGATCCAAATATGTCTATTCAGTACGCTTGAGAAGTGCTTCAAGATCTCTTCTTATCGAGATTTTCTTTTTTCAAAGTGATTTGACTTGGTCCAATATAACATGTCTATGTAATTGTACGATGTTTCGTTCTAAAAACGAAATCGACCCACCCCACTTTCTAATCCGCTAATTGCTATATGGCTCGCGTTCACATCCTTTTTCTTGCTTCCACTTTATCGGTTTTCCTTCTACTATGATTACTTTTATCAAACGTGTCTTTATTGCGGTTAGGTAAGCCAGGATCAAGGTTCTTAAAGACCCTAAAGAAAAACACCTCTTGCTTGAAGTTCCTTAAAATAATGATGTGAAGTGGACTACTAAACAAGTCAATGAAGTCCCACTTCGAAACCTACTTTCCCACTTCGTCCACCAACCTTTTTCTTTTGTTTCATATTTGCTCCTATTATTTTTCATAGAACCAAAGAAATCATCAATGAATGATCTGATGCCACCACTGATTAGTAACTCCATTCCTCAAATTCAGTGGACACCGAACGGCCGCACCTCCTTAGAATAGATGGTACTTGTCAATTCGAATGCCAAGTGTGTAATCAATGTAATCATAGAGTGTGTGAATAATTTATATGCGGATGGTGCTTGTGCACCGAAATTCTTGCTAGTGCTAGTTCGTTGCCGTGTGGTGATTATATAGATGTGTACCACCTATTCTTAGTTTTCTTGCTATCACCTAAATCTTCAACTCAAATTATAATAACTCAAACAAACGTGTTAGATTAGTGATGAGATATTGATGCATATGTCTATCCAAAAGACTAATTTAATATTTGTTCAATAAAACATTTTCGATGGATCATAGAACACTTTACTAACTCTATTATTAATAATTCCATCTCCAAAAATTGGAGATATATGACCAATAGACAGCAGCAGAAAAATCCTCGATTGATTGGAGATTCACAAATATAATTTATTGAAACAACTATCGATTGACGAAACACGCTATTAATTAACTGAAACTTACTACTCACTAACTTCATTAACGATGCTATGAGAAGGTTGTAATAATGGACATGGACTGCGTTAGTCACATTACATCTCAAGAAACTTGTAGGCATTCCCGTGGCAACTCTAACCATTTTCTTCCGAGCGACCTTCTCACCCTATATTAGATCGGATTAGCCATCGCACGACCGTGCCAGTTCCGCAAACATGGGAAACAACGAAAGGAGACATTCTAAGTTCCAGCAACACGACACGATGCAACCTATATACCCTTTTTTCTAAATTCAAGCGACTCCAATCAAGGCGCCATCCATCGATTCACGATATGAGAACATTCTATCCTCTAAACATCCCCAAGTGGGCATTGGCTTAAGGTTCTCCTCCAACTTGCGGAGCGACCCTAGAAAAACCACTGGAGATGGGGACGAGGAGGACGTCAGAGCGGACGTCGGCCTCAGTGCGCACCAAGCGACGACGACCCACTCGGCGGGTTTCTACATCATTCCATTGGGAGCTGATTCAGAGGGTTGAATTTGACGCCAACGGCCCCGTTGGCCTCTTGCTGGATTGCCGGGTCCAAGTCGTCTCGAGTGACCCGAAGATCAACGGAGCATACGACAGACGCCAAAGCGGCAAAGACCCGGTTTGGCGCTGATGGAAAGACGCGCGTACATGGGAGAGCCATTCTCGCCACAAGAAATGGTGGGAGGCTTTTGTCTTTCGGCAGCCTCGGTTTTTTTCCACCTATAAATTCGCATTTGACTTCTTCTTCTTCCGCCTTTGAACTAACGCCGGTACACCAGGCGGACTGGTTCGCGACGTCGCTATCCTTCGAGCGACGCTGTCGGACCGGTTTTGGTGAGCATAGTAATTACTCTGATTCGGGGTAAGTCCTCGGTCAAACTAAAATCCTCATTATTCATCCCGAAATACTTTAAAAAAATATGTATATATATATATATGGAAATTGTAGCCTACCTAAAAAGACCACTTAAGCATTTATTTTGAATATTTAGGATCCATAGATTATAACGAGTTGTTAAAATGACATGCTTACTAGTAGCTATGCTCCCAGTGCGTTTGAGACTAAAGTCTTGCGTTTTCATACGAAACCGAGGGAAAGATGATTAAATAATTGCCCGTCGATTTTGGCCTAATGGGCTCTACGAATCGCCACGAGAGATATTCAACGAATATCCCAGCTTCCAGAAGCGAATCTGAAATTTACCTTAATTAAATCGAAGTACGATGAAAATCTTACTGTTTAACACGAGATAAAAAAAATCGTTACTAAATTAGATAGATCACGCTAAGATCTCTCGTTTGGTTCCATGAATCTGAATGCTCAAATGGATTCTCGTTCCAAGTAGGAATATTCATTGGAATAAAATAAAAAAATCTCGATTGTTTGGATCGTAGAAAATTTGGACCGTTGAAGGTTTATGTCAATGATGCTGAAATTGGGTTTTCAATAGTTTTTTTAGTGGTGATTAACGTCGAATTGGATTCATAATACTAGTCATTATTAGTTGTTAGAATAGTGCAATAGAAATTCGATACCTTCACATGAGGAGATTATAAATAATCAGCTCAAGTTCATGTCCGTTAATAAATCTAGTTGTACTCACTTGCTGATATAGTGACCCAATTAGATATGTTGACGGATTCAGATTTAACCTTTATCTTGATAATCTCAGGTGAAAGTATCGGATTTTCATTGCGCGTTTCCAACATAGATAAACAATACAGGCACTAAATCTGCAGATGTTGAAAAATTATGAACAAGGAATTTTTGTTCGGTTAATGATGAACTACTCGTTCCCCCATCGTTTTTATAGAGCGCATGTTGAACATTTGTTTTAATATAACAAAAGGGATCTATACAATTTTCTAGACGATTGACCATTTTGAAACTTCTTCAATAAGCATCGATAATCTTATGTACCTATCAACTCCAGCGAAGCTGGCGAGGGACGCGCGAATCATGTGCGGAAGTTCGTTTCTTGAGGAAGATGAAGAGTGAATGTGCCGCCCGTGCGGTCACATCCCTAAGCTTAATTACGTCTAATCTAGCTTTCGTACTAATAATTATCAAATAATTTCGCCATCTGTGGCGTCTTCTCAAAGCCCCAGTGCACCTCCATCAATGACCAAAAGAAAATAATTGGGGTGGACTCGTTTTCATCCTTAATTTCCAACCGATGAACACAATAATTTCCCGGACTCGTTTTCATCCTTCATTTCCAACCGATGAACACAATAATTTCCCCCTACCGATCTCGAGCTATACTAGTACTGATCTATATTCATGCTTAGACCTATCCAAATTGATTTATTTAATCCATTTTAACTCGTTTCCATATAAACCCAACTCAACCCGTGTCCGACTTGTATTACTAAAAACACTTCTCTATTTAATTAAAAATAGGAAAATTTATATACAAACTGAAATGAGAGTACAAAGTGAACGAGCGCAACATCGAGTAAAAGTAGGACAAAGTCATATAGAATGGTTCGAACCCAATTAAAATTCATATTTGACCCATTTACAGTTCAGAGAGTTTAGTGTAAACTCATATATAACCTATTTATTAAATATAATTAGCTTACATGACAATCCAGTCCATTGAATATGGGTAAAAAAAATGAATTTATGGCCTTAACTATCTAGAATCGTGTATTTCAGTGCACTAGCCCCGCACACGATTTGCCAGCCACGTAGCTTCTGCCGAATGCCAATGCCTTTCCTAGGAAACACGTCATGGAGATGCCACCTTAGAAGGGAACCTAACCAATTACCGTGGCGAGCATGTTCGCCCGAAATCATGTGATAGGTTCCTCTAGGTTCGCATTATTTTTGCTCTAATCCATCCTTGTTTCCCCCAATCTTTAAGCCTTTCGTCCCCGCTTCGCGGCTAGTGATGCACACACTACTTGCGTGCCAATCGGGCATATCTACATCAACATCAAAATACAAATTTGATTTCAGCGCGGCACGCATCAAAATGCGTATACGTTTGAACCATAACACCGTTCACGAACATATTGTAGATTCTTCTGTATTAATTTACACATTTAACTATTCCATTCCCTAAAGAAACGGATTTTTCGGTCAATGAGTGTTGGAAATGTCATTTTGATAGGGCACTTGTAAATCAAAACCGATAAAGAAAGATTTGTCATTCTCAACATTAAGCAATGCATAAAATAAGAAAAAGAAGAAGGGTATTTTAGGTATAACAAAACTATCTATTTGGGTATTTAAGGAGGGCTCATTAATGAAAATGTTAGAGTAATTAAATATTAAATCACGTCTTCATTTAACAGTTTAAACTTTTAGAACAGTTGATTGTAATCCCAACAAAATCTCATATAGTATCAAAGCGGGAGGTCCTGAATTTAAATCTTATAACACAGTCTGAGAGGATGTGTTTGAGTAATTGAATATTAAATTACGTTTTTATTTATAAATTTTTAAAAAGATCTGTTGTGATCCCAACAAAATTTCATAGAAAATCTAACAAAAAGAAGAGAGGAAATGAGCGTAGATTGTCCCTAGACAGATGATTTGGCACATGCAGGCACATAGCCTCGCCATCAGTAGTTAATGCGATTGAATGTGGCCATCGCCAATTTGCTCAATTCCATCTTGAGATCTGCACTGTAAGAAAGCATTGATTGACAATTTCGGTCAAACGCAAAAGGCAGACGTAAGGCAGGCTCTTTACCTCTTAAATACTAATAAGAGCTCTAATTAAAGAGCAATTGAATCTCTTATTATATAGTATTAGTGCTTCTATAGCGTATTCTTCGTTGATCGAATTCATGCATGCTCGCTTATCAAAAAGAAAAATCAGTGCACGCTTCGATTGGAATGTCTTCACCAGCCTTGAGGAAAGGAAAAGGCCGAGGCCAAGAGCATCTTCAATCGGTGAGTCGACCCGGATGCTGCATAGAAAAGGCCGATGTGAATTATCTAGCATGGCTTTCGCATTCACAAGATTAAGGTGAACTAACATATCCTAATCAATGCTAAGATCAAATTATGTCGTCGATTACATTGATACACACTTTGAAAAAAGTTAAATTTTAAGCACATACATTCGGCTGACATATCTTGTTTTGTCAAGACTCGTTAACAATGCACGCCTCACAAAAGTTAAGTACATAAGAAAATTCTCTAGTACCCCCTTAGATATGGATTGGAAATTCGCTAACCTCACATGTTGAGATCAAATTGCATTTTCTTGTGATTTCTTGAAAGATTGCCATTCCAAAACATATTTTTTTTTTTCCAAGAAAGCGATCAATAAAGCCAAATTCCTTAGTTCTATACCGAGATCAAAGCCCGTTCTCATGTTAGATAGGTCAGAAAATTATTACTTGCATGCACCTAACAAAAGTTTAACTTTAAGTACATGACATGAGAAAATAATAATAAATTCTTAAACACAACATAAACCCAAAGCTGCCAAAATTGTGGCAGGTCTCAAATCACGTTCTTCTGTCGATGTGTCATGTAACCCTAGGGTTATAATAAATTTATATTATGTTTTTTAGATAATTACATAAGAAAAAGGAAAAGGAAATAAATTAATACATAAATAACTCTCGCTTTATCTAGTTGGTAAACGACAGGCGGCAGGTAAAGAACTGAAAAAAGAAGAAGAAAAGATAGCTATATATTTCTCTTTATCTCTTTATCTTTACTGAAAATTCGCTCTTCTTTCGAAAAGAAAGAAGCCTCTAAACTTAAATTTCAATCTTTCTTGACTAATGTGGTGCCTATATTTTATATATAAAAAAATTATAAAATCCAGACAAATCACTACGGCAATTCATAACTATTCTTTTCGCAACTTCTTTTTTCTTATGCCATCTTCCATCAAACTAAAAAAAATCACACAAAAAAAAAGTCCCTTTAATTTGACGCCACCCAACTAACTTTATCAAGAATAAGAATTTCGGATTATGCATCGATGTGATTGAAAATGGTGAGATGAAGCCATAGATATCATCATGCTTTGCCTCACAAAAGATGGCATCATATGGTAAAAGCTTAAAAGAATGCATACCATGAAAAATAGCTATTTTTTAAAAGTAATTTTGAATATGGTTTCGAGAAATCATGAACTATTCCGTGATGAAAAGAAGAGAATATCTAAGTTGAGTCGATAGATAAGGCGTTGCGTCCTTTTTGAATGACGAAAAGGTTGGGGATAAACTACACTAAGCCATTTCTTAATGTTTTTTGCTCTAAGATAAAGATAACGCGAGATTATACATTAATCGATAATTATTTTTGTCTAGGTTGTGCATCAACAATCACATTATAGACCTGAGCTCTCATCAGAATACTCGAAAAATTATGATGATGATTGTAAATTACAGATATGGTTTGGTGACATAATCATGCATCTACGCCATCTAAATAGCACTTTAAGGTAAAATTGCTATTTTTTCCTTCTTCTTTTTTTTTTTTTTTGGTTTTTTATGGACAGAATAAATGACCTCGGTCCTCTAATGCTAAACGAACTCACGATGGGGAGGGGAGGGACCAACACGGAATTCCACGCCCCTCATTCTTTTCGGGTCCTCGTTTTCAGTCCCACTTTAGAAATTCATGCAATTTCGATAGATATATGTAACTGAAAGAAAAGCTCCGTATCTCATTTTATCCCACCGAGCCAATCACGCCTCGATGAGATACATGGGAAACCGACACGAGTCTTGATCGGGACTCCTTCGAATTTCTGCACAAATTCCGTATTTATTGTACATAACGTTAGGCAAAAGAGAAGAAAAAAAAACAGAAAATCAGATAGCGATTGTTTCTTTTTTGAAACTTTGTCGCTTCCTACTCGCGCATTGGTCATATCCCCCATCGACGCACGACGTTTCCGTCTCCTATTTGCCCGGTCCTCAAGTTGCTGGAAAACTATATAGATAGATACGGCCAAACCAAAAACTACAAAAATAAATAAATAAATAAATAAGATATCCTTCGAGAATAAAAAAATTTAAAAAAAAGAAAGAAAGGGGCCACCAGAGACGTATTTAAAACCAACTCAGCGAAACCGAACGGGAAGCAAAAACCGAAGAGAGCACGCAGAGAAGACGCAAGGAAGCTCCCCCCCAACGCCTTCCGTTTCTCTCTCTCTTTCTCTCTCCTCGCCGGAGCCTCCCCCTGATCTCTCTCTTTCTCTCGCCGTCGTTGCTTTTCTCCGGCCGCGTCGATGGCGGGCGCCGCCCCCTCTTCTTCTTCCGCCGTCTCTCTTTAGATATTCCGAAAGCCGCTCCCCGCGAGACAGAGTGAGAGAGTGAGAGGCGGCGACGACGGCGGCGGCGGCGATGACGAAGCGGAGGAGACGGGCCCTGCCGATGGTGCTCCGGAAGCTGCTGACGTGCGCCATATGCGCCGTCGCCCTGGTCGCCCTCCTGTCCGGGAACGTCCGCGTGCTCCCCTCGCCCGGGGCCTCCTTCGCTCCGCAGTTCTTGAAGGTGGCGCCTCTCTCGCGCTCTCTCGCTTCGGCTCCCCTTCGCATTGCTCTCGTTCGGTGCGGTTTTGGGAGGGTTCCTAGGCATTGGTTAGGGTTTTAGTTCGTTAGGATGCGATCGCGTATGTTTCGATTCTGTCTGCGGTTGGTTTGCTCGTCTCTGTTATAGCGCGGCGTGCGTATCGGAAAATCTGGTGTGTTCTCCGCGTTGCTTTTCGTTGTTCTTCCCCACGCGCATGCAGTCCGGAGAGCAAATATTGGCGATTTTTTAAACGTGTTTTCGGTTCGTTTGGTCGTTTGTTGCTTCGTGGACTCGGCATTGGATTCTGTGCCTGTTTGCGTCTGGACATAGCGCGTTGAATCTGTGGAATGACTTAGCGTAAAGATTTGGCGTAGTTGAACAGTTCTCAATCGCTGACCGAGATTGAGTGATGATATGGTTACTATTTTGTATTGTGCAGCAATACCAGAGACAGGGGAGCGAGCAGAGCTGGACGAAGGAACTCGTTCCGCCTCAATTTTCGAAAAATCCACGGTCTTCTCGCAAGGTCTTAAACCATAACGTTTTTCATGTTCTGACGGCTGTTTTTACCTTTAAAGAAGGGAAAAAAAATCATTGGATCATATATACACGTAAAAGTAACGAGTTGGTAATTTAAGTAACGCTTTGAAGTGAAATGCTTTTCCGCGATTGTGACCAGAATCAACTGATTCGTGCTTCAAGGGCTATGTCGAAATTCTAGGATTTGAATTTGGCAGATTTAGTTGGACAGGGATGAGCGATCTAGTGTATCTTGCTTTCGTTACACGTGACTTCTTTGAACTGTACAGATGAACAGCGCTGGCTGGAATTTGGATTTTGATAAGCTCTGGAAGCCTCCACCAAACCGTGATTTCGTGCCATGTATAAGCACAAATTATACAGGTAAGATGCTTGTTGTCTTCATGTTTTTGTTGAACAGATTTCTTTCTAATAATGTTCTAAATGTTTTTCTTTTGTCAGTTCCTGTAGCATCGCAAGGTTACCTTCTAGTCCATACCAATGGCGGACTTAATCAGATGCGAGCTGGGGTGTGTGCTCGCTCCTTGTACTGATTCATAGTAATGGCATCTTTTATCTTCCATTAAAACCATTACGATGTAAACATGGAATGAGGAATCTCCATTAACATGTTCATCGGCAAGTGATTCTGATGACAACATCTGAAACTTAATAGCTAGCTCTGGCCCTTCTGAATATGTTACGAGCTTTCCAATGCTCATTCCATCTTTCCCCCATGTTTCATGAAGAAACGGAAGTGGAAGTAAAGAGGCTATTTACCATTCCGGCCCCCCCCCCCCCAACCAGAAAATTAGAAATCATCTGGCTACTTTGTTGGTGAAAATATATCTGACCAAACTTTCAAAAATTACAACCACCAGCTTCTGGGTTGAACAGATCAGAACACTGCGAAATAAAAGTCGTTTCCTTTTGCACTCTAAACTTTCTAATTTGACAGCTTGCTGTTAGTGTCACAACATCTAGCGTCACTTGGTCGAGAAGGTCTAGATTATATACATCAGATGGAATTGCTCGATTATTTTTATGATCACCATAAAGACGATTTACATTGCTCTGCTGCTGGATGGATATGTAAAGCAATCTCATTTCTATGCAGATATGTGACATGGTTGCTGTAGCTCGTATAATAAATGCTACTTTGGTGATTCCTGACCTAGATAAACGTTCTTTTTGGCATGATTCTAGGTAAGATGTCACTCATCCTCTTAATCTGTTTGTTGTTAAGATACTGTATGGCTCAGATTCTTTAAAATATGCTAGAAACTGATCTCAGTGCTCTGTTTGCAGCAACTTTTCCGATATCTTTGATGAAGAACATTTTATAAGCAGTTTGGCTAATGATGTTAAAGTTGTAAAGAAGCTTCCCAAGGGATTGGCTAAAACCACAAAGTTAGTGAAGGAATTTAAAAGTTGGTCTGGCATGGATTACTATCACAAAGAGATAGCTGGCATGTGGGAATATTATGAGGTACATTCAGTAGAAACCTTTACCATGTTTCCACTATTCAACATTGCAACGATCGGATGACACTCGGTTTTGATAGGTAATACGAGCTTCAAAGTCAGATTCTCGTCTTGCAAATAATAATCTTCCATCAGCCATTCAAAAGCTACGCTGTCGTGCTTGTTATGGAGCCCTTCGTTTTGCACCCCGTATTGAAGCAATGGGAAAGGTAAGAAAGTGACCTACAAACTTAGTTGATCTATGAGTGGCTGTTCTCTCGTGTCCTGGGACTTTTACATGCTAATCTTTCCATGAATACTGCAGTTGCTGGTTGAGCGGATGAGATCTTATGGTCAATATATTGCTCTTCATTTGCGGTATGAGAAGGACATGCTTGCCTTTAGTGGGTGTACACATGGTTTATCAACAGCTGAAGCTAAAGAACTGCAGATAATAAGGTATAAGCACAATTGTGAACCGCACCATATACGTAGTATTCTTGTTACCAATTCTTTGCTTATAATATTAATAATGGGCCTGGAACTTGTAGGGAGAAAACTGCGCATTGGAAGAATAAGAATATTAATTCTACTGAGCAGAGATCTAAAGGATACTGCCCTCTAACTCCAAAGGAGGTCGCAATTTTTCTCACAGCCCTTGGGTATCCAACCAATACACCCATATACATCGCTGCTGGAGATATATATGGAGGTGACTCTCATATGACTGAACTACGGTCCCGCTATCCGATGTTGATGAGCAAGGTATAAACCTGCCTATCATTTTTTGTTTGTTTATCATGCTTATTTTCCTGCTTGTCATGTCTTCTACTAATACCAATTTTTTCACTAAAGTTTACCGTCTGATGTGGAGGCATTTCTGTTAAAGAATTCTCCCCAATTGGTGAAAAAGCAATCTTAATGTAGACTGTAAGCTCTTGCCAAACAGAGTTGATTAGTGTGTCTGACTTTTCAATTAGAATAATGTGTTTAGAGTAGGCAGTTCTCCAATTCTTGAGCAAAATGTATATTGACTACATTATCTACTGTCAGTTTAGTGTGATATAGAGACCGTTACTTACCTGCTTTGCTATTTTAAAACCTGTAACAACATTATCGCGACCTACCTTGGTCTTCTTCAGAATTCAGAATGGAAGGTCCTTGTATTTAATGGTTAGATGTATGTGAATTTTACTGATGGATATTTTTTTTCCTGACATGACATTCTTTAATGACACAACCCAGTAGTTCGGGTAAATTTATGCTTATAAGTGCAAGTTTGGTATGAATCATGCCAATGCATTTGAAGATGATCAAAGCTCATCCCTGATTGGTCTCATAGTCATGTTGGGAGTATTGAACCCTTTTGTGATGTTCTAGATGTCTAGAATATGCTATATATGTAACCTTCTAGAAGCTGATAGTGGGTTTCTCTATCAGAATTGGCATCTGATATCATGACCATTCAGTTAAAGTTATTGGTGCCTGCAGTATTTCGGTTGCGGGGGAAGAAATTTTGACAGCATATACATCTCTTTGATAAATCATCTTATTCTCCTGCTTATGTGCTTGTTTGGGTAACTAAGAACATCACTTATTTTAAATTGCCCCCATTATTGTAATTTTCGGAACACTATGGGGGAAATTTCTGACTTCAAATGTAGAAGCATAAGTAAAATGTTGAAAGTATAGACCGCGATGCCACTTTTAGTGCCAATGTATCATTGGTGCTGGTTTCAGAGGATGATTGTGCTGTAGTTGTAATAGATTTTTATATAATTGGAGGCATACTAAAACTTGATACTCCTGAAATGTCTTTGCAGGAAAAACTAGCATCAGTTGAGGAGCTGGAACCTTTTATGAACCATGCATCCCAGATGGCAGCACTGGATTACATTGTTTCTGTGGAGAGTGATGTGTTCATCCCATCCTACTCAGGAAATATGGCAAGGGCAGTCGGAGGTCACCGACGCTTTTTGGGGCATAGAAAGACAATATCACCGGACAGGCAACAAATTTTCTTATCTTTTCGTCACACTTAGTTATCAGTCCACGGTCATAAACTTACTGGTTTTTCCTTTTGTAAACCAGGAAAGCTCTTGTTCGTCTATTTGACAAAATTGAGCAGGGGACTCTGAAAGAAGGCAGTAGATTTTCGGATCGCATTGCCGAACTCCACAAAAAACGGTACATCACGCAGATGTTTGCTTTGGTTGCTTTTATAGATTCTAAAAACTGAGTAGTGGAGATGGAATATCAATAGACCTTTTCTGCCCACGACATATGTTTTGCTCCACTAGACCTTGCCTGGTCACGCTTCAACTTCAAGTATTTGCTTTCCCTTTCCATTCCATCAAGTAATCTAGATGTAGCTTGTCTATCCTCTGCACAGCGCACACCATTATCTTTAGCCTAGTGGCCTTGAAATATGGGGTCTGGCATCACTATTTGTAAGCAGATGGTATGTTGGGATCTCAATCTGTGCACTAAACTCGTGTTGCTATTAGAAACTATGGATCTAACGTGAGTGTAACTTGTAAAGTGGTCGCCTGGCAGAAGTCCTTGATCTCATATTAATTGTGGAATAGCATCTTCGTCTTTTTCAGGCAAGGGTCCCCACGGAAGAGGAAAGGCCCCATCTCAGGAACAAAGGGCATGGATAGATTTCGTTCAGAGGAGGCATTCTACGAGAACCCTTTGCCAGATTGTTTATGCCGGAGTGAATTGCCTGAAGTGAATGCATCAGCTGACATGAGGTAGATCATGTTGAGCGGAAATGCTCCCGAAAGATAGACATTTGTCGCGGCTTCATGCACTTCAAGCTCTTGGGACTGACTGCAGTAAATAGATAGGGGACGCGGAACCTGTATATACAGAGTTTTAGGATTAGGTAGGAGGGAGGCCATGCACAGAAAGTTAAATGCGTTTGCAATAAGCAAGCAGGGGGGGGATAGTTTGATCACTGAAGATGGGCCTTGCATTTTATCATCAAGGCAAAATCTTTTGAGTAGATGGCTGGTATAGGGTGATTGGTTAGATATAATTCATTTAGGATGCAATAATTCTATCATAGTTTTTCCAACTATCCACGTTCCTCATGTGCGGTTACTTCAGCTGTTCCACTTCGGTTACTCCAGCTGTTCTCTATGCGAGTCATCCATCGAGGTTGAAGGAAATCACGCCAGAGCGAACGTGGGTGAGATGATGATTGCTTGGATGTGAAGCTGTCTCGCGGATCCGTTACTTCGAAAAGAGGCTTTGCATCTATGCACGACAAAATTAAATGAGAACCCCATCTGGAATTTGTTCCCATGTCATTCTCATATCTAAAAGGCATCCACAATTATTAAGTTTCATGTTATTTTTAATGAAAAAGTTTCTTTCGATTTTGGGCCAAGTCTAGGGTGAAAAATGACATAACCTTTCAGTTACAGCTGAGTCAAAAATGACATTTTCTCAAACGTCCCCCCCCCCCCCCCCCCCCCCCCAACTAAAAAAAAAAAAAAAAAGAAAGCTAACATTTCGCCTGCAATAAACAATTATACCCAACGGCAAATTCATCGTTCCTCGCCATCAAATTGTCATCCGTCATCCTTCATGGTTTACCGTGTTGACGTCCATTAGTAAACCACAACGAAAACCGTCTAGGCACAAATTACAAAATGCAAGAAATTTGGGAACATAGCGTATAAATTAAATTTAGTGATAAAGATTATGAATTGAAATGTCCTAATTTGGTGTTGCTTGACATAGTTCACTATGCGGCCTGGGCTTGAAGGGATGAGGTTTCGAATCCAAACTCCAGTGAAACTATATCCAATACCCAAGGCATCAGCATAGCAAGCCACATGAGATGATATGTAGTGATTTAGCAAAAAGATTGGACGAAATGGCGATTTAATGAAATTGATCAAGAATCTTTAATTCTAGCATCAACTTAGAAGAAAACATATGTCTTGAAATTTAACTTAAATTTTGCCTTGTGAGTAATAAATTTATATATTATAAAAGTATGTTAATTTAGTAGTGTTTTCCAATGCGTCACCCTAAAATTCACTCAAAGATCATACTACTTCCTTTAATTTTGTCACTTCTATCTTATCCTTTAAGATGTGCATGACAAATGACCTAACATCTATTCATTGCACCTCTCATATTTTATTATGAGTATTAAAGCGTGCGCCTTTTGTTTAGCTTAGTGAGTCCATAGTTAGTTTAACTATATGGTGCATGAATGAAAAGTAATTCGGAAGAATGAAATTAAGAAAGAAGTGTTAACTAATGATGTTAAGGAAAAGTTAATTATCAAACATAATTTCCAAGTTAGAGTCTTAGAGATGATGAATAAACAAGGGAAAATACAAATTAAATAATTTTCCCATAGGTAAATGAAAATAAAAATAGATATATAAAACAGTCTGTCGTGGAGGAGGCGGTCCACGTGGACAGCGTGGGCCCACGGCAGAACAGTACTGCGGACCGAGCCGAGCGACGCGAAGGGGGAACTCCCCGATCTTTCTCGTCCCCGCGTTTGGATTTTTGGCGCTGAGAGAATCGGGGTTTGGATAACGCCCCAGCACATCATCGCCAGCTCCATCAATCACCCCAAAAGCTTCGCCCCCACTCCTCCACACATCGCCAAACGCTTCTGCAGCATTCTCCCTCCCTCCATCACCTCCGAAGCAAGGCGGAGGAAGAAGACGAAGATGATGGGCGCGTCCTTCGTCTCGACCGTGCCTTCTCTGCTCCCGCTTCAAGCTCAAGTCGCTTCTCCTTCTTCTTCCTCCTCGTCTTCCGCCGCCTCCGTCAGGCCCCCGCCGCTCGTCCCGTTAGTCTTCCTCCTCGCTTCCGCTTTTGCCCGCCCTGCTTTTTTGTTTCGAAATCCGGCATTGTGAATTGCTCTCGCCGGTGTCCGCGCTCGACGCTGCGTAGTTGAACCTCGTTCCGTTCTGATCGGTGTGTAATGCTTGTCGTCTTCTCTGGTCGTCGAAAGTTCAGGTTGCGGTTCGCTGCAAGACGGAGAACGGCTTCGCCGATGGCGGCGAGGAGTTGAGCCGACGAGACGTTCTTAAACTCGCCGGCGCTAGCATCGGCATTGTAAGTGCGATTCTCGTTGTTTAGCCGTTGCGTCGGCTACATTGAGCTCCGTGAATGTGATCTTCCGTATGTTTTGTCTGTCCGTTCGGTCGCGATTAAGATTTCATTCTGGTTCGCCATTTAACGTTTGGCTCTGTGGAAATGACGGTCCGTTCTTTTAGTGTGGATGTTGATGAGTATCTGCCAGCTGTGATCTCGCAGGAACTGATGGCGAGCTCTGGATCATTCGTTGAATCGGCTCGTGCTGCTGATTTGATTCAACGCCGGCAGCGTTCCGAGTTTCTTTGTAAGCCCCCGTTGAAGAGTCGCTTCTTTTTCTATTGCTAGTGCATTGAAATATGAATCTCCAGAATCAAATTGACTTCCTTGTTCCTTCTTTGTCCTCAGCAAATGTCAAGGGCACCCTTTTCACGGCTATAAAGGTGAATTTTTGTTTTGCTCATTAAAATAATTGGCATTTGAGCATATGATTTTGGCTCTCATGATTTCCTTACGCATATCCTAGAATGCTACGCTCTGATATGGTTTTATTAATTTTTTTCTCTCTTGGACTCATTTCAGGGAAATCCAGATCTTATCCCATCTTTACTGACATTGGCATTAAATGATGCTATGACTTATGACAAGGTCACACTTACATTTTGCATCTTGAAACTTAATGGGAATAGTTCATCTCACTAAGTATGATGAGGTAATGATTGGATGCTGATTTATTTTCCCTCAAGTTTGCAGGCCTCAAAATCTGGAGGCCCAAATGGATCCATAAGGTTCAGGTACTTGTCACATTAAAACATGTGAATGCTGATGTGAGTTGATGATCATAGCGCAGAGCAGTATTTTCAATTTGTTGGGTTTAGTGAGCCCCCTAATTTCGACTTTCTGAGGGTTGGACTCTTCACACAACTGGCTCGCTCTCAGAATGATAATCTAGCGAGGTCTTTGTTTCGATGTCGAGATCCAAGTGTAATTTCTTAATGCTTTTATATGCAGTTCTATATTACTAATTCAATCTTATCCAGAAATCTCCATTTAGAGAATCAAGAAGCTGAGCATCTAGAGTTAATTGAGGAAAATAGAAAGAGAAAACTTGATTGCCCTGCAGGATGGTTCCCATGTTTCAAGTTCTCATGTGTATCTTCCAGTTTAAAATTTCATGCTGTTGCCGCACATCTTTTATCAACTAGATGAGATTCACCATGATTTCCAATGTCATGAACTGTTATTTCTTGAAGCTCAGAGATTAGCAGACCCGAGAATAAGGGGCTTTCAGCTGCCATGAACTTATTGGAGGAAGCTAAGAAGGAAATAGATTCCTATTCCAAGGGCGGACCCATATCCTATGCAGATCTTATACAGTATGCAGGTTTGTACATGTTACATAGCTAAGTTGCATGTCCCTAGCAAAAAATGCTGCTCTTGGTCTGAACTTCTGTTAGTACCTTCTAGAATAACCCCCAAAAGAAGAAGTATTCACTAGAGCCATTAGGCTTGGGGATCTGGCTTTGAATATCTTATGCCATGTATTGAAAGTTCTGCCTCTGAACAGCGCAGAGTGCAGCCAAGGCTACCTTTCTAGCTTCAGCCATTCGCAAATGTGGTGGGAATGAAGAGAAAGGGAGCTTGCTCTACACTGCCTATGGTTCCAGCGGACAGGTAATTCCTAATTCATTGTGTGCATGGAATCTTATGTGTTTGCCACGAGATTTTATAGTGTATAATCAACAACCAATAGGAATAAAATTTCCTACAACTAATAATTTAGTATTCATAATGTGTTACCGTCAGGACTTTTAGTCAGTGTATCTTGGGAGATGAACTAGTTTAGGTATAGGTATACATAAGTCTAAAATTTACTTGCAGCCAGTAGTTTCTCGGGAATATTCAAAGAATGGTTTCATGCTAACAACAGATGAAGGATTTGTTACAGAATGTATTGCTTCATCTGACGATTGCCATAAAATACCGTGTTTATTGACCATTTGTTGTTGCTCACTATTGCTATGTCCATTCAATAGCTTGGTTCTTGAATACATTTTCGGAAAAAAAAATGATCCCTATAGTTTACCAATTTTTCCTTTGGAATATATTGGAAATAAACCTATGAATAACATAACAACTGCCTTGACATATTGTTTCTCAAATAATTCTCATAGTTTTAGTTCTGATTTCCATATTACATATATCGTCCCGTCATGCAGTGGGGCTTGTTTGACAAACAATTTGGGAGGTCAGACACCACGGAACCAGATCCAGAAGGTAGGGTCCCCCAGTGGGAGAAGGCCAGTGTGAAGGAAATGAAAGATAAATTCTCAGCCATTGGGTTTGGTCCTCGGCAGGTATATTCAATAGAACATTTACTACTTATGCAGGAATACTCAAAACTTCCATACATATTTTTTTTTTTTTTTTGGTAAAGAAACTTCCATACATATTGTCCTCTTTTTGCACCAAGAATTTCATCTACAAAATTGCAATGGGAAAAACAAGGCTATCTTTTTACCATTCCGGAAACCAATAGACATGCAGCTGAACAAGCAGTTTCATGATGTGCACTGCATTCAGATATATTCGATGAGTCATTTCTCTATTATGTTAATCTTCTCTGAATTAGCTAGATTCTTCTCTTAAATTTCCATACCATATATTGTTTTCTGCATCTTTTTATTTTTGGAAATTTTGTCAAAGCTCAAAATTAGAGAATTGAATGTGGTTTTCTGTGAAATGATCTCTATTTGCAGATTCGTCTTGTAATGAGATTTAAACATTCTCAGCGTTGCTTCCCGTCAATCTCGAAAACTGGTGGTTAATGATGGACTGCATAGGAACTAACTCTGCTTTTAACTTCTCGACTGAACAGCTAGCAGTGATGTCTTTGTTTCTGGGTCCTGATCAGACAGCAACAGAGACATTATTAGCCGCCGATCCAGATGTGTCTCCATGGGTTCAAAAATACCAAAGAAGCCGAGAGACTGTGTCGGAGACAGATTATGAGGTTGGTTATACAAAGTTGCTCTTTTCAGAATGTGAGAGCCTTACTTGATATTTGCCATCGTGGTGGTGAAGAATAACTGAAGAAAAACAATATTATGGCCTTCTGTGCCCCAAGAAAAAACGGAATCTCTGAATCGTAATCGATTTGTTGGCCAAAAAGAATAGTTAATGTAAGCGTCTCAGAATCGTTGCATTCGCTTCACTCGGACATTGATCTTAATCCCGTCTTTTTACAGGTCGATATGATAACTACTCTGACGAAATTAAGCAGCTTGGGCCAACAAATCAATTACGAAGCGTACACCTACCCGGTTCCAAGGGTTGATTTCAGTAAGCTCAAATTGTGAGAGAGAGAAGATGCCAGATATATTTGATCTCCGGAAGTGCAACAGAGAGAGGGCACAAACCAATTCTGGCCCAGTTTTCACATCTCTCTTGAACAGCTTTCCCCATGGCACGTAGATTCACGAAGCCACTGTACCATTCACCCGTATTCTAAATAAACATTGGCGAGGTTAACATATGAGATTATCATGTCTACCATTTCGTGAATTAGTTTTTCGTTCAATTGCGTTTGATCTCTTGTTTTCTCAGTGCCTTGCAAAAAGGATATCGCCTTCTGTTAACCTTATGGTGCAAGGCGCATAGAACAAATGAACCCGAGTCACTTCAAAATACGCAATCCATGAATAGTTGCCCCTTTGGAAAGGGAAGACAATTCGGCCAATCCAAGCACTTCATTACTTGCTAAGATTAGTCATAAGGACCGATATGCACCGAGAATGATGTCGAGGCAATCACCTGAAGACTAATGCTAGGAAAAGAGCAGTCAGTTCGATTTAACCCCACGAATTTTGAACTAATCAGCCCCGGCGTGATCATTCCCCAATTTTCCATCTTCATAAGATTAACTCCAGTATCTGTTATGAAGAAACTAATTAACAATAGAAATGCGGAACAAAATTTGCCCAGGCAGTGATCCTTCGGTGGAGGAAATTTCAGTTGCCTCCCTTACCTCAATAATTTAAAGACAGAAAAACAAAATTGCAGACAACTATATCACCAGTAAAAGTCAAAAACTAAAATACATCCATGGGATTGTTCTATTGGGATTTTGGAGTAATTCGCTCAAGCCCGCCCATAAATGGTCGCAATGGCTCGGGAATCATGACGGAGCCATCCTCTTGCTGATAATTTTCCAGTATGCACACAATCATCCGAGGTACTGCACAGGCGGTTGCATTCAAAGTGTGAACAAACTGTGTAGGAACGTTGCCTTTACCCTTCTTAGGAGTTGTTGAGGACGGTGGTTCTGATGGCCGATACCGAATTCCTAACCGACGACTTTGATAGTCCGTACAATTTGATGCACTTGATATCTAATTCAATTCATCAAGCAACCAGGAGGTGAGTTATGCTAAATCATCAATGATTGACACACCTCAGATAAGAAGGTGAGAAGCAGGAAGTAATGCCAAACAAAACTAATAAGCAGCTAACCTCTCCGTATCGTCCTAAACCGGGCATCCATGCCTCCACATCAAACTTACGATAAGCAGGTGCACCTAAATCTGCCGTCGCCATATCCAAAGTCCTGCAAAGAAGCTCTAAGTTCATATAGCCTGAGGTAAATTGTTTAGACAAGTATTGGGACGGTGAAAGAGAACCATACTTAAAATGTAATCCTAGTGATGAGAAGAGTTCTTCTTCGATTCTGATGAGCTCTTCATGATACGAATCACTTTCCTCTGGTCGACATAAAACGAACATCTCAACCTTGCTAAATTGGTGCACACGATACAGACCCCTGCATTGAATAGTCAAGGAAATTATCACACAGCAAACTATAGGACCTCATTATAGAGGAGAAGCAACAGCGAGAAACGATGAAATGGACAAACACATTAGTCAGTAACAGCTGAACATGGTTATCAAATATTGATGGCAACGGTAATTTTTTTATTTTTTGGTCAATAGCAATGGTAAACTAAATGGTACACTTTCTTGTCATTATATCAACTGCTGATATTTCCAAACTAAATCAAATGAAAAACTTCAACTTGCTTGATGACAAAGATATTGGACTCTAGGATCTTAATTTGCAGTGTAAAATTGATAGCGACGAGAATTTTAAAGTTTCGCCATCAATTTCTGGCCAAAAACAAAAGTTTCGCTTTCTGTTACTCAACCAGGTCCCCTTACATTAAAATAAATCATAGGCCTTTGCTACTTCCACAGCCAAAGAGTACAATCTACAAAAGCAAAAGGATGAAAAAGTTCGAGACGTAAAGAAGCAACTTCTCCATAATGGAAGAGAAAAAGATTCAGCGATGCTCCAATCCAAAAAAAGCAGAGCACCACTCTTTTCATGCCCATTTTCCGTCAAGCACGAATATGAAAGTAGATACATATGTAAGTGTGTAGGTATATAATAATTCTACCGGTCAAGAGCACTGCTCAACAAGATCCCATCTTAGTCATGAACTGGCAATACAAAAGGTTTCCCATCTTCATTCATCAAATGCAAGAGGTACACAAGTAGGATTTCCCCATTAAGGAATGGAGAAGGGTGAATAGAAAAATATGAACTCATTACAGTTTCTTGCGATTTTCTAGATTTCTGATCAGAGTTGCTAGCTAATACAAGAGAGGAAGATAAGTTACAGTGCATTATAAAATTTAAGTGAGTGTAACTTCGTCATTCAAGTCTGCAATAATCAGGCCCTGGCAGAAGCCCCTTTTGGTTGTAAAAATGGTGGACCAAATCATATTGGATGTATGGTAAAAATACCTCATGAAGGAAAGGCATGACAACAACATAACTTGAGATAGATTTCCACAAAAGGTTAAATACATGAAGACCCTACTCGTCTTTGCCTCTCCAATATTTAAAGAGCCCTAGATCCCCCTAACATACATTGTAACACTTAGACCCTCATTTTGATCCTGCAACCCAATTAAAGTATTATAACTAAAGTACTTTCGTCCTCATTTACAATCTACATAAACTGATTAGGCAGCATGACACAAGTACCTCAGTAAAAAACTAAATCTGATATTAAACAAGACTCAATTGGCATTAAGCATTTTTTTCCTTTTGTTGGCCCCGCACCCTTAGTTAAGTCTGAGTCTGAAAATGCAGTTAAGGGGTTCTCAATTGCTTTTTAATTGGTGATAAATTACAAGTGGATAGGTAGATTTAACTGTGAGAACGTCTAACCAAAACTTAAGTAACAGAAGTGATGTTTCCATACCACATTTCAAGGGACAGGTACTTGCATTGGGCACTCTAAATAGTCCTAATGTCAAAGTAAAATCATCTGCCAGAGAAAATATGGATACATAAACATTTAGAATTTTGCATCTGGCGTAACAGAGATGGAGATAGGCAGCTAGAGTTACAAGATTACATGAACAGACTGTGATTGACTTACCTAGATGCAGTTCCGGCAGCACCTGCCTCCGTACGAAAACAATGGGAAAATGCCACATACTTCAAAGGTAGCTGTGAGTCAGCAAGAATGGAATCCATATGAATTCCACCAACAGGGATCTCAGCAGTGCCAACGAGACACTGATCACTGCCCTCAATGGAATAAACCTGGTCAAATGTCAACATAATGTTATCAAACACTACCAAATCATTATCAACTACTGCAGTTATAGATACATCGGGACCCCCATTTCCATCCTCTAAAATTTGTTGCAGGACCTAAATTAGAAGGTTTCTCCCCAAAGAAGGAAAATAAAATCAACTTGAGCATAGGTATCCCAATATGAAGTTACGATACATCTGCATACATAACATGCCAGTGGATTTCAGTCCTTCTGGAGATAGCTTCCCAGCCCATAATAACCAAAAGGTGTAGAGTGCTGACAGATTCCATTAAAATTTAAACAGAAAGAAGGCAAACCTGTGTGTTTTCTCCACGAGGTTGGAAGCCACACTTTTCAACAACAGACGATCTCACAATTTCTGGGGTTGCTAAAGGTGTGAAGCCCCTTTTAATAACCTCAGAGACTGTCCAATTAGTTAGAGCCATTTCTAGCATAACTGCTTCATTCTTGAGGTAGTAGAACTTCGATCCACTGACCTATAAACAAGGATACAGTGGGATAACATATCGAAAAAATTAGACTTTATTTTAGGTCAACAAAGGAAGAACGTTAAAACTTTGTCATTGGAACTTAAGTCAAGGGTTAAGTATAACTGCAAGAGGGTAAACGAGGTGGGGGCAAGATCCATAAACTACTGATGGGCAAGTAATAAACTGTCCATGGGCAATAGGAGCCTGTAATATCACAAGCACCACTGGCAGTCTAGTTAAATGCTGCCCAAAAACCAGGTCTCTATTATATAAAACAAACAAGAAATATTTCTTCTTCAATATATCAATGGATAATAAACAGCAGAAGCCCGAACAGAGTCAACTCATATGGCAGCCAAATCAAAGTACATGCAGACATATCCAAGCAGCGCAGGATCATCTCCACCAAAAACTGTTTGTGACTAAAAACATTTTCCCAGATAAAAGAGAGAGATGCCTCAATACCTAGAGTGAAGAGGCAATATACCTTTGCTGCAGCGTCAAAATCGAAAAGGTCAAGTTCCTTGCCAAGTTGTAAATGGTCCTTGATAGGAAAACTGAACTCACGGGGGCTTCCAACCTGCTCCAACATAACTTACATGAGAAAGACAGGTCGGAAAAGCTACACAGATCTCTTTTAAGCACCAATATGCTCTCCATTCTAGGATTGAGATGAGCGAGAACAATATAAAGATGCAAAATAATTACTATGCAGTGCATGTTGGCAGTAAAATTGATTATTTCCACATGTAAGGTCAGATGGACGATACGTGTATACTATAGACACCTCAACTGTTCAAGAAGACACTTGTTTATGCAGATCATTTTTATTGCTAACAATGTTTCTTACAAAAATCCAGGATACAAATAAAGATGGATACCGTTGTTCTAACAGTTGAGCAATCCTCATCTCCTATAGGAACGTCTGGATGAGTCATATTAGGAATACATTGTGCTTCCTGCTGAAGCTCATCCGTGAGCCTAAGCAGGTCTTCTTCCAAAGTAACCAGCCTTTCCTTCAGATTCTTCCCTGAAATGCAATGCCGCAGATTAACAAAAGAGACAATGACTAAAAGGATAACTTGTTATCTTTCCATGAACTAATCAAATACAACATTTGGATTTACCTAATATCTTGGCCAGGAAAAAAAAAAAAATACCTACCTTCCTCTATAAGTTTCTGTCTCTCTGAAGGCTCCAGCTTTCCTTTCATCTTGTTTGCAACCACATTCCTCTCCCCACGAAGACGCTCCACTTCCTGCTATCTGTGGGTAAAAATTAGCTCAAATTGAGATGAAAACCAGTTCTTTCATTAACCCCACAACCGACTCTATGCTTCACGTGATAACACAAAGCAATACAGAACTTTTCATCTCGTTCTACCTCGTTGCCCAATAAAACGGATACAGAAGCACAATTTTCCGGAATTTCCAACTTCAAACTAACGCCTACCACTTTGATGGAGCACTGTCCTCATCAGAACCCAGACCGGCAATCGAAAGTACAAAAGCACTAAAGTTTGAAAAATCGAAACTTGACCTTCTGAAGATCCAGCATCTTGGCATAGAGCTCGAGCACGAGCTCCAAGTCAGCATTTGAATTCCTGTTCCTAATGTTGGTGGCGACGGCGTCCTTGTTGTCCCTGATCCATTTGAAGTCGATCGACGCATTCCACTGCGGCTTCGCAACTGGAACAAAAGCAATGAACCATTCACCAAAAGAAAGCTACTTCTTTACCAACAGCAAGATCGAATTTTTGGGGCGAGAGAAGCCGAAGAACATTGCCACCGAAACTCACGCGGACCGTCAGAATTCGTCTTGGTCGCGTCCTTCGACGAGGCGGGCGCGGCGGGCTGGACCGCCGGAGCGGAAGAGAGGGCTCTGGCGACGGGCGAGAAGCGAAGGGTCGCGCGCGGAGAGCAGAGGAGCGGAGCGAGGACGGAGCGCGACGGAGGAAAGGAAGAAGGAGAAGCGAGAGCGGCGAGCTTCAAGGTGTGCAGGGCGGCGCCGCCGAAGCAACAACCGAGTCTCATCTTCGTCGACCTCCGTCCGCCGGAGCTCGTGGTCTGGTCGGAGACTCTGCGGCTAGAGATGGAGAGAGAGAGAGAGAGAATATATCTACAGCTTCTGGCGGAGACAGCGGACGGGCAATTGGGCGGGCCGGTTCGGGTTTCCGGTTCGTTTCCTCCCTTTTTTCCTCGGCCAGGTTGAACCGGTCTCTTTTTATATGCTTCGCGGAAGTGGAAAATGAGAATATATTCTCTTTAGCTTATGACTATTAATTATAATTTCAAACCATTGCTCGTGATTTTATTTTATTTAGATCCGCTTAGAGCTACTTTGCACTTACACCGAGAATGGTGGATACGTGACTAATTGATACGAGATGTTATAATGTTATTGATTTTGAATAGTCATATTATTTGAAATAGATGTCGGCTTATCTCGTGAATACCTTGTAATGTCTCGAAAACATGTTGGATTTCATAGTCTATCTCGATACTTCGGGAAAATACTTGTATGAAAATCATTTGACTCGTAAACTTTAATAGCACAACAAGTTTCATGTAATTTGCTTTGATCCATAATATATATCACTCATGAGTTACACATGTACCTAGATATCTAAGTTTTCCGATACAATGAATGTGTCTCGTTTAAATTATTGGTATTAGCTCTGCGTCGTGTATCTTTTAAGTTTAGAGGTCAAGGGTTGACAATATTTCAATGACCTCAATGTCCATTCACAATCAAAAGCCTGCTAAAACGATGCACCAACACCCATATTGACAGTGCAGATGGCGCACCTAATATAGAAAACGCAAACGTGATCTTCTAAGATTCTAATAAGATCATAGCAAATCCAAAAAAGACAATAAAATCGAATTAAGAAAAAAAAAACCTTGGCATAAATCTTATTCTACATCACAAAAAAAAATCACATATAGTAATGTAAAAATTCTTTCAATAATTATTCATTTTCTATAAAAAAAAAACATGATATGTGTATTATTCAAGGATTGCCTGGGCTGGGTCCAACAATCAGCAAGTCAAATTCTAATATTGATGTTGACAGTTATGTGATTTTAAACATTTTCAGAGAATTGGGATGGGGACAATTTAGCTTTTGAATGGGTTTCGACTCGCGCCTTGTAAGGAAATGTGTCAAAAGTCTGAAAGTGAAAATTAGAGTAGAAATAGATAAGAACCGACCCAAAAAAAAAAAAAAAAAAAAAAAAACTATCTCGCCCTAATTTAAAAGCTAAAACTTTCCATATCGATCATCAACTCTTTTTTTCCAATCAACATGGGATAATTTTAACATGACATGGTCATAATAACCAAGTCCGGCAGTTCTCCACGCTCATGGCGGGCAGCGGTGCTATTGAAAATCCGCTGTCGACCGTTCCATGTTCCTTAGACTTCCTTCTTTGACAATAATGTACAAGTCCTCGTGACCACATAGACACGCGGTCACATTTATGGGCTTCCATAGTCACATTAACCCGGGACCATTGAATCTACCAATTAAGACCGTCGTTATCATTTTTATTCATTCATCAATAATCGTTGTTATTAGCACCACGCCTCCTCGATTAATCAAGCGAGCATCTCCCGCTCCCGCTGTCACATTTTTTTAAAATTGTCAAAAGAAGAGAAAAAAAAAGAAAAAAAGAGAGAGAGAGAGAGAGAAACAGAAAAATGGAAAAGAAAAGGCACTGACATCTGTCAGACATTTTTCTTTTTGCTAATTATAAATAACGCAAAAAAAAAGAATAATATTTCTCGATATATATTTTAGAAAACGTGGGGGGACGACATCACTCATCTGATCCCCTTCGAACGAAGGCTCGAGATTCACTCGCTGTCGCTGATGACGGCAAGTGAACCCCCCACCCAAATTGATTGCACGTGGGTCCCGCCCCCGCGCAGCGCAACCGGGAGTGGGACCCCTTTTTTCTGGGGGGGTGGGACGGAAGACATCTCAGAAAAGGACAAAAGGCCAGCTTTGACTGGTCAAAGCGAGAGCAACCGCGACGGATCTTTTTGGATAACCCCGGACGGAGGCCCGTGACCCCCGCCGTACACGCGGACGCGGGCAAAACAGCAGCGGCAGCGGCTGCATCTTCTTCATTGACCCGAACCCTCCTCCTCCCTCCGCCGCAAGTCCTCGCCGTCGCGAATACGAGGCGGCGACGGCGATTCTCGTCCCCGCACCGCCTCCCCCGTTTCTTCATTTTTTCTTTATAAGCATCTTCTTCACAGGAGAGAGAGAGAGAGAGAGAGAGAGAGAGAGAGAGAGAGGTGTGCCTTCTTTTACGGGTCATGTCCTTTCTCTTCTTTTTAGCTTCCCCCGTTCAAAGACCGCGCTAGACCCCGCCTCCCCCTCCTGCTCCTCCTCCTCCTCCTCTTTCCTCTCTCTCTCTCTCTCTATAGAAACTGAGAAACCAGAAAAGGGTCATTGAGCTCTTTTTCGGTTTCTTACTTATATACCCAATCTCTTCTTCTTCTTCTTCTTCAAGAAGCAGCTGGAAAACCTGAAGTCTCTCTTCCTTTTCCCGTCCAGATCTGCAGAGAGACCGATTCGCTGAGCGAGACCCAGGAGGCAGAAATGGAGAAGAGCCATCATTCCTCCGCGGAATCCGCCGCCCCTAGCGCCGAGCACTACCTCAAGCACCTCAACAAGCTGTCTCACAAGATCTCCAAGCCCCCGCTCAAGAAGCACCCTCTGGACTCGCTTCCGGATCAGCCCGATCAGTCCCTGACCCAGAGCCCAGCCGCGGTCAACCAGAACCAGCCGGCGCAGCAGCTTCAGGCCCCGCCTCCGCCCCAGCCGCCGCAGCAGCCGCCCGTGTACAACATCAACAAGAACGACTTCCGCGACGTCGTCCAGAAGCTCACCGGCTCGACCGCCCACGAAAGAGCCCCCACCCCGCCGCCGCCGCAGCCGCCGCAGCAGCAGCAGCAGCAACTGCCGGTTCAAGCTTCGAAGCCGCCGAGCTCTCGGCTGCACCGGATCCGGCCTCCGCCCCTAGTGCAGCTCATCAACCGCCCCAACGGCCTCGTATCGCAGCAACAGCAGCAGCAGCAGCAGCAGCAGCAGCAATCGTCCATGCTGAATCCGAACATGCTGCACCCCATGAACTCCTTGAACGCGACTATGAACCCTAACCACGTCATTAGCTCCGGCTTCAACCCGATGGGAAGACCGGCAGCGCCCCTTTCGCCACTGCCGCCGCTCCCGTCCGTACACGCGGCGGCGGAATCGCCCGTGTCCGCCTACATGCGGCGCCTCCAGAGCTCGATGCCCGCCGTGGATCACAGACCCGACCAGTTCACCGGGTTCGGCCCGCTGGCTCCCCTGGCCTCGCCCCGGTGGAGCAATTTGGCTCCTCCTCCGCCGCAGCCGCAGCAGCAGCAGCAGCAGCCGCAGGTGGCGGCGGCTCCCGGCGAGGGCTCGATTACTCCTCCGCCCGAACCGGCGGCACAGCTGCAGCTCCCGCCGTATTCGCCGATGCCATTCGGGTGCTTGAACTCGCCACGGTCCGGCTACCCTCTACTCTCCCCGGGGTTCCTGTTCTCGCCAACGTCGGGGCAGCTCGGGTTTCCGCAGCTCCCTCTGTCTCCTACGGTGCCCGTGCCCAGCCCTAGAGACAGAGGACTTTAGTCACGGCGCGGTTCGAGGTTTAGAGGTTAAAATTAAGCCGTGGCAGGGAAGAAGAAAATTGCCAAAAGTGCTCTGTTTCCAAGGAGGGGGGTAGTGGTGTACATTGTCGGGAGGATAGGGAGGTTAGTCGATTTACCATTGTTGATTTTGTTCGAATTTGGCTGATGCTAGACTGCGTGTAAAACGGACATCAAAGACACGAAACAGTATTCGATCGTTGGTTTACTTTTTACGGAAACTCTTGGGGAGGCTGTCTTTGTCGTGAAAACACTCAATTATGCAGATTCGAGGAGGCTTTCGGGCTTTCTCTTTACGATTCTTTTCTTGGATGAATGGCAAATGATTTATATTTGACCCGTGCGCACTCAATTATGGAACACGTCTCGTGTTTGCAACACGGTTTATGCAAAGTGCAGCGAGAAGTGTTTCGTGGTTTCTTGGTTAATCTGAAAGCGATTATCCCCCCACCTTAGCAGTTACCTCCTTTAGATGGTCTTGGTGCACCTTAAAGCAGGAAACTAGACATATAGGGTGCACATAGGAATCACATCCCTTTTGTCGGATTTGAAGTACGGGGACTGCGGCAAGGTTTATTTTTCCCCTCCCCCCCACCGCAATTTGCCGTAAGTGCCCTTTGAAAGGCGAGCCTTTCTCAATAATGCGGATTCCCTCTCGCCCTGTGGAAAACACGGCTGCCAAAGTAAGTGAATTATTGTCTGGTGTGGGGTGGCCGCTTTATGTGTTTAAAGGACCGTTTTTCATTGGGCAAATGGGCACATCTTTGCTTTGTCGTCCTTTATGAAGACTGAAGTCAAAAGACACAATCTTGCTTTGGTCCTTTCCGAGCAATCAAAGTTGATATGACTACCGACTTTAGTGTTTAGACTGGCCTGTCCTATCGGCTTTGCAGGTGAAGGAAGACCTCCGACCAAGCATTTTCACGCGAGAGTGAATATTCTAGTTGCATATCGATCCTCGAGAAGGTTTGTACCATAGCCCGGACACCTTTGTGTTTGCATTAGTGATCCCGAGTTACTTGCATACTAACTGGACCAATCTAGGGTCGATATCATTTGCAACGTCTCAGCACAACATTTTGCATGTTTTGGAAATGAGAACATCCTTACAAAATGAGGGAGAATGCATTCCCATTCATTTCCATATGCTTGTGCGTTATGAATTTTCAAGTTGGTCGGTGAAACAACGTGGGTAGAAATTACTGAGAGAACTCACCAGAGTCCAAGCGTAATTTAAGCCTCTTTGACAATTCTAATTTGTAGACAGTAGGTACGAGGGATGCCCTTTTACAGATCACGCACACCTTCATGTATACATGAGAAACTATTTACGTTATGACGTCCGTATCTAAATTACTAATCTATTACTCAAGAAGCAGTAATCCACTTACACTCTGTTTATATTAATTACATCTATATGCCATTTCTATATTCGGGCAAAGTATCGATCGATCCACAGCTACCGGTGGAAAGCAATATAGACTTTATAAACCTTAGCTATCTACTTGACGCAAAGGTTAACGAGCGACAAAGGTCAAAAACTGTTAATTGACCCCAACCATAATCTGTGGATTCGCCAACTTTGTAGAGAACGAATTTGACCAAATGCTACCCGTCCAAGATAGTAGTCCTGTCAGAGCGGACAACTCGTTGCATCGTGAGTCAAGGAGTCACTCTCGCCTTGAATCAAACCCCTCAGGAAATATGGCCGCAAAAGAGAAGATCACCACACGTGTAAAGACACTCCGTAACTTCAAAAAGGATGATCGAGAAAATCTAAAGTGGAACGGAACTGTAACTACCACCGAGGGCCATAATGATCCAACTTTTTTGATTGAAATATTCATATATCGTAGGCTAATAATGTAATGAAATTTGATCGGTAACCAAGTACTAGTCAAGCAAAGTTTCAAAGTATGGAAAAGCATTCATACTTTCATATGATGTAAATGCACGAACCAAGTACTACTGGGACATGAAGTATGAAAGGTCCACCCACTGAGCTAGCACGTCAACCACCAGATCCTTAAAGCTAAATTTATCGAGGAAATTGTCAGTAGACATGTCTAAAAGTCGAGCAACATTCGGGAACATTAAGATCCCACCAAACATTTTCTAGTACTAAAGATTGATAGCACATCGAATCAAATATCTTGTTGACAAAGAAAGAAGATATCATCAGTCACATAGTCATATGAATAATCTAATAGAAGGGATCTGCTACACTTAATGCAGAATTTGAAGCTCCATGCCTCCAAGAAAAATAAGGCACAATTGATAGCACATGAGGAGATTGATGAGACAAACTAAAGTCAGAAACAAATAAAAAGAGACGATGATGCCTCCAACTTCGGAATAAAAGAGAAATCAGCAACAAGCACCTTCTCCAAGTAAAAACATTGAATGGAGAAATTTGACAGCGAGCAATAGTCAAGACCTCACTGCTGTTCATCAGCCTTCGGTGCTTCTTTAATCTCGTCTGCACCGTCTTCCTGTGCAAGAGCAGAACATAATGAGTAACAAATCGGCATCCTAGAGTGCATGATATTGAGGGGAACAGGACAAACATGGATTGAAAAAGAGAAGATAGGAGACTAGTACAAAAGAGAGGAACAAGGCAGGACCTGCATGTCGGAAGTCCACAAGGTGAGGTTGTCGCGAAGAAGTTGCATAATCAAAGTGCTGTCTTTGTAAGACTCCTCTCCAAGTGTATCCAACTCAGCAATTGCTTCATCAAAAGCCTGTCCCAGCAAGGGCCAATCAAACAAGTCACGAGCAGGCCAAGCATACATAATTTCATCGAGCAAAGAGATACTGATAAAATTGTGCCATTGCACTCGAACTCAAAACTCTTTCATGATCTTAAAAGCTTTCAAAAGATACCAATTTTTCCTTTCGTGGCCAAAACAGAGTGTTCTGAAAACCAAGACTACAGAACATTACCTACTTATAAGCTAATAAAGACAAGCATCGATTTAATCAAAGCCCTCTTACCTGCTTGGCCAAACTGCAAGCACGGTCAGGAGAATTCAGAATCTCATAGTAGAAAACAGAAAAGTTGAGGGCTAGTCCGAGCCGGATTGGGTGAGTCGGAGCAAGCTCCGTGTTGGCAATGTCCTGCAAATGATAACAAATTGTATGCACAATCAATCTTTCTTCGTCATGCAAAAGCACAAGGGCCACAAAGGAAATTAATACTGACATTAAACCTAACTCGCCTTATGACTCAGCATAACAATCATCATAAGAGCGCATAGATTTGTGCATGTTAGAGAATTAACTACTATATCTATGCATAATATCCAGAAGAAGTAAAGCGAGAGAGGCCATCCCATGAAAATGGAAATATCATTAGCTCCTCTTTCGCAAACGCGACTCGTGTGCAAAATCTGATCAGTCCAGTAAACATACGAGATCTAAGGATCGAGGAGCTGCCAGATCCATGTCCTACGAATTCAATGCGATATCTAGGAATCACGCAGAATCCGATCCATCAAGATGTACGCACGAGATCTAATTAGTAAGAAATGCTGGATCCACATCCTACCGCAGCGAGCGAACGTATTTCGACCAGAAAGTACACAAACGAGGGGCGGAGGGACAAACCTGAGCGGCCTTGTAGGCGGCGAGGGTGCTCTCGGCGGCCTCCTTGCGCTCGGCGCCGGTCTTGAACTCGGCGAGGTACCGGTGGTAGTCGCCCTTCATCTTGAGGTAGAAGACCTTGGAGTCGCCGGAGGCGGCGGCGGGGATGAGGCGGGAGTCGAGGAGCTTGAGGATGCCGGCGCAGATGCCGGAGAGCTCGGACTCGATCTTGGAGCGGTAGTCGCGGATGGCGGCGACGTGGTCCTCGTTGCCGCGGCTCTCCTCCTTCTGCTCGATGGAGGAGATGATGCGCCAGGAGGCGCGGCGGGCGCCGATTACGTTCTTGTAGGCGACGGAGAGGAGGTTGCGCTCCTCGACGGTGAGCTCCTCGGCGTCGGGGGCGGCGGCGGCGGCGGCGACCTTCTCCATGAACTCCACCATCTCCTCGTAGCGCTCCGCCTGCTCAGCCAGCTTCGCCATGTACACGTTCTCCTCGCGCGCCGATGGTGCCGTCGCCATTGCTGCTCGCTCGCTGCTTCTAGATCTGGAACTGGGGAGGAGGGATTTGGGGGGGTTCTCTTCTTCCTCCTCTCGGTTTTTTCGATTTCCTGATCTTTTTTCTTTCTCTTTTTTTTTTCTTTTTTTGGGTGATCTCTTCGAGAGCGTTTGGCGGAGAGAGAGAGAGGTTTTTATCGTTGAGGGTCGGAGGGGGGTTAATTTTGGGAGGAGCGGTGGGGGCGATGATTGCGGTTTCGTCGAGATTCAGAGGACCGATCTGAGCCGTCGGTTTAGAGAGAGAAAGAGGAAGAGATGGGTTATGCGGGGGAACGGAATTGACAGCCTGTACGTTTTGGTGACGAGCTCCGTTGCCGGCCCCCGTTGGACGGTCATGGGCCGGATTGTGGATCGGGCTCTCGATCGGCCCATGATTAATCATCGGAGAAAGAAAGTTTTCGAAATGCTTTTTTCTTTTCTTTCTTTTTTTTCTGGTCGAAGTTTTTTTTCGGACTTTATTAGCATGACAGTTTTTAAGGGTATTGCGAGAATAAATGAGCCATTAATTCTTGAAAGAGTGGATCTCACAACGTTTGTAATTTTTTGTTTAGTAATTTTTGTAGTTCAGAATAAATTATAATTTTTTACAATAGATTAAAGTTTATTGCGTGATCATTCCCCCTTCTCTCCCTCCCCACGTAAGGAAGGGTTTCGAAGTAGCTTTTGGAAGGTAGAACGGGCAGGGTTCAAGATGGCCAGCGGGCCGTGCTGGTGGCCTTCGACACAGCACAAGCCCATGTCGAGCCAGCCCTGGGCCGCTGCCTGGGCCGACCTGGGCTCAAAGTTTTGTTCTTTTGTTAGACTCGCCTGGGAAGGGAACCGGTGCGCCAGTGCTCGGCCGAAGCTAGAAGGGGAGCAACACAAACCGCTCCGGATTTACACATATACGCCCACTTCTGTCCAAGGTATTATTCCCTAGCGCACGTTTCCTTTGCTCATCATGGCATCAGTACCGTGTATTGACCGCAACTATTCTGTTGTCTCTACACCCGCTTTTGTCCAAGACGTACGAAATCCTGATATCATACATGCACATGTCTGATGTCTATGAGTTTATTATTGTCAGGCAACAGGCAAAAAAGAAAAAAAGTCCTAAAATTGTCCGACGTTGTCCTTTTCATCCGGGGGCATGGCCGCATGGGCTTGAAGACTCGATCGCTTGGAAGACCATGGAATACCATGTAATCTCCATAAGTTAATTATATTCACCCGCCGTCCCAAAAAGAGCAATCATGGTCCGATAATCCCATGCCGTTGCCATATGATTCCGCAGACACATCAATTCGTTGCGAAAAAATAACCAATGGGAAAGGAATTTCCGGCAACATGCTACAACTTACAGACTACCTATGCCCATGAGAAACAGGAAACGGCCGTTTGTTTCGTGCTCAAACATGAGGAACGTCCTTGTTATTATGCCCACGGGACACACCGTCTCTTTCATTATCCGCCAATGAAATCACTGCCTCACGCATTTGGTATTTACTATTTTATGGAGTCCGTAAATACTTATTCAGTTCAACATCTTGTTTCTCACTACACGGGATATCCACACTTTTACGACTAAACTAGATTATTTCCCTTTGATGTATGAAGCCGGCTCGTCCGTGTGAACTTGACTTGCAAGATGATCGATAAGATCTAAGATTCAGACAAACAAAAGTACAGATGCAACAACTTACTTCTTTTGCATTTATTGCTGACGATCTTGTATAAGTTTCATTTTAGTCGACTATCTTTACAGTAATGTCAATTAAAGCCATTGCGTTTCTGAATAGATCAAGCTACCAAATTAACGAGAACTTAGCTAAAATTGAAACTCAAATAAAAATATATCGCATTGGCAAAAGACCTTGCCTCATAAGGCTAGATGGAAGGCATGGCAATCTCTTAGTTATAATTGTCCAAAAAATTCTAAAAAACCTATTGTTCGGCACCAATTCAATCTCATAATTTTCAATTTTGTCAATTTAGTTTTTAACCTTTTGACAATTTTCCAAAATTGCTAATGTGGTGATCATGACACATAGGATAGTTGACATCCACTCACTGATTTTTGGCTAAAATAGAAGGACTATATTGATCATTTTTCAAGAGGTTAGGGGCTAATTTAGTAATTTTAAAAAGTTTAGGATGAAAACGGTGATATTGATCGTACAATAAGTCTTTGACTTTTTGAACTATTTTCTCATTTCTCAAACTACATAATAAATGAAAAGGAAAAAAAGGAAGATAATGGTCTATTGTTAGACAGCTGACACGTAACCGACCATAGAAAACTAGCCAGTTCCATCATTGGGGTGGGAACGTCAAAATCCCTCCCATTTTAACGAGACTTAATAGTAACATTACGACTCACGAACCAGCGTTGCCATCTAGTGGGTGCGCGTGGCCTGCTGTTTGAAGCATCTCCGCCCAAAATTCCAAAAACAGGTCGCAAATTACCGGCAGCGGGGGCGGATCCCTTCCCCTTTCCGGTCAAAAATACCTCTTTGGGCCACGTAACCCGCCGGCCAAATCAAGCCAATCACCCTCCATTTTCCCAATCCTGACCTCACCATATTCACAAAAACCCACGTTCGACGAGGGAATATAAACATTTCGCTCCATGATTCACGCACTCGAACTCTTACGGCCCCAGCTTTTTTAGCCCATCATCTGTAAAAAACTTCTTCAAACGTAGGGCCAAGCGTGGAGCGAGCCCACCGTAAGGGGCTAAAAGAAAGAGTCAAGGCGAGAGCCCCAGGTTTCGCCGACTTTGCGACGTGGGTTTTGTGCCTTACCGCTCCTGGAAGTCTACCCGTCTATTAAAGGTCGCAAGCCACTGCCCGAAAATGGTAGTGATGACAGCACAATAATAATTCCAGACAGGAAATGGCGATGGAGGATAGAACCAGGACCAAAGTTCAGACGCTCTACGATGCCTGTAACGAGGTGTTTTCTTCTCATAAAGAACAGCTTCCCACCTTTCAACAGATTCACTGGCTCAAAACTCTCATGGGTATTGTCTTGTTTTGTTCTTTCTAGGTTGTTCTGTCCTTCTTCTTCTTCGTTTTCTAGGGTTGTTCTTACGAGGATCGGTGTTTTTTTTCTCTCTCCCTGTGCCGCAGCATCAATGGAAGCCGTGGACGTCGGGATCGACAAGTTCGCCCCAGGATCTCCCCCGTCGAGCCCCGATTCGCCAAAAGAACTGATGAGCTCGCTGGGGGTGTCGAAGATAACGTACATACACGTGCATGAGTGCGATGATTTCTCCGTAAGTCCCAGTGCTTTTATGCACGTGTAATTACGCACGACGGGATTGACATTGGTTCTAGATTTGTTTATACGAACAAGAACATGAATGCGACACGCATCTGATCGGGTGTCTGTTCTATCTGTCTGTAGATCGGCGTGTTTTGCTTCCCCGCCGGAGCGACGTTCCCGCTGCACGACCACCCGGGGATGACGGTCCTGAGCAAACTGCTCTACGGATCGATGTATGTGAAGGCCTACGATTGGGTTAAAGTAGATGAATCAAATGCGAGAACGAGTACGGATCCTCTCCATTTCTGTGTGCACTGCTTTAGATTTGCGTTAGAAATTCTGGAGATGCTTCGCCAAGAAGCATATCTTGGTGTCCCCCCAGTGGTTGACTTGACGAACGACTGGCCGGTTGAATTTTGAGGCATGATGATGGATGATGGATTGATGGCGTGGATCCTTTTGCTATGCAAAAGGGGTTGACCGAAAAAACCAAAGAAGTCCTAGGCAAAACTCGTTAATCCACTCATTGCTAGCTTGAGATTGGATAAACAGCTAGCTTGACCATCGAAACCATTGACAATCCTTTCCACTGAATTCACAAAAGCACATAGGTTGAATTTATTTTCTTAAGGTCATGATGCATGATTTGCAAAACACATGTCGACGGCTCATCGCTTATGTATCAATGCTTGATAATTATTAGATTTAGATGTGTGATGCTACATTAATCGTGGCAGTCGGCATAATGAAAAGCTATAGGTAGATCTACTCTGCCGGACTAATGATAGATATACTAAAATGGAATTGAACATGCCATGCTAGTTTTCGAGAACATATTAGAAGGTTATTTAGCATCACGGTTACTCCTGATATACCGATCGATGAAGGAAACGAAGTAAATTGAATGTTTTTACTGTGTTGGTGAGTGCAGTTGGATTAGCGGGGACGGTGAAGGACGGAGTGATGAGGTCGCCGTGCGAGACGTCGGTTCTCTTCCCAAGAAGCGGCGGCAACATCCATTGCTTCACCGCGTTGACGCCTTGCGCGATCCTGGACGTGTTGTCCCCTCCTTACTCTGAAGAGCTCGGAAGGCCTTCCACTTACTTCCTCGAGTTCCCTATCCCGTCTCTTCCCGGTAATCGATCACTCTCCATGCCTCTCTACAGTCTCTAATGTGACGACATTACCTTGCGATCAAAGGCGGCGAGCGATTGACAAGGCTTGTGAATGTTTCGAATCAGCAGGTTACGTGGTGCTCGAGGAAAGGGACTTGCCGGAAGATTTAGAAGTTGTCGGAGCGCCGTACCTTGGACCTCCGGTCGTCACGGTGGAGGACGATCTTTGTTGACTGCATCAGCACATGTACATCACCGTCCTAACGCAAATATGGTGTGCCTTTCCATGTAGACATGTAAATACGTAGGGAACAAGAAGTTATATATACTGCGGGTGCGAGCTCGCTGCAGGCTGTCGAGTTCACTTTGCTTTGGTTCTTCAGTTGCTTCTTTTCTTCTTCTTTTTTTCTCCTTGACTTTTGTCCTTACCTAATTTTCAATCAGGACCACCAAGGGCACAGTATTTTACCACTTCGACTCAATGTCCAGTCGGTCAAAAAAAAAAAAGTACTATACTTTTCTATAACTTAAGGATAAAAACTCAGAGATTAACCTACCTAAAATTTATAAAAGATCATACTAGTCTCATGAACCGATTAAGTTCAAACATTTGATCTATTCATCTGGCCAATTTATATGCAATCGGTGGAAATTGGAATATGTAATATATAATTTCTGCTCTTTAAATCGGTCGAACACTTGACCAGCAGCCCAACCTGGGGGTGTACTTTTTTTGGGCTATTTTAAATAGGTAAAGCTCCATCACACATATTAGAAATATTTAAGGTATTTCTTTTGATTCTTCATATCTGTCAAAATTATATATATATTTTCTACCAGTGCATTAGAAGTGAGTAAAGAATCGTTCAAACTTTTGAATTGAAGCAAACCAAATCGAATGGTTTTTTATGGTTCGGTTAGATTCAAGAGCATTTTTTTCAAATACAGTTGGTTTGGTTTGAACGTTTTTGAAATCATGTTGAACCCTGAAACATATTGTATAACCTATTAATTTTTAAATTTTTTTATCCATGAAGTAGCAATTTTTTTTTTTTTGAATTGAAGTAAATTATGAATTTTTGTAGTGCAGACTTTGGTTCTTTCATCAATTTAATGCTCATTCTAAGGTAGTTAAGGTAGTTTAAGCTCAAGAATTTACAAAATATATGGAAGAAGAAGAAATGGTTCCGCGTCGGTTCGGATTGATTCCTAACTATTGTAAAGTTTAGTTTGGTTCACTCTTTTTGAAGCTGTATCTATGCAGTTTGATACGATCCGATGTCCAAACCGCACTGTGTGCTCGCTCCTAATCACACATCCCGAGAATCATAAGCCCAAATATTGCAAGGCTCCTTATCAGACTCGAATTTGTCCTAAAGTAACGATGGGTTGAATATGATTAGATGGGTCGGACGTGGGATTATGTGCCGGTTTGCTTTTGCTTTAAAGGGAAGAAAAAGAAGATTAAGTTTTCACTTTTTCCATGGAAGACTTCGAACCGTGACCTCCAAAATTGCCCGAGTTCTCCTCTCTCTCTCTCTCTCGGGCGTGCATGCTCAGCTGCCCACCCACGCACAAACCAGCTGGCCTCGACGAGGACTGGCGCGGCCGTCTGGACCATGGAGTCGAGGTCAGTATACCATGGGCGATCCTTGATTTGAGACCATAGCCGGCCAACAGAGGACTTGAGGAGGTCGCCATGGTTTTCTGTCACCTCTACTTTCGGGGTCATAAGAACATGGGCAATCCCGGATGGAAACAAGGACGGGATTCAGTGGACGCAATATTGCAGAGGGATGTAGAGAGAGAGAGAGAGAGAGAGAGAAGGTAGAGAGGAGGAGCATCCATGGTGGGTGCCTTTTGCGGTGGCAGCCAAGGGGCCTATGGCGTGAAAAATAAGAAAACCGATAAAGGAATTTATAGGGAGGAAAGGAACACGGTGATGTTGCAAAAGAGTTGCACAGCACTATTTTAAATAAAGGCGTTAGGATTATGAGTGCAGGCTGGACTTCCACAGTATGCCAAAAGACAAAGCCAAAATCTGAGAGAGAGGGAGAAGAGAGCTAGAGATACCACGAACAAATAGAAATTATATTTTCAAAAGCGGTTGATGCAAAGTGATTAGTTTTATAGACACTATCTTGTTTTCCATTGCTAGAGATATGACCGACAAAAAGAAATTGCATTTCTAAAAGAAGTAGATACAGGGTGATTAGTTTTATAGAAACTTACCTTCGTTTTCTATTTTTTCGCCTTTACTTATTATAGAGCTTTAAAATGACAATTTTATTAATCATGACAAAAATAACCAAACTGCTGCAAAGTAACAGTGTACGACACTCGTAGTTCCGAGGATTTAACTGGATAAAGTAATTCCAGAAGCGAATAATTAATATAGGTGCATTTATATTGTGAAAAATCGTTGATTTGAGAAATGTTTTTGTTAGATAATCGATTATATCGCTTTCATAAATAAATGAATGGGAAATATCTTTAACCTAGATACTTTCCGTCAACTAAGTTTTATAAGCTGTATAGCAATTATTTTTAGAAAAATATTTTGAAATTTTTCATTTTTCAGAAAATAAGCTAACCCATAGGATTATTTTTCTTTGGCTAGACAGATATATAGTATTGAAGCTTTTTTTTTTTTTCGTTCGAAAGAAATAGCATGACTTCTTAGACAGAACAACCCAAATTGTCCATCTTTAATTGGATCGGATCAATTTGGGCCGCGCGGCCCAAACAGACACATTTGGTCGGCCGAGCCCACATCGCCCTATAAATACGACGCCACGAGCGTTCGCAAAACCCTAATCGCAGAAGGCAGATTTTCGAGCTCCAGCGCAAGGGCAAACCCTCGGAGCCGCCTCTGCGCCGTCGCCTCCACCTCCCGGAGCCAAAAATGAAGGTTCGATCTCTTCTCTCCGGCCACGCTCCGATTGCAGAATACTCGCGAGCTTATACGCAATGGGTTTGCGGTTTCTCATGCTTGTGTTCTTTTGCAGTTCAACATCGCCAACCCCACCACTGGCTGCCAGAAGAAGCTCGAGATCGACGATGACCAGAAACTGTAAGCTCTCTTTCTCTCTCTTTGCTCTTTTTTTTGCGCTGATTGGATTTAGTATGGTCGTCCAAACGTGGGTTTGTTCGTTCTTGAGCTCGTTTGATGTTTCCCGGCCGGCGTCTGTGTGGGTGCTCAGAATGAGGTGGAGACTCTTCGTGTCGTTGATTTCGCTTGGATGGTTTTGGCAGTAGATGGGCGTGTGTGATGTCGTGTTCTTTGGTGGGTTTTTTTGTTCGCTGCTCTGTTGATGTTGTGTGTTTTGTTGGGTGCATTGGAGTTTTTTTGGGGCTGTCTCATGGTTTTCCCCGCGGTGATTATCAGTGGCCTATGGGATGATTGGGATCTGTTCAGTTTGCCTTTTTCACAAAGCAGGTTTTGTCTTTAGATAGAGAAAGGCTCCAATGTTTTTTGGGAGCACTAAATGCTAAAGCTCAGGTAGATTTTTCGCTTGCTTCCTGCTTGATAAAAAAAAAATTTCTTATTAATGTATGTGCTCATAAAGAGTTGTTGGCTTAATTGGAGTTGAAATGCCGCCTGCCTAGACTCTGTAGTTGGTGCCGATGTTTGTGCAGTCCGTGGACACCGATATACATATTGTGTTTGCATGTGGATTATGCTATTGCTGTAGCCTCTCTGGTTGTTTAGTTCTGCCTAATTTATGGTCTATTTTTCCTCGAATTGCAAATATTCTTTGCTGTTGACTGATGGCGTCTACATCCTGTAGGCGAGCATTCTTTGACAAGAGGCTTTCACAGGAAGTCAGTGGAGATGCACTTGGAGAGGTATTTTATGGTCAATGAGTTTTAGCTTCTGTCATTGACAATGTTTGCCATATTTCCCGGTTGAGACTTTGTATTTTTTGTAACAGGAATTCAAGGGATATGTTTTCAAGATCATGGGAGGATGTGACAAGCAAGGTTTCCCAATGAAGCAGGGTGTCCTGACTCCTGGCCGTGTCCGCCTCTTGCTTCACCGGGGTGAGTGATTTGTTACTTGAAAAGAGGGGATGAAATATTTTTCGCTTATAATAGGCTTAATACAGGACACTTTGTGAGGTGTTAATATTGGCAACATCTTTGTAGAGTCACTTTTACAATGTCAATTTTTGCATATTTGATGGCATAAACTTTTATTTGCCTTCTTGAACTATAAAATGAGGCCTATTTATCATCTGATCAGGGACCCCTTGCTTCCGTGGATTCGGAAGGAGGAATGGAGAGAGGAGGAGGAAGTCTGTGCGCGGATGCATTGTCAGCCCTGACCTTTCTGTTCTGAATTTGGTTATTGTGAAGAAGGGAGAGAGTGAGCTCCCTGGTCTCACCGATACCGAGAAACCAAGGATGAGAGGTCCTAAAAGGGCTTCGAAGATCCGCAAGCTCTTCAACCTTTCCAAGGAAGATGATGTCCGGAAGTATGTCAACACTTACCGCAGAACATTCACAACCAAAGCCGGTATGTTCCCACGATATCATGTTTCCCCTTACCTAAAAGGGAGTAAAAAAATCATTGGCAACTAGTGACTGTTCTTTTTCAAATTTACCTTCTATGTTGAACCTGGGTTTTTTGGCTGCGCAATCTCAGGCAAGAAGGTGAGCAAGGCTCCCAAGATTCAGAGGCTGGTCACTCCATTGACTCTGCAAAGGAAGCGTGCGAGGATTGCTGATAAGAAGAAGAGGATTGCCAAGGCCAAGTCTGAAGCTGCTGATTACCAGAAGCTCCTTGCCACCAGATTGAAGGAGCAGAGAGAACGTCGCAGTGAGAGTTTGGCCAAGAAAAGGTCCCGGCTTTCTGCTGCCTCTAAGCCATCAGTTGCTGCTTAGACCCTCCTCCTCTTGTTTATGTCTGGAGTTTTGATTATGACTGCAGTTTACTTTTAAGATTTTTGATGTTTGAAGTTCAATTTTGATGGTCGGGAGGTCATCTGGATTTACGACTCTTAGATACTTTGAAGTTTCTTCATCGTTATGGTACCTTGTCTGGTAAGAATGCCATGAGTTTCTCCCTATTTACTGATCTACATTTTATATTAGACGGATGATTATTTTTCATCTTCGAATCATGGAGACACCTCTTGCTGTTTCTTAAATCCGTACCGACATTTGTGAATTGGGATTTTGCTCACAGGGATCTGTGAGAAAGCCGGGGGTGCCAAAAAAACTTCTCTCCGCCGGCCAAAACTTGTCTTTTATATAACGTGAGAAAATAAAAGGTGCAATAGTGATTCAACGTTATCCATGCACTGGTCCATTCACCGTTAAAAAATTGGAATTTCTCTCCCTCTCTGTTTGTTCGGTCTCCTCTTTCCTTCTCTCTGCAACTCCATGAAATCACACTCGAGTTCCTCGCTCCCTCTCGACTGCCACCTAAAATGGCCATGAGCAAAACAACCATCGTGCGGCGGGGATGGTGGTTTTACTCTGCACCTACGCCCTTCACGACTTCGCCCTCAAAGAGAAGGAAAAAACTCATGAACCGGCATGGGAAAAAGCCCTAGCAGGGGCATCAAAGATTCAACATTGCGCCAGCAAACGAAGGGAAGAGGAAAGGAGCAGGAGATTGGAATTGGAACATTTTGGAGTAGGAGAAGAATAATCTAGGAGGTGGGTTTCAGAGATTGAAGGTAAAGGAGGGAAATTTCTGGGGAAATCAATCGAGGGGCCAGATATCTTCGAGTTGAAGAGCAAAAGGATTTAAGGTTTCTTTGGGCAAAGAATTGGACATTCTGCAGAAAAGAATATCGAGAGAGAAGAGGGGAGAAAGCGATGTCGGAAGTGGCGACGTGGTTTGTCAAACGAAAATAGAGGGGAAAGAGAGGCAGGCATCATCGCAGGCGTGAACGAGAGGGGAGAGAGCAAAGCAGAGTTTATAGGGTGGGGAGAGAGACTTGCTGATAGAGCCGACCCACAGCAACACGTTTCATCAACTGAATGGACTACTGCATGGATGATGTGGCATCACAGTTGCACCTAATATTTTTTCACATAGCGTTTGTCAATACAGAAATGGTTATTGATAATGAGATGGAAAATGGACACAAACTGATCCAGTAGAAAGGAGTTTATCAATGCATAAATATACTAGTACGGAACAAAAGTATTCCCGGCCCACAAACAAAATCATCCCTTGTCAATCGTATGGTACAATTGGTAGGAAAATGAAAATCGTATAGTAAGGACTCATGGACAATCATGGCAATCATGTTATGATGCCTTATGGAGCTGTGAATCTTTACAAATAAATCAATGATCAATTTTGACGGAATCGTCTTGGTCTGAAACTGGAAATTCTGGCTGATGTGGTGTGATGGCAGATAAGATCAAGGGAAGCCCTTGTAGTTGTTCAGTTCTCCCCATACTGTCTGTTCAACTTCTTCCCAAGATTCTGCACGTCTGAGGTCCTTCCAGATGCTGAAAATGGCTGCCAGAACGTTGTCCTCATGCAAGATGCAATAGCACCTGCACATACATCATTTGATATATGATGACATACGTGGAATTTAGGTCAAAAGACGATTAGAAATAACCGCAGAGTGTAAAAAAAGTCAAACAGGGAAAATGGCTATGGATATTGCATCGCCAAGAGATGATAGGCACCAAACTCCGAGGTCAGCTAACGCAATGATAGGCACCGAACTCTTAAGAGCCCAGATACAGCGCAATCAATGCATTCTTACAATTTAACACTCGAAAGGGCAGGATGTGGTTAGGCTTTGAAAAGAGAGGGAAAATAAGATGTCCGCAGCTGTTTAATCTAGTGAAATTAGCTTGTCAATATCTCAGCACTTGCATCATATGATTCCACTTATCAGATTTCCTATCAGATTTCATCTCCAAGGACTAAGGTAATTAGGGGAGCTGTGAGCGTCAGTTCATACCACACAAACATACTTTTACCATCTCCATCCCATGATAAGCACATGCTGATAAAGAAAGCTTGCTGTCAGCACAGAGCAGTGACTAAAAGCTACGGTGCAAGAGGAAAATTATCTGCAAGAAAGTCGCTTCTATTGGACCCTTGCCATTGAAGCAATACAAGAATTATCCCCCAAGAGGCACATTACAACAAACCTTGTTTGCAAAGACTAAATTCTTCCCAAAGAACCTACACATCAGACACCCAATTTTACACATTCTAAATATACTAGCGGGGATTGATGAGTGTTAATGCAGTTGATAAGAGAAATGGAAATGAAGTAACAACCGAGGATGAAGTACCCAACTCGACAAAGTCCGATGTACCCAACTTGACAAAGTCTGATGAAGACAAGACCCATTATGGAACCAATCAATGTAGTTAGGGTTGACTGAAAACCCTAGGTCAGAGGTGACACATGACTGAATGAAACTCATATGGACAGTGCTAACACCAGTTCTTTAACCTATTCTGTGTGGGGAGTGGCAAAAGGAAAGCGGAATTAGCACTTTGATTTCCTCTCTTATGGTGGCTCTAAAGCCAGGATATGACTATAGGAGTACAATAGTGGGAAAGAGAAGCAGTAGGCTTTCAATGCATTATTAGTCACTTCAAACTTACGCAGAAGCTCTTAGAGACACTCTTAATACATAAATCCCCACCTACCTCATTTAACTACCAAACAATTACCTACTCACCATGAGTATTTCATACTGCTATATTTTCTCCAACAATATGCATCAGTTTTATCCGTCGGCCCTCATTCATGCCAAAGTCCAAATAAGGTGTAACCTTGCACAAAGATGCTTTATCAAATGTTCCTCAAACATGGTGTGCGCATGCAGATGTGCATTTTTCATGAAAATTAGTTGAACTGAGATTATAAAACCATGTAAAACAAACAAAGAAGGAAAACTATGACTCACATGGCACGGTAGGACAGCCGCTGGTATTTGACATCTCCCAAAGATTGATGTTGTAGTTGACCTCCTGGCAAGGGAATTTTGTAATTCTGTAAAAGCTGTTTTAAGAGATAGGAATCACCTCGAAAGACATCCAGATGTATAGGAATCAGATCATAAAGGGGGTCCCCTGCAAAGAGATAAAAAGTCATTCAGTCCTAGCAAGAATGTCCTGAGACTTGCTAGACTCCTCTTCTCCATCACACAGATTCAAAGGTATTTATGTTTTCAGTCATCCTCATTTGCATGACTAAGCCTCAGGAATCAGTTCTCGTAGTTCATAGACGTGGCTGTACAAGTACATTCAATTTTTTTAAGCCTGCTATGCACATTCATGAGTTTGCATCAACATTGCATGGCTGTACTATGGACCTTAGCTCTGTGAATTTGAAGACTAAGGGTCCGTTTGATAAAGCTTCTGTTTCGGGGAACAACTTCTTTTAAGAAATAGTCTTTTTATTTTTTATTTTTATTCCATGAAACTATTTTTGAGTAAAAGAACACACTTGGTAACTACACAAAATTTCTATCCTCGAAATAGAAAAACAATAGGAATGCATTAGGTACAATCATAATATTTTTTACAATGTAGTATTTCTTTTGCTTTTTAAATATTTTTTAAGAATTGTTTTCCTTTTTTTCTTTTCTTTAGCGGCCAAGGCGGATGGGGCGGGTGGCCGTGAGTGGCAAGGAAGAAGAAGAAAAGAAAAAAAGAAAAGAAAAAATAGACTTATTTCAAGAATTATTCTTGGGAACAAGAACCTACTTTTTTTACTTCTTATTTATGTTCGAAATCTATTCCTTGACTACTTTTCTATTCCAGGGAACAAAAAAATTAGTTGACATTACCAAATGGATTTCTGTTCTTTTTTTGTTCCGAGGAACAAAAGAATAGAAAAACAAAGAAACCGAAACGTTAACAAACAGGCCCAAACTGGCTAATTTACAGTCAAGCAAAAGCATAAATGCAAACATGAAAAGGCACTAACCTATGGAGAGATGGACCTTAGCTCTGTGAATTTGAAGACTAACTGGCTAGTTTACAGTCAAGCAAAAGCATTAGTGCAGACATGAAAAGGCACTAACCTATGGAGAGATCACTAAAATCAAGAATGTGACTTGGCCGCCATGACTGTCCCAGCTCACCACCATCATATTCATTATCCATAGAGCCAACTCTAGGCGAAATTCGATTATTATAACTATCAGTAGAACAGGGTTCCATGTGAATATTGTCATCCATAATGTCAGAGTGTATCCAGGAAGGTCGACAGCCTTCCTTGTGGTAATCCTGAAAAAGATATACAGAGCACATTCAAAAACAAAGGATATGAAGTGGTCATAAAAAAATCGACTCACACCTGCCATGTAATGCAGCAACAACCCAACTTGCTTATGAAATATCTATGCCTTTCATGTTGAATGTGGGCAATCAGCTGCACTATTTCAGAAAAGAAGAAAACTGCCAGTAGGTCCACGAACCCTTTTTCTCATCTAATGTCTAGTCCAAATTCAAATTCATGCATCGTAGTAGATAGATGCTGATTCCCTAGAAAGTTTATTTTCGGGGTACATCACATAAGTTCCATGGGACTTCATGTTGCAAAAACAAATGACCACAAAAACAGGTACACCCTGTCTAATTATAGTAACTACTGAAAGAAACCAAGTATTATTCCATAAGCTGCATAAGAAGATGGTCTTTGAGTCACCTTATACGAGGAAAGCAACTTTGTCAGGTCATCTGGGATGTACTCATTAACTTTCTCTATCAGTGCGCTAGGAATTGGATCTCCCCTGCAAGAAAATAGAAGTGTTACAGGTCTCACATTAAACTCAATGTAACGCTGGAATTCTACTAATACTCATCAATTTTCTCTATCAGATGACAATAATACTTCTCTTTTCATTTCCCAGAAAAAAGAAAGGGCACACTGAAATTGCCATCAAAATAATAATCAAGCAGCAATAAATAAAAGCTGCCAATCAGATTAGCAGTCTGAGAGGTAATCTAATTTCTAGTTATCTTAGCAAAAGAAATTTGCACCCTCAGCACATGTTAAATGACACCCTCAAGATTGGGGGTGTCTGCTATCACACAGGATACTGTCTTAACATTTAGTCCATTGAAAATAACATTCATTTGTCATCATTTTTCGAAGAACACACAACGGTCTTGCAGAATCAAAGGGATAACATTTCCCTTATAGATGAAGAAGAAAAATTTTTATATTGCAAATCGGATGAGTTTGCACATTTTAGTAATGCTTTACTTGCTGCAGCAAATGAATTTCCATCAAGTCCTTTGTATCAGTTGGACTTACCATGTAGTCAACCGGCTTACTAAAGTCATCTTTTTCCTGCTTAAAGTCCCAAGGAAGATGTTCCATTCTGCAGTAACTTTTGAACTAAACAGATGAGTCTCCACCTGATGATTTGTAAGCTCTGATTCCACTGTTTGTCCAATATCTGAGAAACTTTGAGAAACAAACGAAGGACAGGGCAACATATGTAGGTTACGCAGCTGTTCTCCAAGAAAGGCAGCTAGATTTAGTGTGTCCTGAATTGATAGTGTATCTCTTCTGCATTTCAAATGTACAGGAATCTCCGTCAATACATAACATACATCTGTGCTAGAATACATGAACTTTAAGTCTGCTTTGCACTTCATAGACAAGACCACTTACAGCTGAGCATATATCTTCCCTTTGCATCTTTTAGTTATGATGAATGGCCATATTCTGGAGCAGCTAGCTGAGCAGACTGATTCGTTTATGGACATTCCAGCTTTCGTATATTCATATCTTTTCTTGTTCCAAACACCAAAAGGAAAGCCATCCTCTGAGCACTTCGGTGGGATCAGATTATACTTTGTAATGATATCAGGCACCTTTTGACCATCCCATGGCAGAACTGTAAGTGATTCATCATCTTCAAAGTAAAGAAGGCCACTAGCCAAAACATCTGGAATGCAATTTCTCAGTGGAGAGCTGACTTGATCCACTAATTTATAGAATTCAAGCTGCAAATACGAGAGATAAAAATATAAAATATGCAAACATAGATTTCAGGAATTGAGTAATAAAATTATACCTCTGTGCCTAAACTATACATTGCATTCTCCAGGCCATCTTCGACAAATATCTTAACTACATGGTCCCCAATGAGGTAAACCTGCAAAAGTGGATAGGAAATTCATAGACCGAAAAGAATTAAAGAGAACTTCTTATTCCCTAGCTGAAACTTCTATTATAATTGCACGCAATATTTAGTTCATCTTAATGTGCAGTCAAGATTCAAATATCTATCATCTAGGTAAGAAGAAAGTATTGGAAATGAAGCTGAGGGAGGCATATAAGACCAATGCCAGCCATAAACCCTACATACAGGCCTTAAGAATAGTCAACAAACAGCCAGCTTAATGATAGTGATTCTCCAGCAATAAATTCTAAACTGCCTTTTTTTTTTTAAAGGAATCATGGAACCATATATTCAAATTCAACGAGGTTCTAGTAGACTGCTTCAACAAATGAGCAGCCTAAGACCCTGCTACCAGTGATTCTTTCTACAAGCAATTAACTAGAGTTCCTGGAGATTTTCTTTTTTAATTTAGCTGTAGATGCATGGCCCAGTTGAAATTTGGCAGTATCTTTCTCAGACTTAACTATACCCCCACTCAGAGCAACTTTACCCCAAATCTCGTGGTTCCCCAGCAACATGTATTAAATTAGCAAAATAAAGAGTGCTGTCATTTAAGAGAACTCATCCACCAATCCTGCCTCAGTGGTTAAAGGTTGGATTATAACTGTAGTACTTGTTGTTTTCATCAATGGATAACCGAGTTCTAAAGACTCCCCCCAAATCAATCATGCTTGACAATCACAAGAATATACATAAACACAAGACAACAGAGATCGTAAAGAAATAACACTTCCTGTAGAATGAGACGTACCGGATTGCTACCTGTGCCAACAGGAAGCCTCTCACTGTCCATTGGATAAGGCAATTTGTAAAAAGAACAAATTTCTGCTAAGCATTTCAACCACTTCTCTGTATTCAGTGCAAGACATGCCCCCTAAAATGATGTTAAAAAATGAATTAGAACACATGAGACAAAGAAAGAACAGGCAACACAACATGATGACACTGCCAGCATCCAGAGCACGAGAAAACAAAGAAAAACACTAGCAAGTCATAACTTGAAGAATCTCGTGACTAATGTGCATTTCTTAAGATTGTTCTACTTCTTCTGTTATGATGACAACGGGTTCACTTTTTGTCGAATTTTCCTATATATAACACTGGCCAAGTGGTTAAGGATCAAGTGCATGCACATATTTAATTTCCCACGCTACCCAGCGCAAACAATTCTTCATTTGGGCCATCTACCTGGGCTTGGCTTTTGGCTCCCGCTCCTGCCTGGTTCAAGAGGTTAGTGGTGTATTTTAAGGCTGAGGTATACCTACCTAAGAGGGTCTCCTTGCCATGAAAGAAAGAAGAAAGAAAGAAGACACTAGTCTCTGAAACTGTCAAAGATAGATGAGTTTAATCTCAAAAGACTAACCTTCCATAATAGTTCTCTCATCTCCGGTTTGCCAACCCAAAGCTTGAATAACCATTCTCTCATTTCCCGTTGTCCTATGCAGTTCCCTGAACTCCAAGGAGACGTGTAGTGGTCTCTTTCTTTATCCAAAAACATAGCCAAGAAATCTATATCATAGGAGAACTCTTGCTTCCACATATCATAAATTTTAGATGCACCATTTGCAGTTCTGCCATTGGTCAACTGATCTCCATGTTGGGTTCTTAACCTCTTCTCTTTTCTGGTTGAATCCGAGTCACTAAAAGTATCAAATTGATGAAGATCAGCCATTTCTACTTCGCCAGACATGCCTCCATCCACAGCTAGCAACCCAGCTCGTGACACTCCTTTATGACGATAACCAGGAGCCATATCCAAGCATACAAACTCAAAATTCTTTGAATTAACAAAATTTTGTGTTACTGCAACTGTTGTCTCCAAATTCAGGACACAATGCCACCAGCCACTAGGAACGAATATTGTCTCTCCAGGAAGTTGGGTACATTCTATTGGTTTATCTTCATCGGCAAGAAGTGGATAAAAATCCAGCCACCACTACACAGACAGAGATGATGTGAGTGAAGAAAACACATCAAAGTGCTTATAGAAGAACATAAAGAAGATTAAAACTATCAGGTTCAGTACTAATTACCTGCAATGATGATGGATTCTGAACATTGACATCACCATCGTCTTCATTCACATGTACTGTAACACCCAAAGGCACTTTTCCAGGAGGATACAATGCCCACCTGCTTCAACATTGATTTCATAAATTTCCTAGTGGAGACTATTGTTTCACTTTGCATCAAATACCAACAAAGTATGTCATACTGAACATATAAACATTACTCAGAAATCATAGCTACACTAACGTTTCAATCAGGTTTTTCCTTTTGGCCATTAACATTGAGCAGCGACTTTCTGATTTAAGCTCCATAATAAGACAGAAACAGAGAACTTAATTCTTCAGTATCTGCTCCAGTTAATTTGAAGTGCAAAACAGGAATAATCTAATTGTGGAAGGCTCAAAATTAAAGAATATCTTTGTTCAGCACATAAATTAACAAAGAAGCAGATGTCGTCAACATGATCGATGGAAGTTTCAAAATAACTGCCAAAACTATATGAGTGACACTCATTCCTTTTGCTCGATCCCAGTCAAAGGTGAAACTCAGTTCCTCCCAGGTTATATGACTGCCTAATTAAATAAAATATGCTAAAAACTCAACAATATCATATCATGTGATTATCTTTAGATGCGTGCACTGTGCTTTTGAAGCATGACAATATAAGTGGCCTCACACTCCTGGATAATGTTAGTAGGTACTGCTTTTCACTAAATGTTAGTGATGAAGATGCCATCAAATAAAAGTACCTGAAATATTTCCTGCTTCACATATAACTTAAGGAACAATTTACGTATTATTTAAAAGACTGATGGAGGTGCTGTTATAGCATAAGTTTAAAGATACTTGAAGGAATGTAAATTCTCCACATATAATTTCTACCAACAGGATTGTAGCAACAAGAGCAAGCACAATGTACCTTTTTTTACCGCAAAGAAGAGTGTTCCAGGCACTGGTAAGAGCCGGATCAACATGCCATGAGGCACCAGACCTCTCTGGACCAATAATGAGCCATCGATAGGGAGGCCGCTGCTCGGAATCCAAAACATCAAAAAAGTCTTCTTGAAAGAGGTGAGGCACACTATAATCCTTCAATAAGCCAGGAGCAGCTTCTCCAAACTGAGGAATTTACAGCAAATTTACTTTCACAGATAAAAAGTGGGAGGGAAAGAGAAAAGACCACATACTTTGCCAGAAAAAAGGGCATGGAGGAGGAGGAGAGGCACCTTATCATCAAATATATATAGGGGATCCTCATCATGCTGGACTTTCATGTATGAAGCATAATCCTTAAGTTTCATCAGGGTCTTCCTTGAACTTCGCTGAGATATTCTGAATGGTGTGTCTCCATATTTGCATAAAAGCTGGTCAATGGTCCAAGAACTTTTTGCTGGCCATGTATCAGCAAGTCCAGCGAGCAGAACCTGATAGAAGATGTAGAAGTATTTTTTTCCTCGTAAGCACAATAAACAAGAGATTTTGCCCATTTCCCAAAAAAATAAGACCTATATTTTCATGATTTCTAACACAAGCAGGATTGTCTTATATTATTAGACAATCTCCTCACTCAAAAATACGGTGGATCTCTTTCTAGAGAAGAGAAACCAAGCACAACATTCATTAGACGAAAAGATTGCATGGGCTTGTTTGGTGAGAAAGGAAGTTGATTCCAATCCACTTTGGCATGGTGTTCTAGTTCATACATCCAGAAAGTACAAAATATGCATTTGGAAATACAAAAGCACATGTGCAGGCACTAGAAAAAGAACGAAGGGGGAGGAAGGGTGAATGGTTAAGGGCATTTGGAAAAAGAGAAATATAGAAGAACTGAACCATATGAAAACACTTCCTTCGGTTTATCAGTTTATCGTGCTTTTTTTTGCTTGCATTTGTGTTATCAGCTCATTGGCTTTGGTTTGTTGGTTCAGAAACCTATGAGAACAAACAATTTCTCCTAAAAATAGTAACTTAGAGTTTAGCCTAGTCAAGTGAGCCCATCGTATCTAAATGTCTCTATATGTTCATTTCTTAATGGAGCATTCAGAAGGAATCTTCAATCTTGAAGAAAGCCTATTAAAGAGTTTAGTTTCTGTTTCAAATCTAACATATCCAAATCCTACACTGCTTCCGTGAAACAAAAATAATAAATCTGGAAGTTGCACATAACTCACTTTGTAGTAGGCATGTTCGTTTGTCTCCAAGTAGAAAAAACAGATTTAATTAATTGCACAAAAGTGATGCAGACCAATGACGATAATAAGGCAAAAGAAGATAATTTATGATGTCATTGAGCAAAACCATATTGTTATTACTATCATATATCTAGTATTATCTATTAATCAGTACTGCTGTCCCACATCATTCATGACAAGATAACTGTTCTGATAACAACAACAACTAAAGATGTGCCTGTCTTTCTCTCTTTTAAATTTCTAAAATCTGTAGAAAAAAATTTGTGAGATGATGTTCATTACATCACCAATTATTTAAAACTTTACCGGCTTTGTTCCATCATACTCATGGCGAAATTCTTCTAGAGAAATGTCATTCTTTCTTTCCACGTTTCCGCTATCCACAGAAAACCCGTTCAATGTGGTGTGGCACCTATACAATCTTCGATACAAGAACAATGAATTGAATCCTGTACACAGCAGTAACACAGAGTTTTAAGACGACTCCGAAGGATTAAGTGATGATGCAAAAAAGAATATAGTACAGAGCTAAGTACCATCAAAATGCAATCTTTTCCTGCAAGTTTCAATGTACTTGGTTGGAAGGTTCAATCTGCATAGAGAAACAGTGAGGAAGAAAAGCAGCACACACCAATTGTAAGCCAAAAAAAAAAAAGAATATTAAGTTGACGAAAACTACATAAATGTAAACCACCAAAGAAAGAAAAACTACACAAGTAGTTGGAAAATGAGTCCCGAGACATACAGAGAGAGCGTGGTTTCCTTCCAGGATCCTCTGTACTGAAGAAGCTTATCTGATCTCTTCAAATTCAAACAAAGACTCATCCACAACGGTTCCTCAAGGCACAGGATGTACATCGCACTACAGTATCACAAAGCCAACCAGATCAGAAAGCACATAAAATCTGTGGCTGCAAACTAAACTGCGGGACTTAAGAGTCCTACCCATGGCAGCAGTTTATTTCAATGACAAATTAAGGCCATAAGAAAAATTTCAAACGAGACAAGCTTATATTATGCGCGGTGTGCCGGAGCAGGACGCACAAAAAACCAAGCGAATGGAGTTCAGAATAGAAATGCTACGACAATCTAATGCTTCAATTCCGTGACTTATCACAACTTCACGAGTTACCAAAATCACAAAATACTAAGCAGCGACAGTCTATATCGACAACATCAATCGGCACACAAATCGATCGAGCCTTCCGCTAGTTCGGCCCTCAAATCACGAACCGCAAATTCAGCTCGCAGCCTAAACGTGCAGTGCCCGACGTGATACGCGTTCGGACGCCGTCGATCGAGAGGAACCGACCACAGAGAGAAAGAGAGAGAGAGAGATTCGTTAACCTGCTGACGCAAGAGAGGCGAGCCACATCGCGAGGGGAGAGGTTCTCGAGGATGGAGCAGACGACCTCGTCGGGAAGGACGCGGAGGTCGCCGAGGGCGTCGGGCCTCCGATCTCTGAACCCGAACGGTGGTGGCGCTTGAGGCGGAGCCGGAGGAGGAGGATTCTCCATTGACGAGATGTGGGAAAAAGAGAGAGAGATTGAAACGAAGACGACGACGACGACGAAATAAGGTTGATTCTGCGTTGGCTATGGCGATATATATACGTTTGGCCATCGACCGTTTTCCTCCGCGAAAAACCCGAAAAGCGGATGAACGAGTACGGACCGCGTGGGTTCGCTTGGGGCATCTTGCCGCGTGCGCTTAAGTTTCACGCCACCTTCAGGCGCCTGTGGGCTTTCCCCCGATGCTCCACCTTGGAATTTAAAAGTTGGGGTGCTATCTTTAGCATTTTTTTTTATAAAACAAAAATTCAATCATGAGATTGGGAGTTTTAATTTAACCCAAAGCTATATATTTCGATTCCTTGGTATATTTAGTCAAAAATGAATTTACTTGATAGCTTGGGACTCCACTCGACAACTCACGTTATGCCTATGCTGCACTATTCTATCTATTCTTGTGTGGTAAATGCAAAGAAAGTATAAAAAAATGAATCTCTCACAATCAATTTAAAAGAGTGAAAAAGTTTAGAATTCAATTAGCAAAAATATAACAGGTTTAGGAGTTTTTGAGCAATTTTAACCATGATTAGACCTGCTCATTCAGTGGACCACGACCAAAACCTCCGGTGGCCCTGCCCGGGCCATCTTAGGGCAAGGCAACAGGCCGTCCCAACATCAACACTATTGGACCCAGAGCCGGGAACAGGCCTGTTTGGCCTGTTCGGCTCACAGGCTTCCAGTTTTGGGCCTGAAATTTTTGTCCCGGGCTTCCCAGCGGGCCTAAAAGTTTCAGTCAAGCCCGTCCTTTTCCTGATCGGGCCTAGGCGAGCACCCGAAATAATTGGCCAGCAAGAGAGAGTCAGTTGTAAGTACATGGTCAGGAGAAGAAGGGCCCATGAGCAAGTTCCCGTTTTCTGGGTCCAATCCACCATCATCCCCTTGGCCTTGGGCTTTTCTCAAAGCCGAGGGGCTTCGACGGTTTAACCACGGAGATATCGGTGAGAAACAAAATTATTTATACATCGAGTCAAGCCGAAGGGAGATTTATATAAATTATTATTGTAATGAATTACCAAAGGAGTGGGTATAGAGAAATCCAAAACTGTCGAATCCCTCGCGTTATGATATTCTTGTACATCATTGAAAAGCAGGACCAAAAAATTTGGTTCCCGACATAACTCGAACAACTCAATGACACCAACCGCTATCCGATCCCACCCGCTGGCCCCCACTTACCAGCATATCATATATTCTAAATTCAGGGGGTAGGACGCTAGTACTATGCTCTGCTTTGACCTTGCACAGCTAAAGCCGATGATTCTAAGCCGCATAGGCCGGAGGCCACGCGACATTCTTTATTTACCTTACGGTGTCCCTTTCAGTGCTTAAAAATCAAACTTCAACCACTGTATTGTATACATTCATACGGGCATAAATTAAAACATACATAAATGTTGGTACAACACAACAACTCGTACATGCCGGTGCTAAGGAATACGTGATCCTTGGGGTGCCATGAGAGCACGATTTCACAGGCCTAAGGAGGAGAGGGGCTGCTGCGACTGGATCCTCCGCCTTCTAAGGCGCTCCGCAATGATGAAGGCAAGCTCTAGAGACTGGGAAGCGTTCAGCCTTGGATCGCAGTGGGTGTGGTAGCGCGAGCCGAGGTCATCGAATGTCACAGTTCGCGATCCACCAATACACTCGGTGACGTTCTGACCCGTCATCTCCAAGTGCACTCCTCCTGGATGGCTCCCTTCTTGTTCATGGACATCGAAGAATGCTCTCACCTCAGCCTGTCGAATCGCAAATCGTTGAAGAGTTAATAAGAATGGGATGATTCCAGCACACGTACAACATCATCTGATAATTGCAAAATGATTCAGAAAATTGCCAGCTAATCAAGAGCCCGAGCCATGTTTTGCAAAAGTTCCCTCACTTTGAGTCAGCAATAATGCGTATGGTGGTTGTTGATTTAATCAACGCATCGCTATCTGATACAGCGCATGGTATTCAACATCCAGGAGGAGGACTTTTTCCCGAATTGATAAAAATCCAACCAACTTATTGACAAGGATGTGCACCCAACTACCAAGGCAAGACAGTTTCTTACTCAAATGATGGTTGGTGAAGAAATCTTGTGCAACTATTGCACCTAAACAAAAACGTCATTTTCCCACCAACTTCGCCTCATTCAGCTAGCCACACTTGTGCCTCAACAAAATTTAACATGTGGAACGCAGACGCACAAAGCTCATCTACCTCGTCAACGAGATATTAGTCAATCATTCAGAAAGTACAGACCCATCTTAGAGGATAAATAACTCCATGAAACGTGTTGATGCATAAATAAACATAAATTGCAAATAAATTGTATAAATCAATGGAAAGTAGTAGCTAAGTGCCTATCAGAGCATATCATTTGCTACCAATCTACTGCTGAACAGGAAACCATAACCTCTGGCCACTTTCTTTGCCCAAAAGCAGAGGAGAAAATGGTAACCACGAAAAACTGCTCGCTTAATCCCAGTATATTTTGCTGTTGGAAAGGAATCCTTAAGCGAAAAAGGTGTACAATCTCAGGCTTGTTGCTCACAAAATAATTGTCAAGTTCTACATATTCTTAGATTTTCCTGATGCTTTCCTTCTAATATGCATTGCATTCAAATCAATCCTTCTAAGATCCTATGCACTAGCTCCCTGGTCGCACTATGACTTCAAGTGGCATATAAAATTAACTACATCAACAAAATGATACGAAAATAGAAGAGTGAAGTAGCATACCCTTATGGCATCAAATGGGCGAGTCTTAAGACCACATGGAGCCTTGATGGTGTTCCCGTGCATTGGATCACTGACCCATGTAACAATTTGCCCTGCCCTTCGGACAGCCCTGATAAGGTGCGGGAGCTTCACTCTCATGTTCTCAGCTCCCATTCTGGTAATAATTGTTATCCTTCCTGCTTTGTTTTGAGGATTCAAAATCTCAATGAGCTTGACTAACTCATTTGGATCCATCTTGTCACTCACCTGCAGCATAACATCAACTATGAATCTGACCGCCTCTGCACTTGCAGATGTAGGAAGTAATAACAACCCGTGTATTATTCTTTTTCCTTCAGCTAAGCATTATGATTTATTGATTGCTTACTGATTGCATAAAAAGTACGTTCATCATGCTATGGTGCTTATATTATTTAGAAAATAATGTGCATTGCTCAAGAACCACTTCCAACTAACACAGTCCTCCATGTTCTAACCTTGCCGGTTAATTCTTTATCTAAAGACTCCAGAAAACAAGGTTCACCTGACTTTAAGTTTGTTCAAAAGTTGGCCAGTATTCACATTTTAATGACTCCTCAGCCTGAGAAGAGAAAAGAAACAGTTACCTTAATACCCAAGGGATTGGCAATCCCTCTTAAAAATTCAACATGGGCACCATCCAGCTGTCGAGTACGTTCGCCAGCCCAAAGCATATGGGCAGAGCAGTCATAGTAAAGACCTGAAGTTGAGTCCATTCTAGTAAGCGACTCCTCATAGGGCAAGAGCAAGCACTCATGTGATGTCCAGAACTCAGTCGTAGTCATAATAGGATGGTCAACAGTAAGCCCAGCTGCGGACATAAACCCAAGAGCCTCATCAACTCGGTGAGCCAGCTCCCGGTACCTAGGGATAACAAAAGAAACTCAGCAACATGCAAATTATCAAGTATCTATCTGTATATTATACCCTGATGTCGACGCTCACAATAAACAACCGCACAACAAGCAGAGCAAAACAGATACATGTGTACTGCTGAAGCAGAATCTGTCCATATTACTCGGTCCACCATAAAACTACAAACATGGAAGACAAGAGGGAACCGGTAAACCTCGTCCAGATTACTAATTTTCATTTGATACCAACCAAATGCAAATCAATCAAAATCTTCGAAAAAAATATTCATCAAATGAAATGCAATTTCAAGTCTTTTAAACGCAATCATATCCGTGGAACTGATTATATGCCAAATTTCATCATTGATCCACCGTGCTAGATCAGAACAGAAAGTGTGGAGACAAAGAACAGAAACGTGGCCTGAAACAGAGGTTAATTTTATTGGTCCATTCTTTTTGTCTCCACGACAAATGCTTCCCAGTGCCATAAATGGACCATCCAGTTGTGATTCCTTTTCCCTCCATAAAGAGAGCTCACTGCTTTTTCAAATACCCTTTCATTCATTAGCCCAAATATTCCATCTTAGGAAACCCCCTACTTGAAGCTGAATAGAGCTACCAAAACCTAATCCGACCAGACTAATGTGTTAAATGTTAAATCAGTTATCCGAGCAGGGTAAAGTTAGGAAAATTCACCTATCGCCTTGCTCGCTGTGCTCGGTGAAATCCAAATTCCACTGGGTGACCCTCTGCATGGCGGCATAACCTCCAGTTGCAAAAGCCCTCAACAGATTCAAAGTAGCAGCAGACTGGCAATATGCTCTGATCATTCTCTGAGGGTCAGGAATTCTTGATTTCTCATTAAACGCATCCCCATTCACATTGTCGCCTCTATAACTCGGCAACTTCACCCCGTTCTTCTCCTCGAAAGGGTCCGACCTCGGCTTTGCAAATTGACCAGCCATCCTCCCGACCTAAACACGCATAATCATTCAAGCAAATATCAGAGCAACAGCATTACTCAAACTCTTAGACGGTGTATATACACCATCTCCTAATAGCAAATATTGCAAAGTAAGGACAAAAACGAGCAACTGAAATCGAGTATTATCCATGGCGCCGTCCGCAGTATCTGACCTTGACAACGGGCAGTTGGCCTCCGAACATCAGAACGGCCCCCATCTGGAGCAGAATCCTGAAGGTATCACGGATATTGTTCGCGTTGAACTCCTTGAAGCTCTCGGCGCAGTCGCCGCCCTGCAGGAGGAAGGCGTTCCCCATGGCGGCCTCCCCGAGCCGCTCCTCCAGGTTCCTCGCCTCCCCGGCGAACACGATCGGGGGGAAGTCCTCGAGCGTCTTCAGCACCGACTCGAGCTCCCCCTGATCCGGGTACTCCGGCAGCTGAAGCGCCTTCTTGGACCTCCAGCTGTCGACGCTCCATTTCCCGGTCCCCACGGCGGGCTTCGCCGGGGCGGTCGCAGCCGCCGCCGCCGCCGCCGACGACGCCGGGAGCGCGGAGCTCTTCAGCTTCGGCGACTTGTCGGGGACGGCGGGGCTCTTCCCGGGCTCGGGGGAGTGGACGGCGGCGATGCGGCCAGGCGGCGCCGCCGCGGGGAGGAGGGCCTTGGAGAAGGCCTTGGCGGGGATGATGGAGCTGCCGTAGGCGATCGACATTGCCGTTTTTCTTGCTCTGCCTTTTCGGGTGGCAATGCGGATTGGAGAGAGATGGAGAGGGAAGGCACGGGAGAGGTACCTGAGGAGATCTGGAGAAACGGCGCGTCGTTTTATAAGGGAGGGAGGGTTAGGTCGGGGTGGTGGTGGTGGGGGGGAGACGGTGGAGGGTGGTGGCTGGTGGAGACGCGGGGGTAGTTGGAAGACGATGGCACGGGAGGTAATTTCGGGGAGGCGTTGGGGGTAAGAGCGGGAGGGAATCGGTCAAGGAGTCAACAGATTTGATTATCCGGGATTTCTTTTTTTTAAAAAACGGGAAAATTCTTCACCTACACCTACCTTCGTTTTCTGTAAAGGGAGAAAATGTTTAAAAAAAAAAAAAGGAATTAGGGGGCAAACACCTTTTCACTTCCACCAACTGCGCGCCACTCATCGGCTCATCATTAGCGCCTCATGTGGACTGTCGTGGTGGTCGGCTGCGCCGAGCCGGATCAGCCGAAGATCGCCACTTGGAGTGCTCGTCAGGGAATTTCGGGATATTCCGAACGCGAAGAATTATCCGAGTGCCGGAATAATAAGATCTCAGATCGGGTGAAAAATTAAAAATATAAGACAATTCTAGTAGGTTCTAAATTACCGATTTTCTCCGACGACCCACCTTGATTTGACGCGCAACCCGTTTGCCTAAATTAAGATGAGTTGAATCTAGTGAATAAAATAAATTCTTAATTGTTGTGAACTCAAACTTATGAATAGTTAAAAAAAATATATCTATTGCTTAAATGAAACAGGTAAAATGAGGATACGTTTCAATTCTCATGCATCGAAGTTGCTGGCTCATAGATTAATTCTTATTCCACATTTCAAAAAATTCATTCAAACGCCTTCCATCTCATTCCACTTGCCTCGGTATCGCATGTCAAGCAGGACCTTAGAATTTTATGTCACTCCATCCCCTTTTGTCTTTATTACTTAATTTTAACTATATAGTTCGGGCATAATATATACTTTTACATATTCACTCCAAGAGGCCCATCTAAACATAATCACTTTCAACTTATCCTCCAATTATCAAGGCAAATGAGAGAAGGATATTGAGCTATCATGAACAAGTCAAGTCATCCATAAACTCTAATTTCGTATTTTTCTTAGGATCCGCAGTTTAGGCGATCCAACCTTAACTAAAATCACCCCCAATTCTATCTCCACCCGACTCTCTCCTTCACCTCATTAAACCAAAAACGAAAAACTCTCATCCCCATTCCTACACGCCGGAATCATCATTGCTCATTGTCTAGGGGACTTGCTTGATGCAAAAATCATCTGAACAAGGTTAGATGGTAACATGATTTCTTCCCTCCGTGATAAGTTGCAAAAATCATCCGAAATTTAGGGTCTTTGGCTTCTCGGTAAGCACGAAGACTATTCAATCAAGACGTGTAGAAGAGCATAATTCTTACCAAGATTCCTCGTTACCACCGCCGGCAGCAGGACTCTCTAGACTTTCGTAATCGCGAATGTCGGGGGAGGCCCATCGGGGAGTCACCTCAACTCGTGCAGCCACCTACCCCCCTTCAATAAAATAAACATTGTATACAAATCGAAAATCTTGCAAGGGAGGAATTTAGGTTAGTGTCGGTCCCACCTTAATCAACTCGCCTAATCATGATGGGGTACATATAATTGCACTTATCCTTTCTTCAATCAATTTTTTTTCCTCTTGTGTGTAAAACATTTAGCAATTAGGATTAATCAATCAATCAATCTCTCTCTTCCCAACCCATTTTCCCTCTATCATAAAGCTTGATTCTTTGTTTCGATTCCCATCTTAACAAATTAATTCTTGCCCTCCCTCGTGGGTTGTGGTCCTTGCCCAGCACAGCCGTGCCGAGCTCTAACCTAGTTTAATTGAGACATGTCATGTTGCCAAAATGTCCTTTTCACGTGCATCACTCATGCTCATGCCTTGCTTGTATTGGATTGGAGATCATATATTTTGCTAAGTAATGGTGCGATTATTGTTAAATTGCTAAAAGGATGAGAGATGAGGTTAAAATTTCATCACAACCAAGTCTTTTACAAAAGACAAAATACATAACGTAAAACACACCATAACTACCCATGTTCTGCATATAGCACTTGCCCCACTAACACCTAAAAACTAGGATAACTAACATACATGACTCTACTAACTCTAATAACTGAAAAACCAAATCAGCAACACCTACAAAAGGAAATAACTATTATATCAACAATTATTTCACTAAAATACTTCACGACAAAGGAAAGTATTTTTCGTGGAAATCATTTTGTAGAGCTACAAAACATAAGAATCTATTGTGACTTTCAAATATGGTTGGAGAACATGAGATGTAGATTGTAGAGGAAACGAGAGAATTAAGATCACCTGCAAGATATTTTTTAGGGTTGCAAAAACTAGGAATTTCAAGACTTGCCAAAATGGCCTTTGCTAATCACCACTCAAAAAGTCCTGAACACCTCATCAACACATAAAAAAAATAAAAAATCAACAGAAGTAAAACAATTCAGGGCAATCATATAGCCAAAAGTCGAGACTTTCTTTAGGATATTATGGAAAATTTAATCACACATATTAACGGTCAAAGATATACGAGCATCATAGCCAATTAAAAAAATTAAAAGCATTTCTCATCTCCATTCTAAATATTTCACTTTTTTTTTTTATACTTACCAAGAAGTTAGTTTTCTCAGTGGACGCGTGGATCCACAAAGCCTTCACGCATCGATTTGTAACGTCGAACAACTTAATTTGGTGACGATGAGTCACTATTAACCAAAAAAGCAAAACTTGGCTTAATATCCCGTCTTCTTTTTGAAGACGAAAGTGGTTAGGTGAAGGATAAGATCGAAGAAGAAGTGGTTCAAAAGCTGGTTTAGGAAAAAACAATGGGCAGGAATGGCTAAAAGGTACGTGGACAAAAGGACGGTATTACCCACAGGAATCTGCAATACCTAGCAGAAGTTCATGATCTAGCAAATACATTCTGGTTATGGAAGAACTCTAGTTGCAAGGCATCGCGAGCCACGGATAACATACCAATCATTCGTTAGAGCTAAACATCGGCATTATGTAGAGCATCGCGTAGGTATCCTGATGATTAGGCTGGAAAATCCTAGTAATAGAATGGCAACCCTTTGCCTCGCAGCCTAATAAATACCCACCCACTCCTGCAAATGACCTTAAGCTCAAGGTCCTAGGAGTCATGCATTGTGGCAAAAACACCATCCACACGCTCCATGTTATGGTCCCGGCTCGCGCTAGCTCAAGACATCCGGAGGAAAGTCTTCAAGATCCGAATCAGTCCAACAAAAGCATCTGCATTGGTATTAATCTCTGTCAAAATGGGTCATAAACCCATTTCTTCACCTATATTTGACCCGACTCACTTATTTGACAACCCCAATTCCGACAAATTAGTAATCTTGGTCAACATAAGGCCCTAGAATCTTCAGTTTGGGCAACCTATCTTTGAGTAACTTCTCATCTAGTTTCAAATCTCGACAACTTGCAATGTCTAATAGCTCAAGCTCAAGACACCCCGAAAGGATCACAAGAACACTTTCCATGGTGATGAATTGGCCGGACATCTAGGATGCGTTTGATAACATTTCTATTTTGAGGAACAATTTTTTTTTTCATAAACACTTTTTTCTATTTTTGTTTTCGGGAACAGTTTCTGAGCATTTGATAAATAAACAAAATTTCTGTTCTTGAGAGAGAAATGCGCTTGGTACAACCCCCTATATTTTTTTGACTTAATTTTTTTAATTTATTAATATTTTTATTACATTTTTCTTTTTGTCTTTTTCTTCTCCTTCCTCCAATTAGTCACCAGCCAGCGATCAACCAAACAAGGGCCGGCGAGGTCACCTCGAGGCTCGCTGTGACTGGGTGAGGCGAGCTTGCCTAGCCATTGGCGAGCTTGGCTTTGCCAGATCTGGTCGAGGTCAAGCCTCATCTAGCCTCAATGAGGCTTGGGAGGGACTCGCTAATGGCCAGCGAGGCTTGCAATGTCCAAGCGAGGCTTGGGGGGGCCTTGCCAATGGCCGACGAGCTTAGGGCAACCTTGTTGAGGGCTGGCAAGGCTCTAGGGAGGTTGTCGGGCCTCATATGGCCAATTGCTAGTTGGCACCAAGGCCGGTAACTAGCTAGGGGAAGAAGAGAGGAAGAGAAAGAAAAAAAAGAAAAAGAAAAAAAAGCTTGAATCTTGGTTCTTATTTATTAAGTTGTTCTCGGAAACAAGAAATAAATTATTTTTTTGGGTGAAATGTAAGAAATAATTTTTTATTTTAATTTATTTCTTACTTATGTTCCAAATCTGTTCTCGGGAGCAAAAAAACTTACTAAATGTGTTTTTATTCTAGTTCTGCTCCCGGGAGTAAAAGGACAGAAACACCTCTTCTCGGAAGCTACCAAACGTAGCCCTAGGTGCTCGAGCTTCGGCATTGTTGCAGAAATAGCACGCACCTTCTTATTTCTCGAGCTACTGTGGGGTACAATATTCCAGCATACACATCGCGGCGCAGTGTGGCTTGAGCGCACTACAATTCTTTGCACTAGCCTTGTAGGCAGCAGCTGCAATCGTAGCTCAGGTCCAGAAAAAGTGACCATCCTAAATTTCGCAGCACTATGTTCAGCTATCGCATCAGTTACGGAGCATCTGGCACCTTCCGTGTCTTAAAGAGAACTCACAACATAATCAACTAAGGGTGCGTTTGGGAAGTCTTTGGGGGAAAGGTGTTTAGGAAAATGCAAACACCTTTGAGTTAAAAGTATTTTCCAAAATGCAAAGTATGTTTGGTAAATTATACTTTGAAAGCCCATTTGAAGTATCTTTAAGCAAAATGGTGTTTGGGGGAATTATATTTATAAAGGGTTTTGGTGATAAAAAAAAATTATCTAAAAAAGAAAAGAAAAGAAAAAAAAGACCGACAGGGGCAGGTGGCCGCCGGACGTCCACTGAAGACCTCCGGCGAGGGTCGCCGGACGTCAGGTAACCACTGAAGACCACCGGGTAGGGTCGCCGAACGTCGGACGACCACTAAAGACCATCGGCGAGGGTCGCCGGACGTCGGGCGACCACTGAAGATCATCGGGGAGGGTCGCCGGACGTCGGGCGACTCCGCCGCGACCTCGCTGCCCCCGGATCTAAGTTGCGGCGAGGTCGCGCGACCTCCGGCGACCGCCGCAACCAAGATCGGGCGGCGAGGTCGTGGGAGGACCTCGCCGCCCTCAAACGGGTCGCGGCGAGGTCAGCGACCCAAACCTCGCCGCGACCCAGACAGGGCGGCGGTTGCACCACTCCCCGGCGACGGTCGCCTAGGCCACTACGACTATGCCGAGCTGTCGGTGGCCGCTCACAACTTCGAGGAACACGTCGTTGGCCTTCAACGGAGAAGAAGATGAATAGTACCATTGCGAGGGCAAAATCGGAAAAATCAAGAGTAGCTGAGGACAATTTTGGAAGAAAAAAAAGTGAACAGTGTCACTTGTATGCCGAGAAAGCTGAACACCCAAGGCATCCCTTCACCTCGCCTTGGGCTTTCAGCCTTGAGAAGGCCAGCTTTGGCCTAATGGAAATTTTAAAATTGTTCCCAAACACTCCAGCCTTTAGCCCAAGTATCTTTAGGTGCGTATGATAAAATTTCGAAATAGAAATTGATTTCGCTAAGAAATTGATTTCTCAATTTCTATTCCCCGCAGACAAATTTATGAGCAAAGAAATCCGTTTGATAATAACTCAAAATTTATATTTAAAAAAACAAATCCGTTTGATAACGAGAATAAAATTTCTATTTCTAAGAATAAAAATTAGATAGATAACAACATAGGAAATTCTCAAATATAAAATAATAGTCGAAATAATACTAATACATTACAAAAATTGAAAATACAATTTCATGAAATTTTTGGTATATTATTATCCATTGTCATTTTATTGGCAATGGTTTTCCAAAGCGTATTTATTTGGTTTCCCTCCTCGGTCAACTAAATGTTTGCAAGCTCATCTTGCGTAGGTTCAGCCAAGTACATCGAATCTCTATATAGAGAAAAGTTCTTATCCATCTTGTCTTGATCACGGATGTAAGTATGGATGGCACAACATGCAATTATGATATGTGCTTGCTTTCAAATTGCAAATGAGGGCACATGTCTCAAAATGAAAAAGCAATTCTTCAATGTCCCAAATGATCTTTCAATGATATTCCTTAAAGAAGAATGCCTATAGTTGAACAATTTTTTTGCAGTTGTTGGCCGTGTCGCTCTACCCCTATACTCATTTAAATGATACCAGTCACCTCTAAAAGGAGTTAAAAATCTCGGAGTTGCTGCATAACCAGAATCCATGACATATTATTTGCCTACAACAATGTATTCATATATTGGTCATAATTTATAACTATAAATATGATCATAAAAAAAATTACTACTTAAAGGACAAACAAATACTTAGTGGCGGTCGAGGAAATTCCAAGTGAGGAGTCTCTAGTGCTGCTGCAAGCACTCGACAATTGTTGGCAAAGCCTTCCCAACTAGAATATACAAAAGTAAATTTCATATCAAATGAACAAACGCACATCACATTCTGAGTGTTGGTGCCTTTCCTACCTCTAAATGAGATTTGCTTTGACACAGGTATAGAAGCATGAATGTGGGTGCCATCGATATTATCAAAGACTAGTATTATACAAGATTATCAACAAAATAAAATTGATGGTGTAAAGGAATATATGAGAATTCTACCTTGAAGTAACGTTTATGCTTAGGATCCATAAGAATCTCTTGTGAGACAACGTCAAAGGAATGTGGTATGATAACTTCTTTTGTCAATTTGAGAACAAAAATTCTATTTTTGAAAGATAGAGAAAAATAATAATTTATGTTTCTATTTCAAAAACAGAGTAGTTACAATTTCTAGCTTCGATTTCTCATTCAAATCAATTTCCGGAATAGAAATGCTTTTGAAATAGAGAAATCAAATTGCGTTATCAAACGGATTTTTGTTCCAAACCCTGTTAGGAAAATAGAGAAATAGAGAAATCAAGAAACATAAATTTTATCATACGCAAATTTTTTAGAAGCCCAAAGTCCTTTGGAAAGGTGATTCCAAACGCACCCAGCTCGATGAGAGGCAACTGTGATTTTGCAACTAGTCGGAAATAGACTGCACATCACGAACACATAACAGTCTATCACCAAAGAAGCCGAAAACGCCCTTGCTCGGATGATTGAGGAACCAAAAACTAATCGTTCAGAAACATCCCCCCTTCTTCCCACCAGCATTCAGAGCATGCGGTCAATGTGCTCAGGCCACCGGCCCATGCACCATTTCTGGAGGTCTATCTCTTGCCAGAGGTCGGGTGCACGCGCTGCTGCACACCGTGTTTTGCAGACTACGGGCATGGCGGTCAGCTTGTCGCGAAGCAGATAGGTCTTCTGAGGTTAGACCTAACTCCTCAGGTATCAGTTCATTGCAGGGCTGATGTCTTCGTGTTCGCTTTATTTCTGCTGTAACATCAAAAGGATTCAATTATTTAGATGAAAGCTTGATCCCCAATCCATGTAACAAGGATCGGTAAACATGCAATCACATATAAAAGCAAAAGGCATACTGAATTCTAAGACTCAGTTTTGAATCACTCCCGTCTAGAATGCTCAAATGGTTATCTGCTTTACTTTAATTTCCTTTCATCAAGATAACAATTCTCAAGTAATCTTCTCTAAACTACTTAAAAAGCAAGTCACATTCAATATACAACTAACAACTAACAGCTTGAAATGCACTGGGAACCATTTCATTCCCAAATTGAGTTTCATATTTTCGTATGTTGGTTGTTGTTAGGGGTGATCAATAGGCGAGTCTAGATGAGCTCGAAGGTTAGGCTTAATATATTGCCCTAGGCGGTCCATAATTCAAAACAGGTATTAGAATGTTTGGCCAAGCTGGACCGGGCCAAAGTGGGGCGGGTCGCGCTTTCTAATGTAAGGACGTTGGTCAAACAGGCCCATTTGTATTTCAGATCCGGGCGGGCCTAGCGGCCCATTTGCCTTTAGGCCCTGCTAATTCAATTGCTCCCACTGTATGCTGGTCATTATTGATCAGTCGGATCTCTTATTTTACACATAGATTAGCAAGTGCTATGAACTTTAATAGCGGCACACAAATAAAAAATGACTATCATGCATACATTTATGTACATCTGCTAAGGTTCCATGAATTTAAATATTTATGTTTGTGTTAAGCTTTTGCCTTGTAGATAGCTATCGACATGCTTTTTCAGTCTAATTTGTCGATATATGTCAAATGGTAAAAATCAGAAAATTCATTTAAGATATATCTATATATGTTTCTATTAACTATGGGTATTCAGGAAAATCTGTTACCTAACCCACATGTATGTGCGTTAAAAATGAATTTAATAAAGAAAGAAACAATGTGATTTGAGTACTAACAGCATGCCAATTATGTTAATCAATTTAAGTTACCATTTCCTCCATTATTTGGTAACATACGGTTGTTATACACTTTTACCAAACGTGTGAATAACTCATTGAAATTTTGGGTGGAATTTTAAAGATTGAAAGATGCGTTTAAATTTACTTTACGATGTAAAGAGATGTGTGGGAGGGGTAAAGAGGGTATTCAGCATAGCCATCATCCTTAAGCTTTAATATTAGGGTTCCTGATGATTATTCAATTTGAATTATAACCACTCGTTCGAAAACTCTAAGTTCCAATGTTGATGTGGTCGTCTTCGCAATTTATGGGCGTATTAGCAGCCGAGAGGTGTTTTCAGACAAAAAGAAGCATATTCAAGGCATGAATAGATTAGAGCACCGTTCATTTGCATTCAACATAACACCGGATTGCCGCATAATGCTGGTCATTTTGTCCATATTATAATAAATGGAAAGTTTTCATTATTCCATAAATCGAATTATTCCACATATCGTTGCGACTCCCTATACATTTTTACATTCCTTCTCATCTGTATTCGCAGAATCTACACCTGCACAAAACACGAACGACAAACTAAGTACAACTTTCCCCAGACATTTCCGAAAAGGCTTCATAACCTACGAACTCTTTTTAGGCTTTTCAGGATGACGACTCACACTCACACGGGGGTCTCGCACGCGGAGGTCTTCGGGTCCCACATGGCCGGCACCAGAAACTTGCGGCCATTAACGCCGATCACGTTGTAACTCGCCCCCGTCGTCTTGTCCGCCAGCAGCTGGCCGGGATACCCCGGGTACGCGCCCTTCCCGAAGATCCCCGTGCACGCGCTCACCGCCTCCAGCGGCGCCGCCGCGTCCCCCTGGTAGTACCCGTCGTTGAAGGGGTTCGTCACCGCCCCCGCCAGCACCGTCGCCAGGTTGATCACCATCCCGTCGACCCCGACGTCGCCGCTCGGCGCCACCAGCGGCGGCGTCTGCGGCCCGTACTGCGGCTGGTGGAACGGCCAGGCGCACTGCCCGGGGCACTGGCTGACCGCGTTCCCCACCCACGCGTACGTGTACCGGGCCGTCCCGGCCGCGCCGGACCCGTGGGTGCCGCACCGGCTCATGCAGAACCCGTCGACCGCCACGTCGGCGGAGGTCAGCACGAGGTTGATCGCGAGCGCCCGGGCCTTGATGCTCTTGTACCCGGCCTTCGAGGCCAGCGCCGCCAGCTGTCCGGTCTTCAAGGATTTGCCGAGGGAGTACTTCTCGTCGAGGATCTGGGTCCCGACGGCGAGGTTGGAGGGGCCGCCCTTGTAGCGCGCGGTGGTGCTCCACCACGAGGAGACGGTGGGGGGCCGGGAGGCGGCCGGGGCGGCGGAGAGGGAGTGGAGGAAGTCGAGGACGACGGCGCGCTGGGCGGGGGAGAAGGCGCCGTACCAGAGGAGGTTGAGGGTGACGTTGCCCTTGAGGAGGGGGCCGTTGTGGTACTTGAGGACGAGGGGCTGCTGCTGGACGAGGGCGGGGGCGGCCGGGCGCGGCCCGAGGCAGCAGAGGATCGCGAGGACCGGTAAAGCGAGGCTGGCCAAGCTACTGTGGCTCGAGGAAGCCATTGTTTTTCTGAGGCTGAGGCTGAGGCTGAGAGATTGATATGTTTGGTTGATGATGGACAAGAGGAGCGGCCATGGATTTATACTGGAGAGGAAGGTGGAGTTGAGTGCGTGCTGGTGCGTGCGGGCATGGGCACAGCTGGCTTCGAAAGAGAAAAGAGAGCGAGGAGGAAGGAAGCATCTCGGGAGCGAGCGAGAAAGACAAGACGCGTCCGATGGGTTTGACGGGTTTGGAGGGTCAAAAGGGCGTTGTTGCTTTCGGCCGGGGTTCGAGCTGGGGTCGACATCTTCTAGGACCCAACACGGGAAAACGCGACCTTTACAGGATGCGAACCGGACTCAAATCAAAAGAGCATCGCTACGCCTGTCCAACATGTAAATCGGATATATAGAAAGGTGGTGCAAACGAATAAATTTATGGTGGAATCGTTTCCTTTTTAAAAAGTCTTAACTCAAGAGCTGTAAATCATCTCGGCACACACGAGATCAGCACCGCCTAATACGTCTGGACTTGGCTTTTAAGAATGACCAGTAAGTTCTTAATTGAGATGAAATTCTAGAACGGTTTATCGAGAAGAGTCAAGGCTGCCCTTGGCGGGCGTTTTCCTTGGGGGTTCCCCTGTTCTAATCCACTGGGAGACAGGCTGCTATATTGTATTATGGGATCGTATTTTTTTTTTCCATGTATTATTTATTTCCTGGGGACTGAATAAAATAATAATGGAATTCATTGCCGATCCTGACGACTTGGCTGACTTAATTGGACCCCCTTGCGAAGCCCCCGAATGGCGAGACAACTTCAATGGAACTTAGACAGGAGGCCTTTTTCTCAGGTCCATCTCACCTAGAAACTTTTGCAGATTATCAAAGTCAAGTCGCATTTGGAGCCTAAAGCAAATCGCCATCATCATATCCACTCCGCTATCATGAGCACGCCACGCACTTGCTACCGATCATATTTCCGATGAAAAAACGACATAAATAAAATTTGACTATTAATAAAAAATGCAATATAATTTTTAAAATTTTAATTTACTTATTTTGATTTTTAAACTATAACTCAACATGTAATGTGATCCCTTGAACTTTTAATATTTTCAGTGTGATTTTTAGACTTTTGATACATTTGAATGTAATTCTTAAATTATATGAAAATATTCAATGTTATCATTGAACTTGAATTACTAAAAATCATAACGTTAAAAATTTTCATATAGTTTAGAAATTAAGTTCAACATAAAAAGATCTAAAGATCACATTGTATAAATTAAAAGGTCAATAACCATCAAGCATTATGTTCTCGAGAACAATTTGTGCTCGGAAATAGTTTTTTTTTTTGTTTTCTGATTTTGTTATCTAAATGAATTTCTAAGCATTCGAATGCGATTAGTACAATTGTTAAATTTTTTTATGATATAAAATTTCTTTTAATTTTTAATAATTTTTAAAGATTTTTCTTTTTCTTCTTCATCTTCCTCCTCTAACTGTTTATTGGGCTTTAGCAATGGTCGGCAAGGTGCCAAACCTCATCTCCAGCCGATCGAGGAGGAGGGAGGAGGAAGAACAAGAAGTTACTAGACCTCATATTGGTTTCAAACATTGTTTTCGGGAACAAAGAAGAAAATGACTTAATTTCATAAATTATTTCCTAAACAAAGAAGTAACTTTTTTTTTTTTTTACTTCGGTTTCATAAATTATTTCTGGTAACAAAGAAGTAACTTTTAAAAAAAATAGTTGATGTTACCAAATGAATTTTTGTTCTTTTTTGTTAAAAATTGTTTATTTACTTTTTACATCTCTTGTTTTTATTCCAAATCTATTCCGTGAAATAGAAAAATTAGTTGATATTACCAAACTGATTTCTATTTTTCTTAATTCCAAGGAACAAAATAATTGAAATAATTAAGAATTGGCGGGTTATCAAATATGGCGTCCGTGTCATTTATCACATTCCCAATGGATGCTTTATAACGCTAAACTATCATAACTTCCGTATATGTCTACATGTAATCTAAGCACTGGATCCATTTGAATCTTTTCTCCTTTCTTACCTACAGCGAGGTTCCCGATGCATCGTTAAATGTGTTCAGATATACAATTCGCACCTGTGAAGTCGTTAAGGGAAAAATACGGTCGCGTACTCTATCCAAATATCTAGCTGGACATCGGCGCGCGAAGTTTCCTTTGTGTACACTCCATTTCCATGACCAAAGCCCTGCTTAGACACGGCTAGGGCTACGGGACATTATTGCACGCATAAACGATGCGGACGGGACGACGGAGGAGGCAAAGAAGACCACATGACACGATAAAGGCTAGGGAGCTGTTAAGTGTTAAGAGAGGCGGAGCTACATCGGGCGGGCTTCGTTAGGAGAAAGGAACGAAAGGAGTTTAATGCCGCGGACGACTTTTGCGTGGAAAAAAGGAGAATTGCCCACTTAAGATCGGGCCCCCCCTACGGCAGGAGTTCAATTCCATTCACATGGACGGGCTGCGCGGCCGCTTTGATTACGCGTCGCGAATGGGGCAATTGCCGTTGCGCGTCTGTATCATGAGGTCAGCGTCTCTCTCTCTCTCTCTCTCTCGCTCTCGCGTGCGGGGCTGTACTCATGCAGGCGCGCGATAACTATGGCCTGGGGCTCGCGATGGGGTGGTTGACTGGAACAGCTTGATGTAGAGAAGCTGTCGTTTACATGCGTGCCCCGATAATGGTTGAATGCTTTCGTGTATGTCTACAGGATTGGTTGGCCGATCCAAACCATTTTCACCAAGAGAATCGAGAGTTGAACTGCAGTGTTAGTTGAAGTTTGGAAGAGTGATTTGCGTTGGTTTAGCATTTTGGATTCGATTTTGTTGAAGATGCTCTCGCGAAATCGAGCTTGTCGTTTGGCCTTGACCCGGCCTTGAGCTGGCAAGGCGACCGCATGCGGAGTGGAGAGGGGATGACATGGTGTTGGTGGGTTGTTGAACTGAGCAAACCTCTTGAGCGATTTTGTTAAAGATGCAAGTAAAGTTAAAAGTTTTTTTTTTCTTTTCCTAAAATTTGTGCAATAACTTAGTGGTCTCCAGGCTGTTTCCACATTGTGGAAATTACCAGAAGCAACTATTTCCAAGCACTATATTAAAGTCAATTAATAAGAGTCTCGATATGTGATGAATGAAATCCAAACAGGGAAGGAATTCACGCGTCTAATTGGAGAAGATAAAGTAGTTTTTGTATATGCTCGCCAAACAATCGGCCCAGTTTGGAGATAGGGGTGGGGGCCCAGAACCGGGATTGGTTCCTGGGAATAGGGAAAAAAATAAACTATATATGATTTATATATGCGATCTGACAAATTAGAGTGAGTAAGAAAGAAGAATATTATAACCGTACAATCTCAAACAATAATGGGAGTCTAAGCAAATTAGAAAAATTACCGAAAAAGCCTTAAACTTATTACACTTATGCAAATTCAATCTTAAATCTTTTGATGTTGTCAATTTAGTTTTAAACATTTTTAACAATTTATCAATTCAATCCTAAATTTTTAGCAGATTTGCCAATTTAGTTTTAAGCCTTTTGATGATTTGTCGATTTAGTTTTTCCAGCTAATTTTGATACAAAATCGCTGATGTAGATAACTTTTATAATTTTTTTATTTTCTAAATTTTTCCTTTTTCCTCTTTCTTCTTTTTCCCTCCAATGGCCATTGGCAAGGGCAACCTTTGCTACCCAATGAGGGCAACTCTCGCCTAGGCAAGTCAACCCTCACCCGAGGTTGGTAGGGCATTGAGGCCCTCACTGTAAGGGAAAAAGAAAAGAAAAGAAAATGAAAAAAGAAGACAAACTTCAAGAAACTAAAAAAATGCAAAAATTATCTACCTCAATGATTTCCGGCCGATAGTAGAATGACTTGATAAAATGTCAAAAGATTTATAACTAAATTAACTAAATTGAAAATTTTAGGGCTAAATTGGCTGAGCGCAATAGGTTTAGGTTTTTTTTTTTTTTTTTTTGGTAATTTCCCCTTTCTAGGAAGCCCTAACTTAGGCTTCATTTGTTTCATAAAAATAAATAACATAGAAAATATTTTCCAAAAAATGATTGCTTGTATCGTTTGAAATAATTATCCAATGGAAAGTCTTTTTATTATGAACAACAATTTCTGTCTAAATAATTTTGTATATGATGAAAATATTTTTTACTCATTAATTTTGTGAGTGATTCGAGCAATTATTTTTTGAAAAATATTTTGCAAACTATTCGTTTTCCGCTTAACAAACACACCCCGCCTTTACAATGAAGTTTATCAGCAAAAACTATTGCGAGCTCGAATTTTTTGTCTTTTGTCTTGATATACATGGAAACCGATGCCCTAACCAAGGAGATTACCGAATAACAAAGGGATGGACGAAGGATTTTTCATTTTGCCAATCACGGGGTTCTAAGCCATCGAAGAAATGGTCCTTCAGTCCATAAAAACCCTAGCAAAAAGCCAAGACAAACCCTAGGTCGGTGAAGTCCAAGGCAATAAAGCGCTAGCTAGAAAACACCGGTCGGTGGGAACGGACGAAAGTCGACGATGCACACCGAATGTCTCCAAGTTGCACAGAGGGTGATGAACGGGGCTTTGCTCTTTGGTAGGTGTTGACTTCGATGACATTTCACCACCATAATCAATTTGCTTGCAGCATCACCTTAAAGTCGTACTGGCCCAAGTGAATGCTATCCAGTGCGATTAGTGGGGGCTGCACGTATATATATTATCTACCAAAAAACAAACGGGGTCGAATAAAAGTTGCATCCGTGAAGTTAATTGGCTAGATTTTGGTGGACGGTCGGGGTTTGATGCTTGCAAGAAACCAAATTCAATTTCATTGCAGAGATTCGATGCGTGAACGTCCCCCTCTCCCGCCTAAAAGACATGTGTCAAAGCCGCTTGACTAGTTTATCACGTTGGCTTGTCGAGACCCTGAATTGAAAAAGAAAACCAAAGATCCAAAACCACGTCTTTCTATATAGCGTAGGCCTCGTAGCAATGATTTTAGCGATAAGTATCATCAACTGCCAATCACATCATGGGCTTAACCGAAGTTTTGGAAGGGATCGTAGCCCTTGTATAGTGAGTAGTTTACAAAGTCTTGGGCAGCCCGTGACACATAAGGTTGTGTAAAGTTTAGATTCGCAAACGTATGCGGTGACACCTTATTCTTTTTAGTTAATTCTAATGATGATGGTTATTGAACTTTAGTACATTGCTCAATAAAAATCATTGAATATTAATGTTGAACCACCATGTTGTGAAATTCGACTTTCTTTTTTCAAATTGATGTGCTCCGATGGAAAATTTAATCATATTTCGTACATTTTGCCAGAGAAATTGTCAAGAGAGATCAGAGTTTGAGCTCGTCATTATATCTAGTTGGACCTACGTTCACTCAAAAATTCAAGTTAATGATATAAGTGGTATTAGAGCCGATAATTGATTGGTGACTCACTCCCAACGTATAATCTGACTGGGATTTTAATAACCTATAGAATGCCATTACAACCTCCTCCGCTACCTTTCACAATAGTTTTTAGATAACTCAATAAAATATGCGACTAGATTATCTTCTATGTCAAATATAATGGGAGCATCTCTATTTGAAGGATCCCATATTTTCTTCTCTCTTTTTCCTCTCATTTTCGAATTATACCCCCTCGTTGGTAATCGGGAATTTTCGTTTAGAATTTAGCTACATGCATGTGGCCAGAAATCCGGCCATCTCACGATTCCCTTTTCCTCGTGTTCTATTCCAATCGTTTTTCGGGCCAGGGACATTCCATGATTTACATGCATCCAATTTAATTAAAAGAGGTGGGTTCGACATTGGGCTCGGTTTGTGGTGCAGTTGAGGGATGGTCCCCCCCTGGGGCGGTGGTGTAAGAGAAGCAACCGGTGTTGGGCAGTGGGCACAATGGTCGGCTGACTTGTGCTTAAAGGTACGGCGGCTTTGTCGGCCTAAAGTTATGGCCGAGATGGTATTGGCCCAAGGATGGGCCGCTCATGGGCGTTGCGCACGGTGGTGGGCCGGTGGCCTTGGTTGACCGCTGATATGTGGGACGAGTAAAGTGAAAGGGATAATGCATGGAATGGGAATAGTGCGACCGAAAGTTTGGAGTATCCGAAAATCACCCAACTCTAGCACTTCCACTAGCAGATGACAGCTCATCCATATAATTCAAAACTGAAAACAAACCCCCAAAAAAAAAGGGGTGGGTGGGGGTGGGTGGAAATGTTCTCGGGGCAAAGGCATGCGTGTGGAGTTGGTAGAATTGAGGCAAGGGCTGCCGGAGGCAGTGGAGCCATTCCAAAGTGCACCGGAACCGACATGAGGCCACTCGGTCCTAGGCTTGATGTGCATGGGAGTTGCATCTTTCAAAGGATGAGATCGACTGGGCACATATGATTCCGATGCAGTCTGAGAGTTTCTTGAGGTGGTGATGATTGGAGGCAGAGGATCTCGGGTGTTGGCTGAAGGCTTCGATGGCGGCACGTCGGTAGGCTTGGGCTGTTAAATACAGAAGGACTATAAGTTCAGTAGTTAATATTGCTAAAGGAAAAGAAAGAACACAGAGACAGAAAAGCAACAATGAGCTGATGATCAACGGTGAGATGATCAACAATGAAGAATTCGTGATAAAGACAGACGGATCAACATCAATGAAGAAGAAGCCTGAGATAAAGAGTGACACGGATCGCCAAGTCATAATAGATCTAAACTAACTCATGTACTATTATTTAGCTGAAAGGAAGAAAACAAATGGAAGACAGTTAGTTAGATTCGTTATGAGCTGTATTTCATTTTCTCTGTTTTCCTTAAGTAGTCTGCTAATTCGTTGAGGTAAAGATGATGAAGTGAGGGAAGATAGAGATAGAGAGAGAGAGAGAGGGAGTAAGAGCAATCGGCCATGGATGCTCTGTCTTTGAATTGCGAGTCTAGCCTGAGATAGCAAGATAGAAACAGGGGAGGAAGAACAGAGGATTGTCAAGTATAGTCTTCTTTGGAATGAAAGTGATTCGAGTTTTCCATTCATGGATTCTTCGAGTAACTAGATTCATTTCATCTTCAGCTTTATCATCATCTTCTCATGGTATCGAGCGGAGTTATCACGATTCGAGGAGATCTGTTCAGAAGGGTTTCATTGAATCAGAATAGAGAAATCGAAGATGCAGCAGATACCAGCAGTGCGGTAATCGTATTTGTATTCATAGGGTTACTGTCATCTTCTTTCTCTGGTTGGAAATAATAACAATGGCGATAAGAACACCAAAGTATCCTTTCCCAATACATGTGAATATTTCGAATTTTGTTACAATCAAGCTTGCCGAAGACAATTTTCTGTTATGGCAAGCTCAAATCCACAGATTCCTGAAGAGTCAAGAACTCTTTGGTTTCATTAATGGTGATATTTCACCACCTCCGCAAATGTTGCAGAATGAGGTTGAAGGATGTACATCGGAAGTTGTAAATCCAGATTTTATTGACTGGACAAAAACTGATCAGCTGGTGTCATCGTGGTTAAGCGGATTTGTCTCTGAGCATATATTGAGCCTGATAATTGGTGTGGAAACATCCTATGAGGTATGGCAAACTCTTCTGAATCGTTTTACACAGAAGTCAATTGCTAGGGAGTTCGAATTAAGAGGGAAATTGCAATCCTGTCAGAAGCATGATCGAACCCTCTCAGTCTACCTCAGAGAATATAAGTCCATATGTGATCAGTTGAACGCTATAGGAAAACCTGTGGATGAAATAACCAAAATGTTTGGTGTATTGGAAGGCTTAGGTCCTGAGTATGAGAATTTTCGAACTACCATATACTGTCTTAAGCCTCAACCAGACTATGATGAGGTAATTGCACAGTTAGAAAGGCTTGAATCAAGATTGCTGAGTTATTCCAGAAATCAGTTCAATCCAAATTTAGCCTACTTTGGGCAAAGACAATCTCATATACAACTTAAAGAAAACACTGATGGAGGGTATATCGCTCAAACCTCTGGATTTGTAGCTCAAAGAGGAAATTACAGAGGAGGCCGCAGCTATGGTCGAGGTAGAGCTGCAAATAACAGAGGACGAGTTTTTGGATATTCTGAAAGGAATCAGAATTACAAGACAGATGCGTTACTTCAAGGACAGAAAGATCAACAATACAGACAAAGAAATGTCTTTTCTGGAACTAATCAAGGTTTTCGACCCTATGCCAGTTATTCTCAGAGGTACCAAAACACCAACACTTATCCTTCTTTGACATTAACCTCAAATAGAACTCTACAGGATGAGAAAGAAACAGGTAATGTTAGATTAGAATGTCAAATATGCAAACGACCTGGACATGATGCTCTTCGTTGCTGGTATCGTTTTGACAACTCCTATCAAGCGAGAAGACATTCCAACAAAGATTAACATTACACATTGAAGACCCAAAAGGAAGTGAATGGTATCCAGATCGGTGCTACAGCCCACATCAGCGCTAATCCTGGTATACTTCATACTCTTTCTAAATACAAAGGAACTGATACTGTCATGATTGGAGATGGATCATGTTTACCTGTAACTTACACTGGTAATACCTCGCTGAATACAAAAGTTAATACTTTACCACTCAATGATGTACTGATTGTTCCAGAAATAAAGAAGAACCTCCTTTCAATTTCTAAACTCACTGATGACTATCCGTGTGCATTTGTTTTTGACAAAAATGGTGTTTATGTTAAGGACAACTATACCAAAGTGACAAGTGAAGCTCGGAAGGAAAATTAGGGGACTTTATCAAGTGGATACACAAACCACGAAGCCTTCTTCACTCGAGACAAAGAACTCGTAGATGAAGATATATGGCATCAAAGGTTGGCTCACACAAATTTTCAAATAGTGAAACATCTGCAGCATCAGAAGCATATTCACTACAACACAACTACCAAGAATGTATGTAGCAATTGTCAAATAGCCAAAAGTACAGCTTTATCTTTCCCTTTGTCAGACTCTACTTCAAATGCTCCTCTAGAAAAGATACACTGTGACATTTGGGGACCCTCACAAGTAAGCTCTTTTCAAAAGTTCAAATACTATGTGATCTTTGTTGATAACTTTTCACGATATAGCTGGTTTTATCCAATGAAGTTGAAATCTGAGTTCTATGAGATATTTGTCAAATTCCAGAAACTAGTTGAAAGACAACATAATCTTCAAATCAAAGCTTTCCAGAGTGATGGAGGAGGAGAGTTTATAAGTAACATATTTCAACTTCATTTAAAGAACTATGGCATAAAACAGCTCATATCATGTCCTCACACACCTGAACAGAATGGAATCTCAGAAAGAAAACATCGACACATAGTTGAGCTTGGATTAGCTATGTTATATCACTCTAAAGTTCCACTAAGGTTTTGGGTAGATGCCTTTGCAACAGCTAACTACATTGTGAACAGACTACCTACACCGAAACTAAAGATGGACACACCTTATAACAGAATTCATCATACTCAACCAAGATATGAACATCTAAGGGTGTTTGGATGTGCTTGTTATCCATGCTTAAGACCATATGCAAAACATAAATTTGATCCCAGATCTCTTACCTGTATATTTCTGGGATATAGTGAACAGCACAAGGGATATCGTTGTCTTGTACCTACTGATAATCGTGTGTATATCAGTAGACATGTTGTCTTTGATGAGACATTCTTCCCTTTCTCAAAGAAGTTGGTCAGTGAGTATGGACAATATACACCTTTATACAAACAATGGGTTGAAGGAGTTAGTCTACTCGAGTCTCCAAGTACTGACTCAACAGATAGAAGTCTTCTTCACCAAACAGCTAAATTTCAGTATCATCCTACTTTGGAAGATCAGTACAATCATCTCTCATATAGTGAACATATGCCACAAAATACTTCTTTCACACAAATACAGAATAGATACACACCAGAAGAGCAACCAGTACTTACCTCAATGGAGGTTTTGCCTACTAACAGTACTTCTGATCAAGAACAACATAATTCAAGCTCTTCTTCTTCACAAGACACTGCTGTTGTTCATCATATGCAGACTCGCCTAAAGTCAGGTATTACTAAACCAAATCCAAAGTATGCCTGTTTAGCTGAATATCAAGTTCCCATGGAACCAAGATCTATTAAATCAGCATTAGCTGATAAAGGATGGTATAGAGCAATGCAAGAAGAAATGGATGCTCTATATGAAAATCAAACCTGGATATTAGTCCCTAGAACTGATCAGATGAATGTGATAGGCTGTAAGTGGGTTTTTAAGACCAAACTAGCACCTGATGGCAGCCTTGATAGACTAAAGGCTCGTCTAGTAGCCAAAGGGTTTCATCAAGAGGCAGGACTTGATTTCACTGAAACATTCAGTCCTGTTATAAAACATACAACTATCCGTATAGTACTGTCTGTAGCCTTGATGAAACAATGGCCAATACATCAACTTGATGTTAAAAATGCATTCCTCCATGGTGACTTGAATGAGACTGTTTTTATGGATCAACCACCTGGATTCATACATCCTCAGAAATCTAAATATGTGTGTCTCCTCAAAAAGTCCTTGTATGGCCTTCGACAAGCACCAAGAGCCTGGTTTGATAAATTCAGTAAGTTTCTCCTTGAAACTGGTTTCTTCTGCAGCACAGCTGATCCTTCTCTGTTTGTGCTTCATACTAATTCTCATACAGTTTTGTTATTACTCTATGTCGATGACATCATTCTAACTGGCAGCTCACCTCAGCTCTTAACCACCCTGATTCAGAACCTCAGTCTCCAATTTCATATGAAGGATCTTGGGTATCTTCATTATTTTTTTAGGAATTGAAGCTACACGTACTCCTTTGAATCTATTTCTATGTCAAACAAAGTATGCTACTGATTTGCTTAAACGAGCTCATATGGCAGAATGCAAACCAGTCTCAACACCTTTGTCTCTTAGATCAGTAACCATGATCAATGATGAAAATCTGCTGACTGATCCTTTTGAGTATAGAAGCTTAGTAGGTGGTCTTCAGTACTTGACAATTACTCGACCAGATCTTGCCTTTGCCACAAATCTGCTCTGTCAAAAGATGCAATGTCCAACAGTGGCCGACTTTCATCAGTTAAAGAGAGTCCTTCGATATGTTAAAGGGACTATACATCTTGGCATTTATCTTCACTCTAATAGTTCCACTAAGCTCTATGGCTACTCTCGATCTTCGATCAAGGCGGGGTGTACTACTACTAGACGGTCCACTACAGGCTTTTGTACTTTTCTTGGCTCTAATATGCTCTCTTGGTCAGCTAAGAAACAACCAACTGTTTCACGATCCTCCACAGAAGCCGAGTACCGCGCACTTGCATCAACCTTTGCTGAACTCACTTGGATCAGCTTTGTCTTACGTGACATTGGAGTTTCTCTCACATCACCAACTCTCTTATTTTGTGACAACCGATCAGCTATTTCTCTTACAGCTAATCCAATATTGCATGCTCGAACAAAGCATATTGAAGTTGATTTCCACTTTGTTCGTGAAAAGGTTTCTTCTGGGTCTGTCCATGTTCAACATATTCCCAGTCACCTTCAGTTAGCTGATATCTTCACCAAGTCCCTCTCACGAGTAACTCATATCACTCTTCGCACCAAATTGGGAATGGGATCCTTACCCCTTCCCAATTTGAGGGGGGATGTTAAATACAGAAGGACTATAAGTTCAGTAGTTAATATTGCTAAAGGAAAAGAAAGAACACGAGAGACAGAAAAGCAACAATGAGCTGATGATCAACGGTGAGATGATCAACAATGAAGAATTCGTGATAAAGACAGACGGATCAACATCAATGAAGAAGAAGCCTGAGATAAAGAGTGACACGGATCGCCAAGTCATAATAGATCTAAACTAACTCATGTACTATTATTTAGCTGAAAGGAAGAAAACAAATGGAAGACAGTTAGTTAGATTCTGTTATGAGCTGTATTCTGTTTTCTCTGTTTTCCTTAAGTAGTCTGCTAATTCGTTGAGGTAAAGATGATGAAGTGAGGGAAGATAGAGATAGAGAGAGAGAGAGGGAGTAAGAGCAATCGGCCATGGATGCTCTGTACTGAATTGCTGAGTCTAGCTGAGATAGTAAGATAGAAACAGGGGAGGAAGAACAGAGGATTGTCAGTATAGTCTTACTGGAATGAAAGTGATTCGAGTTTTCCATTCATGGATTCTTCAGTAACTAGATTCATTTCATCTTCAGCTTTATCATCATCTTCTCATGGTATCAGAGCATAGTTTTTTTCTTTTTTTTTTTCTTTTGCATTGCTTAAATGTTAGATAGTTGAACACGTGGAAATTTTTAGAAGTAATTGAGTCCAAACCGGCTTGAATAACACAAGGAAACTTTGAGACTTTAGGCCCAAAAGAGAGTTTAACTCGATCCACAATCCACAATTGAGATTTTGTTGCATTCAATCGTCAAAATCAAAACAGGATCCACGGTCAAGTTCAAGTTGTAGTATTTTCCTAAATCAAGATCCAATTGAGTTTTCACCCTAAATTCACTTTTCATGATTCCAATCTTTAATCCAACAGTTCAAGGCAATAAATCGCAAGAGGGCCACCAAGTGAATATTTTTATACCAAAAAATAAAAAAGGTGCATATACAAAAACCCCAATAAGAAGATTACCCAAGAGAATCTAATCAATCTGATGGCTGGGAGTGAGAAAGAAAAGGTCGATAAAGCCCTTAGGATGTAGCTGAGCAAGAGAAATGAAGTTAGATTTGAGTGATGACGATGAAGGAAAGGGGAAAGGTGAGAGGATCGTAGTGAGGAAAGAGTCGTCATGTAAAGGCAAGAAATAAGACTTTTGTTTTGACTGAGATAACTAGGACATAACCAGCGAGAAGTGAAGGTGGTGGTGGAGCTAATTATCAAGAATGGGCGTGATGGCTAAGTGCTTATCCACACTTTATATTGGTTAGCAATGCAATGTATCTCATGTCTAAATTTCGATGTTTATTATCAATGACACAGATTTTTCTGTGAATCGTAAACAACGTCAACAGTTATTTTTACGGGTGGATCAATAGTGAATTGAAGAAGTATGATGTAATGACGCATAGAAAATAAAAAAAGTGGTTTGCCTTTTCTATTAACTATAATGACAGTAATATACAGCGACCAAAAAAACAAAAAAATTAACGAATAAATGAATCGATCTGGGAGCCTCAACGTCATTGCTTCAATCTGTCTCCCCTTCCCTCACACCAGCGTCGAACAGGAAGACGTGGACGGATCGTAGAGAGCCGGGACCAGGTACTTTCTCCCGTTCATGCCGTGCGCGTTGTAGCTCGCCCCCGTCGCCTCATCCACCAGCAAGTTCCCCGCGTAGCCCGGGTACGCCCCGTTACCGTAGATCCCGGTGCACGCCGACGCCGCCTCCAGCGACGCCCCTGCCTCGCCCTGGTAGTACCCGTTCGAGAAGGGGTTCGTGGCGGTCCCGGCGAGGAGGCCTGCCAGGTTGATCACCATCCCGTCGACGCCGACATCCCCGTTGGGCGCCACGAGCGGCGGGCTCTGCGGGCCGTACTGGGGCTGGTGGAACGGCCACGCGCACTGCCCTGGGCACTGCGTCTCCGAGTTGCCCACCCAGATGTACGCGAACCTCGAGCTCCTGCCCTTGACCTTGACGGAACCGACGGCGGAGTCGTGGGAGCCGCACCGGCTCATGCAGAACCCCTCGACGGCCACGTCGGAAGAGGTGAGCACCACGTTGATGGCGTTCCGCTGTTCGCCCCGGGACGCGAGCTCCACGAGGTGCTTGTTCGTGAGGGACTTCCCAAGGGAGTAGCTCTCGTCGAGGACTTGCCTGCCGGGCGAGAGGGTGAGGGAAGGCGTGCGCCTCTTGGAGGAGGAGAGGTGGTAGTACTTGTCGACCGTCTTCCACCAATGGGATACGGATGGAGAGGCCTGAGCCAAAGAAGGGTCGGAGGAGAGGGAGGTGACGAAGTCGGAGACGATGGTGCGCTGGGAGGGCTTGAAGCGGCCGTACCAGATGAGGTTGACGGAGATCTTGCCGGAAAGGAGAGGGCCATTGTGGTACTTCATGGGCGTGGACTGGTCTTGGACCAGCTCGGCCAGCCTCCTGGTGGCGGAGGCCATCTGGAGGAGGCAGAGGGCGAGGAATAGCTTTGGAAGAGCTGTCTTAGAAGCGAAGAAGGATGCCATTGTAGTAGCTTGAGTTTTGGGCTAAAGAGTGAGGGAAGGTGAAAGCAGAGCTCGCTTTGTTTAGGTTGTGGGTTGTGTTGAAGGGAGGAGGAGTATTTATACTGGGGTGGGACGAGGGTGATGCTTCGATTATTTTATTTTAGGACTATATATTATAATAATAAATATGAAGTTGGGAACGTAGAAGTGGGGTTAAAGTGCCGGAACCTGCCCGGAAATAGACAAAAGAAGGGCAGTTCATGAATGATGGGTTTGCAATTCCCAGTTGCAGCTTCCCCAGCAAGATTAACAAATGACAAGTCGTGCCCGACTACGCGTTCAATCATTATTTCATTTACGCTATCAGGACAGCATTTTAAGTAACCAATCAAAAAAAAAAAAAAAAAAAACCGATAATGCTTAGTTTACCAATTGCAATTGATATTTTGAACAAAATAATTTCATATCGAATTTTATTAGAAGTTCTACCTGAAAACTTAAATTGATAGGCATAAAAACATCACATGTATATAAAAAAAAATATATAAATTTTATTATCAAATGGTATGCGATATTTTTATCGCTTGACATCTCCTCTCATGTATAAATTGAATTGAAAATTTTGATTAATGGAAATGGACACGCTTGCGAGAAGAGCGGAACCTGTCTTTGAGTTGGGACTTCATGTTGGAATCCAGACTAGAGTTAATAGTTCCTTTTTTATGAGCTGTTAGCTGTAATTCAAACGAAAAGTGGGCAATGCAATCCAGCTGAGCGTTGACCGGGAAAAAAGAAGTCCAGCTTAGCTACAGTCCAATGGACGAAACTGACCTTACACTGATCTTTCTCCTTAGCCTTGGAGAAGGGCAGTGGCGCTTCTTCAAAATTTTTATTTTTTGCGAAAAAATTGAAACCTTATTCTCCAATTATATTAACGGCCATGGACATTTCAGGATTTACGTGCATCCAATTTAATTAATAGAAGTGGCTCGGTTTGTGATGCAGTTGAGAGATGGTCGGCGGAGTGGCAAGATGAAGCCGTAGATTTGTGTAGAGGAATATGGAATGGTGGCGGGAGAAATTACCAAAAAAGTATTAAACTTATTGTACTTATGTTAATTTAGTTTTAAAACTTTTAATTTGACAAATTGAGTCATATCACTGATGTGAACAATTTATGCAATTTCTATTATTTTTTCTGAATTTATTATAAATTTTTTTTTTTTTACTTTACTTTCTTTCCTTTTCCTCTACCGGTTGTCAAGCCTTGGTGATGGCCGACGATTAGCCATGGGAGACAATTGGTGAGGTTGCAACCTTAGTTGCCCCTCTTTAGATTTGGCGAAAGCGAGTCTCGCTCAAAGTGAACTTGGCCAACCCTTGGTCGACCTTGTTGGCCTTTGGCGAGGGTTAGACGAGGGTCAAGGGTCGCCTCGTTGGTCGTTGCCTAAGAATGAAAATAAAGAGAGAATAAAATAAAATATAACAAAGTTCAAAAACAAAAACAAAAAATAATGAATTATAAAATTTATCCATATTAGCCTCAGTCGTATTATGTAATACAGTCACATTCGTGTGAATAATTTCCAGTTAAAATTGGTTAAGCAGACTATATTAGTAAATTTTTAAATAATTTAAAATCAAATTGAATAAATTGAAAAGTTTATGATTGAATTGACATAAATTTATATAGCTTTTTGGGTAATTTTGGTGCAAGAGAAGCAAGCGGTGGTGGGTAAAATAGTTGGCTGAATTGTGCTTAAAGATATGGTGGCTTTGTTGGCCTGAAATGGTGGTCGATAATATTGGCCCTTGCACGAGACATTCGTGGGTTTTGTGCTACATGGTGGCCTTGGTTAGATCGATGATATTTATATGGGATGAGTAAAGTGAAAGAGATAATGTAATACGTGGAATTGTATTGTAAGACAGAAAATTGGGGTTTGTTCTAATATAATCTAAACTCTAGCACTAACATATGACACATCATCCACATAATTCACCGCTGAGCCCATAAAAAATGAAAAAAGAAGGCTACGAGAGGCGCGCTAATGGGTGGAAATGGTTTGGGTGCGAAGGCATGTGTGTGGAAGTGGTGGGATGAGATGTGGGGGCACTAGAGGCCGTGGAGCCATTCCAAAATGTGCTAGAATCAATATGAGGTCATCTGATCCTAGGCAAGGCCTGCATGGTAGCCGCATCTTTCAAAGAATGAGAACGAGTGGGCTTATGTGATTCCAATGCAATCGAGAGTTCTTGTTTTTCTTCTTCTCTTAGAAGTCATTGTGTTCAAATAGGCTCAAATTACATAAGTGTTAGGAATATCGGATTCCCAAAAACCGGATTCGACACTAAATCGAACCCCTAAAATGAATGTGGAAGACGAGCCCAGGAATAACACGTATCATCGATCGAAAGTTACATTACATAATCGAGCGTATCTTATTGTCCACAGATTAAACATTAACGTTGAAGTTCGAGGAAGAATCTGATCCCGGTCTACCAAAGAGCCTACTGTTAGTTCAAAAGGGAGAAAACTTACGTTGGTTTTAGGAGAGGGGAAAAGAAAAGCATATATACATCCAAAAGGTACATTTTCTTTTTCTTTTCTCCCCTTAATTACGTCTTCTCCAAAAGACGTGTCCCTTTAGCAAAAGAAGTCCCCCCAAAAGTTACAACTCTTCAACGTATTTCTCCATCCATGGGCCCTAATTTTGTGGGCTAGGCTTTTAGGCCCAACATGGGCGGACAGGCCAACTTAGACCCATCACATTAAATAATTAAAATCATCATCTCCTACTCGCACATGGTAGGCCGAACATGATCCTCTTTACCTCTCTTCAACATTCATACCGGTGAATAATCTATGCAACCAGTATACTTTGAGAGCTCGTTGCTATACATCTGTTAGAAATATATAGCAACTCATAATAGGCATCACACTCTGAGTAGATTTAATATGCAGTACCCTAGATTGATCAATCACATTTATATCTCTATTGATCTATTTTAAACAATGATATATATTGCATTCACAATTATGATTATCTCAAAGACAGTCATAATTGATTAACCAGTGAATACAAAACTATAATGTGATTCTCCAAATTCGAATTTTCTCTTTCCTTTAAACTCTCAATTTCAGTTCAGCTTGCTTTTATAGAAATGTCCCATTAGATCGAATCAACTCATGACCATTGGCAACATCCGAAGATAGCAAACAATAAATAGAAATCTTGAGAATAAGTAAAAGTCATGAGGGCACTAAAATTGAGGAACTCTTTTCCTCAAGAGTTTCACATGACATAAAAGTTAAAATCAAACTTTTGCCACTTTTATTGGTCGTTTCATGCATACGTAGTATGAAATACGTATTACGGTATTAACTTCTTTTCTATGGAGCGTATGTCTACACTTTTCAATACCATACAAATGATAGTTCAAACATACCCAATGTCTAACTTGAGTTCACGTATCTATTTATTCACAAAATTCATCAGAACTTACATCTGGCATCATAGACAGATAAAGTAAAATATGTGGGTTATTTTATTTTCGGATATAGTAAATATTATGTCATCATCTTGACACCCAGTTAAGATGACAAATATATTTTAAGCTTGAGCTCTCGATTATCACATAGATAATAAGCTTAAAACAGTCTCATCTCTAATTATCACACAGTAAATAGATGCGATTACCCGTGTGAGTGGGCTAATCTTTTATCTGTCCGACATACTTTCTCAACTTAATGTAATGCACTGAGCATTAAGATGCATAAAGATCAAACAAAGATTCATAAACATTAATAATGAAACAACACTAGTTCATAAATGTGAACAATTCAGGGAAATTATAATATCCAGTACATCAAACTTTATGCAATCCTAGAGATTTCACATGACCACAAAACATATATCTAGATATTGGCTTTGTTATAAGTTCTGCTACCATTCTATACGTAGATACGTACTGTAAGTTCACATCTTTTCGTGCAACCACATCTTTGACAAAGTTACACTTGGTATCTATATGTTTGGTCTTACTATGATAATTTGGATCTTTGGTGTACGCTATAACTGCTTGACTATCACAGTTAACCAATAATGGATTTGCAGCACTTCCAATAACACTTAAATAATCCAAAAATCTCTTAAGCCAAATATTTTCTTGTATTACTGCTGATAATGCCACGAACTTAGCTTCCATCGTGGACAAGGCTATACACGTTTGTTTCTTACTACTTCAACATATGACGTCATTATTCAGTAAGAAAACAAATTCAGAAGTAGATTTCCTTTCATCTAAATCTCCTCCTCAATTAGCATCATAATAGCCTTAGAGTCGCAGATCATTTCCTTGATAACTCAGCGTATAATCAGTAGTTCTCTTTGGATACCTCAGTATTCTCTTAACGGCTTTCAAATGTGTTTGACCTGAATTAGATTGGTATCTACTTACCATTCTAATTACAAAACATATGTCAGGTATTGTACACATTATAGCGTACATCAAGCTCCCAACATCACTAGCATAATGAATATGTTTCATTTGTTCATTCTCTTGTGGAGTCTTTGGACACAGTCTATGGCTTAATCTTTCACCTTTTGCAATAGGAGTATCTATGGGTTTACAATCTTGCATACAAAATCGTTCAAGAACATTATTGATGTATGTTTCTTGCGAAAGAGATAACGATCTCTTCGAACGATTACTTGAAATCTTAACTCAAAAAATGTATGCAGCCTCACCCATATCATTCATCTCAAAGTCGGAAGACAACCAACTCTTGACAGTATTAACAAACTCCATATTACTTCCGGCAATTAGTATATCATCAACATATAATAATATTATCACAAATTGATTTTTGGATCTTTTGATATATACAAAAAGATCCTCATCTATCATTGTAAAAACATATGCCATTATGGCATTATGAAAATGTATATACCATTGTCCCGATGACTGCTTAAGGTTGTATATCGATCTCAAAAGTTGACATACTTTTCCTTTTTGGCATTCTTTAATGAAACCAGCAGGTTGTTCCATATATATTTCTTCCTCTAATTCTCCATTGAGAAAAGCAGTCTTTACATCCATTTGATATAACTCAATATCCATACTAGCCACTATTGCCAGAATAATGCGAATTGAGGTAAATCTCACTATAGGAGAAAATGTTTCTTCATAATCAATTCCTTTATGTTGGTTATACCCCTTCGCCACAAGGTGAGCCTTATGCCTTTCTATCGAGCCATCAGCTTTTCGTTTTATTTTGAGAATCCACTGGTTCACAAACTTGGTTTGCCTTCATTTACTCAATCTTCTCTTCCATTGCATGAATCCATTTTTCCTTACTAGGACAATTTAGAGCCTCATTAATATTTCTTGGCTCATCCTCATCTTGCGGAGCAATCATAAAAGTTTCCCCTTCATTGTCATAACATCGAAGGGGAATACTTTTGTGACTTGTTTGTCGTATGGGAGATTGTACACTGTGCACATCATTCCCCATTATACTCCCACTAGGATTAGATAATGATGATATCGTCTCATCATGTGATTGTAATTGAGAATGAGTTGAATTTAATTCATCACTTCTCATGTTACTCCCATTTGGACAAACTTCACTAATACCATTATCTTGATCCAAGGTTTCAAATATGGAGTAATTTTTCCATATTTCGTCCTTCTTAGGAAATTCATCATCTAAAAATGTGACATCTCATGATTCAAATTCAGTTATACTTCCACTATCTTGCTCACTTATGAACACATATTCTTGTGAGTGTTCAGAGTATCTTATGAAAATACTCTTTTTTCCTCTGAGATCCAATTTTCCAAACTTGTGAGAGGGCTCATGAGTATAGGCAGCACAACCCCATGGCTTAAGAAAACTTAAGTCCGATTTTCTACCTATCCATAACTCATATAGAGTGGAAGTAACTTATTTGGAAGGCACTCGGTTAAGTATATATGCAGCAATTAACAACGCATCACTCTAAAAAGTAATAAATAAGTTAGCATGTACCATCATTGATCTAACCATTTCCAGTGGGGTTTTGTTTCTTCTCTCTGCAACACAATTTTATTAAGGAGTATATGGAATAGACAACCATCTTTCTATTCCTTTTTCATCACACAATTTTCCGAACACATCAGATAAATATTCTCGACCTCGATCAGATCTTAATGCTTTTATTTTCTTATCTAATTGATTTTCTACCAAGTTCATAAACCTTTTGAAACAACTTAATGCTTCAGATTTATGAGAGATCAAATAGATATATCCGAATTGAGTATAATTATCTATAAAAGTGATGAAATAAATAGCCCCGTGCCTTTCTCTCACATTCATTGGACCATAGACATCAGAATGGATTAAATGTAGAGGAAATTCAGTTCTTTTACATTTTCCAAATGGTTTTCTTGTCGTTTTCCCTACTAGGCAATGTTCACATATGGGCAAATCGACTTTTTCAATATTGCCCAACAAGCCCTCTTTGGCTAGTCTATTCATATGTTGTTGACCAATATGACCAAGTCTAGCATGCTATACATTCACATCATTATCATATGAAGTAGAAGACGTGAAAAGGGAATTACAAATATTGACATCACCACAGTTAACATTTAGTACAATAAAACTATCCAGAAAATGACGACAACCATAGTAGTTTGTATCCAAATACAAATCTACATCGCTATTATGGAAGTTTACACTAAAATCAAGTTTAACTAATACTAAAACAGACACTAAATTTCGATGAATCTCTAGAGCATATAGAACATCATGTAGAAACAAGGTGCGTCCACCACGCATGTTCAATTGGCAGGTGCCAATCATTTTAACTTCAACTCTGGAGTTATTTCCTACATAGATCTACTTAGTTCCAGTTGGTACTCGTCGGAATTCTATGAAGGATCCTCTATCCTTCTCTACATGGTCTATTGCTCCTGAATCTACAGTCCACAAAGGATTAGATTCAGCCAATAATACAGAACTTGACACATAAGCAAAATTCTCAAATGTACAAAATGTGTTTACCTTTTTCGGCTTACAACAGTTGCGAGCATAGTGACATTTCCTGTCACAATTGTAACACCTCACAATTGACATTTTCTTCACTTGAGGACGTTTTCCTCTCTTGTGTTGGTTAACTCTTAATTTCTTGCAATAAAGACTTGATCATTTGCATTTCCATATGTTGAACGAATCAATACGTTTGCGCTTAGAGCTCAAAGCCCTTTCTGAGCTAGAATCAGTATTGCAAATATCTATTTTCAGCTCAAATGCCGTTAGGCGGTCCTCTACTAGCTCAAGATGGCTCACGGCATCTTCAAGATCTTTCATAACATGGTCAATAGCTTCTATTGCTTCTTGTTTTTCCAGCACATATTGAATCTTCATATTCAGTATTTCACAATTGTTACCGTTCATATAAGCAATTACGTCCTTAGTTGCTGAAACCATCGATTTGAACACATCAGACATATATGCACGAATAATTAATGCCTATCATTTATGCATCCACTTTGCACAGACCCATCATATCAATGAACAATTTTAAGTAATGTTTCAGAATCAAAAAGTCACTATGTTTCCAATCATCCTCTAAAAATCTTAACTTAAAATTATTTTTATTAATATAATTGTCTTATGCAAAGTAAATTCTATGAAGTTACAAAAACTTCTATAAACTACCCACAACAGTCAACAACAACAGAAAACAAATAATATTTGACATATAATAGAATAATAATGCTTTCACATAATACATCTATCTACTACACTAAGTAATATATACAGAGGAAAATATCAACATAGAAAGAGATATTTACACCCAAAACATCTCAAACTAATCTAAGAAATAAATAGGGAAAGTCACTGCTAATCTATCAGTCAAAGTATCTAAGAAATTTGAAAGTACATTTGCTAATCATGAAAAAACTTTTGGAAAGCTTTCATGTCGCCTCCAAGGCGCATTCACTCTGCGCCAAGTGGTGTTCAATCTAAGGGTTGAAGTTTTGGTTAACTCAATCCTATAGTACTCTCTTACAAAAGCTACTACTGGCCTCCTATAACTCGGGATCATGTTGACCTCTCATAGGCGATCTAACACTATTTGCCATTCAGGTGGAAGAGTGTTTATCAAGGTTGGCACATTCTCAAAATCCGGCATAAAATAACCATTCCAGATGATTTCCTGTATCATCTAATTGACCTTGACCACATGTGATACTAAATCACAGTTATGCCACCGATAATTAGCTAACTCTGTCATCAGCTTTTTAAGTCTTGCATTTCCTTTGTTCGTTCTTGGGAATGCAAGTATCCGTGCATAACGCATCATAGTTCCTGCAACAAATGCAGAACTAAAAATGGATCACTTATAATCCAAAATAAACATAAGGGAAAATACATAATTTTCCATGATTTCATGCAACAAATGCAGAATAAAAAAAATAAAAAAAAAAGATGGATTACTTATAACCCACATAGACAAAATTGAAAAAGAAACAGATTTTTTTTCCTTTTTTTTTTTGGGTCAACGGTCAAAGTCAACGATCAACGGTTGCTGGGTCGGACGGGCTGGTCGAGCCGAGTCGGACTAGTCGGGCTGGTCGGACCGGTCGGGCAAACCGACTGACACGTGCGGTATGCGTGGGCAGCTGACGTCACGATGACGTGAGCTGGCGCGTGCCTCGCACGCGTCGGGCGTGCGCGTGCATGCGATGCACATGCTTGCCCTACAAATTGGCACGTGCAACGCCGGTTTGTTCCGGCTGCGTGTGGGGGCGCGTCCTGCGGCCTTTGGCGGCATTCCACCACTCGTTGCACTCGTCTCAACGAGACCTTCCATCCAACGCCATCAGAAATCGATTTCAACTTACAAAAACTCAAAAAAATGAATGAACAGTACTCGGGTGTCGGGATTTTTCCGCATCGATCGGTGTCGGCCGATTAATTTCACGAAAATTAATAAGAAATCGTCCATAAACATGAAAGGGGTCGGGGAAAACATGGAAAAGGATTGGGAAACAAGAATTACGACTTTGATACCAATGTTGGGAATATCAAATTTCCAAAAACCGGATTCGACACTAAATCGAACCCCTAAAACGAATGCGGAAGACGAGCTTAGGAATAACATGTATCACGATCAAAAGTTACACTACATAATCGAGTGTACTTTATTGTCCACAGATTAAACACCAATGTTGAAGTTCGAGAAAGAATCTGATCCCGGTCTACCAAAGAGCCTACTGTTGGTTCAAAAAGGAGAAAACTTACGTTGGTTTTGGGAGAGGGGAAAAGAAAAGCGTACGTACATCCAAAATGTATGTTTTCTTTTTTCTTTTCTCCCCTTAAATACGTCTTCTCCAAAAGACGTGTCCCTTTAGCAAAAGTCGTCATCCCAAAAGTTACAACTCTTCAACGTATCCCTCCATCCATGGGCCCTAATTTTGTGGGCCAGGCTTTTAGGCTCAACATGGGCGGACGGGCCAACTTAGGCCCATCACATTAAATAATTAAAACCATCAATAAGGAAACTTTGAGACTTTGAGACTTTGAGCCTTAAAGAATGTAACTCGATTGATGAATCAATCGAGATTTTGTTGCACTTAAAAGTTAAAATCAAAACATGATCCCAATCAAGGTCAATGTATATCCTTCTCTTGGACCGAGATCCAACTGAGTTTTCTGCCTAAATAATTTTTCATTTTCCCTCTTTTGTCTAACAATCAAAGGCAATAGATCTTAAAAGGACCGTTTCTACCCCCCCCCCCAAATGCATATAAAAAACCCCATTAAGAAGAATTCCCAAGATGGAATGCGGGAATCGATCAATCAAATGGGTGGGAGTGAGAAAGAGAAGATCGATTAGAAACCATAGGATGTAGCTCAGCGAGAGAAAAGAAGTTAGATTTGAGTTATGACGATGAAGGGGGAAGGTGAGAGGATGATGCTGAGGAGAAAGTGGTGATGTGAAAGCAAGGGAGGCCAGTATGATTTGACTCATTTGCTTGTTAATGAATTGCTTTCATGGGTGCAAAGCCAAAACTCTCAGTCCAATAATTAAGCATTTCATTATCGGGCATTAGAAAGCTAAGGGAAAAACAAGACTCTTGTTTTGACCGAGAGAACAAGGACAAATCAATTTGGCCCTATTTGGTAATTTTTTTTTTTTTTTTTTTGGTGACCCAGGGAATTCGTGCACCGTACCAACACGGACAGCCCAAAAGGCTCGGGGTAACAGGGGGTAAATCCTGGAAGTAACATGTGCTAGCCATCACACACATGACACTTGGTAAGTCACTTGCGACGCCCGGGAATTGAACTCCTCCCCTTGCGTTAGGGGGAGAAGCTCGCCGCGAGTAGCGCCACCCAGGTGGGTGGTCCTATTTGGTAATGTTATTCTCTATTTTTTTGCTATTTTGTTCTCCGGAACAGAAATTAAATAAAAAAATCCTTTCGATTACGCCGGCTAATTTTTTTATTTCCTGAAATAGATAGGTGGCCAAGGAATAGATTTAAAATAAAAATAAGAAATAAAAAAAAATATTTCTCTGTTATCAAGAACAAAAAGAGAAATATGGCCATTTTAGAAAAATAAGCTTAATATAATCAAATGCCCGTCTTTACACAATCGACACAGGTCTAATCTCTTGACTTGATCTAAGTCCCCATTTTTAGGAAAAAAAATTCAAAAAATCAAAAACCTAGGAAAAAAATTAGAAATTAGATTTTAAATAGTTTTACTAGATTTTAATGTTAATTCTAGTTTAGAATTACTTAGCACAAAAAAATGTGAAAATATTTTGATGAAAATCGGATTCAAAATTGAATAAGCTTTTAGAGCTTTACTATATGAATTTTTAAATACCGTTTTCTTTTAGAAACAATGCTAGATCGCAAAAGCTTGGTGACTTCAAGCAATGTTTGCTGTTCTTTTGAAAAGATTTAATACTTGTTTATTGTAATGGCCAAAGATTTATTATCAACCTCCTCATATTATGAGTTATAAACTAATGGGACTCTCTGTTAACTTTTCCGACCATCCATCTTTGACTAATGATTATGTTGAATTTTCTTATGTCATTTAAGAATATATTGATCAATCATTACAAAAGTCTAATTTTATCTAAACATGAAATGTTAAGTCTCTTTATAATTAAATAAAAAATTGGAAATAATTTTTTTTGGGATTGTACCAAATGCATTTATATTCTTTTTCTATTTCGAGAATATAAATTTTGTGTAATTACTAAACACATTTTTTTGCTTAGAAACTCGTCTATGGAATATAAGTAAAAAAAACTATTTTTTGAATATAAATTATTCCTGAAAATAAATATGTTACTAAATGCACCCTTAATACCCTTCCTTTTGGGTTGTGAGAAGACGACGTGCTAGTTGGTGCCAGGTGGTGGTGATGGAGCTAATTGTCAAGAATAGTTGTGTTAACTAAGTGCTTATGCACATTTTATGTTCGTTAGCAATGTAGCTCTCACGACTTTGTCATGTAATTAATGTCCAAACTTTGATGTTTATCATTAATCGACACAAACTTTCCTATGAATTGTAAATATTATTAGCGCTTGTTTCTACTAGTGGATCAATAGTGAATTAAAGGAGTATGATGTAACGACATGCTTCATCCATGATTTATATAAGTGACAATGCTTAACTTATGGTCATATAGAAACCCTAACCTCGAGTGAAGTTAATTATAAGATTAATACATTTGAAAATAAGAAAGTTTGCTGTTGTGAAGCCACATTTGTAATAAATGACTCAATCACGTCTGAAATCTTTGGAAAAAAAATATATTGGGAATTAATGTTAATGGATGTGTCATTGAGTTGGGTAATTTATAAGTGATGTGAGATTTTGGGATTTTACAAACTCTCTAACTTAAAGAATTAACATTAGTGGGAGTGAAGCTAAAATCGTCAAATTAAGGATGGATTAACCCGCTTGCTTTGCACTAGAGAATAAAATTGTAGCAAATAAAAGTGGCTTGCCTTTTCTATTAGCTATAATGACTGTAATATACACCCAAAAAAAAAAAAAAACCAATAAACGAATGAATGAATCAATCCGGTAGCCTAAACGTCATCCTTTCTATCTGTCTCCACTTCCCTCACACCAGCGTCGAACAGGACGACGTGGACGGATCGTAGAGAGCCGGAACCAGGTACTTTCTCCTGTTCACGCCGTGCGCATTGTAGCTCGCCCCCGTCGCCTCATCCACCAGCAAGTTCCCGGCGTAGCCTGGGTAAGCCCCGTTGCCGTAGATCCCGGTGCACGCTGACGCCGCCTCCAGCGACGCCCCCGCCTCGCCCTGGTAGTACCCGTTCGAGAAGGGGTTCGTGGCTGTCCCGGCGAGGAGGCCTGCCAGGTTGATCACCATCCCGTCGACGCCGACGTCACCGTTGGGCGCCACCAGCGGCGGGCTCTGCGGGCCGTACTGGGGCTGGTGGAAGGGCCACGCGCACTGCCCCGGGCATTGCGTCTCCGAGTTGCCCACCCAGATGTACGCGAACCTCGAGCTCCTGCCGTTGACCTTGACGGAACCGACGGCTGAGTCGTGGGAGCCACACCGGCTCATGCAGAACCCCTCGACGGCCACGTCGGAAGAGGTGAGCACCACGTTGATGGCGTTCCGCTGTTCGCCCCGGGACGCGAGCTCTATGAGGTGTTTGTTCGTGAGGGACTTCCCGAGGGAGTAGCTCTCGTCGAGGACCTGCCTCCCGAGCGAGATGGTGAGGGAAGGCGTGCGCCTCTTGGAGGAGGACAGGTGGTAGTACTTGTCGACCGTCTTCCACCAATGGGATACGGATGGAGAGGCCTGAGCCAAAGAAGGGTCGGAGGAGAGGGAGGTGACGAAGTCGGAGACGATGGTGCGCTGGGAGGGCTTGAAGCGGCCGTACCAGATGAGGTTGACGGAGATCTTGCCGGAAAGGAGAGGGCCATTGTGGTACTTCATGGGCGGGGACTGGTCTTGGACTAGCTCGGCCAGCCTCCTGGTGGCGGAGGCCATCTGGAGGAGGCAGAGGGCGAGGAATAGCTTTGGAAGAGCTGTCTTAGAAGCGAAGAAGGATGCCATTGTAGTAGCTTGAGTTTTGGGCTAAAGAGTGAGGAAAGGTGAAAGCAGAGCTCGCTTTGTTTAGGTTGTGGGTTGTGTTGAAGGGAGGAGGAGTATTTATACTGGGGTGGGATGGGGTTAGAGTGCCGGAACCTGCCCGGAAATAGACAAAAGAAGGGCAGCTCATGAATGATGGTTTTTCAATTCCCAGTTGCAGCTTCCCCAGCGAGATTTACAAATGACAACTCGTGCCCGACTACGCGTTCAATCATTATTTCATTTACGCTCTTAGGACAGCATTTTAAGTAACCAATCACAAAAAAAAAAAAAAAAACGATAATGCTTAATTTACCAATTGCAATTGATATTTTGAACAAAATAATTTCATATCAAATATTTTGTTAATTTTTTTCTGAAACCAGATTCTTAGAAAGTTTTACTTGAAAACTTAAATTGATAGGCATAAAAACATCATATATATATTATCAAATAGCATGCGATATTTTTATGGCTTGACATCTCCTCTCATGTATAAATTGGATCGAAAATTTTGATTAATGGAAATAGACACGCTTGCGAGAAGAGCGGAGCCTGTCTTTGAGTTGGGACTTCATGTTGGAATCCAGACTAGAGTTAATAGTTCCTTTTTTTGTGAGCTGTTAGCTGGAATTCAAACGAAAAGTGGGCAATGCAATCCAGCTGAGCTTTGACCGAGAAAAAAGAAGAAGTCCAGCTTAGCTACAGTCCAGTGGACGAAACTGACCTTACACTGATCTTTCTCCCTAGCCTTGGAGAAGGGCAGTGGTGCTTTTTCATTTTATTTTTATTTTTTTGCAAAAAAATTGAAACCTTATTCTCTAATTATATTAATGGCCATGGACATTTCAGGATTTACGTGCATCCAATTTAATTAATAGAAGTGGCTCGGTTTGTGATGCAGTTAAGATATGGTTGGCGGAGGGCAAGACGAAGTCGCAGATTTGTGCAGAGGAATGTGGAATGGTGGCGGGAGAAAATACCCAAAAATATTAAATTTATTGTACTTATCTTAATTTAGTTCTAGAACTTTTAATTTGACAAATTGAGTCATATCATTGATGTGAACAATTTATATAATTTCTATTATTTTTTCTGAATTTACTATTATATTTTTCTCTCCTTTTCTTTTTAAGTCATCAAGCCTTGGCAATAGCTGACGACCAACCGTAGGAGACAATTAGTGAGGTTGCAACCTTAGTTGCCCCTCTCTAGATTTGGCGAAAGTGAGTCTCGCTCAAAGTGAACTTGGTTGACCCTTGGTTGACCTTGTTGGCCTTTGGCAAGGGTCAGGCAAGGGTCAAGGGTCGTCTCGCTAGTCATTGCTTAAGAATAAAAATAAAGAAAAAATAAAATAAAAATAACAAAATTCAAAAACAAAAAATAATGAATTATAAAATTTGTCTATATTAGCCTTGGTCGTACCACTTAATACAACCACATTCGTGTGAATAATTTCCAGTTAAAATTGGTTAAATAGACCATATTGGCAAATCTTCAAATAGTTTAAAATTAAATTGATCAAATTAAAAGGTTTATGATTGAATTGACATAATTTATAACTTTTTGGGTAATTTTGTTGCAAGCGAAGCAACCGGTGGTGGGTAAAATAGTTGGCTGACTTGTGCTTAAAGATATGGCGGCTTTGTCGGCCTGAAATGGTGGTCGATAATATTGGCCCCTGCACGGGACATTCGTGGGTTTTGTGCTACGTGGTGGCCTTGGTTTGACCGATGATATTTATATGGGATGGGTAAAGTGAAAGAGATAATGTAATGGGTGGAATTTTATTGTGGGACCGAAAATTGGGGTTTGTTCTAATATCATCTAAACTCTAGCACTAACATATGACACATCATCCATATATTTCACAGCTGAGCCCATATAAAATGAAAAAAGAAGGCTACGAGAGGCACGCTGATGGGTGAAAATGGTCTCGGTGCGAAGGCATGTGTGTGGAAGTGGTGGGATGAGATGTGGGGCACCGGTGGAGCCATTCCAAAATGTGCTAGAATCGACATGAGGCCACTTGATCCTAGGCAAGGCCTCCTAATAGAATGTGACTTGATTAATGAATCGATTGAGATTTTGTTACATTAAATAGTGTTGACACCTAAATTTCGCCTAAATTAGTTAGTTAAAAATAGCATTAAAGGTTAGGAAGTAGTCCAATTTTTTAAAAATTAATATTATTTAAAAAATATTAACTAATTAAAAAAAAACGGAAACGAAATCGAAAACGAGAGAGGCCGGGTTGGGCCGGATCCGACCTCAACCCGGCCCATCACTCTTTCTTCTTTCCCTGAGTAGGCCTAGGCGTGGCCCATCTCCTTTCCTCCCTCGCGCGGCCCACGCGTGACCCATCTCTTTTTCCTCCCCTTGGCCCGGCCCGTGCTCGGCTGTCTTCCTCCCTTGCACGTTGACCTGCAGAAAAAAAAAAGAGCAGTAGCAAAGAGGCAGGGAAGCGGCAGCAGCACAGTGAGAGCAGGAGGATCGGGGTCTAGCGTGATCCGCGGGTTGGGGAGTAGGCCGGTCGATGGACTGGCGAGGGAGGAGCCGGGCACACCGATCGTTGGCCTTGAAGAGCTCGGGTACTTGCAGAACGGGAGAGGGAGCGGAGAATGGACTCAGCACAGGGAGAAACACACGAACGGGAGCAGGAGGAACCGGGGGAGAACCGAACAAAAGAAGAAGAGAGGGAGACTGAGAGTTTTTCACCGTCGCCTAAAGTACGCCTGTTGCTCGTCATCCGAACCAGAAGAACACGAAAAACAGAAAGGAGGTTCTCGGCTGGTTCTTTGGTTTGAGCGAAGGACAGAGAGTGGGAGAGAACTCGAGAGAATAGAGGGCAAGCCAAAGGAAGAAAGGGAGCTCAAAGGAAAGCTCCGCCATCGTCAGTCGTCCGCCCAAAAGCCACCGTCCGTCACAGCCCTTCCCGTGAAACCAGGTAGGTCTCTCAAGCACTTGTGTTTTGTTTAGTGATAGGTGTAGGGCCGGAGCTCACGGCCGACCAGTTCACACGAGGTCTGGTCCTACCGATCCTTCACGGTTGTTTCTAGGTGTTCTGGTGTACTCTATTAGGAACTTAGGCTCGTGTTTAAGTTTCGATCGAGGCAAAAATCCCTCGTATCAGTAGCACACGCTAAATGCTTGTGAAAATATGTAAACGATTTAGAGTCCTGAAGATGGGAGACAGTTGTTCTTTGTTCATATCCGTTCTTGTTGGAAATTGTGATCCATTTTCTCTAAAACTTTCTAGAAACTTCAAGATTGATATTAGCTAGAAAAGTCAAGAAAAATCCTTAAGACAATCTAACTTAGGTGGCCAAGAAAATGTAGAAGTCTTTAGAAGAACTACAATCTAGAATTAACTAGATGAAGCCTACATGGACACCATTCTATAGAAATCTAGAATGTTGTACTAAGGTGTGACTCATGCCTATAAATAGGCTTGTAGTTCATTCATTTGAGTGTGAGAGGTAAACCCTCCACCTTGTGCATGAGGTTTAGACCTCCACATGGAGTAGAGTTAAGATGGTTTCTATGTCATGAAATACTCTTCCATTGTATCAAAATATCATGTACTATCCATTTCCATCAACTAGATAAATTATATCCCATGTTCTTTGTCCTTCAATTATCCTATCTCATCCCTTGTCCATCCTCTACAAAATATACTATACACTTGCACACATCACTAACAAAAAATTATAACTAATACCAAAACTATGCTTTTGCACGCACACATACAATATTTTTTAACAGTTCCAAATGTGATCAATTTGTCCCTTAGCGGATCTTGAGTGTTGCTCGTGCATGTTATGTTTACTCAAATCCATGCCCCCAAGTGAGCCTAGGTCCTACTTCTAGCTGATGCAGCTCATATGTTTGACAAAATGCTCAAAGAGAACCGAGAAACAACCTGAGTTTAAACTCGTTCTAATTTGTGCTTGGTCATATATGTGCGGGACCGTGCTTGTCTTTTGTGTTTTCGTTACGATTTCATGCGATTTTTGCGTAATAATCATGTATGTTTAAGCCGGGATGCCCGCATCCGAAAATGGTTCAGCCGTCGCCGGAGTTAGATGGCCGGCGGCGATTTATGTCGGTCGGGGTGGTTTGGTGTTAAAATGGACGCTGGGTGCTTCGACTTTTGTTATTGTTCGAATGAGTTTTGGTAAGGAAGCAGTTGCAGTGAGGAGTATCGCGAGGAAGGAGAAGACGGTCTTCGGGAAGGAGAAAGAGGGAGCAGGGAGGAGAGGGAACAACATAAAAAGAAAAGAAAAAGAAATGAAAAAGGCATGATGAAGAGAAATAAAATGGAGGAAAAGACGTGGGAGTGGGTGGTCTGCGAAGAATGCATTAAGCAGAAAATAGAGCCGCATAAAAAGACAAAATGAGAAAAAGACAAAAAGAGAAATATATATATAAACTAACTAAAACTAAGATTTTTTTTTTTATCTGACATGGGTTGTGATGGTTTTATTAGTGATGGGCTTAAGGCCCGTCCGCCCATGTTGGGCTTAAGAGCCCGGCCCATAGAATTAGAGCCCGTGGATGAAGGGACGTATAAAAGGGATGAGAGAGAGGGAGAACGCACCTTTTGGCGCATAACATACGTACGTCTTTTTCCTTCTCCCTTTCTATTCCAAAAGAAAAATAGTAAGGCATAAGGCGACGTTTTTCTTCCCTTCAAGGCGAATTGCTGACATCGGATCGAACATGGCTAAATTCTCTTCCTCTTATCGGCGTTGGTATTTAATCTGTGGCTAACAAGGTACGCTCGAATCCGTGGTGTGCTTTAGGATTGGTGATACGTGATTTTTCCGGGCTTGTCTTCCGCATTGCTTTTAAGGGTTCGATTTAGTGTCGAATCCGGTTTTTCGGGGATCCGTTATTCCCAACATTGGTATCGGAGCCAGGTTCACATTTTCCCGACATGTTTGATGTTTTTTGATTGATTTTTCGCGAAAGTAATTTGGCCGTACGGATCGAGGCGAGAAATCCCTACACCCGAGCGCTGTTCGCCCATTTTTCCGAGTTTTCGTAAGTCGAAATCGAATTCTGATGGCATAGGGAGAAAGGGGTCGTCGAGACTTGTTTGACGATATGTCGAACGCCGCCGGGAGACGCCGCACGCACCCACACCCGCGGCCAGAAGCCGCTGCGCATGAGTGCGACGTGCCCGGAAGCGCTGGCTCGCCCAGCGCGTGCGGCACACGCGCCGGTTGGCGAACTGGCACGTGCTCGCCATCGGCCAGCGAATTGGCACGCGCCGGTTGCCGAACCGATGCGTGTTGACGTTAGCATGACGTCACCCAACGGTCAGTAATCGCTGGGATGACGTCATCGATGACATCAGCACCGACGACGGTTGGCCGGGCAGTCACCGACCGACGCCTCGACCGGCGACCCGACTCGACCCGACCTGCAAATGCCTAGCACGTGTGTGGCACGTGCTGGCTAACGTCTGCGTGACGTCAGCCTGCGCATGCGTGCGGCACGTTCGATCAGTCCGTTCGACCGGCCCGACTAGTCCGTTTGGTCCACCGGTCCGGTCGGACCGATGACCCGACCGACAACCGTTGACCGTTGACCACCGTTGACCGTTGACGACCATTGACCGTTGACCGTTGACAAAAAAAGAGAGGAAAATAATGTGTTTCTTTTTCAATTAAGTCTATGTGAATTATATGTGATCCCTTATTTGTTCGGCATTTTGTTGCAGGAACAATGCCTTCCCTGAGGGTGCGCACACTTATTCGCGCAGTTACCGATGAACAAAAGGAAAGGCTGTCTAAGTTGATAGCCGAATTTGATCGATCATCGATGGGAGAGTGGTGACTTAATTGATCATGTCCTTGAAGTTAACGGGAAAATTCAAAAGGTTATATGGAATGGTCGTCCTATGCCACAGTCAGAGATGGTGCGATTTTTCATAAACACTCTTCCACCTGAATGACAAGATGTGTTGAATCGCATATGTGATGTCAACGGAGCTACTTCATATAAGAAAATTGTGATGGATTTTGTAAATGAATATTATTGTATTGTTACAAGGGAAAAGATCAAGAAATTGAACAAAAGAGGATATTTCCCAGTTCGTGTGCTGACTTGGTGTTAGTTGTATTGGCTGATCTTAGTTAAGTGTGCTTTGTGGACATCTTATGTATTATTTACTACCTAATTGTTGTTGATGTAGCAACCTATATATTGGTTGTATTAGTTGAAAGCATTATTAGTTTATTGGATGTCAATTATTTGTTACTTTCTGTTATTACTGGTTGCTGTGAGTAATTAGCTGTGGGTAGTTTTAGAAGTTTTTGTAGCTTCATAGTGTTGGAGAAATCTTTCCAGAATATTTTGAAGCTGACAAAACGTTTCTTTCAATCTAAGTCTGGATGTTCGGAGACCGTCAGTTTAAAGTCTGAAGACTTTGTTCTCTCGAGACTCAAGACCCGAGACTCAAGACTCAAGACTCAAGACTCAAGACTTAAGACTCAAGACTCAAGACTTAAGTCTATTCTCACCGACGTCTTTCTAAATCCAAAGTGACGAAGGAAATCCAAAGCCGAGGTATATGGTTGAGGATTCGATCCTATCCTCTCGGAACAGATTCTTTGGTTGGAAAATCATTTCGGATTCTTTAATTTTTATCTAAGATCGATTGAAGATCCGATGGTCAACAAAATAATCTTGGTATGTTCTATTCTTGGAAACCAAGATCCCGATTGTATGGGCGAACAGATTGATGGGCTATCATCGATTCCTTAAATAGCTCGGATGATCTTCTTGATTGATTCCGTCCAACGGGTAGATTGGAGGAATTCCTTTGGTAAGTGCCAACGGCTATGATGGCATAAAGGAGTATAAAAAGAAGACGTTCTAGTTGTTTTGAGTGTGATCGATAGAAAAATTCCAGAGTCTGAAGAACCTTGATTGTTAGTTGAGACTATTCGAGCGAAATTGTATACACGAGAGAGTGTTTACACTTAGTGATACCTTGAGTGAGTGTGGTAGATCATCTACGCCGAAAAATCAAGGAAGATCAACACCGTAACATCTCTTTGTTCATAGTGGAATCCAGCCAATTGGCTGTGTGTAGAAGAGTGGACGTAGGCTTGAATCAAGCCGAACCACTATAATCCAAGTGTTCAATTCTCTCTTTCCCTTACTCGGTCTCACGATTGGTTTTTAATTATTGCAAATTCTTCAACCTGTCTAAAGTATTGTGCGATTTTCTAGAAAAATCTTTGTATACCTATTCACCCCCTCTAGGTACTCATACTAGCAATATCAATTGGTATCGAGCCCGTGTTCTTACTTTGTTTGAAGTGTTTTACTTCGAGTAAAAGATCCATGGCTAGTATGCTAGCACCGGGGCTGATGGAAGGGCAAAGCAATACCAGACCACCCTACTTTGACGGAAAGGATTACAACATCCGGAAGAACAAGATGAAAGCTTTCCTACGATCCAAGGATCCTCCGGAATGGGATGTTGTGGAAAGAGGAATCACTCCTGCTGTTGCATCAGTCTCTGAAAGAGGAAAAGAAACTGTTGAAGCCAGCGGAATGCCTCAGGAAGAAATAAACAAGAGACAAGCACTTGATGCAAAAGCAATTTACTCTTTATATTGTGCTTTGTCTCCAACTGAATATAACAGAATATCTTCTTGTGTTACAGCAAAAGAAGTATGGGATAGATTACATATCACTTATGAAGGAACAGATCGAGTGAAGGAGACTAGAATCAATATTCTCCTCGGTCAATATGAAGCCTTCAAAATGAAATCAGGAGAATCTGTAACTGACATGTTTAGTCGTTTTACAGATATTGTCAATGGTCTTGAGAACCAAGGACAAAAATTTTTTGATCCCATGAAGGTGAACAAGCTTCTGCGTGGACTCTCCAAGGATTGGAATCATATAAAGACTTCAATAAGAGAGACGCAAAGAATCATGCCATTATCTGTAGACGAGCTAATTGGAACTCTTCGTCTTATGAAGTGGAACGAATTAATGAAGACGAAGATCCAAGAGGTAAGAAATCTATTGCACTAAAATCAAATGATGATTCCGATGATGCAGATTCTCGAAGATGATATGGATGATGAGGAGCTCGCCCTTATGATAAGAAGATTCAAGAAACTGAATAGAAAAGGCAGAAGGTTCAACCCAAAGAAACAAAGTTTTCGAGACAGCAGACCAAGTCTCGTTGATGATGAGGAACCAAACAAGAGATGTAGTTTGCTTCGAATGTAAAAAGAAGGGACACATCGACCCAACCGTCCTTCTTCGAAAAAGAAAAGAGGAAAAGCTGAGAAATTTCGAAATGCTCTCAAAGCCGAAACCGGAGTGATACGAGTGTGAAGAAAGTGATAATGAATATGCCAACATATGTTTGATGGCACATTCGACTCGACTCAGATGGTCGGATCGACTCGGACAGCGAATTTGAGGTAAGTGATTTTAAAATTCCTGTCAAAGTCTCTAAATATATTGATGAACCGTGTTTCGTCTTAAGACTTCTCTCAAAAGAATTTCCGAACTTAAAAAGGAAAACTCAATTCTGAAACAAAAGGAAGTTATTTTAGAAGAAAGAGTTAAAAGTCTAGACCTAAATGTTTCTGCTCTTAAAGAAAAAGAAAATGATCTTTTGAAAGAAAATGTTTTCTTAAAAACAGACTTATCAAATATTTCAAAGAAGTTTTCGATAGGATCCGAAAAGCTTGAAAAAGTGCTTTCAGTTCAAAGACCCTATTTCAATAAGTTTGGATTAGGCATGACAAAGCGGAGACAATTCCCTTGATTGATTTTCCTAAAGTTAAAGAAAGAATTAAGAAAAGACCGTCAAGAGAAGCTTACAAAAATCACTTCAAGAAAGTTTTCGTAAAGCCCGTTGGTCGAAATGCTCTAAAGTGTTCAAAGTGTTAAAGACGAGATCATTTTGAAAAAGACTGTCCTATGGTTTGGAAACCTGTTAAGAAAACATGGCCCAATAATGCTTATCCTACTAACTCCAAAGGACCCAAGAAAATTTGGGTACCAAAGAAAGCTTGAGACTCTCACTTGAATGCAGGTCTCCGTCAAGAAAAAGATAAAATGGTATCTTGACAGCGGATGCTCAAGACACATGACAGAGACTCAAAATGCTTCGTAAAGCTTGTTCAAGTAAACGGCGGAAATGTTTCATTTGGAGGAAACGGCAAAGGAAGCATCGTGGGATTTGGAACGTGAGAATTGGAAATCTCACAATAAGCAATGTTTCTCTAGTAGAAGGACTCAACTATAACCTTATCAAAGCATTAGCCAACCGTGTGATATCTTGGTTTCAAGATCTCCTTTCAAGAAGGAATTTGCTATGGAATTAGTAAAGACTCTACTAAGTCTTTCATGGGTCGAAGACATGGAAACATCTACCTCTTAGACATGAAGATGAATGAATCTCAATGTCTAATTTCAATCCAAAATGAAGCAAGCTTATGGCACAGAAAGCTTGGCCATGTCAATATGAAGCAATTAGCCAAAATCTCATCAAAGCAGCTTGTTCGAGGTCTACCCAAATTACCATATCAAAAGTCCGATCCATGCACACCCTGTGTTCTGGGAAAACAGGTAAGAAATTCATTTAAACCAACAAATCATGTCTCTACTAATCATGTACTACAGTTGCTGCATATGGATCTCTTCGGACCAACCAGAACTCAGAGTATTGGAGGTAAGAAATATTGCCTAGTAATTGTGGATGATTTCTCTCGCTTTACTTGGGTACATTTTCTTGCAAATAAGTCAGAAACCTTTTCATACTTTGAGAAGTTTGCTAAAAAGGTTCAAAATGAAAAAGGATGTGCTATTTCATGTATAAGAACAGATCATGGAGGAGAATTTGAAAATCAAGATTTCACAAAATTGTGTGATGAATCTGGTTTTAATCATGTATTCTCTTCTCCATACACTCCTCAGCAAAATGGAGTTGTGGAAAGAAAGAATAGATCTCTTCAAGAAATGGCTAGAACTCTTTTAATTGAAAGCAAAATTTCTTCACGGTTTTGGGCTGAAGCTGTTTCAACAGCATGCTATATTATAAATAGAGTCTTTCTAAGACCTATTCTTGAGAAAACCCCGTATGAATTATTCAAAGGTAAGAAGCCTATTGTTTCATACTTTCATGTATTTGGTTGCAAATGCTTTATTTTGAAAAATGCAAGTGATCGAGTTGGTAAGTTTGAAGAAAGATCGATGAAGGCATCTTCCTTGGATATTCTACATCAAGCAAAGCCTACGAGTCTATAACAAGAAAAGCCGTCTGTGGAAGAATCAATGAATGTCAAATTCCAAGACTCAGCGCAAGATGAATCCAACCAAACTCAATATGAAGAGTCTGAACCCGCTCTAGACCTTCCAAAGTCTTCAACTCAAGAAGCATCTCGAGACTCGGAAGTCAATCATCAAGATGCTCATGAAGATTCAAATAAAGAAAGAGATCATCAACCAATCAAATCAACTAGTAATCGGAAACACAAATCCAGTCATCCAAAAGATCTCATTATTGGCGAAATCAATGAAGGAATCCGCACCGATCAAAAAGGCGTGAAGAGTCTAGTCTTGTTGCTCTCATCTCGAAATTGAACCAAAAAGCATAGAAGAAGCTTTATCTCGATGAAAGCTGGATCGAAGCTATGCAAGAAGAGCTCGAGACAATTCAATATTAATGATGTCCGGGAATTGACATCTAAACCAAAAGGTAAAACTGTTATTGGAGCCAAATGGGTGTTCGTAAACAAGATGAACGAAGAAGGAAAAGTCGTACGCAATAAAGCAAGACTCGTGGCCAAGGGATACACGCAAGAAGAAGGAATAGACTATGACGAGACTTACGCACCAGTTGCAAGGTTAGAAGCTATTCGTCTATTACTTGCGTTTGCTTGTTACAAAAATTTCAGGTTATTCCAAATGGACGTCAAAAGTGCTTTCCTAAATGGATTTATCCAAGAGGAAGTTTATGTGGAACAACCGCCTAGATTTGAAGACCCAAAGAAGCCGACTAGTCTTGGATCGAAAAAGGCTCGTATGGTCTAAAGCAAGCACCTCGAGCTTGGTACGACGACTAAGTAAGTTCTTATTACGTAACGGATTTGTCAAAGGTAAAGTAGACACTACTCTATTCATCAAAAAGGAAAACAAAAGCTTTTTACTCGTTCAAATATATGTTGATGACATTATTTTTGGATCCTCTAATGAAAGTCTTTGCAAGAAATTTTCTAAGTCTATGCGGGATGAGTTTGAAATGAGTATGATGGGAGAATTAACATTCTTTCTTGGCCTTCAAATAAAGCAATTGAAGGAAGGAACTTTTATCTTCCAAGAAAAATATGCTAATGATCTTGTCAAAAGATTTGGATTGGAAAATTGCAAGAAGACTCGACATACCAATGTCATGCTCTCGAAGATAGACAAGGATGAAGAAGGGAAGAAAGTAGATCAAAAGCTGTACAGAGCATGATCGGTTCACTTCTTTATCTTATCGCTTCTAGACCCGATATTTTGTTGAGTGTTTGCATCTCGTGCTAGGTTTCAATAAGATCCTAGAGAATCACATCTCATTGCCGTGAAACGTATTATCAAATATGTTGCCTCTTCTTCAAGCATCGGTCTTTGGTATCCAAAGAGGGGAGACTTTAATCTTCTAGGATACTCGATGCGAGATCCGGCCGGATGCGTAGTCGATAGAAAGAGCACTTCGGAACTTGTCAATCGCTTGGAAACGGGACGGTGTCTTGGTTCTCAAGAAAGCAAAGCACCGTAGCTCTCTCAACGAAGCGAGTATGTAGCTCTTGGAAGCTGCTGTTCGCAAATTCTATGGATAAAACAACAGCTACAAGACTTTGGCATTGAAGACTCATGCACGGAAATCGATGTGACAACACCAGCGCGATCAATCTCACCAAAAATCCAATCCTTCATTCAAGAGCAAAGCATATTGAGATTCGACATCACTTCATTAGAGATCATATTCAAAATGGAGAAATCTCGATTCAATTTGTTGATTCAAAGAGTCAACTAGCGGATATATTCACAAAGCCTTTGGAGAAAAATCAATTCGACTTCATCCGCTCAAGACTCAACATTTTAAAGCTTGAAGAAGTTAAAGTCTAGAGACTCACCAACTCTAAGACTCTGACTTTAAATCATGAGACTCTTGGCTAAAGACTGTAAGTTGCTATTTTATCTAAAAGGTACGAATTCTTGTTTAGTTATTTTATCTAATCTCGAAAAGGTACGATCTCTCTTTTAGATATAATTCGAAAATTTTTCAAGGAATTAATTTTGGTAGTTATTGATTTTGAAACGATATGTTCGTACACCTTCCTTGTACCGATTTAAACTTCTCTTTTCAAATCCGAGGTACATATATATATACAGTTTTCTTTTTCTTCGCCCAAATCTTCAAAACCCTAAAAAGACACTCTCCTCCCGATATCTTGTTTCTACTCCTTGTTCGTCGTCGAGAAAGTGGTCATTTTTTCTTGGGAAAAGCAAGTGAAGGAATCTTCCAATAGACAAAGGAAAATGTCGTCTTCGAGGAAATCATAAGAATAGCAAGCAGGGGACCACAAAGAATGGAGAAGGGGCCGATTCATTTCGATCTTACGAGAGGAAGAAGACTTATCAAGTCGGCGACAAAGTCCGATTCGCTCTCCTCCACGTCATTCATCACCTCCTACCCCACAAGGTGCAAGTCAACATCCGGAAGAAGAGATAATCGAGGATGCCGACCCAAAGAAGAGTCCAAAGACCCTCCTTCATCTATAAGCTTTATCGTGCGTTGAAAAGCTCCGGCTCTTCGTTAAAATATATAGATGACTTCCTTAAGGATAAAAATTATGGAAATGAGTATCTTTTTCTGCGGAAAATGGAGGAATTGGGAGTTGCTCCGAAAGGAAGGGCAGAGGAGGCTCTTGCGAACATTCCCAGAGACCCTCGTTTGCCAGGACAAAATCTGATTGACGGGAACGATGACGACAAAATGTTCCTTGAATTTAAACCTAGAATTGGTGTGGCAGCAAACGTAAAAGGAAATCGGATGGATTTGTTTAAATCCAAGGATCAGGAGAAAGTGTATTTTAGGCTGTTGAAAAGAGGGGTGATAAACCCTAGAAGTGTCGATTTTGACTTCTTGGATTCCATCAACGTGAACTTAAGAGAAAAGTTGAATTTGCTTCAACTTGAGACTTTTTGCTCTGACTCTACGGATGGGTGTGCTCAACTGACCGCTTATTTCTATTCAAATCTTAGCTTTTTGGATGCGAATAGAATTTCTTTCAGTGTACGAGATCAAGTTCATGTGGTAGATGTGAATATGTTGGCGGACATAGTTGGAGTTGAACGGGGACGCTATCTCCCAATCAAAGTCTCACATGCTCGTACTACTCTGGATCTTGTCAAAGATATGGATGTAGAGAAGAAAATTACCTACTCGAGGATGAATGCTATCAACATCGTGCTTCATAAGATTGTGATCAACTGTCTCAGACCAAAGTCTACGTCAAAGACTTCTGTGTCTCTTTCTGAAGCAAAGTTGATGTATGCGATCAACTCAAGACGGAAGTTTTCTCTCCCGCACACTATCCTCTTCCATATGTACAGAGCAATGTCAAAAGACAAAGGACAATTGCCTTATCCTGGTCTGGTGACCAAGATCTTCAGACATCTGAACATTGATCTGCCACATACTTTTTGTGTTCGACCGTGTGATAAGATGGTGGTAGAGTTGAAAATGTTAATGAAGATGCGTCTGCAAGAACTCTCCAAGGCAATGGAGAAATTCAAAGTGAAATCTCCAGTCCAATCTGCTTCAAAAAGGAAAGGAAAGGAGGCCATGGGTGCTCCATCGAAAAAGAAGAAAAGAACTCTCATCCTTGAAGATGAAGATGAAGATGAAGATGATGAAGATCCCTCCATCCAAGCTCTGATCGACCAAGACGTTCGTGTCTCATCCGACGTAACCTCAGAACGAGAGAAGAAGAAAAAGAACGAGAGGAGAAGAAGATCGAGAGAGAAGGAGAAAGAAGTCAAAGAAGAAGGAGAAGGAGAAAAAGAAAAGTCTGCGATAAACGGAGAGAAGGAAGATCAAAAGCATGATCATCACTCTTCCCCTTTCGATGTCCTAGAGACGGGGGGAGTTAGCGAGCAAGAGAGGTCTACACCTCATGCCGCTGTCGGTGAAGATCTAAGACAATCTCCGAAGACCCGGAAGAAGTTCAGTCTCTCACTTGCCCGAAGAAGGTGATGCATCGATTCCAAATCGCGAGACCATTCAAAAGCGCCATCGTCTCGCATACACATCATCATCGAGAAAGTCAATGCCGTACACACGACGGATGATTCTGCAGATCTTCGTAGCATCATGAATATTCTTCGGAAATGCGGAACCAGATATATGTTCGGATCGTGAAATCCAAGCCTTGAAGAATGCTTTGGACAAGCATCTTCGAGTCTCTCGGAGAATAGACTCAAAGACCTCGCTCTGCAACTTCAAGCCAATGCCAAGGGAGAAGAGGTAGCTCATCTGAGAGAAGACCTGAAGAAGCTCGAAGGAGTAGTCCAGTCCATTGGGGATTTCCAGATCGTGCGCATTCCCAAGCAGACATGACTCCTTTCTCACCCTTTTCAATGCTGACAAAAAGGGGGAGAAAACCAATTTGAACAAACATCATCTTTTAAAAACTTTGACTTTTGTGGTTATGTTTATTTTTGAGTATGACTTGAGAACTTGAACTTGGATGTGAACTTGACTGAATTGACTGTGGATTGTGATGCTTGACTGGTTGCATTTATTCAAGTGTTGTTATATGGTGTTTCTCATGAAAGACTAACCAATTTCTCGTGGATGCGAGTCGGTTGTTTTATTAATCTTTATGAGTTAGCCATATTGCTTGAGAAATGTTTTGCAGGTCAAAGATGTTCAAATCTTCAAGAAAGTTTTTGTCACCATCAAAAAGGGGGAGATTGTTGGAGAAATCTTTCCGAGAATATTTTGAAGCCGACAAAACGTTTCTTTCGCCTAAGTCCGGATGTTCGGAGACCGTCGTTTAAAGTCGAAGACTTTGTTCTCTCGAGACTCAAGACCCGAGACTCAAGACTCAAGACTCAAGACTCAAGACTCAAGACTCAAGACTCAAGACTTAAGTCTATTCTCACTGACAGTCTTTCTAAATCCAGTGATGAAGGAAATCCAAAGCCGAGGTATATGGTTGAGGATTCGATCCTATCCTCTGGAACAGATTCTTTGGTTGGAAAATCATTTCGGATTCTTTAATTTTTATCTAAGATCGATTGAAGATCCGATGGTCAACAAAATAATCTTGGTATGTTCTATTCTTGGAAACCAAGATCCTGATTGTATGGGCGAACATGATTGATGGGCTATCATCAGATTCCTTAAATAGCTCGGATGATCTTCTTGATTGATTCCGTCCAACGGGTAGATTGGAGGAATTCCTTTGGTAAGTGCCAACGGCTATGATGGCATAAAGGAGTATAAAAAGAAGACGTTCTAGTTGTTTTGAGTGTGATCGATAGAAAAATTCCAGAGTCTGAAGAACCTTGATTGTTAGTTGAGACTGTTCGAGCGAAATTGTATACACAGAGAGTGTTTACACTTAGTGATACCTTGAGTGAGTGTGGTAGATCATCTACGCCGAAAAATCAAGGAAGATCAACACCGTAACATCTCTTTGTTCATAGTGGAATCCAGCCAATTTGGTCGGTGCGTAAGAGTGGACGTAGGCTTGAATCAAGCCGAACCACTATAATCCAAGTGTTCAATTCTCTCTTTCCCTTACTCAGTCTCACGATTGGTTTTTAATTATTGCAAATTCTTCAACTGTCTAAAGTATTGTGCGATTTTCTAGAAAAATCTTTGTATACCTATTCACCCCCCTCTAGGTACTCATACTAGCAATATCACATAGAATTGATTTTGCATGAGACAATCATATTAATGATAGTTCTAAGTTAGGATTTTTGGAGGATGATTGGAAACGTAGTGACCTTTTGATTTTGAAGCCTTACTTGAAATTATTCATTAATATAATGGGTCTATGTAAAAAGGGATGCATAAATGATAAGCATTAATAATTCGTGCATATTTGTCTGATGTGTTCAGATCAATGGCTTCAGCCACAAAGAGCATAGTTGCTGAGCTGAACAAAGGTGAAAAGCTCAATGGTGACAACTATGAAATTTGGCAAATGAAAATCCAGTATGTGCTGGAAGAGCAAGAAGCACTTGAGGCTCTTAACCTAACCATGGTAGAACCTGAAGAAGGAAGCACTGTACAGCACAAAAGAGACAATGAAGCTTTTTCTGCGTGGAAAAGAAAGAACTCTCTTGCTCGCATCACGTTACTGAGCAGCATGGAAAATGACGTCATGCGAGAGTTTAGGCCTTTTGACAATGCCAAGGAAATGTGGGAGGCATTGGCAGCTAGATTTGGTCATACTTCAGTGACCAGACTGAGGCAGCTCACTATCAGGTTTGACTCTTATAAGAAGCCTCATGGTCAGACCATGAAGCAACATCTTAGAAAGATGTCAAACATGATAAATGAGCTGAAAGATGCTGGCCATGTCCTCACAGATAAGCAGCAAGTGCAAGCAGTGATTCGTTCCTTGCCTCAGAGTTGGGAGCATATGAAGGTGCACCTGACTCATAATGAAAATATCAAAACCTTCGAGGATGCAATGTGTCATCTTGAGCTGGAAGAGGACCGCCTCTTGGCGGCTAAGCCGGATGCTGAACTCTATCATGCTAGTTCTAGCTCAAATGGAGCTTTGAGCTTCAAGCGCAAGCGCCCTAATTGGTTTGATAAAGGGAAAGGCAAGGAAGAAGCAGGACCTTCAGGGAAGAAACCCAAGTTTAACCAACATGAAAGAGGAAAATGTCCTCACATGAAGAAGCTTGCAAGAGTGAAATGCTACAACTGTGACAAGAAGGGTCACTATGCTCGCGACTGTCATGAGCCAAAGAAGGTATGCACTCCTTATACTTTTCAGAACTTTGCTTTTGTGTCGAGTTCTGTATTCTTGATTGAGTCTAATCCTTTATGGACTATAGATTCAGGAGCGACAGACCATGTAGCGAAAGATAAAAGATCCTTCGTGGAATTTCGACGAGTACCAATTAGAACTAAGTGGGTCTATGTGGGAAACAACTCCAGAGCTGAAATAAAAGGAATCGGCACATGCCAACTGAACATGCGTGGTGGACGCACTTTATTCCTACATGATGTATTGTATGCTCCGGAGATTCGTCGGAATTTAGTGTCTGTTTTGGTGTTGGTTAACCTAGGTTTTAATATAAACTTCAATAATATAGGTGTGGATTTGTATTTAGATACAAACTACTATGGTTGTGGTTATTTTCTGGATGGTTTCATTGTATTAGATGTTGACTATGTTAATGCAAATGTGTGTTATTCCCTTCTCACGTCTCCTAATTTGTATAATAATGATGTCAATGTGTGGCATGCTAGACTTGGTCATATTGGCCAACAACGTATGAATAGACTAGCCAAAGAGGGCTTGTTGGGCAACATTGAAAAAGTCAATTTGCCCATATGTAAGCATTATCTGGAAGGGAAAACAACAATGAAACCATTTGGAAAAGGTAAAAGAGCTGAATTTCCTCTGCATTTAATCCATTATGATGTTTGTGATCCAATGAATGTGAGAGGAAGGCATGGGGCTGTTTATTTCATCACTTTTATAGATGATTATACTTGATTCGGATATGTCTATTTGATTTCTCATAAATCTGAAGCAATAAGTTGTTTCAAAAGGTTTATAAACTTGGTAGAAAATCAATTAGACAAGAAAACAAAAACATTGAGATCCGATTGAGGTCCAGAATATTTATCTGATGAGTTCAGAAAATTATGTGATGAAAAAGGAATAGAAAGGCAGTTGTCTATTCCGTATACTCCTCAACAAAATGGCGTTGCGGAGAGAAGAAACAGAACCATACTGGAAATGGTTAGGTCCATGATGGCGCATGCTAACTTACATATTACTTTTTGGAGTGTTGCGTTGTTAACTGCTGCCTATATACTTAACCGGGTGCCTTTCAAATCAGTTACTTCCACTCCATATGAGTTATGGACATGTAGAAAACCGGACTTAAGTTTTCTTAAGCCATGGGGTTGTGCTGCCTATACACATGAGTCCTCTCGCAAGTTTGGGAAATTGGGTCACAGAGGAAAGAAGAGTATTTTCATAAGATACTCCGAACACTCAAAAGGATATGTGTTCATAGGTGAGCAAAAAAGTGGGAGTATAATTGAATTTGAATCACGAGATGTCACATTCTTAGAGGATGAATTTCCTAAGAAGGGCGAAATATGTGAAGATTCCCCCATATTTGAAACCTTAGATCAAGATAATGACATTAGTGAAATTCGTCCAAGTGGGAGTAATATGAGAAGTGATAAATTGAATTCAACTCATTCTCAATTGTAACCACATGATGAGACGACATCATATTATCTAATCCAAGTGGGAGCATAATGAGGAATGATGTGCAAAGTGTACAATCTCCCATACGACGAACAAGTCGCTAAAGTATTCCCTGTCGACGTTTTGACATTGAAAATGAAACTTTTATGGTTACTCCACAAGATGAGGATGAGCCAAGAAATATTAATGAGGCTCTGAATTGCTCTAGTAAGAAAAAAATGGATTCATGCAATGGAAAAGGAAATTGAGTCAATGAAATCAAACCAAGTTTGGGAACTGGTTGATCTTCCAAAAGGACGTAGAGCTATTGGGAACAAGTGGATTCTTAAAATAAAGCGAAATGCCGATGGCTTGATAGAAAGGCATAAGGCTCGCCTTATGGAGAAGGTGTATAATCAACATGAATGAATTGATTATGAAGATACATTTTCTCCTGTAGTGAGATTTACCTCGATTCGCATTATTCTGGCAATAGTGGCTAGTATAGATCTTGAGTTACATGAAATGGATGTAAAGACTGCTTTCCTCAATGGAGAATTAGATGAAGAAATATATATGGAACAACATGCTGGTTTCATAGTAAAAGGCCAAGAAGAAAAGGTATGTCAACTTTTGAGATCGATATATGGCCTTAAGCAATCATCGAGACAATGGTATATACGTTTTCATAATGCCATAATGGCATATGACTTTACAATGATAGATGATGATCATTGTGTATATATCAAAAGATCCAATGATCAATTTGTGATCATATCATTATATGTTGATCATATACTAATTGCCGGAAGCAATAGAGAGTTTATTAATACTGTCAAGAGTTGGTTGTCTTCCAACTTTGAGATGAAGGATATGGGTGAGCTTGCATACATTCTTGGAGTTAAGATTTCAAGAGATCGTTCGAAGAGATCGTTGTCTCTTTCGCAAGAAACATATAAAAATAAGGTTCTTGAACGATTTTGTATGCAATACTGTAAACCCATAGACATTCCTATTGCAAAAGGTGAATGATTGAGCCATAGACTGTGTCGAGGGACTCCACAAGAGAAGGAACAAATGAAACATGTTCCTTATGCTAGTACTGTTAGGAGCTTGATGTACGCTATGATGTGTACAAGATCCGACATATGTTTTGCAGTTGGAATAGTGAGTAGATACCAATCCAATCCAGGTCCAGCACATTGGAAGGCCGTTAAGAGAATACTGAGGTATATGAAGGGAACTGCTGATTACAAGTTGAATTACCAAGGAAAGGATCTGCGACTTGAAGGCTATTCAGATGCTGATTGGGGAGGAGATTTAGATGAAAGAAAATCTACCTCTGGATTTGCTTTCTTACTGAACAACGGCGCCATATCATGGAGTAGTAAGAAGAAAACGTGTATAGCCTTGATGGAAGCTGAGTTCGTGGCATTATTAGCAGCAGTACAAGAAGGAGTTTGGCTTAAGAGATTTTTGGATCATTTAAGTGTTATTGAGAAAGCTGCAAATCAATTATTGGTTAACTGTGATAGCCAAGCAGCTATAGCATACATCAAAGATCCAAAATATCATGGCAAGACCAAACATATAGATACAAAGTATAACTTTGTAAAAGATATGGTTGCACGAAAGGATGTGAACTTACAGTACATATCTACGCATAGAATGGTAGCAGATCCTATGACAAAGCCAATACCTAGAGATGTGTTTTGTGGTCAAGTAAAATCTCTAGAATTGCGTAGAGTCTGATGTACTGAATTGTAATTTCCCTGAGTTGTTCACATTTATGAACTAGTGTTGTTTCATTATTAATGCCTATAAATCTTTGTTTGATCTTTATGCATCTTAATGCTCAGTGTATTATTTTAAGTTGAGAAGTATGTCGGACAGATATAAGATTAGCCCACTCACACGGGTAATCGCTTCTGTTTACTGTGTGATAAATAGAGATAAGACTTTTTTTTTAAGCTTATTATCTAGGTGATAATCGAGAGCTCAGGCTTAAAATACATATGTCGCATTAACTAAGTGTTAAGATGATATGATATTTACTATATCCGAAGGTAAAATAACCCACATATTTTATTTTATTTGTCTAAGATGCTAGATGTGAGTTCTGATGAATTTTGTAAATGAGTAGATACGTGAACTCAAGTTAGACATTGGGTATGTCTGAATTATCATTTGTACGGTATTGAAAGGTCATACGCTCCATGGGAAAGGAGTTAATACCGTAATACGTATTTCATACTACGTATGCATGAGACGACCAATAAGAGTGGCAAAAAGTTTGATCTCAATTTTTATGACGTGTGAGACTCTTGAGGAAAATAGTTCATCAATTTTTTAGTCCCCTCATGACTCTTACTTATTCTCAAGATTTCTATTTAGTGTTTGCTATCTTAGGGTGTTGCCAATGGTCATGAGTTGATTCGATCTAATGGGGCATTTCTAGAAAAGCAAGCTGTATTGAAATTGAGAGTTTGAATGAAAGATAAAGATCGAATTTGGAAATCACATTGTAGTTTTGTATTCACTGGTCGACCAATGATGACTGTCTTTGTGATAATTATAATTGTGAATACAATATATATATATATATATATATATATATATATCATTGTTTAAAAGAGATCAAGAGAGATATAAATGTGATTAATCGATCTAGGATACTGCATACTAAATCTACTCAGAGTGTGACGACCATTATGAGCTGCTATATATTCCTAACAGATGTATAGCAACGAGCTCTCAAAGTATGTTGGTTGCACGGATTATTCACCGGTATGAATGTTGAAGAGAGGTAAAGAGAATCCTGTTTAGCCCACCATGTGCGAGTGGAAGATGATGGTTTTATTAGTGATGGGCTTAAGGCTCGTCCGCCCATGTTGGGCCCAAGAGCCCAACCCACAGAATTATGGCCCATGGATAGAGGACGTATAAAAGGGATGAGAGGGAGGGAGAACGCACATTTTGGCGCATAACGTACGTACGTCTTTTTCCCTCTCCCTCTCTATTCCAAAAGAAAAATAGTAAGGCATAAGGTGACGTTTTTCTTCCCTTCAAGGTGAATTGCTGACATCGGATCGAACATGGCCAAATTCTCTTCCTCTTATCGGCGTTGGTGTTTAATCTATGGCTAACAAGGTACGCTCGAATCTGTGATATGCTTTAGGATCGGTGATACATGATTTTTCCGGGCTTGTCTTCCGCATTGCTTTTAGGGGTTCGATTTAGTGTCGAATTTGGTTTTTCGGGGATCCGTTATTCCCAACAGGTTGGACCTGGGCTCGGATCGGATCAGCAGGTCGGATCGGTCCTACCAAGTCCGAACCCCTTTTTCAAAATATATTAATATTAAATATTCAAAATTCAAAAAAAATTAAATCGCATGAAATCATAATGAAAACACAAAAGAGGGGCACGGTCCCGCACATATATGACCAAGCACAAACTAGAAGGAGTTTAAACTCAGGTTGTTTCTCGGTTTTTGAGGCATTTTATCAAACATATGAGGTGCATCAGCTAGCAGGAGGACCTAGGCTCACTTGGGAGAATGGATTTGAGCAAACATCAACATAACATGCACGAGCGACACTCAAGATCCACTAAGGGACAGATTGATCACATTTGGAACGAATATGAACAAAGAACAACTGTCTCCCATCTTTAACAAACTAGCAGGATTCTAAATCGGCGCTACTGATACAAGGGATTTTTGCCTCGATTGAAACTTAAACATGGGCCTAAGTTCCTAATAGAGTACACTAGAACACCCAGAAACAACCGAGAAGGATTGGTAGGACTGAACCTCACGTGAACTGGTCGGCCGTGAGCTCCGGCCCTACACCTCCCACTAGAACAAAACACAAGTGCTCGAGAGACCTACCTGGTTTCACTGGAAAGGCTGCGACAGACGGTGGCTTTCGGGCGGATGACTGACGACGGCAGAGCTTTCCTTTGAGCTCCCTTTCTCCCTTTGGCTTGACCTCTATTCTCTCGAGCTCTCTCCCACTCTCTGTCCTTTGCTCGAACCAAAGAACCAGCCGAGAACCCCCTTTCGTTTTTCGTGTTCTCCTGGTTCGGATGATGAGCAACGGGCGTATTTCAGGTGACGGCGAAAAACTCTCAGTCTCCCTCTCTTCTTCTTTTGCTCGGTTCTCCCCCGGTTCCTCCTGCTCCCATTCGTGTGTTTCTCCTTGTGCTGAGTCTGTTCTCCCCTCCCTCTCTCGTTCTGCAAGTACCCTGAGCTCTTCAAGGCCAACGATCGGTGTGCTCGGCTCCTGCCTTGCCAGTCTATCGACCGGCTTGCTCCCTTATCCACGGATCACGCCGGACCCTGATCCTCCTGCTCTCATTGTGCTACTATCGCTTCCCTGTTGCTCTATTGCTGCTCTTTTGTTTTCTACAGGTCAACGTGCAAGGGAGGAAGACAACCGTGCATGGGTCGGGCCAACGGGAGGAAAAAGAGATGGGCCGCGCAAGGGAGGAAAGGAGATGGGCCATGCCTAGGCCTACGCAGGGAAAGAAGAAAGAGTGATGGGCAAAGCCAAAACTCTCAATCCAATAATTATGCATTTCATTATCGGGCATTGGACAGCCAAGGGAAAAACGAGACTCTTGTTTTGACCAAGAGAACATGGCCAAATCAATTTATGATAATGTTTCTATTTCTTTATTTTTTTGTTTTGTTTCCTAGAACAGAAAAAGAATAGTAACGTCATCTAATTTTTATATTTTCAAAAATAGATCGATGGCTAAGGAATATATTTGGAACATAAATAAGAAGTATAAAAAACTATTTCTTTGTTTATAGAATCGACACAGTCCAGTCTCTTGACCTGATCTAAGTCCTCATTTTAGGAATAAAAAATAAAAATTCAAAAATTCAAAAAATTACTATCAACCTCCTTATATCGTGAGTCATAAACCAATGGAACTCTCTGTTGCCTTTTCTAGCCATCCATTTTTTACTAATGATTATGTTGGATTTTCTTAGGTCACTTTAGAATATATTGAGCAATTAAAGTATTACAAAAGTCCAATTTTATCTAAACATGAAATGTTAAGTCTCTGTATAATTAAATAAAAAAAATTGGAAATAAAATTTTTAGGATCGTACCAAACATAATTTTGTTTTTTTCTATTTCGAGAACAAAAATTTTGTGAAATTATCAAATACGTTCTTTTACTCAGAAACTTGTCTAAGGAATATAAATAGAAAAAACTATTTCTAAACAGAAATTGTTTCCGAGAATAAAGATATTACTTAACATACTCTTAATACCCTTCCTTTTTGGGTTACGAGAAGATGATGTAATAGTTGGTGGTGGTGATGGAGCTAATTGTCGAGAATAGAGTGCTTATGCACATTTTATGTTTGTTAGCAATGCAGCTCTCATGACTACATCATGTAAGTAGTGTTTGAACTTTGATGTTTATCATCAAACGACACAAACTTTCCTATGTATTCTAGATATTATTAAAGCTTGTTTCTACTAGTGGATCAACGGTGAATTGAAGGAGTATGGTGTAACGACAGGCTTCATCCATGATTTATGTAAGTGACTAAATCCTTAAGTTATGGTCAGATAGAAGCCCTAACTTCAAGTGAAGTTAAGTATAAGATTAATACATTTGAAAATAAGAAAGTTTGCTGTTGTGAAGCCACATTTGTAATAAATGACTTAATTCACGTCTAAAATCCTTGGAAAAAAAAAATATTGGGAGTAGCCATGCAAGAAAGTGGTCTTTTTGGGAATTAATGTTAATGTTACTTGATGTGTCATTGAGTTGGGCATTTATAAGTGATGTGAGATTTTGGGATTCTACGAACTCTCTAACTTAAAGAATTAACATTAATGGGAGTCCAGCTAAAATCGTCAAATTGAGGATGGATTAACCCGCTGGCTTTGCACTAGATAATAAAATTGTAGCAAATAAAAGTGGCTTGCCTTTTCTATTAGCTATAATGACTGTAATATACAGCAACTACAAAACCAATAAAAGAATGAATGAATTAATCTGGTAGCCTGAACGTCATCGTTTCTATCTGTCGCTACTTCCCTCACACCAGGGTCGAACACGACGACGTGGACGGATCGTAGAGAGCCGGGACCAGGTACTTTCTCCCGTTCACGCCGTGCGCGTTGTAGCTCGCCCTCGTCGCCTCATCCACCAGCAAGTTCCCAGCGTAGCCGGGGTACGCCCCGTTGCCGTAGATCCCCGTGCACGCCGACGCCGCCTCCAGCGACGCCCCCGCCTCGCCCTGGTAGTACCCGTTTGAGAACGGGTTCGTGGCGGTCCCGGCGAGGAGGCCTGCCAGGTTGATCACCATCCCGTCGACGCCGACGTCGCCGTTGGGCGCCACCAGCGGCGGGCTCTGCGGGCCGTACTGGGGCTGGTGGAATGGCCACGCGCACTGCCCCGGGCACTGTGTCTCCGAGTTGCCCACCCAGATGTACGCGAACCTCGAGCTCCTGCCGTTGACCTTGACGGAACTGACGGCGGAGTCGTGGGAGCCGCACCGGCTCATGCAGAATCCCTCGACGGCCACGTCGGAGGAGGTGAGCACGACGTTGACGGCGTTCTGCTGTTCGCCCCGGGAGGCGAGCTCGACGAGGTGCTTGCTCGTGAGGGACTTCCCGAGGGAGTAGCTCTGTTAAAAAAGTGATCCATTTTTTAGATAATTCTAGACTACACTAGAGAAAAAGTTGACCACGTGGGCAGCAAAAATCAAAAGAACAGTCAAGATTTACGGCTGAAGGAGAACAACCTAGAGAAGTCTCGTGCATGGTTGTGCATGGAAATCTTGGAGAAAAGTCAAGAAGAGTGGCTAAGAATAGAAAAATGGAGAAAAAGGGAGAAGCAACGAGAAGACCCTGAAGGAGCCGCAACAAGCTGAATTTTATATTCTTTCTTGTACACAAAGTCGGTGGAGGAAGGCGGTGCGCACGCCTATAAATAGGAGTTGGATGTTTGTTGTTCCTTGTAGCCGTGAAAACCACACACACTCCTTCCTCCCTTTGTAATAAAACCTTTCAAAATAAAAGCTTCCTTTTTATCAATTCTTCCTTTGCCATTGTAGTCCTTTTATTATTCACACATAACACTTGCACACACACACGCTTCCGCACAAACACCAACAGTGGTATCAGAGCCACGTTTTTGGTTGGTGTCAGGCGTTTGTCCTACCCACCAATTCCTAAAACTACCATTTCCAAATACCCACTAATTAAACTATGGCCAACCCTACCTCATCATCATTTCCCATTCCCATTTTTGATGGGAACAACTATGATTTTTGGAGCATAAAAATGACTACATTCTTGATGGCCCAAGACTTATGGGACATCGTGGAAAAAGGTTACGAGGCTCCGCCAGAAGGTGCAAGTGTTTCAAAGGATCAACTACAAAAGGATGCAAAGGCGCTATATTTTATCCAACAAGCGCTCTCGGAAACTGTATTTCCGAGAATAATTGGAGCAAGGACTGCAAAAGAGGCTTGGGATATACTACAAGAGGAATTTCAAGGATCGGAAAAGGTACGCATTATTCGCCTTCAAACTCTAAGAAGAGATTTTGAAAATTCTAAAATGAAAAATTATGAGACCGTACAAGAATATTGTGGAAAATTAAAGGAACTTGTTAATCAAATGAGAGCCTATGGAGATGGGATAACTGATCAAAGGGTTGTTGAGAAAATATTGGTGTCACTTACCAAAAAATACAACTCCATAGTTACAACTATAGAAGGAACAAAAGACTTGACGACCCTATCAATAAGTGAATTAATTGGCTCTCTAGAAGCATATGAGAAAAGACTAATGGCACAAGATGAAGATTCAGTTGAAAGTGCCTTTCAGTCTAAAGTAAATATACGGTCTCATCAAACTAAAAATGATGGAAGGAGCTCATGGAAAAACAAAAGAGAAAATTATCCACCTTGTGGCATTTGCAAAAAAACAAATCATTTGGAGAAGGATTGTTGGTTTAAAAATAAAAAACAATGCCGCTTTTGTAAAAGATATGGCCACGTAGAAAAAGATTGTCGCTCGAAAACAAATAATCGAGCAAACTATGTAGAAAAAAAAGAAAGTGAAGAAAATACATTCTACGCGGGCCAAGCGGCAAATGACAATAAAAATGAAACATGGTACATCGATAGTGGGTGTAGCAATCACATGACGGGGGACGAATCTATATTCACTCATATTGATAAGTCGGTGAAATCTCAAGTAAAGTTGGGCAATGGTGCATTAGTAGATGTCAAAGGAAAAGGCACCATCGCCGTGGAAACGAATAAAGGGCCAAAATATATACGTAATGTATATCTAGTCCCTCGTCTTGCACAAAATCTCTTAAGTGTGGGCCAAATGATACAAAGTGGGTATTCTCTATATTTTAATAGAGATACCTGCATTATCTATGATAAATATAAAAATATCATTGCCTCTGTTAAGATGAAAAATAACAATTTTCCTATTCAATGGAAATTGGTCAAAGATATAGCCATGAAAGCTCAACTTGATGATTCATGGCTATGGCATAGAAGATTTGGCCACTTCAATTTTGCTGGATTAAAAATTCTCCATCAGAAAAATATGATGAGAGATTTTCCAGCCATCACAGAAATTTCAGATGTTTGTGAAGGCTGTCTTCTTGGAAAACAACAGAGACAGTCCTTCCCATCTGGAGTTTCATGGAAAGCTAAGAAGCCTTTGGAACTTGTCCACACGGACGTGTGCGGTCCAATGAGGACACCTACACCTAGTCAAAATAAATATTTCATCCTATTCATTGACGATTATACAAGAATGACGTGGGTATACTTTCTTCGAGAAAAATCTGAGGTTTTCTCTATCTTTAGAAAATTCAAGAACCACGTCGAGAATCAAAGTGGCCAAAGAATCAAAGTCCTAAGAAGTGACAGAGGCACAGAATATAATTCAAAGGAGTTTAATAAATTTTGTGAAGATGAAGGAGTCCATCATCAACTAACTGTTGGCTACGCCCCAGAACAAAATGGAGTAGCTGAAAGAAAAAATAGAACCGTAATGGAAATGGCAAGGTCTATGCTAAAAGAGAAAGGCCTTCCCAACACTTTCGGGCGGCAGAAGCAGTTTATACTGCTGTATACCTATTAAATAGGTGTCCAACTAAAGCAGTTCAAAATAAAACTCCAGTCGAAGCATGGAGTGGACGGAAGCCTTCAGCAAAGCATCTCAAAGTGTTTGGATGCATTTGCTACGTCCACATCCCTGCTCGAAAAGGAGTAAGCTAGATGAAAAGACAGAAAAAGGAATATTCCTTGGCTATAGTGACCAATCAAAAGGCTATCGGATTTACAACCTAAGAACTAAAAAACTAATGATTAGTCGAGACGTTGAGTTCGATGAGAATGCTGCCTGGAATTGGGAAGACGAGAAGATCGTGAAGAAGTACATAACCTTGCCAGACACACCACCTACTCAAGAGGAGTCAACGTCACAAGAAGAAGGAGAAGTACCAGACTCCTCCACTCAAGAAGTAACACCACCATCCTCTCCAAGCCCAGCACAAGAGGAGTCTACTTTTGAGTCTCCTATACTAAGGGTAAAGTCTCTAAGGAAAGTCTATGAAACATGCAATTTTATGTCCTTAGAACCAGAAAACTATGAAGACGCTTCCAAAGAAGAAGTTTGGATTAAAGCCATGGAGGAAGAAATTAAAATGATAGAGAAAAATGAAACTTGGGAGCTTGTTGATCGTCCAGAAGACAAAGAGATTATTGGCGTTAAGTGGGTTTACAAGACAAAGCTCAATGCAGATGGATCAATCCAGAAGCATAAAGCAAGGCTTGTGGCGAAAGGATACTTGCAACAACCAGGTATTGACTATACTGAAACTTTTGCTCCCGTTGCTCGCCTTGATACTATTCGAGCACTTATAGCCTTGGCGGCACAAAAAGAATGGAAGATTTATCAACTAGATGTGAAGTCGGCATTCCTAAATGGATATCTTCAAGAAGAAATATACATAGAACAACCACAAGGCTTTATTCTCAAAGGCCAAGAAGAAAAAGTCTTAAAGCTTAAGAAGGCCCTATACGGATTAAAACAAGCACCACGTGCATGGTATAGTAGAATCGATGAGTACTTCATCAAGCAAGGATTCAGGAGGAGTATGAGTGAGCCGACACTCTACATCAAGAGCCAAGGTAAGTCCGACACTCTCATTGTCTCTCTATATGTAGATGATCTTATATATACAGGAAACAATGAGATAATGATCCAAGAATTCAAAGAAGAAATGATGAAAACATTTGAAATGACGGACTTGGGCTTGATGAACTATTTCCTCGGTATTGAAGTCAATCAAGATGAAGGAATTTTCATCTCACAAAAGAAATATGCAGAAAAGCTCCTTGAAAAATTCAAAATGAGTAATTGCAAAATAGTTTCAACACCACTAGTGATGAATGAAAAACTATTGAAAAATGATGGAGCCGAAAAAGCCGATGCCTCCCTCTATAGAAGTTTAATTGGGAGTTTACTATATCTTACTGCTACACGGCCAGATATTATGTACGCGACAAGTTTACTGTCAAGGTTTATGCAGAACCCAAGTCAAATTCATTTTGGAGCAGCCAAGAGAATTCTAAGATACTTACGAGGAACCACTGATTATGGCATTTGGTATCACCCAAGTGCTAAAGCCAAGCTCACCGGCTACACTGATAGCGACTGGGCTGGTTCAGCTGATGATAGGAGAAGTACTACTGGCTATGCCTTCACATTAGGTTCTGGAATATTCTCATGGGCATCCAAAAAACAAGACTCAGTGGCACAGTCTACTGCAGAAGCTGAATACATTGCAGCTGCTACAACTACTAGTCATGCAATATGGCTACGAAGAATTCTAGATGACATTGGAGAGGCACAAATGGAAGCAACTCCAATACTTTGCGACAATAAGTCCGCAATCGCTATATCAAAAAATCCAGTCTTTCATGGAAGAACGAAACATATTGATATAAAATATCACTTCATTCGCGAAGTGCAAAGTAAAGGAGAGATCGAGTTAAAGTATTGTAAGACTGAAGATCAAATTGCGGACATATTCACTAAAGCACTACCAACAGCAAAATTTGAAACATTGAGAAGCATGCTTGGAGTATCACAAAAATGGATCAAGGAGGAGTGTTAAAAAAGTGATCCATTTTTTAGATAATTCTAGACTACACTAGAGAAAAAGTTGACCACGTGGGCAGCAAAAATCAAAAGAACAGTCAAGATTTACGGCTGAAGGAGAACAACCTAGAGAAGTCTCGTGCATGGTTGTGCATGGAAATCTTGGAGAAAAGTCAAGAAGAGTGGCTAAGAATAGAAAAATGGAGAAAAAGGGAGAAGCAACGAGAAGACCCTGAAGGAGCCGCAACAAGCTGAATTTTATATTCTTTCTTGTACACAAAGTCGGTGGAGGAAGGCGGTGCGCACGCCTATAAATAGGAGTTGGATGTTTGTTGTTCCTTGTAGCCGTGAAAACCACACACACTCCTTCCTCCCTTTGTAATAAAACCTTTCAAAATAAAAGCTTCCTTTTTATCAATTCTTCCTTTGCCATTGTAGTCCTTTTATTATTCACACATAACACTTGCACACACACACGCTTCCGCACAAACACCAACAAGCTCTCGTCGAGGACCTGCCTCCCGAGCGAGAGCGTGAGGGAAGGAGTGCGCCTCTTGGAGGAGGAGAGGTGGTAGTACTTGTCGACCGTCTTCCACCACTGGGAGACGGAAGGAGGGGCCTGAGCCAAAGAAGGGTCGGAGGAGAGAGAGGTGACGAAGTCGGAGACGATGGTGCGCTGGGAGGGCTTGAAGCGGCCGTACCAGATGAGGTTGACGGAGATCTTGCCGGAGAGGAGAGGGCCATTGTGGTACTTCATAGGCGGGGACTGGTCTTGGACCAGCTCGGCCAGCCTCCTGGTGGCGGAGGCCATCTGGAGGAGGCAGAGGGCGAGGAAGAGCTTTGGAAGAAGAGCTGTCTTAGAAGCGAAGAAGGATGCCATTGTAGAAGCTGAGTTTTTGACTGAGGAAAGGTGAAAGCAGAGGTAGCTTCTCGCTTTGTTTAAGATGTGGGTTGTGTCGAAGGGAGAGGGAGTATTTATAACAGGGTGGGATGAGGGTGATGCTTCGATTATTTTATTTTAGGACTACATATTATAATAATAAATATGAGGGTGGAAGGTAGAAGTGGGGTTGAAGTGCCCGAACCTGCCTGGAAAGAGACGAAAGGAGGGCAGCTCATGACGGTCTTGCAATTCCCAGATGCATCTTCACCAGCAAGATTAACAAATGACAACTCTTGCCCGACTACGCGTTCAATCATCATTTATGCTCTTAGGACAGCTTTTTAAGTAACCAATGACAAAAAAAAAAAAAAATGATAATGCTTGAGTAGCTATTGCAATTGATGTTCTGAACAAAATAATTTATATCGAATTTTGTTAAAGTTTTTTTTTCTCTAAAATTAGATTGTCAGAAAGTCGTATCCAAAAAATTAATTGGTAAAGAATATCATACACACACACACACACACACACACATATATATATATATATATATATTAAAAAAATATAAATTTCATTATTAAATGGTTTAGGATATTTCTATTGTTTGACATATCCTCTCACATTTAAATTGGATCGGAAAATTTGTCTAACGGAAGGGAACAGACGCGCAGAAGGAGCGGAATAAGTTGGGACTTTATGTAGTAATTCAGTCTAAAGATAACTGTTCCTTTTTGTGAGCTGTTAGCTGGATAGCTGTCAGCTGAAATTCAAACAAAATGTGGGCAATGCAATCCAGCTGCGGTCCTAATTCAGAGTAAATATAATGGCTCCTCTTCTATGAGCTGTTACGTGGAATTCAAACAAAAAGTGGGCAATGCAATCCACCTTATATTTGACCAAGAAAAAGAAAAAAAACGGCCAGCTTAGCTACAGTTGAATGGACGAAACTGACCTTCGACTGATCTTTCTCATTAGCCATGGACAAGGGCAATAAGGCTTTTTCAAAAATATTATTTTTGCAAAAAAAAAACGAAGAAACGAAACCTTATTCTCTAATTATTTCTATGGCCATAGATATTTCTTGATTTATGTGCATCCAATCTAATTAATGGTAGTGGCTCGGTTTGTGATGCAGGTAAGAGATGGTCGGCGGGGTGGCAAGACAAAGTCGCAGATTTGTGCGGAGGATTGGCGAACGGTGGCTTTAGAAATTACGAAAAATTGGCTCTAAATTTATTGCGCTTGCACGAATTTCATGGACAAATTATGTAATATTATTATTGTTTCTGGATTTTTTATTATAATTTTCTTTTCTTTTCCTTCCTTCTTTCTCTATTAGTCTTTGAGCCTTGATAATGACCAACCTACCACGTAAGACGATTGGTGAGGTCGCAACCTCAATTGCCTCTCGCCATATTTGAGAATACCAAGTTTCACTTGAACCGAACTTGGCCTTGGTTTACCCTTAGTGGCCTTTGGCAAGGGTCAAGGGTCGCCTCGTTGGTTGTTGCATTGAGTTGGTCACTGGGTCTCAACAAAAAAATAAAAAAAAAATAAAATAAAAATATAACAAAATTTAGAAAAAAGAAGAAGAAGATTAATTAGAACATTTGTCTATATTAGCGCTAATCGTATCATATAACACAATTAACATTCAAGTGATTTCAGTCTGATTAAATAGACTATATTGACAAATTTTTATATGTTTTAGAAGATCGAATTGATACTACTGCAATAAACTTTACATTTTTTCGATAATTTTGGTACAAGAGAAGCGGTGATGGGTGGGTACAATGGTCGGCTAACTTCTACTTGAAGTTCTGGCGGCTTTGTCGGCCCGAAATGGTCATCGATAATATCGGCCCCTGCGGGGGACACTCGTAGGTTTTGCACCACGTGGTGGCCTTAATTTGACCGATGATTTCCATGGGATGAGTAAAGTGGAAGGGATAATGTAATGCGTGGAACCGTATCGTGGGACTGAAAGTTTGGGCTTGTTCTAAAATCATCTATCCTCTAGCACTAACACATGACACATCATCCATATAATTCAAAACTGAGGTCTTGTTAGAGGTGATCATGGTTCACATTAAGTTGGTCCAGTACTTAATTCAAGAACCAACTCTATTGAGCTTAGGACCGAGAAGCAGATTGATCCTAGGGTTTAGTCTAGTTTTAGGATTAATCTAGGACCAACCGATTATTTTTTTGTTTTATTTTTTGTATTCTTCGAAAGGACAAACTTACTATTTCAAATTATATATCCATCAACAATGCGATATTGAGCAACTAAATTATGAACACCTTTACATATAAAAAATAAATCTAAGGTAAAGTAACAACAAAAATCTTCATTTGCCATTATTGAGTTGTAATTGTATGGTGAGCCAAAAGAGGTGAACGATCTCACCATTTGAGCTACAATTGTGAGGTGAGCAGCAAGCGAGGCGAGCGAGGCTAATGCAAGCAAAGAGAGCTTCTTCTTCTTCTTTTGTAGTCAATATGGGCTAGGTTTCTATTTTCTGATTGACACGGTAGAATCACATATGAAAGGATAGAAGCGAAGGTGCAAGGGTTTAGAATAGACAATATATTATGTAATACATATGATTTACAATATATACCATACATATATAATACATATTATATATAATATATACATAATTGGTCTGGATTTGGTTAATGTGTCTGGATTGGGTTAATGCTAAAGTCTTAAGACCAACAACCAACCCGCGCAGTGCAGGGTCTAAGGGTCCAAGGACCAAGGACCAGCCTGATTCCCCCGAAAATCAAACCTAGACTAGTCGGATTGAGCTAGTCCAGAGTCGGTCTAGGGTTGACCCTACCCTAGACCAATGCTCACCCCTAGCTCATACAAAAAAGGAAAACAAAGGTTACAAAGAGGCGCGCTGGTGGGTGGAAATGGTCTTGGTGCAAAAAGACGTGTGTGGAAGTGGAAGTGGTGGGATGAGGTGTAGGCCGCCAGAGATGGTGGAGCCATTCTGAAGTACGCCAGATTTGACGCGAGGCCACTTGAGCTTAGGCGTGAACATCTTTTAAAGGATGAGATCGAGTTGGCTTATATGATTCCGGTGCACCTCGACAATTTTTCGAGGCAGAATATCGAGTGTTGTTTGGAGGCTTGGTGGTGTGGCGTTGGTGGGCTTGGCCAAACCGATAGGAAGAGCATAGTTTTTCTTCTTCTTCTAAAATGTTAGTTGGTTGAACTTGAGGAAACTCTTAGAAGTAATTGTGTTCAACTTTTGTTGGTTGAACTTGAGGAAGCTTTTAGAAGTAATTGTGTTCAAATAGGCTTTCTTCTTCTTTTTGGTTGAACTCAAGGAAACTCTTAGAAGTAAGGGAAAATGTCACAAATGGTCCTTATACTGTTACTTAATGTGCAATTTGGTTCATGAACTTTTGATCGACTTAATTTGGTCCATAAACTATTGATAAATGTCCAATTTGGTCTCTGAACTTTTGATCGGCTCAATTTGGTCCTTGAACTATTGATAAAAGGCTCAATTTGGTCTTTGAACTATTGATAAATGTCCGATTTAGTCATTCGTTACTGTTTTTTTTTTGCTTCTTCTCTCTTCCCTCCGCCTGAGCCAGGGGAGGGAAGCCAGTGTCCAGCGAGGCGAGCCGGCGGAGGGAAGAGAGAAGAAGCAAAAAAAAAAAAAATAGTAACGAATGACTAAATTGGACATTTATCAATAGTTTAGGGACTAAATTGAGCCGATCGAAAGTTCAAGGACCAAATTGAGCCGATCGAAAGTTCAAGGATCAAATCGAACATTTATCAATAGTTCAGGGATTAAATTGAGCCGATCGAAAGTTCATGGACCAAATTGCACATTAAGTAATAGTATAGGGACCATTTGTGACATTTTCCCTAGAAGTAATTGTGTTCAAATAGGCTCAAATTAAACATGGAAACTTTGAGACTTTGAGCCCAAAAGAGTGTTTGACTCGATCGATAAACTACTTTAGATTTTATTACGCTCAATAGTTAAAATCAAAACAGGATCTCCATCAAGGTCAACCCATATCCTTTTCTTGAACCAAGATCTCACTGAGTTTTTGGCCAAAATCGCTTTTCTTGATTCACCTCTTTAATTTAATAGTCTAAGACAATAGATCGCAAAAATGTCATAAAGTGAATTTTTATTAAAAAAACATGCATATATAAAAACCCTATTAGGAATATTACTCAAGATAGGTCGCACGGGTCTGATGGGAGTAAAAGAAGGTCGATTGGAGCCCCTAGGCTGTAGTTGAGCGAGAGAGATGAAGTAAGATTTGAGTGACGACGATGAAGGAAAGGGGGAAGGTGAGAAGATGGCAACGAGGAGAGAGTGGCGATGTAAAGGCAAGAGAGGCCAATGTGATTTGACACGTTTGCTTGTTAATGAATTGCTTTCGTTGCCGCGAAGTCAAAGCTTTTGGTCCAGCAATCATGCACTTCATTACAGGGCATTAGACAGCTAAGGGGAAAAACAAGACTTTTGTTTTGACTGAGAGAATAAGGACAAAACGAGTGGGTGCCCTTCCTTTTGGGTCGCGAAAAGAGGACATGCCAGTTAGTGGTGGCGGTGGAGCCAATCGTCAAGGATGGGCGGGTTGGCTAAGTGCTAATGCTTTACGTTGATCAACAATGCAGCTCTCTTGCGTATGTCATGTAACTCATGTCGAAAATTGATGTCTATAAAATTGATGTCCATCTTCAATCGACACAAATTTTTCTATATATTGAAGACATTATTAACAGTTGTTTCTATTAATGGAGATGAATTGAAGGAGCGTAGTGCAACGACCGGTTTTATGTAAGTGACTAAATGCTTAACATAATTTAAGATAGAAGTCCCCACTTCATGTGTAGTTAAATATAAGATTAATCTATTGAAAACAAAAAAGTTTGGTGTCGTCAAGCCACATTTGCAACAAATGACTCAGTTTACCTCTAAAATCCTCCGAAAGGAATATTGGGATGAACCATACAAGAAGGTGGTCTTTTTGGGGATGTACATTTAATGATGGGTCATTTAATTGAGTATTTATATGCGATGGGATGTTACAAACTCTGTAACTTAAAAAATTAACATAGGCGGGAGTGTAGCTAAAATCTTCAAATTAAGAGTGGACTAACCCGCTTGCTGTGCACTAGAGCAATTGTATCAAATAAAAGTGGTTTGCCTTTTCTATTCACTATAATGACAAAAATATACAGCAACAAAAAACCAATAAAAGAATGAATGAATCAATCTAGTAGCGTAAGCGTCATCGTTTCAATCTGTCTCCACTTCCCTCAGACCAGCGTCGAACAGGACGACGTGGACGGATCGTAGAGAGCCGGGACCAGGTACTTTCTCCTGTTCACGCCGTGCGCGTTGTAGCTCGCCCCCGTCGCCTCCTCCACCAGCAAGTTCCCGGCATAGCCCGGGTACGCCCCGTTGCCGTAGATCCCCGTGCACGCCGACGCAGCCTCCAGCGACGCCCCCGCCTCGCCCTGGTAGTACCCGTTTGAGAACGGGTTCGTGGCGGTCCCGGCGAGGAGGCCTGCCAGGTTGATCACCATCCCGTCGACGCCAACGTCGCCGTTGGGCGCCACCAGCGGCGGGCTCTGCGGGCCGTACTGCGGCTGGTGGAACGGCCACGCGCACTGCCCAGGGCACTGTGTCTCCGAGTTTCCCACCCAGATGTACGCGAACCTCGAGCTCCTGCCGTTGACCTTGACGGAACCGACGGCGGAGTCGTGGGAGCCGCACCGGCTCATGCAGAACCCCTCAACGGCCACGTCAGAGGAGGTGAGCACGACGTTGATGGCGTTCCGCTGTTCGCCCCGGGACGCGAGCTCCACGAGGTGCTTGCTCGTGAGGGACTTCCCGAGGGAGTAGCTCTCGTCGAGGACTTGCCTCCCGAGAGAGAGCGTGAGAGAGGGAGTGTGCCTCTTGGAGGAGGAGAGGTGGTAGTACTTGTCGACCGTCTTCCACCACTGGGAGACGGAAGGAGGGGCCTGAGCCAAAGAAGGGTCGGAAGAGAGGGAGGTGACGAAGTCGGAGACGATGGTGCGCTGGGAGGGCTTGAAGCGGCCGTACCAGATGAGGTTCACGGAGATCTTGCCGGAGAGGAGAGGGCCATTGTGGTACTTCATAGGCGGGGACTGGTCTTGGACCAGTTCGGCAAGCCTCCTGGTGGCGGAGGCCATCTGGAGGAGGCAGAGGGCGAGGAAGAGCTTTGGAAGAAGAGCTGTCTTAGAAGCGAAGAAGGATGCCATTGTAGCAGCTTGAGTTTTGGGCTAAAGAGTGAGGGAAGGTGAAAGCAGAGGTAGTTTCTTGCTTTGTTTAAGTTGTGGGTTGTGTCGAAGCGAGAAGGAGTATACTATTTATACAGGGGTGGGATGAGGGTGAGCCTTAAATTATTTTATTTTATGACTATATATTATAATAATAAATAAGAGGGTGGACCGTGGAACGTGGTAGTGGGGTTAAAGTGCCGGAACCTGCTTGGAAAGAGACAAACGGAGGGCAGCTCATGATGGTCTTGCAACCCCAGTTGCATCTTCACCAGCAAGATTAGCAGGAGACCACTCTTGCCCGATTACGCGTTCAATCATCATTTACGCTCTAAAGACAGCTTTTTAAGTAACCAATCGCTAAAAAAAGAAGAAGAAGAGATGATAATGCCTAATGTGCCTATTGCAATTGATGTTCTAAACAAAATTATTTATATCGAATTTTCTTAATTTTTTTTCTAGATTCAAATCATTAAAAAGTCTTATCCAAAAACTTAAACTAACAAGCAAAAGAATATCACGTGTATATGAAAATCATATAAATTTTATTATCCAATGATATGGCATATTTCTATCTCTTGACGTCTCCTCTCATGTTTAAATTGAATTGGAAAATTTGACTAATGGAATGGGACTTTATGTTGGAATACAGACTAAATATAATAGTTCCTTTTTTGCGAGTCCGTTAGCTGAAATTCAAACAAAAAGTGGGCACTGCAATCCAGCTTCTGTCCTATTTCAGACTAAAGATGGTAGCTCCTTTTCTCCTCTTCCGTGAGCTGTTGCCTGGAATTTAAAACAAAAGGTGGGTAACGCAATCCAGCTTATCTTTGACCAAAAAAAAAAAATCCGCCTTAGATACAGTGAATGGACAAAACTGACCTTACACTGATCTTTCTCAATTAGCCTTGGAGAAGGGCGGTAGGCCTTTTTCAAATTTTTTTTTGAAAAAAACGAAACGTTATTCTCTAATTATTATTATGGCCATGGACATTTCTTGATTTACGTGCATCCTATTTAATTAATAGAAGTGGCTCAGTTTGTGATGTTAAGATATGGTCGGCGGGGTGGCAAGACTAAGTTGCAGATTTGTACAATGGGGAAAGGTGGCGGAAGTAATTACCAGGAAAGTTCTAAACTTATTATATTTATGCTAATATACTCTTAAAATTTTGAAATTCACCAATTGAGTCATATCACTAATATGGACAATTTATATCATTTTTATTATATTTACTGAATTTATAATTATATTTTTCTCTTCCTTTCTTTTCTTTCCTTCTTTCTCTACTAGTTGTCGAGTCTTCGTGATGGCCAAGGACCAGCCACTAGAGATGATTGGCAAGGTTCAGTTGCCCCTCGCTAGATTTGGCGAAAGCAAGTCTGGCTCAAAGCGAGCTTGGCCTTAGTCGACCCTTGTCGACCTTTGACAAGGGTCCTCGCTGGTTGTTGCCTTGGGTTGGTTTCACTGTTGCAAACCGTTGCCAAGGTCTAGCAATGGATAGAGAAGAATTGGTTTTTTAAATAAATAAAAAAAAAAGAGAGAGAAAGAAAAATAAAATATAAATAAAACAAATATAAAAGCAAAAAAAAAAATTATTCATATTATTTCCAATTGCTTCACGTAAGTAGCTAACATCCACGTGGCGATTTCCAATCAAAATTGATTAAATTATTTATATTGGCAAATTTTTAAATGATTTAGAACTAATTTTGTCAAGTTAAAATGTTTAAAATTGAATTTGCATAAATTCAATTATTATTATTATTATTATTATTATTATTATTATTATTATTATTATTTGTAATTATGGTGTAAGAGAAGCGGTGGTGGAGACAATAGTCGGCTGACTTCTGCTTGAAGATATGGCGGCTTTGTCGGCCTGAAATGGTGGTCGATAATATTGGCCCCTGCATGGGACACTTGTGGGTTTTGCGCTACGTGGTGGCCTTCGCTTGACTGATGATGTGTGTATGGGATGAGTAAAGTGAAAGGGATAATGTAATGCATGGGAATTGTATTGGGTAACCGAAAGTTTGAATTTATTTTAGAATCATCTTAACTCTAGCACTAACATATGACACATCATCCATATAATTTAAAACAGAGACTTAGAGAGAGAGAAGCTATTAGAGGCGCATAGATGGGTGGAAATGGTCCTGAGGCAAAGGCATATGTAATGGCGAACAGTTTCAGATTTTACACAAGTTCCATTTGGAACATAGAATCTATCAGTTGAAAGAAGCACCAACACTCTCTAGAAGTCTTCATGTCGTGTTAGACACTTCAACACATGTATGACACTTGATCAATAGATATCGAAAAATCCAACATATAGTCAATTTTTCTGACGCTTTTCGATATGTGAGTCTGAAATTCTGATATGCAATTCACAATTTCGACACACATGGGGTCAATTTAAAAAATTTCAATAAAAATGTAAATATGCAAAAGAAATAAAATAATAATAACAAAGGGGAAAGAAAAAAAAAACTTAGTCTTCTTTTCTTTTCTGATTATAATTTCCCATGACGCACAATTCACCTCCTAAGTTTATTTTTTCCTTTTCTTCTGACATGCTATGATATGTGAGTCCAAAATATGAATTGCTTATTTTTTTTTTCCTTCCTTCAAGTTTTATAGATTATTGGAATAAAATGGAATATGTCAAATTGAAACAATGAATAACATTTACAAATTATGGGTTACTTTTTTTAGTGTAAATTCATTCTAGGCTCTTATTTATTATTTATTTATTTGTGAATTTAAATCAAATTAATTTGATTAAAATAATCGTAAAAATAAAAATTTATCATGTATATATAAAAATATACATTTAATATATAACGTGTCCCCATATATCGGAATTCTCTATTTTTCTAAAAAATGATGTGTCAACATCTCATCTCGTCTCATGTCGTATGTTGCATGTCGATGTTGATGCTACTTAGGGAAGGGGTTCCTCATTTTTTGAAACCTTGAACTTACCTTGCATATTCTGGAGTCTAGAACCTATCTTGTCACGGGCTTCAAGATCAATTCTAGGTTTTACCCAAGTTCCACTTGTATTATTAGTTGAACGTTTACAGTGAATAATAATAATTTAATGACCATCACTTACTACTACAATTTACTGATCATAACTTATATTTAAACGCACGAAAAATATGAAATATTAATAAAGTAAAAATTTCAATAATAACATGGAAGCTCGACTAGTGGTTCTAGATTATACACTCATCATCGACTACAATGGAATACCTTATGATCACGTGATGACATAGATTAAGAAAAACACAAAAACTTATTCCAAATTTAATGTTACAAGTTTTAGGTTCCATCAATTTAGAACCTAAAATCTACCCGTCGAAACAAGTTCCCCAATTTTTTAAAGTATAACCCACCCTATATATATTGGAACCTAGAATTGGACAAGTTCCCATCAGTCCGATTTTGAGGTTCCAGGTTCTATCTCAAAACCATGCTCACCCCTTGTGCAAATAGTGGAATGAGGCCACTTAATCCTAAGTGTGACTTGCATCGCGCCCACATCTTTCAAGCGATGAGAAGAGAGTTTTTCGAGGCAGAGGATATTGAGTGTTGGTTGAAGGTTTGGTGGCGTGGCATCAGTGGGCCTGGGCAAACTGATAGGGCTAGCATAATTTTGCTTCTTCTTCTTCTTATTCTTTTTTGCAGGGTTAAAATGTTGGTTGAACACGAGGAAACTCATAGAAGTAATTGTGTTCAAGGAGACTCGAATTATACAAGGAAACTTTGAGACTTTTAGCCCAAAAGAGTGTTTAACTAGATTGACGAATCAATTTAGATTTAGTTACGCTCAATAGTTAAAATCAAAATAGGATCCTCATCAAGGTCAACCTACATCCTATTTTTGAACCAAGATCCAACCGATTTCTTGGCCAACATCACTTTTCTTGATTCCCCACTTTAATCTAACAATCCAAGGCAATAGATCGCCAAAGGGCCATAAAGTGAATATTTTAATACAAAAGAACATGCATATATAATAACCCCTTAAGAACATCCAAGATAGATCGCACAGGTTTGATCGATCTAATGGGTGGGAGTGAGAAAAAGAAGGTCGATTGAAGCCATTAGGATGTTGCTTAGCGAGAGAAATGAACTTAGATCTGATTGATGCGATGAAGGAATGGGGAAGGTGAGAGAATAGCAACGAGGAAAGAGTGGTGATCTAAAGACGAGAGAACGTAATCTGACGCGTCTGCTTGTTAATGAAGCGCTTTCGTTAGCACAAAGTCAAAGCACTCGGTCCAGCAATTATGCATTTCATTACAGAGCCTTGGAAAGCTAAGGGAAAAACAAGACTTGTTTTGACTGAGAGAACAAGGACAAACCAGTTAGTACCATTCCTTTTGGGTTGTGAGAAGACGACGCGCTAGTTGGTGGTGGTGCTGGAGCTAATTGTTGAGAATAGTTCTGTTAGCTAAGTGCTGATCCACATTTAATGTTTGTTAGCAATGTAGTTCTCATGACTACGTCATGTAATTAATGTCCAAACTTTGATGTTTATCATCAATCAATATGGATTTCCTATGAATTGTAGACATTATTAACAGTTGTTTCTATTAGTGGATCAATGGTGAATTGAAGGAGTATGATATAATGACGAGCTTCATCCATGATTTACTTATTTATGGTCAGATTCAAGCCCTAACCTCAAATGAAGTTACGTATAAGTTGAAAATAAGAAAGTCTGTTGTTGTTAAGCCACATTCGTACTGAATGACTCAATTTGAATCTAAAATCGTCCGAAAGGAATATTGGGAGCAGCCATACAAGAAAGTGATTTATCTGGAGATTAATGTTAATGTCAATTGCTGTGTCATTTAATTGGACATTTTTAAGTGACGTGAAATTTTGGGAATTTACAAACTCTCTAATAAAGAATCAACACTAGCGGGAGTGGAGCTAAAATCGTAAATTAAGAATGGATTAACCCGCTTGATTCACTAGAGAATAAAATTGTAGCAAATAATAGTGGCTTGCCTTTTCTATTAGCTATAACGACTGTAATATACAGCAACTACAAAACCAATCAAAGAATGAATTAATTAATCTGGTAGCCTAAACGTCATCGGTTCTATCTGTCGCCACTTCCCTCACACCAGGGTCGAACACGACGACGTGGACGGATCGTAGAGAGCCGGGACCAGGTACTTTCTCCCGTTCACGCCGTGCGCGTTGTAGCTCGCCCTCGTCGCCTCATCCACCAGCAAGTTCCCAGCGTAGCCCGGGTACGCCCCGTTGCCGTAGATCCCGGTGCACGCTGACGCCGCCTCCAGCGACGCCCCCGCCTCGCCCTGGTAGTACCCGTTCGAGAACGGGTTCGTGGCGGTCCCGGCGAGGAGGCCTGCTAGGTTGATCACCATCCCGTCGACGCCGACGTCGCCGTTGGGCGCCACCAGCGGCGGGCTCTGCGGGCCGTACTGCGGCTGGTGGAACGGCCACGCGCACTGCCCAGGGCACTGTGTCTCCGAGTTTCCCACCCAGATGTACGCGAACCTCGAGCTCCTGCCGTTGACCTTGACGGAACCGACAGCGGAGTCGTGGGAGCCGCACCGGCTCATGCAGAACCCCTCGACGGCCACGTCAGAGGAGGTGAGCACGACGTTGATGGCGTTCCGCTGTTCGCCCCGGGACGCAAGCTCCACGAGGTGCTTGCTCGTGAGGGACTTCCCTAGCGAGTAGCTCTCGTCGAGGACTTGCCTCCCGAGCGAGAGGGTGAGAGAAGGCGTGCGCCTCTTGGAGGACGAGAGGTGGTAGTACTTGTCGACCGTCTTCCACCATTGAGAGACGGATGGGGGGGCCTGAGCCAAAGAAGGATCGGAGGAGAGGGAGGTGACGAAGTCGGAGACGATGGTGCGCTGGGAGGGCTTGAAGCGGCCGTACCAGATGAGGTTGACGGAGATCTTGCCGGAGAGGAGAGGGCCATTGTGGTACTTCATGGGCGGGGACTGGTCTTGGACCAGCTCGGCCAGCCTCCTGGTGGCGGAGGCCATCTGTAGGAGGCAGAGGGCGAGGAAGAGCTTTGGAAGAAGAGCTGTCTTAGAAGCGAAGAAGGATGCCATTGTAGCAACTTGAGTTTTGGGCTAAAGAGCGAGGGAAGGTGAAAGCAGAGGTAGTTTCTTGCTTTGTTTAAGTTGTGGGTTGTGTCGAAGCGAGGAGTATTTATACAGGGGTGGGATGAGGGTGAGCCTTCGATTATTTTATTTTATGACTATATATTATAATAATAAATAGGAGGGTGGACCGTGGAACGTAGTAGAGGGGTTAAAGTGCCGGAACCTGCTTGGAAAGAGACAAACGGAGGGCAGCTCATGATGGTCTTGCAACCCCAGTTGCATCTTCACCAGCAAGATTAGCAGGAGACCACTCTTGCCCGACTACGCGTTCAATCATCATTTACGCTCTTAAGACAGCTTTTTAAGTAACCAATCGCCAGAAAAAAATAAGATGATAATGCTTAATGTGCCTATTGCAATTGATGTTCTAAACAAAATTATTTATATAAAGTTTTCTTAAATATTTTTCTAGAATCAAATTGTTAAAAAGTCTTATCCAAAAACTTAAACTGACAAGCAAAAGAATATCATGTGTATATAAAAAGAAAATAAATTTTATTATCCAATGATATGGCATATTTCTATCTCTTGATATCTCCTCTCATGTTTAAATTGAATTGGAAAATTTGACTAATGGAATGGGACTTTATGTTGGAATCCAAACTAAATATAATAGTTCCTTTTTTGCGAGTCCCTTAGCTGAAATTCAAACAAAAAGTGCGCAGTGCAATCCAGCTTCTGTCCTATTTCAGACTAAAGATGGTAGCTCCTTTTCTCCTCTTCCGTGAGCTGTTTCCTGGAATTTAAAACAAAAGGTGGGCAACGCAATCCAGCTTATCTTTGACCAAAAAAAAAAATCCACCTTAGATACAGTGAATGGACGAAACTGACCTTACACTGATCTTTCTCATTAGCCTTGGAGAAGGGCGGTAGGCCTTCTTCAATTTTTTTAAAAAAAAAACGAAACGTTATTCTCTAATTATTATTATGGCCATGGAAATTTCTTGATTTACGTGCATCCTATTTAATTAATAGAAGTGGCTCGGTTTGTGATGTTAAGATATGGTCGGCGGGGTGGCAAGACTAAGTTGCAGATTTGTGCAATGGGGAAAGGTGGTGGAAGTAATTACCAAAAAAGTTCTAAACTTATTATATTTATGTTAATATACTCTTAAAATTTTGAAATTCACCAATTGAGTCATATCACTAATATGGACAATTTATATCATTTTTATTATATTTACTGAATTTATAATTATATTTTTCTCTTCCTTTCTTTTCTTTCCTTCTTTCTCTACTAGTCGTCGAGCCTTCGTGATGGCCAAGGACCAGCCACTAGAGATGATTGGCAAGGTCATAACCTCAGTTGCCTTGGTCGACCCTTGTTGGCCTTCGACAAGGGTCCTCACCGGTTGTTGCCTTGGGTTAGTTTCACCGTTGCAGACCGTTGCCGAGGTCTAGCAATAGATAGAGAAAGATTTATTTTTCATTAAAAAAAAAGAGAGAAAGAAAAATAAAATATAAATAAAAAATATATAAAAACAAAAAAATTACAAAATTTATTCATGTCATTGCCAATTGCATCACGTAAGTAGCCGACATCCACGTGGCGATTTCCAATCAAAATTGATTAAATTAACTATATTGGCAAATTTTTAAATGATTTAGAACTAAATTGGTCAAGTTAAAATGTTTAAAATTGAATTTGCATAAGTTGAGTTATTATTATTATTATTATTATTATTATTATTATTATTATTATTATTATTATTTGTAATTATGGTGTAAGAGAAGCGGTGGTGGAGACAATAGTCGGCTGACTTCTGCTTGAAGATATGGCGGCTTTGTCGGCCTGAAATGGTGGTCGATAATATTGGCCCCTGCATGGGACACTTGTGGGTTTTGCGCTACGTGGTGACCTTCGCTTGACTGATGATGTGTATATGGGATGAGTAAAGTGAAAGGGATAATGTAATGCATGGGAATTGTATTGGGTGACCGAAAGTTTGAATTTATTTTAAAATCATCTTAACTCTAGCACTAACATATGACACATCATCCATATAATTTAAAACAGAGACTTAGAGAGAGAGAGAGAGAGAGAAAAAAAGATGAAAGAAAAGCTATTAGAGGCACATAGACGGGTGGAAATGGTCTTGAGGCAAAGGCATATATAATGGTGAGTGGTTTCAGATTCTACACATGAAATCTACCGGTTGAAAGAAGTATTAACGCTGTCCAGAAGCTGTCATTACGTGTCGGACACTTTTAACATGTGTATGACACTTAGTCAACAGGTGAAAAATTCAACACATAGTCAATTTTCCCAATGCTCGAAATTTTGGTATGCAATTCACAATTTCAATTTAAAAATTTTCAATAAAAAATGTAAATATGTAAAAATAAAAATAAATAAATAATAAAGAGGAAGGAAAAAAACTTAGTCTTCTTTTCTTTTCTAATTCTAATTTACGGTGACGCACAATTCACCTTCTAAGTTTGTTTTTTCTCTTTTCCTCTGACACACTCTAACATGCCAGTCCAAAATATGAATTGATTATTTTTTTTTCCTTCAAGTTTTATAGATTATTGGAATAAAGTGGAATATGTCAAATTGAAACAATGAATAACATTAACAAATCATGGATTACTGCTTTTAGTGTAAATTCGTTCTAGGCTCTTTATTATTTATTTATTTGTGAATTTAAATCAAATTAATAAAAATAAAAATTTATCGTTTATATATAAAAATATACATTTAATATATAACGTATCCCCATATGTCAAAATTTTCTCTTTTTCTGAAAAATGATGTGTTAACGTCTCGTCTCGTCTCATGTTGTATGTTACGTGTCGATGTTGAGGCTACTTAAGGAAGGAGTTCCTCATTTTTTGAAACCTCAAACTTACCCTGCATATTTTGGAGTCTAGAACTTATCTTGTCACAAGTTTCAAGATCAATTCTAGGTTTTACCCAAGTTCCACTTGTATTATTAGTTGAACGTTTACAGTGAATAATAACATTTAATGACTACTACTTACTGTTCAAATTCATTGATCATAACTTATATTTAAACACATGAAAAATATGAAATATTAACAAAATAAAAATTTCAACCATGACATGGAAGCTCAACTAGTGGTTCTAGATTATACACTCATCATCAAACACAATGGAATACCATATCATCATGTGAAGACACAGATTAAGAAAAACACAAAAGCTTATTCCAAGTTTCATGTTACAAGTTCTAGGTTCCATCAATTTATAACATGAAATCTACCCGTCGAAGCAGGTTTTCCAATTTTTTAAAGTAGAACCCACCCTATATATATTAGAACCTAGAACTGGACAAGTTCCCATTAGTTCGATTATGAGATTTCAGGTTTTATCTTGGAACCATGCTCACCCCATGTGCAAGTAGTGGAATGAGGCCACTTGATCCTAGGTGTGACTTGCATCGCACCCACATCTCTCAAACGATGAGATTGAGTGGGTTTATGTAATTCCGATGCATTAGAGAGTTTTTCAAGGCAGAGGATATTGGGTGTTGGTTGAAGGTTTGGTGGCGTGGCATTAGTGGGCTTGGGCAAACTGATAGGGATAGCATAATTTTGCTTCTTCTTCTTACTCTTTTTTGCCGGGTTAAAATGTTGGTTGAACTCGAGGAAACTCATAGAAGTAATTGTGTTCAAGGAGGCTCGAATTATACAAGGAAACTTTGAAACTTTGAGCCCAAAAGAGTGTTTAACTAGATCGACGAATCAATTTAGATTTTATTATAATCAAAAGTTAAAATCAAAATAGGAGTCCCATCAGGGTCAACCTATATCCTATTTCTGAGCCAAGATCCAACTGAGTTCTCGGCCAACATCACTTTTCATGATTCCCCTCTTTAATCTAACAATTCAAGGCAATAGATCGCCGAAGGGCTATAAAGTGAATATTATAATGATGGGCTTCATCCAAGATTACTTATTTATGGCCAGATTCAAGCCCTAACCTCAAATGAAGTTAAGTGTAAGATTAATATATTTGAAAATAAGAAAGTTTGTTGTTGGTAAGCCACGTTTGTAATGAATGACTCAATTCAAGTCTAAAATCGTCCGAAAGGAATATTGGGAGCAGTCATACAAGAAATTGATTTATCTGGAGATTAATTTTAACGTCAACTGATGTGTCATTTAATTGGATATTTTTAAGTGACGTGAAATTCTGGGACTTTACAAACTCTCTAATAAAGAATCAACACTAGCGGGAGTGGAGCTAAAATCGTAAATTAAGAATGGATTAACCCGCTTGCTTCACTAGAGAATATAATTGTAGCAAATAATAGTGGCTTGCCTTTTCTATTAACTATAATGACTGTAATATACACCCAAAAAAAAAAAAAAACCAATAAACGAATAAACGAATGAATGAATCAATCTGGGAGCCTCAACGTCATCGTTCCAATCTGTCTCAACTTCCCTCAGACCAGCGTCGAACAGGACGACGTGGACGGATCGTAGAGAGCCGGGACCAGGTACTTTCTCCTGTTCACGCCGTGCGCGTTGTAGCTCGCCCCCGTCGCCTCCTCCACCAGCAAGTTCCCGGCATAGCCCGGGTACGCCCCGTTGCCGTAGATCCCCGTGCACGCCGACGCCGCCTCCAGCGACCCCCCCGCCTCGCCCTGGTAGTACCCGTTCGAGAAGGGGTTCGTGGCGGTCCCGGCGAGGAGGCCTGCTAGGTTGATCACCATCCCGTCGACGCCGACATCGCCGTTGGGCGCCACCAGCGGCGGGCTCTGCGGCCCGTACTGGGGCTGGTGGAACGGCCACGCGCACTGCCCAGGGCACTGTGTCTCCGAGTTTCCCACCCAGATGTACGCGAACCTGGAGCTCCTGCCGTTGACCTTGACGGAACCGACGGCGGAGTCGTGGGAGCCGCACCGGTTCATGCAGAACCCCTCGACGGCCACGTCAGAGGAAGTGAGCACGACGTTGATGGCGTTCCGCTGTTCGCCCCGGGACGCCAGCTTCACGAGGTGCTTGCTCATGAGGGACTTCCCTAGCGAGTAGCTCTCGTCGAGGACTTGCCTCCCGAGCGAGAGGGTGAGAGAAGGCGTGCGCCTCTTGGAGGACGAGAGATGGTAGTACTTGTCGACCGTCTTCCACCACTGAGAGACGGATGGGGGCGCCTGAGCCAAAGAAGGGTCGGAAGAGAGGGAGGTGACGAAGTCGGAGACGATGGTGCGCTGGGAGGGCTTGAAGCGGCCGTACCAGATGAGGTTGACGGAGATCTTGCCGGAGAGGAGAGGGCCATTGTGGTACTTCATGGGCGGGGACTGGTCTTGGACCAGCTCGGCAAGCCTCCTGGTGGCGGAGGCCATCTGGAGGAGGCAGAGGGCGAGGAACAGCTTTGGAAGAGCCGTTTTAGAAGAAGCGAAGAACGATGCCATCGTAGTAGCTGAGTTTTGGGCTGAGACTGAGGAAAGAGGAAAGGCGAAAGCTGAGGTAGCTTCTCGCTTTGTTTAAGTTATGGATTGTGTTGAAGGGAGGAGTAGTATTTATACAAGGATGGGATGAGGGTGAGCCTTCGATTATTTTATTTTGCGACTATATATTATAATTATAAATAGGAGGGGGAACGTAGAAGTGGGGTTAGAGTGCTGGAACCTGCCTGGAAAGAGACGAAAGGAGGGCAGCTCATGATGGTCTTGACATTCCCAGTTGCATCTTTACCAGGAAGATAAACAAATGACAACTGGTGCTGGACTACGCGTTCAATCATCATTTCATTTACGCTCCTAGGACGACTTTTAAGAGGTGGCCAATAGTATTGGCCCATGCTGGGCCACAATCGCGGGTGTTGCGCTACGTGGCAGTCTTTTTTTTTTTCTTTCTTTCTTTTTGTAAATAGCGGCCTTGGTTGACCGATGATATATATGGGATGAGTAAAGGGAAAGGGATAACGTAATGCGTGGGAAATGTGTGGTGTGACCGAAAGTTTGGGTTTGTCCTAAAATCGCCTAAACTCTTGCACCACATCACCCATATTATTCATAACTGAGCACAAACAGCCAAAAAAAACTAAGGTTACAAGAGGCGCATAGGTGGGTGGAAATGGTCTTGGAGCAAAGGCATGTCTGTGGAAACGGTCGGATGAGGCCAGCATTGTCAGAGGATGTGGAGCCATTCAAAGAGTGTGCATGATAACATTTTTACTTCTTTATTTCTTTATTTATCTGTTTTTCTGTTTTCCAGAACAGAAATCCGTTTGGTAATGCAATTTGATTTTTCTATTTCTGGAATAGATTTCTGTTCCAGAAATAGATTTGAAGAAAAAATCAGAAGTTAAAATTTTTAGAACATGTATGATAAAATTTCTATTTCTCTATTTCTCTGTTTCTCTGTTTTCCGGAATAAGTTTGGAACAGAAATCAATTTGGTAACGCAATTTGATTTTTCTATTTCTAGAACAGATTTCTATTCCAAAAATAGATTTGAAGAATAAATTAGAAGCTAAAATTTTTAGTTTCTCAATTTCTAGCCAAAAATCAATTTTTATTCCAGAAATTTTGCTCTTAATCTTTTCCTCCATCTGGGTAAGCTCTGTTGGAATGGAAGTGAGGAAGACATGCTTTAGGTTTGGATCTGCGCCAATCTGGTAAAAAAGCTGAAGCATTAATCGATAATGCTTATCAAGATGCTTTTTCTGAAGGGAGCAGCATCTTCTTTCAAAGAATTCCCTCCTTTTGAGTTCTTTGAGATCCCAAATGAATGGACCTAGACTTAGGATCAGGGAAGGAGAGTAAATTTCCTGCAGGTATGCATCCCACATTGGGCGAACCACTCGTTCAAGCCCTTCAGGGACAGCCTTTTAGCGTAAAAAACCACTCAACCCTTTAATCCAGAGCCTAGAGACACTCAGAAGATGCCAGGATGGAAACGTTTCTAATCTACCCAAGCTGCATTTCTCGAAGGATCCTATCAGGCTGGAGAAGAAGAGAGATTTAGAAAGCCATAGAGGGTTTTCACAAAGCACACTCTTTACTTTAGGGGACTCTGCCCAAAACGATACAACAACCATGCCTTAAATAGGCAAATAAAGGTAAACAAGGACACACAGGGACCAACTCACGGGTCCAGAAACAAACAGAGGCACCGAAAGCTCTTCGGGAGGGAATTATTCGCACACTATGAATAGTAACTGTACTGTGAACAGTACATTCCCTAGCCTAGTGCTACAGTAAAAGTGAACAAAGACTTTGCTACAGTGAAATTGTACGGATTTCAACGATCTCGTCCGTCACGAGCATTGTAGCTACATACTGAGTCGCCATCTGAACTGTCTTCTAGGAGATGTGCTTCATATTTCTGCTGGAGGGCTTCAAGGTCTTGAGGTGAAAGAATCTGGTTCATCCTTTGAGATGAGGATGCTTCATGAGCCCAATGAGATGCTTCTTCTGCTGCCCAATCAGTAGTGTTGTCAGGAAAGCTTGGCTGAGGCCAGTTGGAGGGCTGTGCATAGTAGGCTGTGTCCATATGTTGGGATGAGGACGAAGGTCCCTGTTCGTAGGGATTCTGGGACAAAGGACCTCCAAAGCGTGCATAGGGGTCTTGAGTGGACTGGACAATGTCATCTTCATTTGTCATTTCATGCTCTTGGGACGATGCCGCTTGTCTGTATTGCTCGAGTGCGTCCTTAGCTCCAGGTGCTAGGTCATAATGATCCCACGTAGTGGGTACATTATTCCAGATATCTGCAGGAATGGTCTTGTTTTCTTGGCATAGAATTCTCTGAAGTTCTCGGTATTCATGTTCACAGGATCTAACAGATCTTGGATAAGATTTGTGAATCCTGGCTTCTCGGTTGTTCGAGTGAGGTTTATAGGCTGTGGTTCCTATTTCGAGTGGTGCATCGAGAATACCGCCATTATTTCTAAAAAAATTCCATGGACGTCTGAAAAACAAGATGGTGTGAACTTCAGGATTCGGTGTCATGGTTCTTAGTTCTTTTTCTAAGTCCTGTCTCCAGCATGTAGGATGATAGAACCAGTTTAGAAAATCTAAAAGATTTCTATCACATTCTTTTTCGACGTTTCTTCCGAGCATGAATATCCTGGTGAGATTGGCAATGAATCTTCTGGTGGGAATTTCAATGGCTATCAAGTACTTATTGGTTAAGTACCATAATAGCGTTTTGAGCGATCGGGAAATCATCTTCCTTCCAGACAAGAGGATGAATAAAAGGATAATTCAAATTTAACCCGAAAGGATAAAGAATCGAACCTCCATTGAATCTGAAAAGGTCTGTGTGGCATTCCCACATGAGGTTCTCCATGTTCTCGATAAGATTGTCATTCTCGGATTTGTTAAATAATCTCCGGGGATATTTCTGGGTTGGCGAATCTTTAATTTTCTCAATTTTGTATTTGACGCCATAATGGAGCTTATGAAAGGCAGGCCTTTTGATGTACATGTTGATCTCAGCTGGTGCTTTGGGTCTTGACAAAAAGTCAGCAAGAACATTCTTTTTCCCCGGAATGTGTTTGGTTTCAAAAGAGTATTTTGAAAACCATTCAGACCATCGAAGCAGTTGAGGATTTGGAATCTGTTTCTGTTTGAACTTGGTCATCTGCGGGAAAGATGCCATGTCTAATTCGACCAGGAAGTGATGGCCGATAAGATGAAATTCAAATTTTTTGATTCCATTTTTGACTGCTAGGATTTCTTTAAAAGTGGAATGGTAATGCATTTCAGCCTGGGAAAACTTTCCACTTTTGTAAGCACAAGGGTGTTTCTTACCATCAATTTCTTCAAATAGGACGGCTGCCAAGATTCATCATCGGCGTCGGTCGAAGAATCCTTTTGCCCGTTGATGGTATTTGTAATGGTGGGAGATTCTGCATGATCTCTTTAAGCTCAAGAATCGCTTGGTCTGGATTTTTCCCCAAGGTGGGGAGTTCTTTTTCAACATGGACTCGCAAAGGAATCAGAAGCTTTGCAATGTTTGGGACAAAAACTCTGAGATAATTGATTATCCCAAGAAATTGCTGAACTTGTTTTTTCGTGAAGTCCTTTTCAGGAAACTTCAATAATTCTTGTGCTATGTGTGGCCCTGGATAGTATGTACCCTTGTTGAGGTGCATACCAAGAAATTCAATTTCTGTCTGGGCAATATTCATTTTCCTTTGAGAAAGCATAATGCCATGCCTTTTCACGATTTCTGCAAATTTCTCTAGGAGTTGGCAGTGGCTCTGTTCATCAGGACTGTAGAGTAAAATATCATCGATATACACTGCTGCAGTTGATAGGATGGGTTGGAAAATGCGACACATGGCCTTTTGGAAAAGGGATGGGGCAACCTTTAAGCCAAAAGGAAGAACTTTCCACCGAAAGTGCTTTGGTTTGGGATACGAGAATCCTGTTTTGGATCTGTCTTCGGGATGGATGCCCAATTGCCAAAATCCGGCTTTGAGGTCGAATTTGGAGTAGATATGGGCCTTGGTTAAACCACTAAAGAGAGAATCTCTAGATGGTAGAGGGAACTTATCATCTTGGAGGAAAAGATTAAGAGGTTGATAGTTGATCACCAGTCTCATTTTTCCTCTGTTCTGCTCGGCGCGTTTATTGACATAAAAGGCTTCACAAGCCCATTGAGAATTAGCAACTTCAATAAGGCCTTGTTGCAATAACTCTGAGCATTCTCTTTGAGCTAAAGCCAGGTGTTCTGGCTTCATTCCCGCATGACTCGCCTTTGTTGGGTTGATGTCTTCATTTTTCTTGAAGGGGAGGCGGACAAAGAATTCTGGATTTTCCCATAAAGGATGAGAAAATTTTTGAGCAAATTCTGAGTGGGATTCCGAGCATGATTCTAACAGTTTTTGCATGATTGGATCTAACAGACTCATCCGGATGGAAAAGAGTCTGGATATCAACAAACTCAGAGAAATGATTTTTATATCTAAGACCCTTTCCAGGAATAATGCGGAGTTGAGATATTTGAGTCATAATGTCCCACCCGATTAGCAAATCTTTGTTGGGGAGGTTTGATCCAAAGATTTTTTGCTTTTATGGAGCATTCGGGAAAAAACTGGATAGTAATTGGAGTGGCTCTGACACTTGAGGAGAAAGTATCTCCAGAGGCGGAGTTGAAATATCTGATATGAGGAGTCCAATATTCTTCAGGCAGAACTTTAGTATCCAGAATGGAAGAACTTGCTCCGGTATCAATGAGAGCAATAACATTGATAGGCTTGGCGTACTTTGAAGTGAAAATTTTGACAGGGAAATGGGGACAGTGAGTTTGACTTGAGAATATGTCAAGATTTGGTTCTGAAGATGTGGGAGATATGTGAAAAATATCTTCAGATTCTGATTCATCAGACTCGTTTTCACTGGAAGTTTGGTAGAAGGGAATAACACAAAGAGTTTGTTCCGTTGGCTCTTCGTCAGCAGAGAATAAGGATTCAATGTCATCATTTTCAAGGGACATACCTGTTTCGCATTCAATCAGATGATTCTGACCTTTTTTCGCCTGAGGACAATTTTTGGCAAAATGTCCTTTCTTGTTGCAAATGTAGCAACGACTTGATTTCTTGTGGCTGTGTGATCTTTTCTTTTGCGTAGGTATCTCCATTTCTTCTTTTTCCGGAAATGCTTGGAGCCATGCTTGGATTTTTTAATCGAGTACTTCTTGTAGTGCTTATTTTTCCGGGAATAATGGCCGCAAGTACCATCACAATCTTGTTTGGAACATTTGATCTTTAACTTTTGATGGGAACAGGCAGATTCAAGACGCTTGTCATTTGTGATGTATGTTCGGACCATTCGGCGCTTTAAGCATAACTCTTCCAGGCATAGATGGATTTCTTGCTGGATTTCTCCCAAGGGAACGTCTTGTATTCTTCTTTGCTTTCCAAAGAAGGATCTTTCCACCATCTGGGTAAGCTCTGTTGGAATGGAAGTGAGGAAGACATGCTTTAGGTTTGGATCTGCGCCAATCTGGTAAAAAAGCTGAAGCATTAATCGATAATGCTTATCAAGATGCTTTTTCTGAAGGGAGCAGCATCTTCTTTCAAAGAATTCCCTCATTTTGAGTTCTTTGAGATCTCCGGGTGTTCCCACAAAAACATGGTATAGAAAATTAAGGGCATGATAGAAACTCGGGTGATAACAAGAACGTAAGCTGGTCTTGTTCTGTGAGTGATTGCCACCAAAATTTAAGGCTCCCTGTGAACCTTGTAACAAAATTATAAAGGACATCATTCATATCATGGTTGGTGATGGACTGTGTACTCAACCAAGTATGAAATTCTTCAAGTCTCGTGTGGCCATTTTGAATAGGGAATATCATCAATGGAGAAGAATTGTTTGGATGCCATGGATACATGTCCGGCTGAATTGTTTTCGGTGGGATTACTTGTCTGTCCAAATTCGGATCGAATAGTTTGATTGCATATCGTAATCCGAAAGAGTATCGGCCATGAATATTTGTGAGTTTGGTGGAACAGAAGGGGGAGAATCAACTGGTTGATCCGAAAAGGATGAAGAGGAATAAGTAGATACTGAATCTGATGAAGAGGAAGAAGTTTGTTCGGAGAACAGAACATGCTCTTCTGAGATGACAGGATCAGGCTCAGGCTGTTGGGTAATAGGATCAACTTCTTGCTTACCCAAATCCTTCAGAAAGGATTCTAATGGATTTGATAACATCATCTGGTCTGGCCTTTCTCTTATAACAATCGAGCTTGATTCTGTAGGTGGTGTCTTCTCTTTCCCTTTTTCCTTTTTCAAGGCTTTGAGACGACTTCGTATGTCTGAGTCTCTTCTGGAAGGATCTTCTGGGATATTGGCAAAAACAGACACTTGTGGTGCTGGGGATACATACCCAGTTTGAACAGGTGGTGCTAATGGATCGAAAGGTCTAAACCTTCCCTCTTCAAGAAGTTGAATTTGCTTCTTGAGTTTGTCTATTTCTGGTTTTGGACTTTCAAGATAGTGGTACCCAAGCTTTTGTCCTGATTCCAAGGCTTGAAGCCTTTTCTGGAACTCAGAAAGTATCTTCTTCGTACCTTCATCATATCTTCGGAGATCTTGTTGCACATTTCCGATCTTAGAATCGATAGCCTTAAAGGCATTGTTTTGTGCCAACAAAGTCTCTGATTGCCAGTTCAGAACGGCTTCAGCAGCAGGGGTTTTCTTTTGTCTTCCATGTTCATCCACGTCTGTGGGAGTAGGTATTTTGGGAACATGGCGATATCTACCATGTGGGTCAATAAACTCTTCTGTAGCAGGGAACGAGAGTTTAGAACTTTCCTTGACAAGAGGAGGAAAGTCAGTATCTTGGAACATGGCAATAGAAGAAGTGGGTGGTATTTCTGCTGGAACTTCGAGGGGGTAAGAGTGTTTCTTAGCCCATTTGAGGATTGGCTTATAGAATGGAGAGAGAGCTTGTTTTTTTCTGGGGAGGAGAAGGTGGAGGTGATTTTGGTGGATCTGGCGAGGTTTGGGATGTAGTACTGAACTCTGGTGGTGGAGGTGGTGCATAAGATACCATGAACTGGTATTTATCACACTCACCAAGAGTACCTACGGAGGAATCTCCGTCTAAGTACCTCTGATACATCTTGTCCTTGGGCTTTTTCCGTCTTGGAGGAGATCTTGCTGTTGGAGAAATCTTTCCAGAATATTTTGAAGCTGACAAAACGTTTCTTTCAGTCTAAGTCTGGATGTTCGGAGACCGTCAGTTTAAAGTCTGAAGACTTTGTACTCCCGAGACTCAAGACCCAAGACTCAAGACTCAAGACTCAAGACTTAAGACTCAAGACTCAAGACTTAAGTCTATTCTCACTGACAGTCTTTCTAATCCAGTGACGAAGGAAATCTAAAGCCGAGGTATATGGTTGAGGATTCGATCCAATCCTCTCGGAATAGATTCTTTGGTTGGATAATCATTTCGGATTCTTTAATTCTTATCTAAGATCGATTGAAGATCCGATGGTCGACGAAATAATCTTGGAATGTTCTATTCATGGAAACCAAGATCCCGATTGTATGGGCGAACGGGATTGATGGGCTATCATCGATTCCTTAAATAGCTCGGATGATCTTCTTGATTGATTCCGTCCAACGGGTAGATTGGAGGAATTCCTTTGGTAAGTGCCAACGGCTATGATGGCATAAAGGAGTATAAAAGGAAGACGTTCTAGTTGTTTTAAGTGTGTGATCGATAGAAAAATTCCGAGTCCGAAGAACCTTGATTGTTAGTCGAGACCGTTCGAGCGAAATTGTATACACAGAGAGTGTTTATATTTGGTGACACCTTGAGCGAGTGTGGTAGATAATCTACACCTAGAATTCAAGGAAGATCAACACCGTAACAGCTCTTTGATTATAGTGGAATCCAGCCAATCGGCTGTCGGTAAGAGTGGACGTAGGCTTGGATCAAGCCGAACCACTATAAACCGCGTGTTTAATTCTCTCTTTCCTTGCTCGTCTTACATTGATTATTACTCTTTGCAAATCCTTCAACCTGTCTAAGTATTGCGCAAGTATACAGAAATTATCGAGAAAAATTTTTGTATACCTATTCACCCCCCTCTAGGTACTCATACTAGCAATACCAATTGGTATCAGAGCCCGTGTTCTTACTTTGTTTGAAGTGTTTTACTTCGTAGTAAAAGATCCATGGCTAGTATGCTAGCACCGGGGCTGATGGAAGGGCAAAGCAATACCGAGACCACCCTACTTTGACGGAAAGGATTACAACATCTGGAAGAACAAGATGAAAGCTTTCCTACGATCCAAGGATCCTCTTGAATGGGATGTTGTGGAAAGAGGAATCACTCCTGCTGTTGCATCAGTCTCTGAAAGAGGGAAAGAAACTGTTGAAGCTAGCGGAATGCCTCAGGAAGAAATAAACAAGAGATAAGCACTCGATGCAAAAGCAATTTACTCTTTATATTGTGCCTTATCTCCAACTGAATATAACAGAATATCTTCTTGTGTTACAGCAAAAGAAGTATGGGATAGATTACACATCACCTATGAAGGGACAGATCGAGGGAAGGAGACCAGAATTAACATTCTCCTCGGTCAATATGAGGCCTTCAAAATGAAACCAGGAGAATCTCTAACTGACATGTTTAGTCGTTTTACAGATATTGTCAATGGTCTTGAGAACCAAGGACAAAAAATTTCTGATCCCATGAAGGTGAACAAGCTTTTGCGTGGACTCTCCAAGGATTGGAATCATATAAAGACTTCAATAAGAGAGACGCAAAGAATCATGCCATTATCTGTAGACGAGCTGATTGGAATTCTTCAGTCTTACGAAGTAGAACGAATTAATGAAGACGAAGATCCAAGAGGTAAGAAAGCTATTGCACTAAAATCAAATGATGATTCTGATGATGCAGATTCTGAAGATGATATGAATGATGAGGAGCTCGCCCTCATGATCGAAGATTCAAGAAACTGAATAGAAAAGGCGAAGGTTCAACCCAAAGAAACAAAGTTTTCGAGACAAGAGACCAAGTCTCTGTTGATGATGAGGAACCAAACAGAGATGTAGTTTGCTTCGAATGTAAGAAGAAGGGACACATCAGACCCAACTGTCCTCTTTTGAAAAAGAAAAGAGGAAAAGCTGAGAAGTTTCGAAAGGCTCTCAAAGCCGAAACCTGGAGTGATACAGAATGTGAAGAAAGTGATAATGAATATGCCAACATATGTTTGATGGCACATTCAGATTCGACTCAGATCTGGATCGACTCGATTTGCACGTGAATTTGAGGTAAGTGATTTTAAAATTCCTGTCAAAGTCTCTAAATATATTGATGAACCGTGTTTCGGTCTTAAGACTTCTCTCAAAAGGATTTCCGAACTTAAAAAGGAAAACTCAATTCTGAAACAAAAGGAAGTTACTTTAGAAGAGAGAGTTAAAAGTCTAGACCCAAATGTTTCTGCTCTTAAAGAAAAAGAAGATGATCTTTTGAAAGAAAATGTTTTCTTAAAAACAGACTTATCAAATATTTCAAAGAAGTTTTCAATAGGGTCGGAAAAACTTGAAAAAATTCTTTCAGTCCAAAGACCTTACTTTAATAAGTCTCGGTCTAGGTATGACAAAGCGGAAACAATCCCCTTGATTGATTTTCCAAAAGTAAAAGAAAGAATTAAGAAAAGACCGTCAAAAGAGGCTTACAAAAATCATTTCAAGAAAATCTTTGTAAAATCTGTAGGTTGAAATGCTCTAAGATGTTCAAAATGTAACAGTCAAGATCATTTTGAAAAAGACTGTCCTATGGTTTAGAAACCCGTTAAGAAAGTATGGCCTAATAATGCTTATCCTACTAACATCAAAGGACCCAAGAAAATTTGGGTACCAAAGAAAGCTTGAGACTCTCTTTTGAATGCAGTCTCCGTCAAGAAAAAGATAAAATGGTATCTTGACAACGGATGCTCAAGACACATGACGGGGAGACTCAAAATGCTTCGTAAAGCTTGTTCAAGTAAACGGCGGAAATGTTTCATTTGGAGGAAACGGCAAAGGAAGCATCGTGGGATTTGGAACTGTGAGAATAGGAAATCTCACAATAAGCAATGTTTCTCTAGTAGAATGACTCAACTATAACCTTCTCAAAGCATTAGCCAATTGTGTGATACCGGTTTCAAGATCTCCTTTCAAGAAGGAATTTGCTATGGAATTAGTAAAGACTCTACTGAGTCTTTCATGGGACGAAGACATGGAAACATCTACCTCTTAGACATGAAAATGAATGAATCTCAATGTCTAATTTCAATCCAAGATGAAGCAAGCTTATGGCACGTAAAGCTTGGCCATGTCAATATGAAGCAATTAGCCAAAATCTCATCAAAGCAGCTTGTTCGAGGTCTACCCAAATTACCATATCAAAAGTCCGATCCATGCACTCCCCGTGTTCGGGAAAACAGGTAAGAAATTCATTTAAACCAATAAATCATGTCTCTACTAATGATGTACTACAGTTGCTGCATATGGATCTCTTCGGACCAACCAGAACTCAGAGTATTGGAGGTAAGAAATATTGCCTAGTAATTGTGGATGATTTCTCTCGCTTTACTTGGGTATATTTTCTTGCAAATAAGTCAGAAACCTTTTCATACTTTGAGAAGTTTGCTAAAAAGGTTCAAAATGAAAAAGGATGTGCTATTTCAAGTATAAGAACAGATCATGGAGGAGAATTTGAAAATCAAGATTTCACAAAATTGTGTGATGAATCTGGTTTTAAACATGTATTCTCTTCTCCATACACTCCTTAGCAAAATGGAGTTGTGGAAAGAAAGAATAGATCTCTTCAAGAAATGGCTAGAACTCTTTTAATTGAAAGCAAAATTTCTTCACGGTTTGAAGTCGTTTCAACAAAGATGCTATATTATAAATAGAGTCTTTCTAAGATCTATTCTTGAGAAAACCCCGTATGAATTATTCAAAGGTAAGAAGCCTATTGTTTCATACTTTCATGTATTTGGTTGCAAATGCTTTATTTTGAAAAATGCAAGTGATCGAGTTGGTAAGTTTGAAGAAAGATCGATGAAGGCATCTTCCTTGGATATTCTACATCAAGCAAAGCCTACGAGTCTATAACAAGAAAAGCCAGTCTATGGAAGAATCAATGAATGTCAAATTCCAAGACTCAAAGCGCAAGATGAATCCCCGGACTCAATATGAAGAGTCGATCTCACTCTAGACCTTCCAAAGTCTTCAACTCAAGAAGCATCTCGGACTGGAAGTCCAACATCAAGAAGCTCATGAAGATTCAAATAAAGAAAGAGATCATCAACCAAGCAAATCAACCAGTAACTGGAAACACAAATCCAATCATCCTAAAGATCTCATTATTGGCGAAATCAATGAAGGAATCCGCACCAGATCAAAAAGACGTGAAGAATCTAGTGTTGTTGCTCTCATCTCTGAAATTGAACCAAAAAGCATAGAAGAAGCTTTATCTGATGAAAGCTGGATCGAAGCTATGCAAGAAGAGCTCAGACAGTTCAACATCAATGATGTCTGGGAATTGACATCTAAACCAAAAGGTAAAACTGTTATTGGAGCTAAATGGGTATTCAGGAACAAGATGAACGAAGAAGGAAAAGTCGTACGAAATAAAGCAAGACTCGTGGCCAAAGGATATACACAAGAGGAAGGAATAGACTATGACGAGACTTACGCACCAGTAGCAAGGTTAGAAGCTATTCGTCTATTACTTGCGTTTGCTTGTTACAAAAATTTCAGGTTATTCCAAATGGATGTCAAAAGTGCTTTCCTAAATGGATTTATCCAAGAGGAAGTTTATGTGGAACAACCGCTGGATTTGAAGACCCAAAGAAGCCGACTCGGTCTTCGATCGAAAAAGGCTCTGTATGGTCTGAAGCAAGCACCTCGAGCTTGGTACGACAGACTAAGTAAGTTCTTATTACAGAACGGATTTGTCAAAGGTAAAGTAGACACTACTCTATTCATCAAAAAAGGAAAACAAAAGCTTTTTACTCGTTCAAATATATGTTGATGACATTATTTTTGGATCCTCTAATGAAAGTCTTTGCAAGAAATTTTCTAAGTCTATGCAGGACGAATTTGAAATGAGTATGATGGGAGAGTTAACATTCTTTCTTGGACTTCAAGTGAAACAAATGAAGGAAGGAACTTTCATCCATCAAGAAAAATATGCGAATGATCTTGTTAAAAGGTTTGGATTGGGAAAGTGCAAAAAGACCGACATACCAATGTCATGCTCTCAAAAGATAGACAAGGATGAAGAAGGGAAGAAAGTAGATCAAAAGCTGTACAGGAGCATGATCGGTTCACTTCTTTATCTTACCGCTTCTAGACCGATATTTTGTTGAGTGTTTGCATCTCGTGCTAGGTTTCAATCAGATCCTAGAGAATCACATCTCATTGCCGTGAAACGTATTATCAAATACGTTGCCTCATCTTCAAACATCGGTCTTTGGTATCCAAAGAGGGGAGACTTTAATCTTCTAGGATACTCGATGCGATCTGGCCGGTTGCGTAGTCGATAGAAAGAGCACTTCGGAACTTGTCAACTCGCTTGGAAACGGGATGGTGTCTTGGTTCTCAAGGAAGCAAAGCACCGTAGCCCTTTCAACGACGACGTGCGAGTATGTAGCTCTTGGAAGCTGCTGTTCGCAAATTCTCCGGATAAAACAACAGCTACAAGACTTTGGCATTGAAGACTCATGCACGTAAATCAGATGTGACAACACCAAGCGCGATCAATCTCACCAAAAATCCAATCCTTCATTCAAGAGCAAAGCATATTGAGATTCGACATCACTTCATTAGAGATCATATTCAAAATGGAGAAATATCGATTCAATTTGTTGATTCGAAGAGTCAACTAGCGGATATATTCACAAAGCCTTTGGAGAAAAATCAATTCGACTTTATTCGCTCAAGACTCAATATTTTGAAGCTTGAAGAAGTTAAAGTCTAGAGACTCACCAACTCTGAGACTCTGGTCTCTCAGGCTTTAAATCATGAGACTCAATTATTCATGGCTAAAGACTGTAAGTTGTTATTTTATCTCGAAAAGGTACGTTCTTTCATTCAGATATAATTTGTGTGAAATCGAAAACTTGTCTTTTTTAAGGAATTAATTTTGCGCAGTTATTGATTTTGAAAAGAAGTGTTCGTACACTTTCCTTGTACCGATTAAACTTCTCTTTTCAAATCCGAGGTATATATATATACCGTTTTTCTTCGCCCAATTTTCAAAACCCTAAAAGGAACTCTCCTCCCGATACTGTTTCTACTTCTTGTTCGTCGTCGAGAAAGTGGTCATTTTTCTTGGGAAGAGCAAGTGAAGGAATCTTCCAATAGACAAAGAAAGATGTCGACTTCGAGGAAATCATCAAGAATCGCAAACAGGGGACCACAAAGAATGGAGAAGGGACCGACTCACTTCGATCTTGCGAGGAAGAAGACTTATCAAGTCGGCGACAAAGTCCGATTCGCTCTCCTCCACGTCATTCATCGTCTCCGCCCCCACAAGGTGCAAGTCAACATCCGGAAGAAGAGATAATCGAGGAAGCCGACCAAGAAGAGTCCAAAGACCCTCCTTTATCTATAAGCTTTATCGTGCGTTGAAAAGCTCGGTTCTTCATTAAAATATATAGATGACTTCCTTAAGGACAAAAATTATGGGAATGAATATCTATTTCTGCGGAGAATGGAGGAATTGGAAATTACCCCTAAAGGAAGGGGAGAGGAGGCTCTTGCGAACATTCCCGCAGACCCTCGTTTGCCAGACAAAATCGATTGACGAGAACGATGACGACAAAATGTTCCTTGAATTTAAACCCAGAATGGGTGCGGCAGCAAAGGTGAAAGGAAATGGGATGGATTTGTTTAAATCCAAGGATCAGGAAAAAGTGTATTTCAGGCTGATGAAAAGAGGGGTGATAAACCCTAGAAGTGTCGATTTTGACTTCCTGGACACCATCAACGTGAACTTAAGAGAAAAGTTGAATTTGCTTCAACTCGAGACTTTTTGCTCTGACTCTACGGATGGGTATGCTCAATCGACCGCTTATTTCTATTCAAATCTTAGCTTTTTGGATGCGAATAGAATTTCATTCGATGTTCGAGACCAAGTCCACGTAGTAGATGTGAATATGTTGACGGACATAGTTGGAGTTGAACGGGACGCTATCTCCCAATCAAAGTCTCACCGCTCGTACTACTCTGGATCTTGTGAAAGATAGGGACGTAGAGAAGAAAATTACCTATTCCAGAATGAAGGCCATCAACATCGTGCTTCATAAGATTGTGATCAACTGTCTCAGACCAAAGTCTACGTCAAAGACTTCTGTGTCTCTTTCTGAAGCAAAGTTGATGTATGCGATCAACTCAGGACGGAAGTTTTCTCTCCCGCACACTATTCTCTTCCATATGTACAGAGCATTGTCAAAAGACAAAGGACAATTGCCTTATCCCGGTCGGTGACCAAGATCTTCGACATCCGAACATTGAACCGCCACATACATTTTGTGTTCGACCGTGTGAGAAGATGGTGGTAGGGTTGAAAATGTTAATGAAGATGCGTCGCAAGAACTCTCCAAGGCAATGGAGAAATTCAAAGTGAAATCTCCAGTTCGATCCGCCTCAAAGAGAAAAGGAAAAGAGGTCATTGGTGCTCCATCGAAAAAGAAGAAAAGAACTCTCATCCTTGAGGATGAAGAAGAAGATGAAGATGATGAAGATCCCTCTATCCAAGCACCGACAAGAACAAGACGTTCGTGTCTCATCCGACGATCTTCGAAGAGCGAGAGAAGAAGGAGAGAGCGAACGAGAGAAGAGGAAGAACGAGAGAGAGAAGGAGAAAGAAGATGAAGAAGAAGGAGAAAAAGAAAAGTCTCGCTGATAAAACTGGAGAGAAGGAAATCAAGAGCATGATCATCACTCTTCCCCTTTCGATGTCCTAGAGACGGGGGAGTTAGCGAGCAAGAGAGGTCTACACCTTATGCTGTCGTCGGTGAAGATCTAAGACAATCTCCGAAGACCCGGAAGAAGTTCAGTCTCTCAAATGCCCGAAGAAGGTGATACGTCGATTCCAAATTTGCCGGACCATACGTAAGCGCCATCGTCTCGCATACACACCATCCGAGAAAGCCAATACCGCACACGACGGATGATTCTGCAGATTTTCGTAGCATCATGAATATTCTTCGGAAATGCGTAGCCGGATATATGTTCTGGATCGTGAAATCCAAGCTTTGAAGAATCTGGACAAGCATCTTCGATCTCTCCGGAGGATAAATTCAAAGACCTCGCCGCAACTTCAAGCCAATGCTAAGGGAGAAGAGGTAGCTCATCCGAGAGAAGACCGAAGAAGCTCGAAGGAGTAGTCCATCCATTGGGGATTTCCGGATCGTGCGCATTCCCTGCGGACATGACTCCTTTCTCACCCTTTTTAATGCCGACAAAAAGGGGGAGAACCAATTTGAACCAACATCTTTTAAAACTTTGACTTTTGTGGTTATGTTTATTTTTGAGTATGACTTGAGAACTTGAACTTGGGTGTGAATTTGATGAATTGATTGTGGATTGTGATGCTTGACTGGTTGCATTTATTCAAGTATTGTTATATGGTGTTTCTCATGAAAGACTAACCAATTTTCGTGGATGCGTAGAGTCCGGTTGTTTTATTAATCTTTATGAGTTAGCCATATTGCTTGAGAAATGTTTTGCGGTGTCAAAGTTGTTCAAATCTTCAAGAAAGTTTTGTCACCATCAAAAAGGGGAGATTGTTGGAGAAATCTTTCCAGAATATTTTGAAGCCGACAAAACGTTTCTTTCGATCTAAGTCCGGATGTTCGGAAACCGTCGTTTAAAGTCCGAAGACTTTGTACTCCCGAGACTCAAGACCCAAGACTCAAGACTCAAGACTCAAGACTCAAGACTTAAGACTCAAGACTCAAGACTTAAGTCTATTCTCACCGACGATCTTTCTAATCCAGTGACGAAGGAAATCTAAAGCCGAGGTATATGGTTGAGGATTCGATCCAATCCTCGGAATAGATTCTTTGGTTGGATAATCATTTCGGATTCTTTAATTCTTATCTAAGATCGATTGAAGATCCGATGGTCGACGAAATAATCTTGGAATGTTCTATTCATGGAAACCAAGATCCTGATTGTATGGGCGAACAGGATTGATGGGCTATCATCGATTCCTTAAATAGCTCGGATGATCTTCTTGATTGATTCCGTCCAACGGGTAGATTGGAGGAATTCCTTTGGTAAGTGCCAACGGCTATGATGGCATAAAGGAGTATAAAAGGAAGACGTTCTAGTTGTTTTAAGTGTGTGATCGATAGAAAAATTCAGTCCGAAGAACCTTGATTGTTAGTCGAGACTGTTCGAGCGAAATTGTATACACAGAGAGTGTTTATATTTGGTGACACCTTGAGCGAGTGTGGTAGATAATCTACACCTAGAATTCAAGGAAGATCAACACCGTAACAGCTCTTTGATTATAATGGAATCCAGCCAATCTATCGGTCGCGAAGAGTGGACGTAGGCTTGGATCAAGCCGAACCACTATAAACCGCGTGTTTAATTCTCTCTTTCCTTGCTCGTCTTACATTGATTATTACTCTTTGCAAATCCTTCAACTGTCTAAGTATTGCGCAAGTATACAGAAATTATCGAGAAAAATTTTTGTATACCTATTCACCCCCCTCTAGGTACTCATACTAGCAATATCACTTGCATGGGGATCTACCTCGTCAGGAGAATTTATGCAGTAGGAACATTGGCAAAAAGGATCCCAAAAACAATGACCATAATTGTCTTTATAGTGATGGACTGGATGTCCTTCACCGTTGAAGTGTCGAACATGCTTTTTTGGGTCTGGTTCGGAAATGGATTTTGGAACACATGGCTGGATCATGAAGATGGTCTGGAAGATGGAGGGACCTTCTTCCTTTTCCTTGCCAAATTTGATGGAAACAGTTCCATCCTTTTTCCGTACGAATTCTGAGTCTGTGGACTGGAACGGCTTGTTATGTTGGTGTAGCTTTTCATAGTTGGTAATCCAAGTTTCTGGAAGAAGCTTGGGCAACGTATCCTTTGGGATTTGTCGGGGGACATGGATGCAGGATGCCTGATCATTCTGCATGGAGATGAACAATGCGTCTTCATTACCATTGTTGAAGTTGAGATCGAGAGCATCACTATAAAGACAATTATGGTCATTGTTTTTGGGATCCTTTTTGCCAATGTTCCTACTGCATAAATTCTCCTGACGAGGTAGATCCCCATGCAAGATCTCCTCCAAGAAGGAAAAAGCCCAAGGACAAGATGTATCAGAGGTACTTAGACGGAGATTCCTCCGTAGGTACTCTTGGTGAGTGTGATAAATACCAGTTCATGGTATCTTATGCACCACCTCCACCACCAGAGTTCAATACTACATCCCAAACCTCGCCAGATCTACCAAAATCACCTCCACCTTCTCCTCCCCAGAAAAAACAAGCTCTCTCTCCATTCTATAAGCCAATCCTCAAATGGGTTAAGAAACACTCTTACCCCCTCGAAGTTCCAGCAGAAATACCACCCACTTCTTCTATTGCCATGTTCCAAGATACTGACTTTCCTCCTCTTGTCAAGGAAAGTTCTAAACTCTCGTTCCCTGCTACAGAAGAGTTTATTGACCCACATGGTAGATATCGCCATGTTCCCAAAATACCTACTCCTACAGACGTGGATGAACATGGAAGACAAAAGAAAACCCCTGCTGCTGAAGCCGTTCTGAACTGGCAATCAGAGACTTTGTTGGCACAAAACAATGCCTTTAAGGCTATCGATTCTAAGATCGGAAATGTGCAACAAGATCTCCGAAGATATGATGAAGGTACGAAGAAGATACTTTCGAGTTCGAGGAAAAGGCTTCAAGCCTTGGAATCAGGACAAAAGCTTGGGTACCACTATCTTGAAAGTCCAAAACCAGAAATAGACAAACTCAAGAAGCAAATTCAACTTCTTGAAGAGGGAAGGTTTAGACCTTTCGATCCATTAGCACCACAAGTGTCTGTTTTTGCCAATATCCCAGAAGATCCTTCCAGAAGAGACTCAGACATACGAAGTCGTCTCAAAGCCTTGAAAAAGGAAAAAGGGAAAGAGAAGACACCACCTACAGAATCAAGCTCAATTGTTATAAGAGAAAGGCCGGACGGATGATGTTATCAAATCCATTAGAATCCTTTTCGAAGGATTTGGGTAAGCAAGAAGTTGATCCTATTACCCAACGCACTCGAGCTCGATCCTGTCATCTCAGAAGAGCATGTTCTGTTCTCCGAACAAACTTCTTCCTCTTCATCAGATTCAGTATCTACTTATTCCTCTTCATCCTTTTCGGATCAACCAGTTGATTCTCCCCCTTCTGTTCCACCAAACTCACAAATATTCATGGCCGATACTCTTTCGGATTACGATATGCAATCAAACTATTCTGATCCAGAATTTGGACAGACAAGTAATCCCACCAGAAACAATTCAGCCAGACATGTATCCATGGCATCCAAACAATTCTTCTCCATTGATGATATTCCCTATTCAAAATGGCCACACAGACTTGAAGAATTTCATACTTGGTTGAGTACACAGTCCATCACCAACCATGATATGAATGATGTCCTTTATAATTTTGTTACAAGGTTCACAGGGAGCCTTAAATTTTGGTGGCAATCACTCACAGAACAAGACCAGCTTACGTTCTTGTTATCACCCAGTTTCTATCATGCCCTTAATTTTCTATACCATGTTTTTGTGGGAACACCCGGGGATCTCAAAGAACTCAAAATGAGGGAATTCATTGAAAGAAGATGCTGCTCCCTTCAGAAAAAGCATCTTGATAAGCATTATCGATTAATGCTTCAGCTTTTTTACCAGATTGGCGCAGATCCAAACCTAAAGCATGTCTTCCTCACTTCCATTCCAACAGAGCTTACCCAGATGGTGGAAAGATCCTTCTTTGGAAAGCAAAGAAGAATACAAGACGTTCCCTTGGGAGAAATCCAGCAAGAAATCCATCTATGCCTGGAAGAGTTATGCTTAAAGCGCCGAATGGTCCGAACATACATCACAAATGACAAGCGTCTTGAATCAGCCTGTTCCCATCAAAAGTTAAAGATCAAATGTTCCAAACAAGATTGTGATGGTACTTGCGGCCATTATTCCCGGAAAAATAAGCACTACAAGAAGTACTCGATTAAAAAATCCAAGCATGGCTCCAAGCATTTCCGGAAAAAGAAGAAATGGAGATACCTACGCAAAAGAAAAGATCACACGAGCCATAAGAAATCAAGTCGTTGCTACATTTGCAACAAGAAAGGACATTTTGCCAAAAATTGTCCTCAGGCGAAAAAAGGTCAGAATCATCTGATTGAATGCGAAACAGGTATGTCCCTTGAAAATGATGACATTGAATCCTTATTCTCTGCTGACGAAGAGCCAACGGAACAAACTCTTTGTGTTATTCCCTTCTACCAAACTTCCAGTGAAAACGAGTCTGATGAATCAGAATCTGAAGATATTTTTCACATATCTCCCACATCTTCAGAACCAAATCTTGACATATTCTCAAGTCAAACTCACTGTCCCCATTTCCCTGTCAAAATTTTCACTTCAAAGTACGCCAAGCCTATCAATGTTATTGCTCTCATTGATACCGGAGCAAGTTCTTCCATTCTCGGATACTAAAGTTCTCGCACTTTGAAGATTATTGGACTCCTCATATCGATATTTCAACTCCGCCTCGGAGATACTTTCTCCTCAAGTGTCGAGCCACTCCAATTACTATCCAGTTTTTTCCCGAATGCTCCATAAAAGCAAAAAATCTTTGGATCAAACCTCCCCAACAAAGATTTGCTAATCGGGTGGGACATTATGACTCAAATATCTCAACTCCGCATTATTCCGGAAAGGGTCTTAGATATAAAAATCATTTCTCCGAGTTTGTTGATATCCGACTCTTTTCCATCCGGATGAGTCTCGTTAGATCCAATCATGCAAAACCGTTAGAATCATGCTCGGAATCCCACTCGAATTTGCTCAAAAATTTTCTCATCCTTTATGGGAAAATCCAGAATTCTTTGTCCGCCTCCCCTTCAAGAAAAATGAAGACATCAACCCAACAAAGGCGAGTCATGCGGGAATGAAGCCGAACACCGGCTTTAGCTCAAAGAGAATGCTCGAGTTATTGCAACAAGGCCTTATTGAAGTTGCTAATTCTCAATGGGCTTGTGAAGCCTTTTATGTCAATAAACGCGCCGAGCGTAACGAGGAAAAATGAGCGGTGATCAACTATCAACCTCTTAATCTTTTCCTCCAAGATGATAAGTTCCCTCTACCATCTAGAGATTCTCTCTTTAGTGGTTTAACCAAGGCCCATATCTACTCCAAATTCGACCTCAAAGCCGGATTTTGGCAATTGGGCATCCATCCTGAAGACAGATCCAAAACAGGATTCTGTATCCCAAACCAGCACTTTCAGTGGAAAGTTCTTCCTTTTGGCTTAAAGGTTGCCCCATCCCTTTTCCAAAAGGCCATGTGTCGCATTTTCCAACCCATCCTATCAACTGCAGCAGTGTATATCGATGATATTTTACTCTACAGTCCTGATGAACAGAGCCACTGCCAACTCCTAGAGAAATTTGCAGAAATCGTGAAAAGGCATGGCATTATGCTTTCTCAAAGGAAAATGAATATTGCCCAGACAGAAATTGAATTTCTTGGTATGCACCTCAACAAGGGTACATACTATCCAGGGCCACACATAGCACAAGAATTATTGAAGTTTCCGAAAAGGACTTCACGAAAAAACAAGTTCGTAATTTCTTGGGATAATCAATTATCTCGAGTTTTTGTCCCAAACATTGCAAAGCTTCGATTCCTTTGCAGTCCATGTTGAAAAAGAACTCCCCACCTTGGGGAAAAATCCAGATCAAGCGATTCTTGAGCTTAAAGAGATCATGCAGAATCTCCCACCATTACAAATACCATCAACGGGCAAAAGGATTCTTGATCGACGCCAGTGATGAATACTGGGCAGCCGTCCTATTTGAAGAAATTGATGGTAAGAAACACCCTTGTGCTTACAAAAGTGGAAAGTTTTCCAGTGCTGAAATGCATTACCATTCCACTTTTAAAGAAATCCTAGCAGTCAAAAATGGAATCAAAAAATTTGAATTTCATCTTATCGGCCATCACTTCCTGGTCGAATTAGACATGGCATCTTTCCCGCAGATAACCAAGTTCAAACAGAAACAGATTCCAAATCCTCAACTGCTTCGATGGTCTGAATGGTTTTCAAAATACTCTTTTGAAACCAAACACATTCCGGGGAAAAAGAATGTTCTTGCTGACTTTTTGTCAAGACCCAAAGCACCAACTGAGATCAACATGTACATCAAAAGGCCTGCCTTTCATAAGCTCCATTATGGCGTCAAATACAAAATTGAGAAAATTAAAGATTCGCCAACCCAGAAATATCCCCAGGAGATTATTTAACAAATCCAGAATGACAATCTTACTGAGAACATGGAGAACCTCATGTGGGAATGCCACACAGACCTTTTCAGATTCAATGGAGGTTCGATTCTTTATCCTTTCGGGTTAAATTTGAATTATCCTTTTATTCATCCTCTTGTCTGGAAGGAAGATGATTTCCCTGATCAGCTCAAAACGCTATTATGGTACTTAACCAATAAGTACTTGATAGCCATTGAAATTCCCACCAGAAGATTCATTGCCAATCTCACCAGGATATTCATGCTCGGAAGAAACGTCGAAAAAGAATGTGATAGAAATCTTTTAGATTTTCTAAAGCGGTTCTATCATCCTACATGCCGGAGACGGGACTTAGAAAAAGAACTAAGAACCATGACACCGAATCCGAAGTTCACACCATCTTGTTTTTCGACGTCCATGGAATTTTTTTAGAAATAATGGCGGTATTCTCGATGCACCACTCGAAATAGGAACCACAGCCTATAAACCTCACTCGAACAACCGAGAAGCCGGGATTCACAAATCTTATCCAAGATCTTAGATCCGTGAACATGAATACCGAGAACTTCAGAGAATTCTATGCCAAGAAAACAAGACCATTCCTGCAGATATCTGGAATAATGTACCCACTACGTGGGATCATTATGACCTAGCACCTGGAGCTAAGGACGCACTCGAGCAATACAAACAAGCGGCATCGTCCCAAGAGCATGAAATGACAAATGAAGATGACATTGTCCAGTCCACTCAAGACCCCTATGCACGCTTTGGAGGTCCTTTGTCCCAGAATCCCTACGAACAGGGACCTTCGTCCTCATCCCAACATATGGACACAACCTACTATGCACAGCCCTCCAACTGGCCTCAGCCAAGCTTTCCTGACAACACTACTGATTGGGCAGCAGAAGAAGCATCTCATTGGGCTCATGAAGCATCCTCATCTCAAAGGATGAACCAGATTCTTTCACCTCAAGACCTTGAAGCCCTCCAGCAGAAATATGAAGCACATCTCCTAGAAGACAGTTCAGATGGCAACTCAGTATGTAGCTACAATGCTCGTGACGGACGAGATCGTTGAAATCCGTACAATTTCACTGTAGCAAAGTACTGTTCACTTTTACTGTAGCACTAGGCTAGGGAATGTACTGTTCACAGTACAGTTACTATTCATAGTGTGCGAATAATTCCCTCCCGAAGAGCTTTCGGTGCCTCTGTTTGTTTCTGGACCCGTGAGTTGGTCCCTGTGTGTCCTTGTTTACCTTTATTTGCCTATTTAAGGCATGGTTGTTGTATCGTTTTGGGCAGAGTCCCCTAAAGTAAAGAGTGTGCTTTGTGAAAACCCTCTATGGCTTTCTAAATCTCTCTTCTTCTCCAGCCTGGTAGGATCCTTCGAGAAATGCAGCTTGGGTAGATTAGAAACGTTTCCATCCTGGCATCTTCTGAGTGTCTCTAGGCTCTGGATTAAAGGGTTGAGTGGTTTTCTGCTAAAAGGCTGTCCCTGAAGGGCTTGAACGAGTGGTTCGCCCAATGTGGGATGCATACCTGCAGGAAATTTACTCTCCTTCCCTGATCCTAAGTCTAGGTCCATTCATTGGTATCGCAAAATATACTGAAATCGACATGAGGCCACTTGATTTTAGGCGTAACCTGCATGGGACCCGCAACTATCAAAGGATGAGATCAAGTGGGCTAATAGGATTTCGGTGCACCTGAGAAGTTTCCTAAATAGTGATGATTGGACGTAGAGGATATTGAGTGTTGGCTAAAGCATGACGTTGGTAGGATTGGGCAAATGGTTAGAGAGAGCATAGTTTTGTTTTTTTCCTTTTTTATTCGCGGGCTAGAATCTAAGATAGTTGAACTCAATGAAACTTTTAGAAGTAATTGTGTTCAAATCGGTTCTAATTACACAAAGAAACTTTAAGACTTTGAGCTAGAATATTTAACGAGGTCCAATTGAGATTTTGTTACATTCAATGGTATAAATCTAAATAGGATCCCTCCCGAAGGTCAACTAATATCCTTTTCTCAAACCAAGATCCGACCAAATTTTCATCCGATTTCAGTTTTTATGCTTTAGCTCTTTATTCAAACAAATTCAAGGCAATATAGATCGCAAAAGGGCCACAAAAAGAGAACATTTCTATACATGAAAAAATGCATATACAAAAAACCCGATTAAGAAGATTACCCGAGATAAAATGCATGGGTCTGATTAATCTGATGGGTGGGACTGAGAAAGAGAAGGTCGATTGGAGACCCTAGGACGTGGCTGAGCGAAAGAAATGAAGTTTGATTTGAGTGATGACGATGAAGGAGAGGGGGAAGGTGAGAGGATGGTAGTGAGGAGGGAACGGTAAAGTAAAGGCAAGAGAGGCCAGCTTGATTGGACACATTTGCTTGTGAATGAATTGCTTTCGTTGGCAAAAAGTCAAATCTCTCGGTCCAGCAGTTGGGCATTTTACAGGGCATTGGACAGCCGAGAAAAACAAGACTCTTGTTTTGACTGAGAGAACAAGGACAAAACCACTCAGCGCCCTTCCATTTGGGTCGCAAGAAGGAGACATGCTAGTTGGCGGTGGCGGTGGTGGTGGAGCCAGTTGTCAAGAATGGGCGTGTTAGCTGAAGTGCGAGTCCTCATTTTTTATTGGTTAGTTAGCTCTTTTGAGCATGCCGTGCCATTTATCTCATGTCCAAGTTTCGATGTCTATCATTAATTGACATGAAGTTTCCTGAGAATTCTAGACATTGTTAATAGTTGTTGCTACGGTAGATCCACGGTGATGTTAGAGATATGTATATATCTTTTAGTTATATTTAGGATATTTCCTCTAATTTTCTTTATCTATGTTAATTGTGCATACCTAATTTGTTTTCCTTATATAGTCATCTATTAAACCCTATAAATAAACTCTCCAAGTACTATTTCCTATAAGTCAAACTATATACGAAGTTCCTCAAATCTGTCTTCTACATTATTATTTTGGGTTAATACCATGAAAATGTCCAAACTAATACGCCTAAAATAAATTTATTCTAAACTATTTTTTTTACCATTAAAAACCGCAAAATTGCACACTTATGACAAATTTATCTCAAACTAATTTTTTTACCATAAAAAACTCTAAATTTATATATTTATGATAAATTCACTCTTCATTAGTTTTCATTGAATTAGAGTAATACCATGAAAAACCACAAATTAATATATTTGTGACAAATGAAGGGTAAGATCTCAAGCTGGTACACCCATCAATTTTTTTTTTTTTTTTTTTTATACCTAGAGAACCATGTACAACCGGCAGCCAACGGGTAAACCCTGGAGTGACGCTAGTGGAGGACCCACCACCCCGATGTCTCGCTTAAGATCTCATACGTCCTGTGGATTTGAACCCCTCCATCCTCGGTAGATGTCATGGGGGCTCTTATCTAGCTAGGCCACTGTAGGCAATGGTTACACCCATCAATTGTTGTATATCATTTAACTCAATATTTTGATGGTTAAATTTAACGAAAACTAATTGATGATAAATTTGTTACTGTTGGAGAAATCTTTCCAGAATATTTTGAAGCTGACAAAACGTTTCTTTCAGTCTAAGTCTGGATGTTTGGAGACCGTCAGTTTAAAGTCTGAAGACTTTGTACTCTCAAGACCCAAGACTCAAGACCCAAGACTCAAGACTCAAGACTCAAGACTCAAGACTTAAGTCTATTCTCACTGACAGTCTTTCTAATCCAGTGACGAAGGAAATCCAAAGCCAAGGTATATGGTTGAGGATTCGATCCTATCCTCTCGGAATAGATTCTTTGGTTGGATAATCATTTCGGATTCTTTGATTCTTATCTAAGATCGATTGAAGATTCGATGGTCGATGAAATAATCTTGGAATGTTCTATTCTTGGAAACCAAGATCCCGATTGTATGGGCGAACGGGATTGATGGGCTATCATCGATTCCTTAAATAGCTCGGATGATCTTCTTGATTGATTCCGTCCAACGGGTAGATTGGAGGAATTCCTTTGGTAAGTGCCAACGGCTATGATGGCATAAAGGAGTATAAAAGGAAGACGTTCTAGTTGTTTTAAGTGTGTGATCGATAGAGAAATTCCGAGTCCGAAGAACCTTGATTGTTAGTCGAGACGGTTCGAGCGAAATTGTATACGAGAGAGTGTTTGTACTTGGCGAGACCTTGAGTGAGTGTGGTAGATCATCTACACCAAGAAATCAAGGAAGATCATCACCGTAACATCTCTTTGTTCATAGTGGAATCCAGCCAACTTGGCTGTCAGTGCAGAAGAGTGGACGTAGGCTTGGATCAAGCCGAACCACTATAAACCGCGTGTTTAATTCTCTCTTTCCCTTACTCAATCTCTCGATTGATTTTTAATTCTTCAACTGTCTAAGTATTGCGCAAGTATACAGAAATTATCAAGAAAATCTTTGTATACCTATTCACCCCCTCTAGGTACTCATACTAGCAATATCAATTGGTATCAGAGCCCGTGTTCTTACTTTGTTTGAAGTGTTTTACTTCAGAGTAAAAGATCCATGGCTAGTATGCTAGCACCGGGGCTGATGGAAGGGCAAAGCAATACCAGACCACCCTACTTTGACGGAAAGGATTACAACATCCGGAAGAACAAGATGAAAGCTTTCCTACGATCCAAGGATCCTCCGGAATGGGATGTTGTGGAAAGAGGAATCACTCCGCCGTGGCATCGGTCTACGAAAGAGGGAAAGAAACTGTTGAAGCCAGCGGAATGCCTCGGGAAGAAATAAACAAGAGACAAGCACTCGATGCAAAAGCAATTTACTCTTTATATTGTGCCTTGTCTCCAACTCGAATATAACAGAATATCTTCTTGTGTTACAGCAAAAGAAGTATGGGATAGATTACATATCACCTATGAAGGAACAGATCGAGTGAAGGAGACTAGAATCAATATTCTCCTCGGTCAATATGAAGCCTTCAAAATGAAACCAGGAGAATCAGAATCGACATGTTTAGTCGTTTTACGAGATATTGTCAATGGTCTTGAGAACCAAGGACAAAAAATTTCTGATCCCATGAAGGTGAACAAGCTTGCGTGGACTCTCCAAGGATTGGAATCATATAAAGACTTCAATAAGAGAGACGCAAAGAATCATGCCATTATCTGTAGACGAGCTAATTGGAACTCTTCAGTCTTACGAAGTGGAACGAATTAATGAAGACGAAGATCCAAGAGGTAAGAAATCTATTGCATTAAAATCAAATGATGACTCTGATGATGCAGATTCTGAAGATGATATGGACGATGAGGAGCTCGCCCTCATGATAAGAAGATTCAGAAAACTGAATAGAAAAGGCAGAAGGTTCAACCCAAAGAAACAAAGTTTTCAGAGACAGCAGACCAAGTCTGTTGATGATGAGGAACCAAACAAAGATGTAGTTTGCTTCGAATGTAAAAAGAAGGGACACATCAGACCCAACTGTCCTCTTCTGAAAAAGAAAAGAGGAAAAGCTGAGAAGTTTCGAAAGGCTCTCAAAGCCGAAACCTGGAGTGATACAGAATGTGAAGAGAGTGATAATGAATATGCCAACATATGTTTGATGGCACATTCGGACTCGACTTCAGTTCTGGATCGACTCAAACGATGAATTTGAGGTAAGTGATTTTAAAATTCCTGTCAAAGTCTCTAAATATATTGATGAACTGTGTTTCAGTCTTAAGACTTCTCTCAAAAGGATTTCCGAACTTAAAAAGGAAAACTCAATTCTAAAACAAAAGGAAGTTATTTTAGAAGAAATAGTTAAAAGTCTAGACCTAAATGTTCCTGCTCTTAAAGAAAAAGAAGATGATCTTTTGAAAGAAAATTTTTTTCTTAAAAACGGACTTATCAAATATTTCAAAGAAGTTTTCGATAGGATCCGAAAAGCTTGAAAAAGTTCTTTCAGTTCAAAGACCTTACTTCAATAAGTCTGGTTTAGGCATGACAGCGGAAACAATTCCCTTGATTGATTTTCCTAAAGTTAAAGAAAGAATTAAGAAAAGACCGTCGAGAGAGGCTTACAAAAATCATTTCAAGAAAGTTTTTGTAAAGTCTGTTGGTCGAAATGCTCTAAGGTGCTCAAAATGTAACAGTAAGGATCACTTTGAAAAAGAATGTCCTATGGTTTGGAAACCTGTTAAGAAAGTATTGCCTAATAATGCTTATCCTACTAACATCAAAGGACCCAAGAAAATTTGGGTACCAAAGAAAGCTTGAGACTCTCTTTTGAATGCAGGTCTCCGTCAAGAAAAAGATAAAATGGTATCTTGACAGCGGATGCTCAAGACACATGACAGGAGACTCAAAATGCTTCGTAAAGCTTGTTCAAGTAAACGGCGGAAATGTTTCATTTGGAGGAAACGGCAAAGGAAGCATCGTGGGATTTGGAACTGTGAAAATTGGAAATCTCACAATAAGCAATGTTTCTCTAGTAGAATGACTCAACTATAACCTTCTCAAACATTAGCCAACCGTGTGATACCGGTTTCAAGATCTCCTTCCAAGAAGGAATTTGCTATGGAATTAGTAAAGACTCTCTTGAGTCTTTTATGGGTCGAAGACATGGAAACATCTACCTCTTAGACATGAAATTGAATAAATCTCAATGTCTAATTTCAATCCAAGATGAAGCAAGCATATGGCACAGAAAGCTTGGCCATGTCAATATGAAGCAATTAGCCAAAATCTCATCAAAGCAGCTTGTTCGAGGTCTACCCAAATTACCATATCAAAAGTCTGATTCATGCACTCCATGCATTCTGGGAAAGCAGGTAAGAAATTCATTTAAGCCAATAAATCATGTCTCCACTAATCATGTACTACAGTTGCTGCATATGGATCTCTTCGGACCAACCAGAACTCAGAGTATTGGAGTTTGAAGAAAGATCAGATGAAGGCATCTTCCTTGGATATTCTACATCAAGCAAAGCCTACAGAGTCTATAACAAGAAGAGCCAGTCTGTGGAGGAGTCAATGAACGTCAAATTTCAAGACTCTACGCAAGATGAATCCAGTCAGACTCAAAATGAAGAGTCTGAACCTGCTCTAGACCTTCCAAAGTCTTCAACTCAAGAAGCACCTCAGACTCTGGAAGTCCAACATCAAGAAGCTCATGAAGATTCAAATAAAGAAAGAGATCATCAACCAAGCAAATCAACCAGTAACTGGAAGCATAAATCCAGTCATCCTAAAGATCTCATTATCGGTGAAATTAATGAAGGAATTCGCACCGAGACCCAAAAAATGTGAAGAGTCTAGTCTTTGTGGCTCTCATTTCTGAAATTGAACCAAAAAGCATAGAAGAAGCTTTATCGATGAAAGCTGGATCGAAGCTATGCAAGAGGAGCTCGACAGTTCAACATTAATGATGTCTCGGGAATTGACATCTAAACTAAAAGGTAAAAGTTATTGGAGCCAAATGGGTATTCAGGAACAAGATGAATGAAGAAGGAAAAGTCGTACGAAATAAAGCAAGACTCGTGGCCAAGGGATATACGCAAGAAGAAGGAATAGACTATGATGAGACTTACGCTCCTGTAGCAAGGTTAGAAGCTATTCGTTTATTACTTGCGTTTGCTTGTTACAAAAATTTCAGGTTATTCCAAATGGACGTCAAAAGTGCTTTCCTAAATGGATTTATCCAAGAGGAAGTTTATGTGGAACAACCGCCTGGATTTGAAGACCCAAAGAAGCCAGACTCAGTCTTCAGACTGAAAAAGGCTCTGTATGGTCTAAAGCAGGCACCTCGAGCTTGGTACGACAGACTAAGCAAGTTCTTATTACAGAACGGCTTTGTTAAAGGATGAGTTTGAAATGAGTATGATGGGAGAATTAACATTCTTTCTTGGCCTTCAAATAAAGCAATTGAAGGAAGAAACTTTTATCTTCCAAGAAAAATATGCTAATGATCTTGTCAAAAGATTTGGATTGGAAAATTGCAAGAAGACTGACATACCTATGTCAAGTTCCTTGAAGATAGACAAAGATGAAGAATGGAAGAAAGTTGATCAAAAGCTGTATAGAAGCATGATCGGTTCACTTCTTTATCTTTCGCTTCTAGACCGATATTTTGTTGAGTGTTTGCATATGTGCTAGGTTTCAATCAGATCCTAGAGAATCACATCTCATTGCCGTGAAACGTATTATCAAATACGTTGCTTCATCTTCAAGCATCGGTCTTTGGTATCCAAAGAGGGAGACTTTAATCTTCTAGGATACTCGGATGCGAGATCTGGCCGGTTGCAGAGTCGATAGAAAGAGCACTTCCGGAACTTGTCAACTGCTTGGAAACAGGACAGTGTCTTGGTTTTCAAGGAAGCAAAGCACTGTAGCTCTCTCAACGACAGAAGCAGAGTATGTTGCTCTTGGAAGCTGCTGTTCGCAAATTCTATGGATAAAACAACAGCTACAAGACTTTGGCATTGAAGACTCATGCACAGAAATCAAATGTGACAACACCAGTGCGATCAATCTCACCAAAAATCCAATCCTTCATTCAAGAGCAAAGCATATTGAGATTCGACATCACTTCATTAGAGATCATATTCAAAATGGAGAAATCTCAATTCAATTTGTTGATTCAAAGAGTCAACTAGCGGATATATTCACAAAGCCCTTGGAGAAAAATCAATTCGACCTTATCCGCTCAAGACTCAACATTTTGAAGCTTGAAGAAGTTAAAGTCTAGAGACTCACCAACTCTAAGACTCTGATCTCTCAGACTTTAAATCATGAGACTCAAACATTCATGGCTAAAGACTGTAAGTTGCTATTTTATCTCGAAAAGGTACGATCTTTCATTCAGATATAATTTGTGTGAAATTTGAAAACTTGTCTTTTTTAAGGAATTAATTTTTGGCAGTTATTGATTTTGAAAAGAAGTGTTCGTACACTTTCCTTGTACCGATTAAACTTCTCTTTTCAAATCCGAGGTATATATATATATACAGTTTCTCTTCGCACAATCTTCAAAACCCTAAAAGGCACTCTCCTCCCGATACTGTTTTTCTACTCCTTGTTCGTTGTCGAGAAAGTGGTCATTTTTCTTGGGAAAAGCAAGTGAAGGAATCTTCCAATAGACAAAGAAAGATGTCGTCTTCGAGGAAATCATCAAGAATCGCAAGCAGGGGACCACAAAGAATGGAGAAGGGACCGACTCACTTCGATCTTACTGAGGAAGAAGACTTATCAAGTCAGCGACAAAGTCCGATTCGTTCTCCTCCACGTCATTCAACGTCTCCTGCCCCACAAGGTGCAAGTCAAAATCTGGAAGAAGAGATAATCGAGGAAGCCGACCCAGTAAGAGTCCAAAAACCCTCCTTTATCTATAAGCTTTATCGTGCGTTGAAAAGCTCCGGTTCTTCATTAAAATATATAGATGACTTCCTTAAGGACAAAAATTATGGGAATGAGTATCTTTTTCTGCGGAAAATGGAAGAATTGGGAGTTGCTCCGAAAGGAAGGGCAGAGGAGGCACTTGCGAACATTCCAAGTGATCCTCGTGTGCCAGGATAGAATCTGATTGACGGGAACGATGATGACAAAATGTTCCTTGAATTTAAACCTAGAATGGGTGTGGCAGCAAAGGTGAAAGGAAATCGGTTGGATTTGTTTAAATCCAAGGATCAGGAAAAAGTGTATTTCAGGCTATTGAAAAGAGGGGTGATAAACCCTAGAAGTGTCGATTTTGACTTCCTGGACACCATCAACGTGAACTTAAGAGAAAAGTTGAATTTACTTCAACTTGAGACTTTTTTCTCTGACTCTACGGATGGGTATGCTCAACTGACCGCTTATTTCTATTCAAATCTTAGCTTTTTGGATGCGAATAGAATTTCATTCAGTGTTCGAGACCAAGTCTACGTGGTAGATGTAAATATGTTGGCGGACATAGTTGGAGTTGAACGGGGACGCTATCTCCCAATCAAAGTCTCACCGCTCGTACTACTCGGATCTTGTCAAAGATAGGGACGTAGAGAAGAAAATTACCTATTCAGAATGAATGCCATCAACATTGTGCTTCATAAGATTGTGATCAACTGTCTCGGACCAAGTCTACGTCAAAGACTTCGTGTCTCTTTCGAAGCAAAGTTGATGTATGCGATCAACTCGGGACGGAAGTTTTCTCTCCCGCACACTATTCTCTTCCATATGTACGAGCAATGTCAAAAGACAAAGGACAATTGCCTTATCCGGTGCGGTGACCAAGATCTTCGACATCCGAACATTAAACGCCACACACTTTTTGTGTTCGACCGTGTGATAAGATGGTGGTTGGTTTGAAAATGTTAATGAAGATGCGTACGCAAGAACTGTCCAAGGCAATGGAGAAATTCAGGGTGAAATCTCCGAGTTCGGTCCGCCTCAAAAGGAAAGGAAAGGAGGCCATTGGTGCTCCATCGAAAAAGAAGAAAAGAACTCTTATCCTGGAGGACGAAGATGAAGATGAAGATGATGAAGATCCCACTATCCAAGCTCTGACAATAACCAGACGTTCTGTGTCTCATCCGACAAAACTTCAGCAGAGCAGAGAAGAAGAAAAGCAGAACAGAGAAGAAGAAGAACAGAGAGAGAAGGAGAAAGAAGATGAAAAAGAAGGAGAAGAAGAAAAAGAAAAGTCTGCTGATGAATCTGGAGAGAAGGGAAATCAAGAGCATGATCATCACTCTTCCCCTTTCGATGTCCTAGAGACGGGGGAGTTAGCGAGCAAGAGAGGTCTACACCTTATGCTTTGCTGTCGGTGAAGATCTAAGACAATCTCCGAAGACCCGGAAGAAGTTCGGGTCTCTCAATTGCCGAAGAAGGTGATATGTCGATTCCAAATCGCGGACCATACGAAGCGTCATCGTACGCATACACACCATCCGAGAAAGCCAATGCCGTACACGAGACGGATAATTCTGCAGATTTTCGTAGCATCATGAATATTCTTACGGAAATGCGCAGCCGGATATATGTTCGGATCGTGAAATCCAAGCTTTGAAGAATCTTTGGACAAGCATCTTCGAGTCTCCGGAGGATAAATTCAAAGACCTCGCTCGCAACTTCAAGCCAATGCTAAGGGAGAAGAGGTAGCTCATCTGAGAGAAGACCTGAAGAAGCTCGAAGGAGTAGTCCAGTCCATTGGGGATTTCCAGATCGTGCGCATTCCCAAGAAGACATGACTCCTTTCTCACCCTTTTCAATGCTGACAAAAAGGGGGAGAACCAATTTGAACCAACATCTTTTAAAAAACTTTGACTTTTGTGGTTATGTTTATTTTTGAGTATGACTTGAGAACTTGAACTTGGGTGTGAACTTGACTGAATTGACTGTGGATTATGATGCTTGACTGGTTGCATTTATTCAAGTGTTGTTATATGGTGTTTCTCATGAAAGACTAACCAATTTTCGTGGATGCGAGTCGGTTGTTTTATTAATCTTTATGAGTTAGCCATATTGCTTGAGAAATGTTTTGCGGTCAAAGTTGTTCAAATCTTCAAGAAAGTTTTGTCACCATCAAAAAGGGGGAGATTGTTGGAGAAATCTTTCCAGAATATTTTGAAGCTGACAAAACGTTTCTTTCAGTCTAAGTCTGGATGTTTGGAGACCGTCAGTTTAAAGTCTGAAGACTTTGTACTCTCAAGACCCAAGACTCAAGACCCAAGACTCAAGACTCAAGACTCAAGACTCAAGACTCAAGTCTATTCTCACTGACAGTCTTTCTAATCCAGTGACGAAGGAAATCCAAAGCCAAGGTATATGGTTGAGGATTCGATCCTATCCTCTGGAATAGATTCTTTGGTTGGATAATCATTTCGGATTCTTTGATTCTTATCTAAGATCGATTGAAGATCCGATGGTCGATGAAATAATCTTGGAATGTTCTATTCTTGGAAACCAAGATCCTGATTGTATGGGCGAACAAGATTGATGGGCTATCATCGATTCCTTAAATAGCTCGGATGATCTTCTTGATTGATTCCGTCCAACGGGTAGATTGGAGGAATTCCTTTGGTAAGTGCCAACGGCTATGATGGCATAAAGGAGTATAAAAGGAAGACGTTCTAGTTGTTTTAAGTGTGTGATCGATAGAGAAATTCCATAGTCTGAAGAACCTTGATTGTTAGTCGAGACAGTTCGAGCGAAATTGTATACAGAGAGTGTTTGTACTTGGCGAGACCTTGAGTGAGTGTGGTAGATCATCTACACCAAGAAATCAAGGAAGATCATCACCGTAACATCTCTTTGTTCATAATGGAATCCAGCCAACTTGGCTGTCGGTGCGTAAGAGTGGACGTAGGCTTGGATCAAGCCGAACCACTATAAACCGCGTGTTTAATTCTCTATTTCCCTTACTCAGTCTCTCGATTGATTTTTAATTCTTCAACTGTCTAAGTATTGCGCAAGTATACAGAAATTATCAAGAAAATCTTTGTATACCTATTCACCCCCCTCTAGGTACTCATACTAGCAATATCAGTTACATGTGTATCAGTTTGGAGTTTTAGTGTCAAACAAGTACTTTAAAGTAAATTTGTTACAGATATATTAGTTTGGAGCTTTTTTTTTTCTTTTGTGTTTTTAACTTGGTATCAAAACCAATTTGTTAAGACAACCCTACTACATTAGGTGCACTTTGCACAGATGCACCCATGCTCCACTAGCACCCCAATGCACACCCAAATAAATCATCCATCCTTATTGCTCAACAATCAATAGTGTTCATTTCGTGCACACAAATCTAATATGAGGAAGCACTTAATCCAATCCATTCCACAATGATCATGTTTTGACACCAACCGTGCTGGTTGCTTTGCCTAGTTGAGCCTTTATCATAGAGGTGACTTTTTCTTTAATGCTAGCCGTAGAGGTTGCATTGCTCAATAACTAATTTTCGAAACCAATCGTATAAGCCACTTGATGTTACAACACTAGTTGTATAGGCCGTGTCGCTCACTTACTATTTTGCAAGCGGGCCGCATTGGTGACTAGCATTTTGCCCTCCAATTCTCGACCTTTCATGCGTCATTACAGCACCATTAGACTTGCCGCCCTCAAACTAGTTGGATTTGTGAGTTTCGCTGCAAACAACATCAGAAACCACCACATCCGCCACATCTCAGCTGTTGTAAGCGGTTTGATTTGATTTCAAACTCAAGTTGACCCAGTCACTATGAGTTTGAGAAACGATTTTAGAGATATGTAGATGTTTTCTAGTGATATTTAGGATATTTCCTCTAATTTTCTATCTCTATTTTAGTCATACATATCTAATTTAATTTCCTTACACAATCAAATATCAAAGCTAATATATGAGCTCTCTATATATTCTTTTCTAGACATCAAACTATATACAAAAATTCCTTAAATCTATATTCTACATTATTATTTCTTGACTGGTGAATTGAAGGAGTCTGATACAATGACGGGCTTCATCCAGCGATTAATGTAAGTGACTAGTTGCTTAACTCATGGTATGATAGAAGCTCCTCCCTCAAGTGTAGTTAAGTATATGATTAATTTACATGCAAATAAGAAATCTGCGGTGGTCAAGCCACATTTGTAACAAATGACTCGATTCAGATCTTTGTCTCCCTTGGGGTTTGTGAGGAGCATCGCACCTTGTCGTTTAGAAACCATATATAACAACTTTAACTATTTCCACGACGATGAGCACCTAATAGCAATAATTTGAATAAAAGATAAAGTCATGATCATTTGGGGTTATTATTAAGTTAAGTAACGTTCGTGTTATATGCAGCATTTCCACTTAGAAAGGTGAGAGTTCCAATCCCATGTGCCTTTTGCCATAACCAATGACTTTCGCCAGTATCAATAATGGATTTCTCACGCTCCCTCGACCTAAGCCCCTCCATCTGTTCCCCCAAAAACTAAATCGGTATTAGAGCATACATTCACTACGTAATGGTCTTTTGTTCCACAAATGGTGTAATTAGCCCGGTCGGTTTATTGAATTGTGTGAGTGAAGAGCTGAACTCCTCAGATTAAGCGTGGATTTAGTCCGGTTGCTCTGCAATGGCTCATATAATTGTAGCAAATAAAAGTGGTTTGCCTTTTTCATTAACTATAATGACAATAATATGGAGCGACTACAAAACCAATAAAAGAATGAATGAATTAATCTGGTAGCCTAAATCATCGTTTCTATCTGTCGCCAATTCCCTCACACCAGAGTCGAACACGACGACGTGGACGGATCGTAGAGAGCCGGGACCAGGTACTTTCTCCCGTTCACGCCGTGCGCGTTGTAGCTCGCCCTCGTCGCCTCATCCACCAGCAAGTTCCCAGCGTAGCCCGGGTACGCCCCGTTACCGTAGATCCCCGTGCACGCCGATGCCGCCTCCAGCGACGCCCCCGCCTCACCCTGGTAGTACCCGTTCGAGAACGGGTTCGTGGCGGTCCCGGCGAGGAGGCCTGCCAGGTTGATCACCATCCCGTCGACGCCGACGTCCCCGTTGGGCGCCACCAGCGGCGGGCTCTGCGGCCCGTACTGGGGCTGGTGGAAGGGCCACGCGCACTGCCCCGGGCACTGCGTCTCCGAGTTGCCCACCCAGATGTACGCGAACCTGGAGCTCCTGCCTTTGACCTTGACGGAACCGACGGCGGAGTCGTGGGAACCACACCGGCTCATGCAGAATCCCTCGACGGCCACGTCGGAGGAGGTGAGCACGACGTTGATGGCGTTCCGCTGTTCGCCCCGGGACGCGAGCTCGACGAGGTGCTTGCTCGTGAGGGACTTCCCGAGGGAGTAGCTCTCGTCGAGGACTTGCCTCCCGAGCGAGAGCGTGAGGGAAGGAGTGCGCCTCTTGGAGGAGGAGAGGTGGTAGTACTTGTCGACCGTCTTCCACCACTGAGAGACGGATGGAGGGGCCTGAGCCAAAGAAGGGTCGGAAGAGAGGGAGGTGACGAAGTCGGAGACGATGGTGCGCTGGGAGGGCTTGAAGCGGCCGTACCAGATGAGGTTGACGGAGATCTTGCCGGAGAGGAGAGGGCCATTGTGGTACTTCATGGGCGGGGACTGGTCTTGGACCAGCTCGGCCAGCCTCCTGGTGGCGGAGGCCATCTGGAGGAGGCAGAGGGCGAGGAAGAGCTTTGGAAGAGCTGTGTTAGAAGCGAAGAAGGATGCCATTGTGGCTGAGTTTTGGGCTGAGACTGAGGAAAGAGGAAAGGTGAAAGCAGAGGTAGCTTCTCGCTTTGTTTAAGATGTGGGTTGTGTCGAAGGGCGGAGGAGTATTTATACAAGGGTGGGATGAGGCTGATGCTTTGATTATTTTATTTTACGACTATATATTATAATATAATAATTTATATGAAGTGGGGAACGTAGTAGTGGGGTTAAAGCGCCGGAACCTGCCTGGAAAGAGACAAACGGAGGGCAGCTCATGATGGTCTTGAAAGTCCCAGTTGCAACTTCACCAGCAAGCTTGACAAAAGACCACTGGTGCCCGACTACGCGTACAGTCATCATTTACGCTCTCAAGACAGCTTTTTAGGTAACCAATCACAAATAAATGATAATGCTTAATGTACCTATTGCAATTGATGTTTTGAACAAAATAATTTATATCGAATTTTTTTTTCTTTCTAAAATCACATTATTAGAAAGCCTTAATTAAAAACTTAAATTGATAGGTAGAAGGATAACACATGTATATATATATCAATTTCACTATCAAATGGTATGACATATTTTTATCTCTTAACATCTCTCATGTTTAAATTGACCAGAAAATTTTGATTAATGGAAGTGGACATGGGCGCAAAAGGAGCGGAACCTGTCTTTGCGTTGGGACTCTATGTTGGAATTCAGGCTAAATATGATAATCCCTTTTTTGCGAGCTGTTAGCTGAAATTCAAACAGCAAGTGAGCAATGCAATCCAGCTTACCTTTGACAAAAAAAAAAAAAAACCATCTTAGCTACAGTTGAATGGACGAAACTGACCTTACACCGATCTTTCTCGTTAGCCTCGGAGAAGGGCGGTAGGGCTTTTTCAAAAATTTTATTGAAAAAAACGAAACGCTATTCTCTAATTATTTTTATGGCCATGGACATTTTCTTGATTAACATGCATCCAATATAATTAATAGAAGTGGCTCGGTTTGTGATGCAGTTAAGGGATGGTCGGCGGGGCGGCAAGAATAAGTCATAAATTTGTGCAGAGGAATGTGGAACTGTGGCGAGAGTAATTGCTAAAAAAAAGTTATATTTATTATATTTATGCTAATTTAATTTTAAAATTTTAAAATTCATCAATTGAATCATGTCACTGATGTGACATTTTATGCAATTTTTATTATTTTTTTTCTAAATTTCTAATTATATTTTTCTCTTCTTTTCTTTTCTTTTCTTTCCGTCCTCCTCCACCGGTCGTCATCGAGCCTTGGAGATGACTAGGGACCAGCCACTAGAGATGATTGGCAAGGTCATAACCTCAGATGTCCCTTGCCAAATTTGGCAAAAGCAAGTCTCGCTTGAAGCGAGCTTGTCCTTGATCGACTCTTGTTGGACTTTGACGAGGGTCCTCACGAATTGTTGCCTTGGGTTTGTCGCCAAACATTGCCAAGGTCCAGCAATTGATAGAGAAAGAATAAAAATAGAGAAATAAAATAAAATATACATAAAGCAAAATTTAGAAACAAAAATAAGCATGAATTATAAAATTTATTCATATCAATGCCAATTATATCACATAATATAACCGACATCCGTATAAACAATTCCTAGTTAAAATGGTTGAATGGATTATGTTGGCAAAATTGGTCAAGTTAAAATGTTTAAGATTGAATCGGTATAGGTATAATAAGTTTAATTTTTATTTCTTTTTGGTAATTTTGGTATTAGAGACGCGGTGGTGGATACAATAGTCGGCTGACTTATGCTTGAAGATATGGCGGCTTTGTCGGCCTCAAATGGCGGTCGATAATATTGGCCCCTGCACGGGACACTCGTGGATTTTGCGCCACGTGGTGGCCTTCGTTTGACCGATGATGCGTATATGGGATGAGTACGGTGAAAGGGATAACGTCATGCGTGGGAATTGTATTGTGTGACCGAAAGTTTAAATTTGTTTTAAAATCATCTTAACTTTAGCGCTAACATATGACAAATCATCCATATAATTTAAAATAGCGACAGAGAGAGAGAGAGAGAGAGAGAGAAGGTTACAAGAGGCGCACAAGTGGGTGGAAATGGTCTCAAAGCAAAAGTATGTATAAGGATAAGCAATTTTAGATTCCACACGAGTTCCATTTAGAATTTGAAACTTTTTGAGAGCTTTTGTGCCATGTTAAACACTTCAGCATGTGTTCGACACTCGATCAACAAATATCGAAAAATCTAACACCTAGTTAACTTTCTCAATACTCTCTAACACATTAGTTTGAAATTCTGACATGCGATTTGAAATTCCAACTAGGGGTGTCAATGGTTTGGTTCGGTTTTGTTTTTTTAAAAATCGAACCAAACCGAACCGTTAGAAAAATCTTCCGAACCGAACCGAAATTTCGGTTCGGTTCGGTTTTTCGATTTTTCAGTTTTCGGTTTTACCTTTGGTTTTCGTTTTTTTTTTTTCCGGTTAAACTTAGATTTCTCCACTTTTATTTGTTGGTTCGGTTCGGTTCGGTTAATTGATAAAAACCGAACCGAACCGAACCGAAAGATCTCGATTTTTAATGAAAACCGAATTTTTCAGTTCGGTTCGGTTCGGTTTTCGGTTTGGTTACTGACACCCCTAATTCCAACATGTAATTCTGATATGCACATGGTTAATTTTAAAAGAATTTCAATAAAAAATATATAAATGTGTAATAATAATAATAATAATAATAATAATAATAATAATAATAATAATAATAATAATAAATGGGAATGAAGAAAAACCATGTCTTTTTTCTTTTCTAACTTTCACTTTCTGTGATATATAATTTACCCTCCAAGTTTATTTGTTTCTCTTCTCTTCAGACATACTCTGACACGCAAGTCTAGAATATAAATTGCTTGTTTTTTCTCCGATTTTTAAAAGTTGAGCATGTCAAATTAAAACAATAAATGATATTGACAAATCGCGGGTTAATATTTTTAGTGTAAATTTATTCTTTGCTCATTTTTATTATTTATTTATTTGTGAATTTGAATCAAATTAATTTAATTAAAATAATCATAAAAATGAAAGATTTTCATGTATAATGTATAATGTGTTCCAATGTATCAGAATTCTCTATTTTTTTGAGAAACGACATGCTGGCATGTTGTATTGTGTGTTGTGTGCCACGTGTTGGTGTCGGTGCTGCTTAAGGAATAAGCTCCTCACTTCTTGGAACCTGTAGGTATATGCTGAAACCTTGAACCTACCTTGTTACATGTTCCAAGCTCGGTTCCAAGTTCTATCTAAGCTCTACCTATTTTATTAATTGAATGCATATAGTGACTTTAATGACCACTACTTATTACTACAATTCATTAATAACAATTTATATTTAGACACACAAAAATATAAAACATTAACAAAATAAAAGTTTTAGACATAAAATGAAAGCTCCACTAGTGGTTTCAAATTATACACTTATCATTGAACACCATGAAACACCCTACGATCAGAGTGAAGACATAGATCAAGAAAATGAAAAAACTAATTCCAAGTTTTATGTACAAGTTCCTAATTCCATCAACCTAGAACTTGGAATCTATCTCTTGAAAGAGGTTCTCTAATTTTTGGAACCCAAAACTTATCATGCATATCTTTGAATCTGAACTGGATAGGTTTCCATCGATTCGGTTCTCAAATTCCAAGTCATACCTTGGAATCATGCTCACCTCTTATGCAAGTGATGGGATGAGACCACTTGATCCTGGGTGTGACCTACATTGCACCCACGTCTTTTAAACGGTGAGATCAAATGGGCTTATATAATTCCGATGCACTAGAGAGTTTTTCGAGGTAGAGGATATTGGGTGTTGGTTGAAGGTTTGTGGCATGGCGTTCTTCTTCTTGTTTTTTGGCAGGGTTAAAATGTTCGTTGGTTGAACTCGAGGGAACTCTTAGAAGTAATTGTGTTCAAGTAGGCTCGAATTATACAAGGAAACTTTGAGACTTCGAGCCCAGAAGAATGTTTAACTGGATCGATGAGCCAATTTACAATTTGTTACGCTCAATAGTTGAAGTCAAAACAGTATCCCCATCAAGGTCAACCTACATCCTATTCCTAAACCAAGATCCAACTGAGTTCTCGGCCAACATCTCTTTTCATGATTCCCATCTTTTATATAACAATCCAAGGCAATAAATCGCCAAAGGCCATAAATTGAATATTTTTTTTTTTTTTTTTTGGTGCTGGAGGAACCGTTACTGGGCCGTTTGCCGTCCACGTAAACCCCCAGGCCCATGGGGCCCCCACTGCTGACCCCACTAGCGATTAAGTCGCGCGTTATGCGTCCGGCAAGTCTCGAACTCCTCCCCTCTCTCGGCATAGGGTACTAAGCCTCAACCAACTCGGCCACCGCGGGCGGTGGTATAAATTGAATATTTTAATACAAATGAACATGCATAAATAAGCCATATTTGGTAACGTTTCTATTTCTCTAAATTTATATTCATTTGTTTCCCGAAACAAAAATAAAAATAAAAATCTGTTTGTTAACGTCAATTAATTTTTATTCCTCAGAATATAAAAGTGGCTGAGGAATAGATTTAGAACAGACACAATAAGTAGAAAAAAGTAACTTCTTGTTCCAGGAACAATTTCTAGAAATAAGTTATTTTCTCTTTTCTTTTTTACTTTTCTCCTTTTCTTCTTATTTGACAGCCACCACCCACCACTGCCACCTGCTATGGTTGCTGTCGGGGCTGATCGCTGTCGTTGTGGCCTGCCGTTGACAACTATCAATGATCGCTAACTTCGGTGCTCGACGGTTAGCCGATCAACAATCGTTGTCGGCTGATCGACAGTCAATTGTGGTGAGCGGGGTCATCAATGATCCAACGGGTGGCGACGGACTAAGGTCAACGGTCGGCAGCGGTAAGAAAGAATAAAAAATAAATAAAAGAAATTCTACATTTAAAAAAAAATTGTGAATCGTACCAAATACATTCATATTTTTTTTTTCATTCCAAGAATATAAATTTTGTATAGTTACCAAATGTGTTCTTTTATTAAGAAATTATTCCAATGAATAGCAATAGAAAAATACTATTTCTAAAAGGAAATTTTTCCTGAAATAGAAACGTTACCAAACATACCCACAATAACCTCTTAAGAATATTACCTAAGGTGGATCACATCGGGTTTGATCAATCTAATGGGTGGGAGTGAGAAAAAGACAGGTCGATGGAAGCCATTAGAATGTCGTTGAGTGATAGAAATGAAGTTAGATCTGAATGATGCCGATGAAGGAAATGGAGATGGTGAGAGGATGACAATAAGGTAAAAGTGGTGATCTAAAGATGAGAGACAACATGATTTGACGCGTTTGCTTGTCAATGAAGCGCTTTCATTAGCAAAAAGTCAGAGCTCTCGGTCCGGCAATTGTGCATTTCATTACAGGGCCTTGGAAAGCTAAAAGAAAAACAAGACTTGTTTTGACTTAGAGGATAAGGACAACCAGTTAGCACCCTTCCTTTTGGGTTGCGAGGAGACGACATGCTAGTTGGTGGTGGTGGTGGAGCTAATCGTCATAAATAGTTCTATTAACTAAGTAGGGGTAAGTATCGGTCCAGGGTTAATCTTGGGCCAACCTTAAATCGGCCCAACTCTGTCGGTCCTAGTTTGGTTTTCAAGAGGACTAAGTCGGTCATTAGTCCTAAGATCTCTAGATCAACACTTTGTGGATGGATTCTTGATCCTTGGAGTTTAGAGTCAATTTAATCCGGACCAATCTTGATTATATATAATATATCTAAATAAAATATATTATATTTATAATATATTATTTATATTTTTTTTTTAATAAAAACTTAAGTCAAACGACGTCATCAGCATTAAAGAGTTCCTCATGGTGTCCTCCTCAAGGAATTGTTCTCTTATGTCTTCTATGTCCTCTTAATCTTCAATTTGCCAAAATTGAAAGATACAACTTCCCGCTTACCGCTCAACTCTCGCCCTACTGAACTTCCCCACTTGCCACTCAACTTCCCATTTTGTTTCATATCTTTATGAGTGGTATTAATTGTTTTTAGTAGGTGAAAAATTTCTATTATTGCCTTATCTTAAATTCGTTGAATATGTAATGACATTTATAGTTTGGTTAGAGAATGTCGCATTATCGATAGACATGTAATTTGAAATGGTAAGTTTACCTTTTTAGGGAATACAAAAAATAAAACAAAAAAATTATCGGTTAATCTCAAGTTAACCCTGGAATTTGACCAAATCCATTGGGTTGGTCCGGTCCTCCGTCCCAAGCTTAATAGGATCAGTCCTCGATCCCAACATTATACAGGTTGGTCCTAGGGTTAGGGAGTGGACCAGCCCAACCCGGACCATGCTCACTCCTATAATTAAGTGTTTATCCACATTTTATGTTTGTTAGCAATGTAGTACTCGTGACTATATCATGTAATTAATGTCCAAACTTTGATATTTATCATCAATCAGTACGAATTTTCTTATGAATTGTGCACATTATTAACGATTGTTTTTATTAGTGGATCAACAATGAATTGAAGGAGTATGATGTAATGACGGGCTTCATCCATGATTAATGTAAGTAACTAAATGCTTAACTTATGGTCAGATACAAGCCCTAACCTCAAGATGAAGTTAAGTATAAGATTAATATATTTGAAAATAAGAAAGTTTGTTGTTGTTAAGCCACATTTGTAATGAATGACTCAATTCACATCTTAAATCGTCCGAAAGGAATATTGGGAATAGCCATACAAGAAAGTGGTCTTTCTGGAGATTATTGTTAATGTTAATTAATGTGTCATTTAATTGGATATTTATAAGTTATGTGAGATTTTGGGACTTTAGAAACTCTCTGAATTAATGAAGGAGTGAGCTAAAATCGTCAGATTAAGAACGGATTAATCCGCTTGCTTTGCAATAGAGAATAAAATTGTAGCAAATAAAAGTGGCTTGCCTTTTCCATTAACTATAATGACCGTAATATACAGCAACAAAAAAACCAATAAACGAATGAATGAATCAGTCCGGTAGCTTAAACGTCATCGTTTCAATCTCTCTCGACTTCCCTCACACCAGCGTCGAACAGGACGCCGTGGACGGATCGTAGAGAGCCGGGACCAGGTACTTTCTCCCGTTCACGCCGTGCGCGTTGTAGCTCGCCCCCGTCGCCTTATCCACAAGCAAGTTCCCAGCGTAGCCGGGGTACGCCCCGTTTCCGTAGATCCCCGTGCACGCGGACGCCGCCTCAAGTGACACCCCCGCCTCGCCCTGGTAGTACCCGTTCGAGAACGGGTTCGTGGCGGTCCCGGCGAGGAGGCCTGCCAGGTTGATCACCATCCCGTCGACGCCGACGTCGCCGTTGGGCGCCAACAGCGGTGGGCTCTGCGGGCCGTACAGGGGCTGGTGGAACGGCCAAGCGCACTGCCCCGGGCACTGCGTCTCCGAGTTGCCCACCCAGATGTACGCGAACCTGGAGCTCCTGCCTTTGACCTTGACGGAACCGACGGCGGAGTCGTGGGAACCACACCGGCTCATGCAGAATCCCTCGACGGCCACGTCGGAGGAGGTGAGCACGACGTTGATGGCGTTCCTCCGCTGTTCGCCCCGGGACGCGAGCTCGACGAGGTGCTTGCTCGTGAGGGACTTCCCGAGGGAGTAGCTCTCGTCGAGGACTTGCCTCCCGAGCGAGAGCGTGAGGGAAGGAGTGCGCCTCTTGGAGGAGGAGAGGTGGTAGTACTTGTCGACCGTCTTCCACCACTGAGAGACGGATGGAGGGGCCTGAGCCAAAGAAGGGTCGGAAGAGAGGGAGGCGACGAAGTCGGAGACGATGGTGCGCTGGGAAGGCTTGAAACGGCCGTACCAGATGAGGTTGACGGAGATCTTGCCGGAGAGGAGAGGGCCATTGTGGTACTTCATGGGCGGGGACTGGTCTTGGACCAGCTCGGCCAGCCTCCTGGTGGCGGAGGCCATCTGGAGGAGGCAGAGGGCGAGGAATAGCTTTGGAAGAGCTGTTTTAGAAGAAGCGAAGAACGATGCCATCGTAGTAGCTGAGTTTTGGGCTGAGACTGAGGAAAGGTGAAAGCTGAGGTAGCTTCTCGCTTTGTTTAAGTTGTGGGTTGCGTTGAAGGGGGAAGGAGTATTTATACAAGGATGGGATAAGGGTGATGCTTCGATTATTTTATTTTACGACTATATATTATAATAATAAATATGAGGGTGGAACGTAGAAGTGGGGTTAAAGTGCCGGAAACTGCCAAGAAAGAGACAAAAGGAGCGCAGCTATGATGGTCTTGAAATTCCCAGTTGTAACTTCACCAGCAAGATTGACAAAACGCCACTAGTGCTCGATTTGCGCGTTCAATCATCATTTCAGTTACGCTTTTAGGACAGCTTTTTATTAGGTGGCCGATGGTATTGGCCCATGCGTGGGCCACACGTGGGTGTTGCGGTACGAGGGGGCCTCGTTTTTTTTTTCCTAGTCAATAGTGGCCTTGGTTGACCGACGATATGCACATGGGATGAGTAGAGTGAGAGGGCTAATGTAAAGCGTGGGGATCGTGGATGCGTTTGAGAATCACTTTTGAGAAAAGTCTTGGGGAAAATATAAAAACTTTTGAGTTAGAGGTGTCTTTCAAAATATAACTGTATTTGGTAAATTGTACTTTGAAAACCTCTTTGTGAAATACTTTGAACAAAATGGTGTTTGGAAAATTACATTTACAAAAGATCTTTGTGAAGAAAAATTTTAAAAAATTGATCAGCAAGGGCAGCAATCGTCGGCGACCTCCGGCGACCCCGGATCTGGGGCAACGAGGTTGCACGACGCTACCTCAACTTTAGGCGACCCACGGATCTAGGGCGACGAGGTCGCACGATGCCACCTCGACCTCTGGTGACCTTGATTCGAGGCGTTGAGGTCGCGGGAGGACCTCGCCACCCTGGATCTGGGTTGCGGCGGGGTCGCGCGACCTCGCCGCCCTTGGATCTGGGGCGGTGAGGTCGCGGGAGGTCACGCAACGCCGCTACGACCCGCATTCGGGGCGGTGAGGTCACGCGACCCAAATCTAGTTGTCGCTCGAGCCTCCGGCACTAGATTCTGGTCGCGACCAGACCTTCAACTCCGGCACCAGATGGGTCACGCAGCCCCGGTGAGCTCCATGCGGAGGTCACAGTGCGGCAAGCAACGGTCGTCGGCGACCGCGTGCGGTTGGCCACCAGATCTGCGACTCGCGAAGGTCGCCCAAATCTCCGACGAGGATTGCCTAGTTCATGGCGTCCCTCTACGCCCGGAGAAGATGAACAATGCTCATACAAGGACACGCACCTGGAAAATCAAAAAATTTGTGAGGATAATTTCAGGAAAAAAAAAAAAAAAAAAAAAAAAAAAAAAAAGAACAGTGCGAGGCATGGGTGTTGACACTTAAATTTTGGCAACCCATTTAATCATTTATTGCATTAAAAAATTAAGGGTTAATTTTATCCTTGAAAAAATAGTCAATTGCATAACATATAGTTTTAGGTGCATTTATGTTTTAATTTGCATTTACATTGGGCCGGTGACAAATGGGTTCAAATTGATGGTTCGAAACTTTAAGTTGATGAGTAAGGCTAAGCCCACGAAGAAAAAGCAAATCGGTCCAAGCCCATATCCTGGAGATATTTTAAGGATTTATCTTTGTGAGATTTCAATTCAAAATCAAATATTACATTTGGAAAAAAAAACAAATATTGCGTTTCGAAAAGAAATCATCATGGATATAGATTTGGAAAATTGAAAAACCCTAATCCGTGCCCTATAAATAGGTAAACATGCATAGGGTTTAAGGGGGGCCACATAATTCCATACACGGCCAGCATTGGGAGAGGACACGACACATTGAGAAAGAACACAAGTCACGGATTGTGTTGCGGTGCTCCATCGTGTTCTGCAGTGCCCTCGCGCGACTGCCCTTCCCATATTGCTGTGGGGGTCATATCTCACACCACCACCAGCTTCCACTACTTTTATCGAGCGTCCCTTGACGTGTATAGCTCGTTGCTCTGCATTCTCCTGTCCAACGCTCCTGCAATCCAACCCGGTGATCCTGTCGCAAAAACCAGCAAGCTCATGCGCACATCGAAGCCTTCCTGATCGTCAAAGATCGTGGGTTGTTTTGGCTTTTGGTCAAAACGGTGAATTTGTCTTCTTCCAATTTTGTCCGGTTTCGCTGAAGCAAAGTAGCGAATTTGTGGTGCTCTGAGTGTAACTGCTGTGCCGAGCTTGTCCAGCGAGCACTAAGCCTCTATTGAGAAGTCCCCACAGTGATTTGTTCCTTCCCTGGCCGAGAATTTACTGGACCAGCAGGCTTTGCCGAGCAACCCGTAATCAGAGTCCCATCGTCGTTCCGCACGTGACACCACCACGGATTCCCTATCGATGAAGCTGCTGCCGCACTGAGACCAAACCGAGGAGATCATCAAGCTATCAAGGGAGTTATTAATTCTCAATAAAAATTCCACTTTTCTTTCTCTATGGTCACGTAAGAGGGGCACCTAAAGAACAAATAAAAAGGGAATAAAAAGATCACTTTCTTTTTCTTTGCAGGCCATTCACTTTCTTTTTCTTCGCACGCCATTCACGTAGGCTGGTGAAGTCTTGCTGCTAGGCTTTCAACGAGGATTTTCTTTCCTTGTAATTTTTGTGTTGCAGGTCATCCCCTTGTCTTTTGGAGAAAGACATGAGAAGCCTTTCCTAAGTGTCGACCCCTGCATGACAACCCGCTAACTGTGGTGCCAGTCACGGACCACCGCTAGCCGCCTCCCACCTCATCATCAACGAGCACACCTTCAAACATCGAGACTTATTTTGGCTTTTGGTCAAAGCGGTGGAAGTTGTCTCATATTGCATGGTGAAATATGGAGACTTAACCGTGAGTTCTTGAGAAAGGAGCATAGGTGAGATTGAGGACAAAAAGGTATTGACTTTAGAGCTCTCGGTGGAGATTATTTGGTCCGACTAAAAGACCAAATATTAATTCGCTACGATCTCCTTTGGCGAGCCACCTTATCGTGAGCGGTTCCCTCGCAAGTGCGTCGCGTCGCAACCACCGCTCGTGAGCCATCATCTGTCTCGAATCATCAAGGCATCACCGTGAGTCCACCATCTCGGTTGCTGTCCAAGCCGAACCACCGTTTGCAGCAAATCGCCGCCACGATCCACCGCTAGTTGTCATCCACCACCCCGTTGCCCGCCGATTGCGATGCCGGTCCGATTGCGCAAGGTCCAAATTTGGAAATCAATATCGGATTAGGTAAAAATTTCATTTTATTCCTAATATTCAGTTTCCTTATTTGAAATATCCGTTGATGCACATGATGGAAATTTCCGATATGCTATGATATCCATAATTTCGAATAGCCTTCTAAATTGGGAAATCTTCCTAATTTCGCAACGTACATATGATTGATGGTCCGATTTCACGCTCGAAATATGACCCGCGATCGTACGGAAAAATCACTAATCCGATCTCACGCTCGAGATACGATTCGTGATTTTATTTTAAAATTGGCCAATCCGATCTCACGCGCGAGATACGATTCGTCAATTTATTTCCCAAAATTAAATGGACATGGATGATATCTTGCTTGATTTGGTGCCATGCTTTCCCGATGTCTCTATTCGATTGCTCCCGTAAAAGGAAAACCCAAAAATATATATTTGAGTTAGATTAGGTTCATGTTAGAATATATTTTGCATGTTTAGAATAGGAAATTTATTTATTTCGAATTTTTGAAAAAATGAAAGAATCCAAAAAAAATGCATTCATTTAGGATGTTAGTTTTTTCTTTAATTTAAGTTGCATGTTAATTATTTGCCAATCTTAATTTCGAATCTTTATTATAAAAGAAAACACAAAAATCATCATGCATATGTCATGTAGAATTAGGACATTCTTTGTACGTCATTGCATATTAGGATAAAATTGCATATTTCATTTTAAGTTTAGATTGATTTTTTAGATAGATTGCATCTTAAGTTAGAGATTGCTAAGTTAAGATTATATCTTAGTTTAAATTAGGGTTTAGCCTGACCTAATCCTTAATACAAATTGAATAGAATCTTAAGCTAGCTAGATAATCCTTGCATTTTTTTTAATTTCGAATTTCATGGAAAATACAAAAGAAATTGTCTTAGAGTAAATCAAATTCATTCTTTAGGATAGATTGCATGCTTATATTTTATTTATGTCATATAGTTTAAGTCATGTTGCCATGTCATATCATTTCATGTTAGATTAGTAGCATGCATTGCATAAAGCATGATTCCCATTAAATAAAGCGAAAACAAAAAAAGAAATTGCGTGTTAATTAGAAATCATATCTTAGGGTTGATGATGTGAATTCTGATCTAACAACGCAGATGCTTTCGTTACTTTGAGGTAAGTTCCTACAATTTATTTATTGCTTTTCTTGGGTGTTAAATTGGTGGTTTGTGTACCCGCATACATGTTAGGAAAATAGACTTAAAATCAATCCAAACTCTTTGCCAAACATTTTTCAAAATTAAAAGAATGGTACCGAAAGGGCATTAGAGAAATCTAGTGTAACCAAGTCCCCGTACCCATAATCTCTGGTTCGTAGGAGTAAAATAATTCTCCCGTTATTTTACTTGGGTTTCTAATCGACCCACTAAAAATAGATTAGTGGCGACTCCTAATTGAAAATCATTGCATGTTAAGAACTTGAATTTAAGTCGCGAATTGGTATGGGCTTGGGAGAGCCCGCGTTAAGTCTAGGCTTAACAATCCATTAGCCAAATCCTAGGTGGTTCACACCCGAAAAAATTGGTCGCGACAATGGGCATGCCGAAAAAGCCAAAAACCCAACACCTGCCTTGAGCTTTCAGCTTCACAAGGCTGGCATTTGGAGAATTGAGGTTCAAAATTTTTTGCCAAATGGGCTGGCATTTGCCTAAGGATCTTTAGGCCTCCAAAGGGCTTTGGAAAGTGGTTCCCAAACGGAGCCTGTATGGTGTGACCGAAATCCTGGGTTTGTTCTAAAATCACTGAACTCTTGCATGAACAGATGACACACTATGCGTACAATTCAAAACTGAGCATGTACAGCAGAAAAAACAAAAAAACCAAGGTCAGGAGAGGCGCATTGGGGGGTGGAAATGCTCTTGGAGCAAAGGCATGCGCATGGAAGTGGTGGAATGAGGCGAGAGGCGGTGGAGCCATTGCAAAGCATGCCAGAATCCACATGAAGCAACTTGATCCTAGGCTTGACCTACATGGGATCCACAGCTTTCGACGGATGAGATCGATAAACTTATAGGATTTCGATGCACCCCATAGTTTTTCTAGGTGGTGATGGTTAGAGACTGGATATTGGTTGTTGGCTAAAGGCTTTGGTGGCATGGCATCGGCAGGCTTGGGTAGATAGACAGAGAAAGCATAGGTTTTTCTTTTGCAAGTAAAAATGTTAGATGGTTGAACTCAAGGAAATTTTCGGAAGTAACCGTGTTCCAATCGGCTCGAATGACACTAAGAAACTTTGTGATTTTGAGCCCAAAAAAGTGTTTAACTCAATCCATAATTAAATTGATATTCTGTTATGCTCAATTGTCAAAATCAAAACATGATTCCTCACCAAAGTCAACTTATATCATTTTCTTGAATCAAAATCCAATTAAGTGTTCGCTTGATTTCACTTTTCATGAATTAGCTTTTCAGTCAGGCAAAGAGTGTATGCCCCGTTAAGAATATTTCTATATAAAATTAAAAAAGTGTATGCCCCGTTAAGAAGATCTCCCAAGATAGAACACACAAGTCTGATCAATCTAATGGGTGGGGATCGGAAAGAGAAGTTCGATTAGAGCCCCTAGGATGTGGTTGAGCGAGAGAAATGAAGTTTGGATTTGATTGATGACGATGAAGAAAAGGGGGAAGGTGAGAGGATGGTAGCAAGGAGAGAGTTGTGAAGATAAGAGATGCCAGAGTGATTTGACGCGTTTGCTCTGAACAAATTGCTATCGTTGTCACAAAGTCGAAGCTCTCATTCCAGCAATTATGCATTTCATTACATGGCATTGGACAACCAAGAGGAAAACATGACTCCTATTTTGACTGACATAACAAGGGCAAAACCAATCGACGCCCTTCTTTTGGGTCACAAGAAGAGGATGTGTTGGTTCAGGAATAATTACCCTAAAAATCCTCAATTTATTACACTTATACCAAATTTAAACTATTCAATAATGATAATTTAATCATAAATTTTAAATAATTTGTCTATATAGACATTTGAACTCATTTTAGACGAAAATTGCTCATGTAGACGACGGTTGTCTTATGTAACATAACTGATGTAGATGTTTATAAATTTTGTAAATTTTTACTTTTTTATTTTATTTTTTTATTTCTTTCATTCTTTCCTAGATTACTCGTCATCTGCTTCTTTCATTGTTCTCCATCTTTGTTGAATGTGGAAGCAAAAAAGCGAACCGCTCTTCTTCTTACTCTATCCTCCATCATTGTTTGAAGATCTCAACCAAGCTGGAAGATCGTGAGCTCCGCCACACATCGACCTTGAGCCCTAGATCTGGAGGGCTCTTGCTCCATCGCGACATGGAGTTGGATTATAAGTCTTTAAAAACGATTTCGGTATTATGATCTATATCTTTTAAACCATTGTGCTCCAATCGACTCGCAATTTCCTTTCTTCTTTTTTTCCCTTTTCCGTGAGTAAATTTCAACTCAATATGTAATACAACTAACGCATGAGTAAATCAACTCATGTTCGAGTTCATCGCTTTCAAGTTGAAGCGCAAAATTCTTAGCGCTTGTATGCAAGTCAATCTGACGCAAAAGCACTCTCTAGCATATTTGCTAGCAAGAAGTCTGCATTTTCCGGTTCGATGCAACCGGATCCAAGATTGAGCCTTGACTTGGTCGAGAAACGAAACTTTTCTTAGAGAAAGAAGAGGATTGAAGATGATGAACAGAAAACACAAAGCAAAAGCAAAAAAAAACAAATATATATAATGAAAAATGACATCATTTCAATTCAATTTGCCCTAGTCATATCGCCGATTGTGCCACGTAGGACGATTGATGTCAATTGGATCACCGTGTTAGTATTTTCCTGTCAAAATTATCTGGAATGACTACATTGATAAACCGAGAACTAAATCGATATAATTGAAATATTTGTGACGGAATTAGTATAAATGCAATAGGTTTTGGACTTTTTTTTGACAATTTTCCCTACCAATTGGTGGTGGTGGTTGAGCTTATTGTAGAGAATGGGCGTGTCACATCTTATGTTGGTGCTCTCTTGAGCATGTCGCGTATCTAATATGCAACTTCAATATCTATCATCAATCCACACGAATTTTCCTATTAATTGTAAACATTGTTAAGGTTTGCTTTTACCAAGAGATCAACGATGAACTAAAGCAGTATGATGTAACAATGGGCTTCATCCAGTGATTAGTACAAGTGACTAAATGCTTTACCTATGGTACGACAAAAGCTCCCACCTCGAGTGTAGTTAATTTATTTGAAAATAAGAAATTTGTTGTTGCCAAGCCACATTTGTAACAATTGACTCAATTCCCATCTAAAATCCCCCAAAAGGAATACTTGGAGAAGTCATATAAGGAGGTGGTCCTCTTCAGGATGAATATTAACTGATGAGTCATTTAAAAGATCAGTTACAGATGATGTGAGATTTTAGAATATTACAATCTCTCTGACTTAAAGAATTAATATACACGTCCATGGTTGCCCATATCTCCCTGCAATACGGTCCTACTAGACGAGTGATCTTTGCCTCCATAGAAGTCATAAGGAGCGTCACACTTCGTCCAAACTCGGCAATCGCTCTTTCCTCAAAATCATATTTGGCCTAATCTATCCTATTTCATGAGGAACCAGCTTCCATAACATTTGTAACAATCTAAGTATCGCTGGGAACCTAAAAGCAATAATTTGTACAAAGCACAAAGTGATAATCATTTGGGATTATTGTCTTATATACGGCATTTTCATTGAGAAAAGTCAGAATTCTCATCCCATGTCCCTTCTGCCATAACCAATGACGAGACCAGCATTAGAAATGGATTTCTCTCACGTCCTCGACTTAAGCTCCTCCGTTGGAGCATACATTCGCAACGCAAATTTTTCTTCTCCAGCAAAGGTGTTATGAGCCCGCGTGATTGATCGATTAGCGCGATTGAAGAGCTAAAATCGTCGAATTAGGAATGGATTAGCTCGCTTGCTTTGCACCAGAGCAAATTGTAGCAAATAAAAGTGGTTTGCCTTTTCTATTAACTATAATTACAGTAATATACAGCAACGAAAAAACCAATAAACGAATGAATTAATCAATCCGGTAGCCTAAACGTCATCGTTTCAATCTGTCTCCACTTCCCTCACACCAGCGTCGAGCAGGACGACGTGGACGGATCGTAGAGAGCCGGGACCAGGTACTTTCTCCCGTTCACGCCGTGCGCGTTGTAGCTCGCCCTCGTCGCCTCATCCACCAGCAAGTTCCCGGCGTAGCCTGGGTACGCCCCATTGCCGTAGATCCCGGTGCACGCCGACGCCGCCTCCAGCGACGCCCCCGCCTCGCTCTGGTAGTACCCGTTTGAGAACGGGTTCGTGGCGGTCCCGGCGAGGAGGCCTGCCAGGTTGATCACCATCCCGTCGACGCCTACGTCGCCGTTGGGCGCCACCAGCGGCGGGCTCTGCGGGCCGTACTGCGGCTGGTGGAACGGCCACGCGCACTGCCCCGGGCACTGCGTCTCCGAGTTGCCCACCCAGATGTAAGGGAACCTGGAGCTCTTGCCGTTGACCTTGACGGAACCGATGGCGGAGTCGTGGGAGCCGCACCGGCTCATGCAGAATCCCTCGACGGCCACGTCGGAGGAGGTGAGCACGACGTTGACGGCGTTCTGCTGCTCGCCCCGGGACGCGAGCTCGACGAGGTGCTTGCTCGTGAGGGACTTCCCGAGGGAGTAGCTCTCGTCGAGGACTTGCCTCCCGAGCGAGAGCGTGAGTGAAGGCGTGGGCCTCTTGGAGGACGAGAGGTGGTAATACTTATCGACCGTCTTCCACCACTGGGAGACGGAAGGAGGGGCGTGAGCCAAAGAAGGGTCGGAGGAGAGGGAGGTGACGAAGTCGGAGACGATGGTACGCTGGGAGGGCTTGAAGCGACCGTACCAGATGAGGTTGACGGAGATCTTGCCGGAGAGGAGAGGGCCATTGTGGTACTTCATGGGCGGGGACTGGTCTTGGACCAGCTCGGCCAGCCTCCTGGTGGCGGAGGCCATCTGGAGGAGGCAGAGGGCGAGGAATAGATTCGGAAGAGCAGTCTTAGAAGTGAAGAAGAAGGATGCCATTGTAGCTGAGTTTTGGCTGAGACTGAGGAAAGAGGAAAGGTGAAAGCTGAGGTAGCTTCTCGCTTTGTTGAAATTGTGGGTTGTGTCGACGCGAGGAGGAGTATTTATACAAGGGTGGGGAGGGGGTGATGCTTCGATTATTTTATTTTACGACTATATAATATAATAATAAATAGATATGAAGTTGGGGAACGTAGAAGTGGGGTTAAAGTGCCGGAACCTGCCTGGAAAGAGACAAAGGAGGGCAGCTCATGAATGTAATAATTAAATTTGGAGGAGATGATGTGGTATTGCCAGTCCCAGTTGCATCTTCACCAGCAAGATTAACAAATGACAACTGGTGCTCGACTACGCGTTCAATCATCATTGCATTTACGCTCTTAGGACGACTTTTTCAGAGGTGGTCGATGGTACTCCATCATATTGGAGGCCCCCGCTGGGCCACACTCGTGAGTTTTGCGCTACGTGGCAGTCTTTTTTTTTTTTTTTTCTTCACCAATAGTGGCCTTGGTTGACCAATGATAAATATATGGGATGAGTAAAGTGAAAGGGATATTGTAATGCGTGGGAATTGAGTGGTGTGACCAAAAGCTTGGGTTTGTCCTAAAATCACCTAAACTCTTGCACTAGCATATGACACGTCATCCATATTATTCATAACTGAGCACATGCAGAAAAATAAATAAATAAAATAAACTAAGGTTACAAGAGGCGCATAGGTTGGGTGGAAATGGTCCGGAAGCAATTGCATGTCCATGGAAGTGGCATGATGAGGCGAGGGCCACCAAAGGCAACCAAGCTATAAAAAGTGTCTGTTTGATAACCATCCCAACAGTGCTTGATTCTGATTTTTTGTTCCTGGGAGCAGTTTGGAAACATAATTGTGTTTGGTAAAATTTTTGTTTCGAGAACAAATTCCTATTTTTTTGTTCTTGGAATTAGATTTGAAACATAATCAAGAATTTAAAAAAAAAAGTTGATTCTTGTTCCGAGAACAAATCTAAGAATCAAAACCAACTATTTTTATTCTTCTATTTTCTCTTCTTATCTTTTCTTCTTCTTCATCCCGCCGCCACCGTCCATCACCATACGCCACCGTTCGCCGATTGCTAGAATTGGTCCGGCGAGCTCGTCAGAGGCCTACCTAGCCCGGCGAGGCTCGACCGAGCTGGGGCTAGGCTTGCCTCACGACGCCTAGCCCGCCAGTGGCCAGGAGAGCCTCACCTAGCCCCGATGAGGCTTGGCGGAGCCAGATTAGGTGAGGCCGAGCCTTGGCGGGGCTAGGCGAGCCTTGCCCAGTTGTCGGCGAGGCTAGGTTAGCGAGGGTCGACGATGCTCCGGTGAGGTCATTGGCCCTCATCTAGCTAGTGGCCGATCACCGGACTCGGCAACCGGCTAGAAGAAGAAGAATAGGAGAAAAAGGAAAGAAAAAAGGAAAAAAAGAAAAGAAAAAATATTTAAAAATTAAAATAAATTGATTTGGAACAGAATTAATGAGCATGGTATTAAACACAATTCTATTCTAAAATCAGAAATTTTAAACAGTTATCAAATGACTTAAAATGCTTAGAAATTGTTCCCGAGAACAGAATAAAAAATAATCATTTCGGATCAGAATCTGTTTTTAGGAATATAATCGTTAACAAACGCGCCCAAAGTGTGCCAAAATCAACACGAGACCACTTGATTCTAGGCATAGCTTGCATGGGACTTGCAACTTTCAAAGGATGAGATTGAGTGGGCTAATAGGATTGCTGTGCACTCGAGAGTTTTCCTAAATGGTGATGGTTGGAGGTGGAGAATATCGAGTGTTGGCTGAAGGCTTCAGTGGCGTGCCGTCGGTAGGCTTGGGCAAATGGTTAGAGAGAGCATAGTTTTGTTTTTTCCTTTTTATTTGCTGGGCTAAAATCTTAGATAGTTGAATTCAATGAAACTTTCAGAAGTAATTGTGTTCAAATTGGTTCAAATCACACAAAAAACTTTGAGACTTTGAGCCACAGTGTTTAACTCCATCCATGATCCAATTGAGATTTTGTTAATGGTATAAATCTAAATAGGATCCCCCAAGGTCAACTTGTATCCTTTTCTCGAACCAAGATCCGACCAAGTTTTCGCCTAATTTCAATTTTTATGGTTCAGCTCTTTAGTAAAAAAATTCCGAGGTAATGGATCGCAAAAGGGACCACACGGTGAATATTTCTTGATAGGAAAAACATGCATATACAAAACCCCCCATTAAGAAGATTGCCCAAGATAGAACACGCAGGTCTGATTAATCTGATGGGTAGAAGTGAAAGAGAAGGTCGATTGGAGCCCTTAGGAGTAGCTGAGCGAACGAAATGAAGTTAGATTTGGGTGACGACGATGAAGGAGAGGGGGAAGGTGAGAGGATGGTAGTGAGGAGAGAATGGTGAAGTAAAGGCAAGAGAGGCCAACTTGATTTGACACATTTGCTTGTTAATGAATTGTTTTCGTTGGCAAAAAGTCAAAACTCTCGGTCCAACAATTATACATTTCATTACAGGTCATTAACAGCTAAGGGAAAAACAAGAGTTTTGACCGAGAGAACGAAAGCGATCAGTGGCCTGCCTCTTGGTTCGCGAGTAGGAGACGCTAGTTGGTGGTGGCGGTGGAGCTAATTGTCAAGGATGGGCGTGTTAGCTAAGTGCGAATCCACAATTTTTATAGGTTTAGCAAAGCAGCTCTTTTGAGCATGCCATGCCATGGATCTCATGTCCAAGTTTCGGTGTCTATCATAAATCGACACGAATTTTCCTCAAAATTGTAGACATTTTTAACGATTATTGCAACGGTGGATCAATGGTGATGTTAGAGATATGTATATATCTTTTAGTAATATTTAGGAAATTATTTCCGATTTTTTTTTGGTCGATTTTGACTGTGCATATCTAATCCCTTTTCCTTACATAGTCATCTATTGAAGTCTATAAATAGACTCTTCACGTACCATTTTCTATAAATCAAACTATATAAAGAACTTCCTCAAATCTATCTTTTGCATTATTATTTTGGGTTAATATCATGAAAAACTCCAAATTAGTATACTATAACATATTTACCCTAAATTAATTTTTTATTATTAAAACCCCAAAAATTGTACATCAATGATAAATTTATCTAAAAATAATTTACTGATATATTTATGACAAATTTACCTTCGTTAATTCTATTAAATTGGATTAATATAAAAAAGAATCACAAATTGATGCATTTGTGACAAACGAATAGTAAAACTTCAAGTTGGTACACCCATCAATTATCACATATCATTTAATTCAGAAATTTTATGGTAAAATTTAACAAAAAACTATTATAGAGTAAATTTATTACATCTGTAATAATTTGGGGTTTTTTTCATTTCTAACTTGGTATTAGAACCTCTTTGCTAAGGCAACCCTAGTACACTAGGTACACTTTGCACTTATGCACCCATGCTCCCCAAGCACCCTAATGCACACCCAAATAAATCATCCATCCCTATTGCTCAAAAGTCAATAGTTTTCACTTCATACGTACAAGTCTAATTTGAAGAAGCACTTAATCCAATCCATTCCACACCAACTATGCCAACCACATTGCCCAATTGAACCTTTATCACTAAGGTGGCTTTTTCTTCGATGGTAGCTAGAGAGGTCACATCACTTAGTAACTATTTTTCCAAGCCAATCATATAAGTTACCTGATGTTGCCACACCAGCCGTATTAGCCATATCACTCCGTTACTATTTTGCAAGCTAGCCACATTGGCAACTAGCATTTTGCCCTCCAATTCTCAACCTCTTAGTATCATTTCGAAAAAGTCAAAACCACCATCAAACTAGCTAAGATTTGGGAGTTTCACCACAAACAATGTCAAAAGCCACCTCATTCGCGACATCTCAATCACTGGATTTGCAATTTAATTTGATTTCAAACTCAAGTTGAATTAGTCATTGTGTGTTTGAAAATGGACGTTAGAGACATGTCGATATCTTCTAGAGATATTTCGGATATTTTTTCTAATTTTCTATATCTATTTTAATAATACATATCTAATATATTATTCTTAAATAATCATCTATTAAAGTTAATATATAAGCTCTCTATATACTCTTTTCTAGAAATCGAACTATATACAAAAATTCCTCAAATCTATATTCTATATTATTATTTCTTGACTGGTAAATTGAAGGAGTATGATGTAATGATGGGCTTTCATCCAATGATTAATGTAAGTGACTAGTTGCTTAACTCATGGTATGATAGAAGCTGCCACCTCAAGTGTAGTGATGTATAAGATTAATTTACATGAATATAAGAAAATTAGCCGTGGTCAAGCCACAATTGTAACAAAGGACTCAATTCAGATCCGTCTCCCTAGGGGTCTGTGAGCAGCATCGCACCTTGTCCCTTAGAAACCATATATAACAGCTTAACTATTTTCACGACGATAAGCACCTAATAGGAATAATTTGAATAAACCATAAAGGTATAATCATTTGGGGTTGCTGTTAAGTTAAATAATGTTCGTGTCTTATGCAGCATTTTCACTTAGAAAAGTGAAAGTTCTCATCCCATGTGCCTTTTGCCATAACCAATGACTTACGCCAGTATTAATAATGGATTTCTCACTCTCCCTCGACCTAAGTCCCTCCATCTGTTCCCCCAAAAACTAAATCAGTAATTAGAGCAAACATTCACTACGTAATTATCTTTTCTTCCACAAATGGTGTAATTAGCCCGGTCGGTTTATTGAATTGTGTGAGCGAAGAGCTGAACTCCTCAGATTAAGAGTGGATTTTGTCCGGTTGCTTTTCAATGGCTCACGTAATTGTAGCAAATAAAAGTAGTTTGCCTTTTCCATTAAATATAATGATAATAATATAGAGGAACTGCAGAAACAATAAACAAATTAATGAATTAATCTGGTAGCCTAAACGTCATAGCTTCTATCTGTCGCCACTTCCCTCACACCAGAGTCGAACACGACGACGTGGACGGATCGTAGAGAGCCGGGACCAGGTACTTTCTCCCGTTCACGCCGTGCGCGTTGAAGCTCGCCCCCGTCGCCTCTGCCACCAGCAAGTTCCCGGCGTAGCCCGGGTATGCCCCGTTGCCGTAGATCCCGGTGCACGCTGACGCCGCCTCCAGCGACGCCCCCGCCTCGCCCTGGTAGTACCCGTTCGAGAACGGGTTCGTGGCGGTCCCGGCGAGGAGGCCTGCAAGGTTGATCACCATCCCGTCGACGCCGACGTCGCCGTTGGGCGCCACCAGCGGCGGGCTCTGCGGGCCGTACTGCGGCTGGTGGAACGGCCACGCGCACTGCCCGGGACACTGCGTCTCCGAGTTGCCCACCCAGATGTACGCGAACTTCGAGCTCCTGCCCTTGACCTTGACGGAACCGACGGCGGAGTCGTGGGAGCCGCACCGGCTCATGCAAAATCCCTCGACGGCCACGTCGGAGGAGGTGAGAACGACGTTGATGGCGTTCCGTTGTTCGCCCCGGGACGCGAGCTCGACGAGGTGCTTGCTCGTGAGGGACTTCCCGAGGGAGTAGCTCTCGTCGAGGACTTGCCTCCCGAGCGAGAGCGTGAGAGACGGAGTGTGCTTTTTGGAGGAGGAGAGGTGGTAGTACTTGTCGACCGTCTTCCACCACTGGGAGACGGAAGGAGGGGCCTGAGCCAAAGAAGGGTCGGAAGAGAGGGAGGTGACGAAGTCGGAGACGATGGTGCGCTGGGAGGGCTTGAAGCGGCCGTACCAGATGAGGTTGACGGAGATCTTGCCGGAGAGGAGAGGGCCATTGTGGTACGTCATGGGCGGGGACTGGTCTTGGACCAGCTCGGCCAGCCTCCTGGTGGCGGAGGCCATCTGGAGGAGGCAGAGGGCGAGGAAGAGCTTTGGAAGAGCTGTCTTAGAAGCGAAGAACGATGCCATTGTAGCTGAGCTTAGGGCTGAGACTGAGGAAAGAGGAAAGGAGAAAGCTGAGGTAGCTTCTCGCTTTGTTTAAGTTGTGAATTGTGTCGAAGCGAGGGGGAGTATTTATACAAGGGTCGGATGAGGGTGATGCTTCGATTATTTTATTTTTCGACTATATAATATAATAATAAGTATGAGGGTGGAACGAGAAGTGGGGTTAGAGTGGCTGAACCTGCATGGAAAGAGACAAAAGGAGGGCAGCTCATGAGTGTAATTATTAAATTTCGAGGAGATGGCGATGGTCTTGCAATTCCAAGTTGCATCTTCACCAGCAAGATTGACAAAAGGCGAGGAGTGCTCGACTACACGTCCCATCATCATTCACGCTCTTAGTACAACTTTTTAAGTAACCAATCACAAAAAGAAAAAAGATAATGCTTTAGACACCTATTGTAATTGATGTTTTCATATCGAATTTTCTGATAAATTTTCTCATTTAAACTCATATCGTTAAAATGTCCTACCCAACAATTTAAATTGATAGGCAAAAGGAATTTACGTGCAGCGAAAGTGGACGCGCGAGAGAAAGGGAGGGACTTTCCGCACGTAATCCCGACTAAGGATGAGTCTCTCTTTTTTTTTTTTTTTAACTAATGAGCTGCGAGCTGAAATTCAAACAAAAGGTGGGCAATTGCATCCAGCTCAGCTCCAGCCAAATGGACGAAACTGCCCTCACGCAGATCAATCCCATTCGCCTCGGGGAAGGGCAGCGAGGAGGGAAATGTAGGTTAGGGAGACGTTAGGGAGGGAGGGGTGGCCAGGGCAGTGCCCACTGTCCGCAGTACAGTCCAGGCTGGGAGTTTTGAAACTACTCCCTTTTAATTTATGGGAAAGCGCGGACCGAGAGCACGGGCCACCAGCTGGCGGTCAGCGAGTGGCCCCAGAGTATCCGAGGTCGAGGTCGAGGACGGGAAGAGGGTGGGGCCCACGTGCCCTGCCGATGACGCCGCTCCGCTTCGCCATCGGCCCTCCACATAACCCTCGTGAAGCTTTTGGCGGAACCGAGTTTAATACGACGCCGTCTGCTCACCCCACCACCCCGCGGAGGTCCAGCTGGTGCAAGCTCACGGCCTAACGCGTCACAGCTGCTTTTTGGTGCTCAGGCACTATTGCTTTTCCCAAAATATTGGCAGCTTTCTTTTTTTTTTTCTCTTTTTTGTGGGAGAATTTCGATGACCGATTTCGCATACGTAATTTGTGCAATGAATGCGACAGTCCCTTCTCTCGAGGAATTAAGAAATCGATTCCGGACTTCAAAAATTCATTCAAAAAATATTATAATGCGAAATCCGATTAAATAATAAAGAACCGTACGTGATTGATCGTCTCAATTTGTTCTGCCCTTTAAACGTTAGCAATGATCGAAGTACTTGGCAAACTCGAGCTGTAGTTATCCTAGGTGAGTACGTTGAGTAGGGTGTGCACATTTTTCGGGCCCTCTAAAGTTACATAATTACATGCTGGGAGACTCTTCTTATTTTTTAATTAATGCGGAGCGCCTCCTTGAATTCAGCTTACGGACCCTACGAACGAGAGTAGCTCTTTTTTTTCCACGATGGAGACAAATTCGAGCTTTCCTTCGCGATCTCTCTCATAAATTGCCCAATGCCAACCATTTCCCTTGTTTTTTTGCGCGAAGCAGTTTTGATTTCCTGGCCTCTTTCGAAGCTAGGACAGCCCCATGTCATTGTTAACTATCTGTACTTGGGGGGACCAGTGCACGCAGAATTCGGGCGGCGTCCGACCTAGAGGCTCATAAATTGGTCGGTCCAAGGGCTATGTATGGCTAAAATTTGAAATCGTGCGTGTTAATACAATGGAATGATAAGATTTTAGGAAGGAGCTCGATTTGGTAATTGGGCCTGGCCAGTTCAGTACGAAAAAAGATTGATGTGGACAAAGCATATGGGCATTGTGCCCGAGCACATTTAGGGCTAAAATCCACCGTCGAGGAAGTTTCTGTATTTGCAACTCCTTCAAATTAATGGGCGGCGGGACTCTTCAAGATATTAAAATGCACGTGTAATTTGTGTTTTAAAAGTTTTATATCAGAGAATTAGCGTGGTATAAAGTAGTTGATATATTTTAATTGGGATCCAATTGGAGATGTTGGTGGGTTCAAACTTGATTTTTTATTGGCGATCATCCCAAATAAAGGTATCGGACTTTAATGTTGTGAATATCTTTTTTGAGCAAGCAACGTGGTGTGTTTCGATGTTTTGAATATCTTGAGGAAGATATATGGTGACCAACATAGGTTTTCAAGTGATGGGCACTGTACTGTAACAATGCGGCCCTAAATGGCAGATTTCAAGGCTTAGTAAGGAGAAAAGGGCCAAGGATGATGCGGGATGATACTTGGATTAAGAGGGAGCAAAGAATCTTAACATTGAGCTTACGCATGAGGGGAAAATTGTTAAAATGCATGTAAAATGCGTGTTAGAAAAGTATCACCTTAGAGAATTAGTGTAGTGTGAAACAATTATTATATCCTAATTTACCAATAATTTATTAGCTTAAACTTTTAAGTGAATGTGAGTCTAATTAGATATTTTAACGAGTTTGAATTTGAGCTTCCTCTTGGTGATCTTCCCTAATAAAGGTACTGAACTTCTACCACGCACTCCTGACATGAGAAGGCCTTATGGTAAAGAACTCCAAATGCCCAAATTCCAAGGTCTTCAACAGAAAATCATATATTTTGCAGAAAATAGTTCCTGGAACTAGCGATTCGTGTACAAAACAATCAAGTTCTAAAAGATTTAGGTAGTATAATCAAACCTTCGTTCTCACATAAAGTTACTTCTGAATCTTTTCGTTCAAAATTGTCAATATGACAGCCTTACGGGTGCCACACAAGTAAGTCTGGACCAATTTGATAATTGTACATTCAAGATATTTTTCTCTTGCAAGATAAGTCAATAGACTGGTGCAGAACTATGATGTCTCATAATACACTTCCGTGCTCTCATCATCAATTATAGAGTTTGTTAAGGTCTGACAATATAGACTTAGAGTTGGAAAATTCTTAGGTGGTGAGCTGGATTTTCGAGAGTCGGTAAAAAATTTTGCTACTACGCAACCTTTTTCCAGGTGAGCTAAGGCGATTTCTCAAGTCCGAGTTTATTTTCGCTCAGTCCATACGGAATGACTAGCCAGTGCAAATTGCAGCTTCTATAATGCTTAGGGCCTAATCATGGGTTCATGAAAGCAAGCCAAAATTAATCGACAATATCGAGAAAAAAGAAGAAGAAGAAGCTATGTTGCCACGATTCATTTGGATAAACATAAGATATGCCCCTGATTGTGATGCACTACTTTATCCATGAATATAAATCAAGTGGATACATGTCGATCATCTCGTTCGATCGCAGCGGATCTCGGGTCTTGTGGGCTGTTACCGCTTGTCACCAGGCTGCTGGGTAGCCCGTGAGCAATGCTAATCAATGCACGGACGCCCCCATAATTGAAAATAAGGCGACAGATGATGCTTTGTCAAAGGTTCGACGCAGATGCTTTGTCCTTTCAAAAGAGCAAGTGGCCTCATAAAACAACGTCTGGTTTTCATCAACTACTGCTTCAGCTAGCTAGCTATATATCTACCACCATTTGACCATATTAAACTAGGGCCTAATTAGTTCACGAGCCGAATCGTGCGGGATCGGGTAGTTTAATCATCCAAGTCTATCCGAAACTCCTAACATTCACGGGACATGCAAGCTCGGACTGTTCTGTTCTTGCGTCCAAATCGACCAGTGCAAGAAATGATTTTGGCAAGTGGCCCGCATACAATGACCTAAATACCCGCCGAAAGGGAATCAAACCTTAATCTTCCGGGCAGCGTGCGTGTTTATTGGTGTATTCTGTTTTCCCCGGATACGCCTCTCTTGCTTCGCACAAGCAGACAACACAGAAATCGATCGATTAGATTTGATGTGTTGAGGGGGGACTAGGAGAGGAGCTAACTTTTGACTTTGCTTTTTGAATGAGGGCATGGATTCTTTCTGTCTGGACTCTTCATGGATCCTAGCTGTAGTTGTCTCCATTTTTAAGTTTGCTTGACGATTCCTGCTTATTTTATGCAGGATATTTTAGTCTCTCTTTTGCGACCGAGGAACTTTCATTGGGGGGTCATCCTAATCTTTAAGAATGCATCATTTGTTTGACCACTTGCCCTGATGAGAACGATCATGCAACGACGAGCCATGCATGGAGCGCGAACGTGGCGTGCCAATCTTTCGTTAGGGTTTGAATAAGTCTTGGCCACCAACTACACCATAATCCTCCCCAATAACGCTTTAGGTTAATCAAGAAAAACATCCGAATCTCGCGTTGCGTTCTCATGGGTCTTTTCCTCTCCTCGTGTTCGATCGGTAACGAACGGTTTTCGGCATTGAATATGAATGGGCAGCTCGCTTAATCTTCTTGGGATGTCAATAGAAAAATGAAGTTTGAAGAGATCGAACAAAGCCAGCCTGGCTTGAGGGTGATGCACGAAGGCTTTTTGTAGCAATGCTTGCGGGCATGGTTACCTCCCGCAAAGTAGATCGCGGAATTGTTTAAGCTTGCACGAGCGGTATGCTTGAGACATGGTGTTATCCTTGCCAGCCTTTTGCTTTTCCTTTTTGTTCGTTCCTGTATTTTTTTCCGTAATGGAAGAGAATCGATTAAAGTATGTGTAGTTTGTATAAGCTTTTACATAACTTTTAGTTAGGAATTCGTCTATTCGTATTGATTTTTTTTTTTTGGCATTTATGCATATTGAAATTAGATTACTCGATCGGTGACATTAATTTTAGGAAACTATGCACATGCGGATAGAAACTTTAACTTGGAATTGGAATCTTGCAATTCTAGTAAATAGCTTCTTCTTTTTTATGAGAGAGAGAGAGAGAGAGAGAGAGAGAGAGTTTAAGGGTTTTGATAAATTCATAATATTCTTTGGTGACACGTCTTTGTAAAGGCCCCGAACTCGATTATCAGTGGGTCGACTATATACCCAGCACATGAATCGATATGTCTTCGATTTACCCTAGGAACTATATAGATCGAACATAAGCACATCTCCCGTTTCAATGGCTAAGTTGTGGAGATGCGAGAATGGTGCTCTAGGACATGAACTTAGGAAGCCGGACCAGGGCATTCCACTTACACATGCAGAAGAAGCATATACCTTGAGTGGCGAATGGCGAAAGCATGTTCAGATTCTCGGGAGACGAGAGGGACGTGGACATGTCATGTGAGTCCCAGCAGGGATGGGAGAGGTTCGTGCTTTTGCTTGTGTGTCGGCATGGAAGGAAAGGGGGAAAAAGGGCTTTCTTTACGAATCCCATAGACGAGCCAATACAGTGAACTGCCATGGGGGCATAAATCCATTCAAAGCATCCTCCTCACCTAACCCTCCCTCCATACGGGCATCCAGATTCCTTTCCCTGTTCCCATCGAAAGCCTCGAACAACCCGCAAAGGCAAAATGAACCTGACGGGAGGGAAAATGATTACTATTAAGAGTCCTTTAATCGAGAATAAAAATCATTTTTCTTTCCAATTTTTTGATTTGAGAAATGATTGTGTGATTATTTTTAATTGATCGTGAGAATAATAATTTATTCTAAATCATAAAATACTAAATACTAAATAATTATAAATTATTATGAAGCCTATCCATTCAAAAGTTTGTGATTCATAATAAGTTGTTAAAAAATTGTTATAGTAGGAAAGCTCTTTTGATGTTTAAATGACGAAAAATGTTTCAATGAAAACTTTATAATACATTTGTTTAGTAATTTAGAAAAAGTGATTTCTTTTTAAAAGTTGTTTTTCTCCTATCTAAACTTGTTATTTTTAGTCAATGTTTTATGTAAATCGATTAGTCTTCCTAGTGTCCCAAACACTCATTAATAAACTATGAGTTTTAAGATTATTAATTAGAGAAATTAGGGGCATGGGATTCCTTCGACCGCGCGGTAAGTGCATCATTATAGTATTGGTAATTCTCACGTTTAATCACCCAACGAGTTAAAATCGTGTCGTCATCCCCATCCTATTCCTCCAAGTGTCAATAAAAAAATAGGGGATTGTCGATTTACGTGCTATCCCAGAGGAAACGAGGGAAATGCCTAGGAAAGAACCTAAAACACGTGCAGCCCCAATAGCTCCAGCCGGGCAAATCCGCGCTTCCCCTAGCTTTGGAAACCGGGCTGAAAACTAGCAAAAGTTTTATGAAAATTACTACTTTCCCTAATTCAATTTAAAATCTTAAATCATTGTGCGGAATTATAATAATATATGCATAACTTTTTAGTACTCCTTCGATTAAGAAATGAAGGCTTGTAACAAGTCTTCTGATGTGTCAGTCATACGAAGGATATCGTAATAAATATTAAGATATAAAATATATTTCGTGTTGAATTCTAATAATTTAAATTCTCAGAGTAAATGATCACGCACTTAATTTCCTAATGGGTTTAAACAATTTTTTTTTTTATGTATAACAGTAGGAGAAAGCAATGCGAAATAAAAAAAACTTGAAAGTTAAGTTTGATAAGAATTTAAATGCATACATTATTGAAAGACGCTTGAAAGAATTGTATTTGAATTCCAATATCATTTCATAGCACCATCCACTTATTATTTGGAAAAGCTTTATAATAACTATTGAGCTAATTATAAGTATCCCATAGACATGAATCCAATCGAAGTTGTATTAGAAACTACAAGTCATTCCACATATATACACTAATTTGGATATGAGTGCTCGTCAAAAGAATGAAAAATGAAAGGAATTGAATTTTGATAATGAGTAATAGGAAATCAAATCTGGAATAACAGAAACTCAATAAAGAAGACACGTTGTGACATTCCATATCAACCCTAGTTAATTCACAGTTTCATGAGAAGAGAGAAAGAAAGAGGCCAAATCAACACGCCATGTCCATCCTCTTCCACCGAGCTAGTTACAAAATCAATTGCCCAGGGGAGTTGCTTGTGTAAAACATTTTTCACGCTCTGCCTTTCTGTGTAAAAAGTTAAAACTCTGCAAAGAGATGAGATGGAGAGGGGCGTGCGTAATAATGGCAGATGTGACCCTCCCCTTATCCTCTCTTTCCAGGTTCTCGTGATCCTGGAAACACTTGCTCCGCGAAGCTGCCGACGAAAGCTCCACATTTAACACCTCCCCACACGCTCGCCCAGTTCCGGTTCATGAACTTCTCCTCCTATATATACTCTCCCCTCCTCCTCCATTCTTCATCACTCTCCAAACTCCAGTTCAAAATTTCAAATCAATCTCCACCTCTCTCTCTCTCTCTCTCTCTCTCTCTCTCGCTCGCTCGCTCTGACCAGTTTCCGAAAATGGGTTCTCCTCTCTCGCTCCAATGGCTCGTCTTCTACGTTCTTCTTCTTCAACTGAGCTTAGCCAACCTCTGTTCCGGATCGAGGAAGCTCGCCGCCCTGTACCAGCCGCCTCCCATGGTGGCGAAGTACCACAACGGCCCCTTGCTCGACGGCGACCTCCGCGTCTCCATCCTCTGGTACGGCAAGTTCACGCCCGCCCAGAAGTCGATCGTCTCCGACTTCCTCCTCTCCCTCACTCCCCAGCAGACCCAACACCAGCCGCCGCCGTCGGTCCCCTCCGCCGCCAAGTGGTGGAGCACCGTCCAAACCTACCTGCAGAAGGCCGGCAAGAAACAGACCCGCGTCGCGTTGGCGAGCCAGCTCGACGATGAGAGCTGCTCCATGGGCAAATTGCTGAAGCGGGCTCAGATCACCGAGTTGGCCCAGAAGCTCAGCTCGAGGCCCGGCGCCGGCGCCGGCGAGCTGGCCCTCGTCCTCACGGCCCAGGACGTCGCCGTCGAGAGCTTCTGCGTCAGCGGCTGCGGCACCCACGGCTCGGTCGGGCGGCAGGCGTTCATCTGGGTCGGCGACTCGGCGAGCCAGTGCCCGGGGCAGTGCGCGTGGCCGTTCCACCAGCCGATCTATGGCCCGCAGTCGCCGCCGCTCGTCGCGCCGAACGGCGACGTCGGGGCCGACGGGATGGTGATCAACGTCGCGAGCCTCCTGGCCGGGACGGTGACGAACCCGTTCGGGGACGGGTACACGGCCGGCGCGCCCGGCGCGCCGACCGACGTGGCGTCGGCCTGCACGGGGAGCTTCGGGAAGGGTTCGTACCCAGGCTACGCCGGGGAGCTGCTGGTGGAGTCGGGGACGGGCGCAAGCTACAACGCGGAAGGGGTGAACGGCCGGAAGTACCTGTTGCCGGCGCTTTTTGACCCGACGAAATCGCAGTGTGCTACGGTGGTGTGAGAAAGAGCCCTCTTGAGCCGACACGCGTCTTCCTGCTGTATAGATGCCTGCTCTGTTGTTCCATGTATATAATGATGTCATAATCGACCGCTTTATTTGATTTGAGTATATCCGATTTTCGCCACTATAATGGAATTGTCATTGCTATAATTTGCCATTTTGATGAATGCTAGTTTGGCATTACTAAGGACTGGTGGCTTATTTTCAAGGGGCGGGTTCCGATCTCCCCATAATTTAAACTACTATTCTGATTTCGAAAAATTATCAAAAAAATCAAATGGGGATTTCCACGGCGATATATGGATGTGAAAAGTGTTTTTGTAGTTTCAGATTTAAGAAAAGTGAAGGGCATGAGTTGGAAGACCCCAGCTAAGTCAAATGGTAAAGTAAAGGTCATTTCAAATGGAACCTCAATTCTTCCGAGAAATGGACCTAGAATGTATATTAAGAAGGAAAACATGTACAATATCACTAAACTGGCTTTGTTTTCTTGAAGTTCTTGACTTTGTAATCTATGTCATCGAATCTTCAAGCTTACCAGAATTTTTTAATTAAGTCCCTTGAGTTCCGTCTTGGAAAAATCAAAGATAACAAGTTTGTTGGTGTCAGCCTATATGATGTCAAGGGATTGGTTCAAACATGAGCAATTGATTGAGCACAAGTATGTATAGTGTGCAGTTTCCGCTGCCAAACTACAAAAACAATAATCCAAACTAACCATTTATTTCACGGAAAATGAGTAAATGGGACAAGCAACATATGTAATGACTTCTCGGGCTTTCGGTCCATGAGAAATTAAACCAAGCCCAATTTGGATTTGGATCTGGTATAGCTAGCTCACATTGGACTCTGAAGTTTTGGTCCTTATCGTAGTCTAGAGAAATCAATTATTTTTTGTTAAAAAGCCCAATAGCACCGTGATCGAGAGGGTCTCCTTTGTCATATAGATTTCCATGCCTTTCTATGGATAAGAAATGTAAATCATGAAATGTTTGTTATATAATGTCCTTTTGCTATCAAGTTCAACGCATTTATAGAATATAGAAAGAAGCAAAAATATTCCTCAATTTGTTACTTTAATCTAATGCATTGATAACAAAATTATTAAATGTTTTGAAAGGAAAGGATACCAATATAATGAGTTGATGAAAGATTAAGAAATGAGCAGCCTGATGTGGCTTTTAATTATCTGATTTAGCTCGCTATTACTAGTGATCACGTAACTTATTAATCTTGTACGATGACAGAAAACTAAATTAGAAGATTTGAGAATTTTCACAAATTGGAGAGAAAAAGAATATTTAGAAGGAGATTGATGAAACTCCAAAGGGTGCCATAGGGGGTAGGGGAGGAGGAGAGTTGGTGTCCACAATAATAGTACAATGTTTCTTCTAATAACGACGACTACCTATCACAAGTAAATGTTAAGTTTATGCTTATCTTATTTTTATAGTGTTGATTTTGAGTCTTCCGAATTTCTATATTACTTAATTTTCATTTGAAACGGTTCGTTGGACAATTTTTTCCAAATTTTCCTCTCTTTTTTTGTCAATTCAATGATTTAAACCAATATAATCAGTGTTAATGGTGTCGAGCTTTTCTTTTTCCCATTTATTAGCTAAAGTGAGAGCGAAATGGCAATACGTATTAAAAAATTTAAGAAGAGATTTCACCCTACCCATTCTGAAATTCCAGCAAACAGCACATGCTAGCCGGAAAAAAAAAAAGGGCAAAAAAGAAGAGGTTCATGACAATAATAAAATCAAAGTCTGGGCGGAAAGCAAAATGTAAATTCTAAAAACATGAGGTTAAAAGTATACCCTCAGAATTTTTCACTTTAATATGATGCATGGAAAAAAAATCCAAAATATTTTGAAAGGGTAAATTCAAATACAATAAATTGATAAATAATAAGAAAAATGAAAGTAGTGTCATGTGCCCGTTTAATTGTCGGGATCTACCCATCAAGTTCAGCCTTTAGGGCCGACCGCCTTGTCCAGAAAGAGAGTCGTGGTAACACGTCGAAGGCAAGAGAAAGGGCAAACGATGAGTTGTCTTGTTTAGAAAGGAAAAATACCATCAGGTAGACAAATGTGCCATCGGGATGCCATGTTTAAGTCGATCAGGACGATGCATATCGAGAATCTCCATTTGATGTCTAAATTCACGGTACTCGTCGATCAGGACGATGCATATCGAGAATCTCCATTTGATGTCTAAATTCACGGTACTCTAACAATGGCTTTCAAAAAGAAAGCTTTGTGAGTTCATCCTTTGGGGTTTTTTTTCTCTCTACGCAATGTAGAGTCTCTCTACCATTCTTGGTAGTTTCTTTGCATAATTTCCAGTCTCATCTCGAAGCTCACCCTGTTGAACCTCTTAATCGAAACAATTCCCCATCTTCACCTCTTTTCCTCCTCATCCCCATCTTCATCGTCCTCCCCCGATCTTTTCTAGCGGCTTGCATGTTATGATCGGGCGTTTGATGACATCCCTTTCATCTTGCTTCCGTCTGTTTTTTTCCTTCCCAGATGGTTGAAGAGAGGTTTCGGTGAGTCCATCTTTCATTCCAGTGCTCACCCTCCCCCCGCTAAGGGTTTCTTCTGAATTCCTCTGGTCTTTAAGCGAATTATGGAATCAACGACTACTGATGAAGATGCTCGCCTGAGGGCTTTATGTCATCGAATGGGTCGGCTATGGTCGGCAAAAGCAGTGGAGATCTGGGACGAAGCAGCACCTGTTGACAAAATTGAAGAATGTCGGTTAGTTTTAGTTGGTAAACTTTTAAATAATCCTACAGTTAACTTCCAGGCATTTTCAGAATACTATGAAAAGGGTATGGCGCACAGAACTTGTTGATATTTCTCTGGGCGACTCTGGCTTATATATCATTAAATTCCAATATGAGGAGGTAAAACAGAGGGTGTATGAAAATGGACCTTGGCGTTTTGCTAACCATCTAGTCATGTTAAAACCCTGGAAAGCCAATACACCTCTGCATTGCTACAATTTCAATACTTGTGAGCTGTGGGTCCAAATTTATGGTTTGCCATTGGAAAGATGTACTGAAAATATGCTTCGTAAGGTTGCTGCTCACATAGGGAGAGTAACGGATGTGCGCATCGCAAGTAAAGATGGCTCTATGCTAAAAACTGGAAGGGTCAGGGTTGATTTTAATCTTCAACAGGCACTCATGACAGGGATTTTAATCAAAATTGAAGGACAGAGTTTTTGGCTCGATTTCAAATATGAAAAACTTTCGCACTATTGCTTTTCATGTGGTAAGCTTGGCCATTATGCCACGCATTGTGCAGAGTTTCCTTATGATGAAAGTAATATGGACAAGAATGAGAGTTTCTTATATGGCTCATGGCTACGAGCAGAGGTCAGGGATCACGGCCCTTTCGGCGTACCTATTATGAGACGAATCCTTCTCCAACCGCAGATGATGAGACCTGTCTCGGAGACTCCTCCATCCCCTTCGGTCGTTATTCCTGTTCAAAAGGATAAGGGTAAGCAGACAATGGCAGTAATGGAGCCTGATCTTCCTATTATTGCTGCAACTCCTATTAAATGGCAATCTATGGTTCCAACTGTATCAGAGAATCAAACTGTGCATCACAAACTTCTAGCCGACAGTATCACAGCAAGCAATATACAATCTAAGAAGGGTAAGCATTCTCGTCTTACTGCTCGATCTGGACCTATTAAGAAGGCTAAAAAACTATTTAGCCCTGATGTTCGCACTCAAATCCGAGAGAACTTTGATGACTCGCATTTAATGGACACTCCAATTCTTACCGTGGAGGAACCTACCAGATGGGCTGTGGTGGCTAGCCCGAATCAGCCACCCCATGACAGATGAAGATATTAAGCTGGAACCGTCGGGGTTTGGGCAATCCCCGACGTTCGAGCTTTAAGGGTCCTAGTGGCCCAAGAAAAGCCCCAAATAATTTTTTTGATGGAAACAAAAAACCAGAGTTCTGTTCTAATCAGAATCCAAAAGAGACTCAACTTTTCACACTGTTTTCTTGAAGAACCTGTTGGGACAGCAGGTGGATTGGCTGTGTTTTGGAATGATGGTGTGTCTATGTCACTTGAATACCAATCCTCAGACTTCCTAGATATGTTATGTACGGATAAGGAATCAATGTTGGTCATGCGACTCACCTGTGTCCATGCCCCATCAGCCTACAATCAAAGACAAAATGTATGGAATGAGTTACGCCATATCAATGACTATAATACTCTACCCTGGGTGTGTGTTGGAGATTTCAATGAAATCCTTTACCACTGGGAGAAAACAGGTAAGCGACAAGCTGAACCCTATCAGATGCGATCTTTTCATGCTTTTGTTGAATCCTGTTCTTTTCTGGAGGTGGCAAGTAAAGGTTGTGCATATACCTGGGTCAATAATCGAGAGGGAGAGGAGAAAAACTGGATCGGGCTCTTTGCACAATGGACTGGCATTTAGCTTATCCATCAGCTGAGGTATTTGTCTTACCTGCTTTCGCGTCGGATCACAGCCCACTCCTCCTTTCCACAGAAGCCACAAACAAAAAAAGGAGAAGAAGATTTACCTTTGAGGTCTTCTGGATTCAAGATCAGGAGTGCGATCACATTGTTGCTGCAAACTAGCGTTCCAATCTGCGGTCCAACTCTACAATTTCAGAGAAGATTAAGTCTGTTTCAGGTGCTCTTGCTGTATGGAGTCAAAGAAAATTCACTAATGGTAGAGAAAAACTTAGTGTTTTGATGCTACAACTCCAAGACATAATGAATATGCCCCACAACCAACATGATAACGAAGAGATGACTCGCCTGCAGATGGAAATTCAATACCTCTGGCAACAGGAAGAGCAGTATTGGGCCTTGCGATCCCGTATTAACTGGCTCAGGTGGGGTGATAAAAACACCAAATTCTTTTATGCCTCTACTATCCAACGGAGACAAAGAAATCGGATCAGCATGCTCCAGGATACAGATCAAAATTGGGTGAGGGATCAACAACAGCTTAAGGATATGATCATTCATCATTTTCAATCTTTATATACATTTATGGGACATCGTAACTATGAACCTATATTGCAGCAGTGCCCTCAGATGGTTACAGAAGATATGAACACTGACCTCATACGAGCTGTCACTCAAGAAGAATTAAGACAGGCTGTCTTTCAATTGGGGGCAACTAAAGCGCTAGGGCCAGATGGACTGAATGGGCTTTTCTACCATCATTACTGGGACATCCTGAAAGAAGATCTCTTTGGCTTGGTACAACATTTTTTCTGCACTGGTGTCTTGCAACCTGCACTCAATCAAACAACTATCACTTTAATACCCAAAGTCCCTAACCCGGAAAGATTAGATTAGTATCGCCCAATCAGTCTTTGCAATTATATTTATAAGATTATTTCAAAGATCTTGGCCAATCGTCTCGAACCGTGGCTACCAATGCTGATTTCCCCAGAACAATCTGCTTTTATTAGTGGTCGTCAGATTCAAGATAATATATTGATCGTGCAAGAGGTCCTTCATCAACTTCGGATTAGGAAAAGAAAGAAACATTTTCAAGCCGTCCTAAAGTTAGACATGCAGAAGGCCTACGACCAAGTTGAATGGGATTTTCTTCGGGATTATATGCTTAAATTGGGGTTCAGCTCAATATGGGTCCAAAGGGTTATGGAATGCATTACAACTTCTACCCTTAGTGTCAGATTTAATGGCGAAAATCTTCCATATATTCACCCTACTAGAGGACTCCGTCAAGGCGATCCTTTATCACCATATCTATTTATCATGGTAGCAAATGTACTCTCTATCCTTATCCAACAAGCCCTACACATGGGAAATCTAAAAGGTATCACATTGAATAGGTGGTGTCCAACCCTCTCTCACTTATTATTTGCTGACGATGCTGTTTTCTTCCTGGATGGCAAACTTCGGGAATGTCAGAATCTAGCGAATTTGCTAAATCAATACTGCTTAGCTACTGGCCAGACTGTTAACCGAAACAAATCTGGTATCCTCTTCAGCAAGGCGTGTCCTAACCAATTACAAGAGAATTTGGCCCAAGAACTCCGGGTTCCTATTCTAACTAAATGTAGTAGATACCTTGGTATACCATCAGACTGGGGAAGATCGAAAAGGGATATGTTTGCCTGGATCTTAGCTCGTGTGCATTCTAAACTAGAAGGCTGGAAAGAGAAGTTCATCTCAAAAGGAGGTAAGGAAATTTTAATAAAAACCGTAGTTCAAGCTATCCCTCAATATGTGATGTCTATTTTCAAGATCCCTGTTTCTTTATGCAAGTCTATTCAACAGAAAATTGCCAGATTTTGGTGGCAGAATAGCAGTACTAAGACTGGTATCTATTGGAAACAGTGGGATGTTCTAACTCAGAGAAAGGATATTGGAGGGATGGGTTTTCGTGACCTTACCATTTTTAACAAAGCCTTACTAGGTAAACAGGCATGGCGTCTAATAAATAACCCCTCTTCCCTATGGACTAAACTGTTTAAAGGTCTTTACTATCATTCTACGGATTTCTTGCATGCTAATATCGGCTTTAGACCTTCATGGGGCTGGCAGAGTCTAATGCTTGGTAGAGACTCAATTCTGGATAACATTCATTGGGCTGTTGGTAATGGGCAACATATTTCGATCCGCGAAGATAGGTGGCTCTCAAGAGGAACCATTGGTGGCCCTGCACCCCATGGTGAACCGAAGCATGTTGCTGGTTTTATCTTACCAGGTCAGTATATTTGGGATGAACCCTTGTTGTGTCAATCTTTTGATGCCCAAACAGTGACTGAGATCCTAACTATTCAACTTCGGCCCCAATGCCTAACTAATAAGATCATATGGAAAGGCACTCAAGACGGCGAATATACAGTAAAGAGTTGTTATAATTACCTTAGAGCAAAAGCAAATATGAATGACAGCAACAATGCATCATCTTCCTACCAAGCCCCTACAACCCTTTGGCGCAAGATCTGGCAGCTCAAAATATCTCCAAAACTCTGTGTCTTTTTGTAGTCTCTCTGCCAAAATGCTCTTTCAACATGTGAGAATCTCTACCGTCGACATGTTATTTCTGACTCTCTATGCAAGTTATGTACCACACATACCCCAGAATCTACCGAACACATCTTCTTATTATGTCCATGGACAGCAAAGGTTTGGTCGCATTCGCAGCTAAATATCAATCCGGCGGCTTATAACACTCAACGTATGGATGCTTGGGTAACAGATATTATAATGAACAGCAATATCTTACCTGATCTGGACATTATTGTGCATACGATGTGGCAGATCTAGAAGGCCAGAAACAACTTTGTATTTCGCAGAGCTCATCCTGATCCAACACTGGTGGTGCGAACGGCTTTGGCTAATGCACAGACAGATCATCGTCTCTGTGCAGCGAGTCCGGCATCTCGACTTCGATCCTTCCCATCTGATCGTGTTTGGCATCCTCCGATTCCTGGCTCCTGGAAGGTTAACATAGACGGAGCTTTTATCCCTGCATCATCTGAAGGATCGGTGGCTTCAATTACTCGAGATCACGCTGGCCGAATCGTGGATGGTTTCTCAAGCCATGTTGCTGCATCTTCCGCTCTACAGATAGAAACCCAAGCTTTAACCCTCACACTACGAGATTTGATGCAGAAAGGACACACAAACCGCGCTCTTACCGTGGAATCGGATTGCCAGACGCTGGTGGATGCGGTCAACAAATCTTGCCCTCCGCCATGGGAGCTTCGCTCTCTGCTTGCTGAGGCTGCGGCGCTCCTCCAAGGGTTCACTAATCTGCGTATCGTCCATTGCAGCAGAGACGCGAATGAGGCAGCCAACTGGGCCGCCAAGGCCCATCTTTCAAGAAGTCTTCCTTTAAATTGGCCCTCTTCTATCCCCCCTCCGCTTTTGGATATAATATGTACGGATCTACTTGCAAACGGTGTAACTCTTCCTTAATTATATATATTTGCCTCTTCGACCAAAAACAAAAAAAAACAAAAAAAAAACAATGGCTTTCAATCAATATTTATGACCCTTTGCTTATTCATTCATTGGGTAAACAAATGTGCCATTGGGATTCCTCAGTGGTGAAAGTCACATTCCATCATGTCATCAAGATCATACTCGCGAAAAAATGTCGTGCTTCCAAACCATTTAAATTGACTGGAACGCTTGCCACCTTATTTTGTTCTTCAATAAGTAAACTTGAATTTCAATCAATATATAACCGCTAGATCTATCCCTAAAGATAAAATTAAGTAAACAATTAAAAAGCAACCGTGACGGAAATACTAATTGGGGCAACTGCGATAATCCACGAGATTCATTTCTACGAACATTCTAATTCACTATAGAACGCCCATGAGTTTACATGGCTTATATATGCGTGTGTGTGTTTGTGTGTATTACTATTTTGCCGATTTCAGATTTCATAACAATATATATTTTACCAAGTGTTATGTTTTGGTTTTTATTTAAGGGGATTTAGGTTATGTGCTAGTATTGCACAGAAAAGGTCAAATGCAAATAAATATAAATATTATAGTCTTAAGTCTAATGAAATCATTTAGTACAAACTCAAAACTAATGAGGACAAGTGTCGGAATCTAATCAATGGCTTAATTCAAGCACCTTTCAATATACTAAACCTACTAAGATCAAATGGATCACTCAATGTTAAAGTCTAATCAATGGCATTGAATGATGGAAACAACACTAAATGGTTTTGATGACATAATGTCGGAATTTAATTGATGATGTTGGACGATGGAACAACATCGGGAAGGCATTGCTCCTATATGGGTTCGAGGACATAAAGTTGGAATCTAATCAATAATGTTGGACAATGGAAACAATACCAAGTAGATATTACTCCAAAATGGGTATGAGAACACAACGCTGGAATCTAATTGACGATGCTGGACAGTGGAAACAACATCGGGTAGGTACTGCTCTTAGATAGATATAAGAACACAACATCAGATTCTAATCAACGGTGTTGAACAATAGAAACAACATCGGATAGATATTGCTCTTAGATGAATATCAAGACACAACGTCAAAATCTAATCAACACCGCTGGACGGTTGGACAACACTGGAATCTAATCAATAGCACTACCTAGAATATAGACACTCATCAAAATTGAATCAATGACAAAAAACCAAAACTACAGCTAAACTAAGCTACACAAAGATAACTAAATGATAAGATAAAAGAATTTGATGTGTTGTTTAGGGCCCTTCGTTGGATTGTCTGTGGTATTTCTAGGACAATTTGGTAACCCTCGGTTGGTTGATCCTTCATTGAAAGTCGTTCCTAATTTCTCCCACGTTCTTTGCTTAACCACTTTATCCACATCTTGTTGTCTCTTGACTTGTTGATGATGCTCGCATAACTTGTTCAGTAAGTAATAATCGTTCCTTTGATTTGCATGCTCTTTTGAGTATCAACTATTACCACTTAAAATCTTGATACCAATTCTATCTGAATTATATGTCCACAGTGATATCTCTTGGCTTGAACACATGGCAATCATTTGCATTACAGTAAAAATAACTTTGGGTATTAACAATTACTTATAAGGGCATAGATAAAAGTCCAATACCTCATCTTAGGGTAATCGCAAGAGAGGGGATAGCCATAGACCGAGCTCGACCCAGACCGACCTAACTAATCTGACCCGTTTTCTCTACGCATTGAAAGTCCATTCCATGTGTGTCCCTAATCTTCGCTAGAAATTCGAACTTGTCTACTTAAAGACAAGCACAACCCTCCGTGCAACAGAATCTTCATTTTCATTTGGAAATTGCGGAAGGCTTTTCGTAGTGATTTATGAAGATTCTTTTATTTTTTGGTCGAGATTGATGAAGAATGGAAATGGTTGTTTTTCCTCCCTGCACCTAGTGTTATACTGCCATCCTCACGACAAGAGAAGAAATAAAAAGGAAATTAAAATTTTATTTTAATTCTTCCATATAAAATGTGCAAGAAATCGACTCCACGTTTTTAAGTTCGTAGGTGACTCGTAGCCGCACAGATTTGGAAATGCAAAACTTTGTGACTTTAATGAGTCACATCGTATCGAGTTGTCATGATTTTATGAATCTCATAAATGTTTCGTGAGCTGTTGCACGATAAAATTATCAAAAAAATGTAAATTTATTATATTTTTATCAATTAATTTATAGACTTTTTCACTATATCAATTAAATCATAATCTTTTCATTTTTTACTAATTGAGTCAATTCGATCAATTTTGGTCAAAATTTATATAATACAATGCTAACGTAATTTTTTAGTAATATTTAAAAAATTTATAATTTTTTATTTCTTTTTTATTTCTTTTTCCTTTAACAAGTCGTGGGGACCAGCTAGAGGCTCGGGCTGGCTAGCTGGACCTCTCCAATGGTTGGGTTGGAAAAAATCAACCTTGCCGCCGCGGGTGAGATTAGCCTCACCAATGGCTAGGCTAGGCAAGATCTGGCCGACGAGGGCAAGATTCTTGTTTACTCACTGGTCTGTTATTGGATGGATGCTAGAGACAAGTCAAAGAAGATAATCCGGCCGCGTGAGTATCGAGCCTCGACGCGCGGGGCGCTTGCATGGGGCCATGTTTTCGTCCATTTGTAAATGGAAGAAACGTCTGCCGATATCTTTTTGAGATATTTTCCACCGTTAGAGATCAGAATATCCAAGGTATTTCAACGAGAAGGGCGCTCGGAGATACGGATGCGCATCTCGTTGTCACGTTTCCTTTCGTGATTCGATGGCCTCGCTTCACTTATGGATGGCGGCCTGAGGTGCATTAACGATGTTGATTGCCTCGCCTATGCTGGAGTCAGAGACGCTAAGGTAGATGTCTATGTTTCCATCATTAGAATGTGTCGATATTTATTACACAAGATCTTAAAGAGCGTCCTATGGATATCCAAAAGTTAATCCTTAAAGTAAGCGATTCCCTTAAAATGTGTAACAACGTTATTTTTAGAGGATGTTAAGAAATGTTATGTTCATTTTTAGTTGATTTACTTAGTCCCTTTGGAGCGCTTATTAGTGCCCCTTTTTATTTTCCCAACCTTGAACTTACATGGAATGCATGGCCAATTGAATAATTGATCATTTTGTTTTGCCGTTGCTTACCATAACAAGAAGGCTCATTGAATTTATTCTCCTCTTTGAAATCACCAACCAACACGACATTTCAATCTAAAGAAATAATTATAATCGAGATATTATTAATGATTGTTTTGAAAATACTTATTAAGCAATCAATTATGAAAACTTCACGAACCGATTGCTTTTATGTTTTGTACACCAATATCTTGAGAATTAATATATTTCGAATAAGCCTAGGGGTCAGAGGCGAAGCAATCCATGGCTCAATGAATTTTCATTTTTAACAAGCCTCCAAATAGCTTAGCTTTTGTATCCATATCAATTACATCCGTATAAGAACTAAAATCTTGCCCACTATATTACTCAATGAAATCATTGTTCAGTATTCGCTATATTATTAAACAATGTTTGTATTACCTAAAATGCAATCTTGGGTTTCAACTATCTATTTCTATTTTGGCTTTACCAAGCAGATTCTCGACTCCGGACGAGTTCTTGAATTAGGGTTTTCGACACCCGAGGAGCAATCTCCATCATTGATCATGAAGTCCAAATGAGAATTCAAGATATACAACTGGCAATTGCATTTAATTAGACTTTTCCGTTCTCCTTTCACCCTTAGAAAAGTGGGAACACGTGAATAAAGAAGTGTAGGGTCATATGGACTTTTTTGCTCTATTATCTGTTTTGACATATGCGATAAATGCATAAATGCAAATTTTGAAAGTTACATGATCCATAAATTATGCGAACCATCATTATCTGATTGTACGGTCAACCTTTGGTCTAGATTGCTCATGCCACCCATGTCTAAAAGCTTTGCTTGCACCAGATATACATGCATATGTTGCTTTTAGCAACGACTCGGGGAGTTGGATATGGAGAACATGGGAATGGGGATGATAGTGGTGCCAATTTAGCCTACAAGACAAGTAAACAAGTGGAATCGTTTCTCAATCATATTTCTTTCATTTGAACATCATTTCGGTGTTCTCACATGTCTTTACTATAAATTTATTTTAATTTTCACCAAATTACTGGCCTTGTTTGTTTCAAGGAAATTAATTTTAGAAGAAGTTATTTTCAAAAAGTGATTTGACTTACTCATGTTTGGTTTTTTTTTTTTTTTTACATTATTATTATAGGAAAACTATGAAACACACGTACGAAACAAAGATTCATGTTTAGGTGCAAGGTCTCAAGTCTACCCGTCAAGGGGGCAAGGATCTAAATCAAGTCGTTGGCTTCCATGGTCTAGCCATCGAGGACCTGAGTCCAATTGTCAAGCATTTGGGTTCAATTATCGATGACGGTCTTATAATTGTAAAGATCAAGTCACATGAAAGAAAAATTAACTTACATAATTTTTTTTGAATTAATTCTGATTAAAAAGTTTTGGATCACCTCGTTTTTCTAAATTAGTCAAATCATTAAAGATAAATAAATTACTATTTTTTTTATAACCACACATTTTGGAATTCAAGATCTTCCAACAAATCTCACGTCTCTCTCATTGTCTCTTGGCTTTTTGAGTGCCGACGTCCCTCCCCGCTCGTCTCTCTCACGTCTTCCAAGTTGGCCGGGACTGTTCACCGACGTTTAACTGGTCCTTCCTCAATTGTCTCGCCCCGCCTACAAATATGCCAAAGCCTCACGTACCCCTCTCGCCCATCTCTTCTTCCTTGCCAGAAAAGAGCAACAGCAACAGCAAGAGAAACGATCAAAACACAGAGAAGAGAAAGAGAAAAGAGATGAGTTTGATAGAGATGACCCAAATGCCACACGCGGTGTGCATCCCCTACCCAGCCCAGGGCCACATCAACCCCATGCTCAACCTCGCCAAGCTCCTCCACCACCGGGGCTTTCACGTCACCTTCGTCAACACCGAGTACAACCACAGCCGCCTCCTCCGCTCCCGCGGCCCCTCCTCCCTCGACGGCCTTCCGTCGTTCCAGTTCCACGCCATCCCCGACGGCCTACCGCCTTCCGACGCCGACGCCACCCAGGACATCCCGGCCCTCTGCCAGTCCACGCAGAAGTCCTGCTTGCCCTACTTCCGGGACCTGCTCGAGAGGCTCAATGAGGAAAGCGCGACGTCGGGATCCCCACCAGTGAGCTGCGTGGTGTCGGACGGCGCGATGAGCTTCACGCTCGATGCCGCCGAGGCGGTCGGCGTGCCGGAGGTCCTGTTCTGGACGACGAGCGCGTGCGGCTTCATGGGTTACGTGCAGTATCGCAGTCTTATTGACAGGGGCCTTACTCCTCTCAAAGGTATGCATTAATTTATTCAAGTTATCTCACTTAGCAGATTTACGGCTAATGATTTTTTAATTTCTCTTTCGTGGGTTTGGTTTGCTGTTCATAATTCTGTCCTGGATTGAGTACTTTGACTCAGTCAACTGTTAAAAGTAGAATTTGACATGTAAGAACCTTGACTTTCTCCGGAGCTTACGTATTTTTTATGACTTAACCATTTCCTATGACCTTCAACAATATTCTCATGTTTTCCCTTATCTAAGTATAGCAAAAGTTTAGACCAAAAAAAAAAAAAAAAAGTATAAGAAAAGCATTGACAACACAAACTGTGCCATGTGACATCATAAACATCGAACGACATGATCAGAACAGATCTTTTATGAGAACTGTGGTCACGTATGGTCACACGGTTTAGTTGATCGATTCTCAATTTGCAGATGCAAGCTACTTAACAAACGGGTATCTAGACACCGTCGTTGACTGGATACCCGGTATGACAAACGTCCGCCTGAGAGACTTACCAAGCTTCATCCGAACCACTGACCCAGACGACCCGATGGTCGACTTCTGCTTGGTCGAGACCGAGAGAGCGAAAAGAGCCTCGGCCATGGTTTTCAACACGTTCGACCGACTAGAGCAGGAGGTCCTCGATGCTCTCAATGTAACATCTCGGGTCCCACTTGTGTGATATTGTCCGCTTTGGACACTGAGTCCTCACGGCTTTAAAGCGCGTCACGCAAGTTAAGAGGGAACCCAAGCCTTATATACAAGGCCCATGACCCCTCCCTAAGCGATGTGGGACAAGAGGGAGAGGAATCCCTTCCCCTTCCCTTGCGCGCGTCCGAGGACCGGAGGCGCGGACGCACCGCCATCCCTCCTCCCCGCGCACCGCCGCTCGGGTCGTCACACTCAAGTCCATATTCCCTCCCATCTACACCCTTGGTCCCCTTCATCTCCCGACGGAGCAACTACCCGATAACGACACCAGGTCGATCGGGTCCAATCTGTGGAAGGAAGACCTGGGCTGTCTCGAGTGGCTCGACTCGGAACCGCCCGGTTCGGTCGTGTACGTGAACTTCGGGAGCATTACAGTGATGTCTCCGACACAACTGGTGGAGTTCGCATGGGGGCTCGCCAACAGCGGCCAGACGTTCCTGTGGGTTATCAGGCCCGACTTGGTCGTCGGCGACACGGCGGTCTTGCCACCGGAGTTCTCGGCCACGACAAGGGAGCGGAGCCTGCTGGCGAGCTGGTGCCCCCAGGAGCGGGTGCTAAACCACCTGGCGGTCGGCGGGTTCCTGACCCACAGCGGCTGGAACTCCACAATCGAGAGCATCGCGGCCGGCGTGCCAGTGGTGTGCTGGCCGTTCTTTGCAGAGCAGCAGATGAACTGCCGGTACAGCCTTGAGGAATGGGGGATCGGGATGGAGATCGACGACGACGTGAAGAGGGAGGGGGTGGAGAGGCAGGTGAGGGAGCTGATGGAGGGGGAGAGAGGGAAGGAGATGAAGAGGAAGGCGATGGAGTGGAAGGAGATGGCAGGAGAGGCCACGTGTCCTTCCGGGTCGTCGTTCTTGAACTTGGACGAGGTGGTCAACAAGGTGCTGCTCTTGCCCAGAAGAGATTAAGTTAGTTCGCACATTTCTTTAGACAGTCCTCTTCTCTGGACATTATCTAGGTCGTGTCAACTTCAGTTCCGTCACTTGGAATTGTTTGCATCAATATCCGTGCAGCCGCCATACACATGAAGCAGTTGTTGTACGATTCCTTATATTTGGCTCCCCATATTAGGATGTTTCAATTAAAAAACGACTTGGGCTCAAAATTCACAGGGACGGCTATTTAATTGTCCCGTTACACAATTAGTGCGCATGTCTTTTAAGGATATGAAAATTTTGAGTCGTGAAAGTTTTGTATTTTTTGGTCTGATAGTGAAAGTTTTGTATATGACGTCATTTTGCTATTCGAACTTCCGAAGAAACTACAAATCTTAGAAAAATGCAAAAATAACTCATCGATTTGTTACTTTAATTTGATGCATTGTGAACAAAATTATGAGATGTTTTCAAAAGGGTTATTTTAAGTGGATTTTTTCAAATGCCTGAGAGGTGTAATTAAGTTCCTCCATATATCCTTGTGATTTTGAATGGGTGGGAGATGCTCGGGGGATGACAGGGTTCTTCAAATGATGATGGCATCATGAATGTATATTGAATATAACTTTAGCACTTCTAAATTGAGCTATTAGTTATTTGTTGGAAAATGTTATTACCTTTATTGATCTGCCATATATTTTGAAAATATTTTCAGGTCCGTTAATAACTTTATATTGAGGCTTTTCTTATTAGTATGGTGATTAATTTATGTAGTATAAATCGGTGGACCTTCTACTTGCTGAGTTTAGGCTTTTCAAATCATTGGAAATGTCGATCCCACCTACCTACCCTATGATCCATTACGGAGTACTAACTGACTTCACTTGGCAAGAGGGCGAGTTCATAGATCCTGATTTCTTAGATACGATGTTTATCCGAATCAAGTATTGTTTGGTTGTGGATATAGGGCCTCCAACGGGGCATGTCACTTTTAGGTTTGTTGGAATGTACGCCCATGTCAACGAGCGCACGGTGGGTCCCTTCCCACTATTCGCCGATGGGCTAGGGGATGGAGGTAGCCCCGCCGCATGGAAGGGAGGTAGGAGGGTAGCTAGATTTTTGGAGACTTGAAACATTTTTTATGGAGCCAAGGGATTAAGGTTAGGCGACCGCGTGTATAGCTAAGTTGGGATGGGATGACCGACTTGCAGCTAGGTGTAGTCAGCAGTATCGACACTTTTAAATTCCCCAGCGTACCCAACTTATCGCCTAACACACACACACACACACATGAAGTCGATCGTCTCTGACTTCCTCCTCTCCCTCACTCCCCAGCAGACCCAACACCAGCCGCCGCCGTCGGTCCCCTCCGCCGCCAAGTGGTGGAGCACCGTCCAAAACTACCTGCAGAAGGCCGGCAAGAAACAGACCCGCATCGCGTTGGCGAGCCAGCTCGACGACGAGAGCTGCTCCATGGGCAAATTGCTGAAGCGGGCTCAGATCACCGAATTGGCCCAGAAGCTCAGCTCGAGGCCCGGCGCCGGCGAGCTGGCCCTCGTCCTCACGGCCCAGGACGTCGCCTTCGAGGGCTTCTGCGTCAGCGGCTGCGGCACCCACGGCTCGGTTGGGCGGCAGGCGTTCATCTGGGTCTGCGACTCGGCGAGCCAGTGCCCGGGGCAGTGCGCGTGGCCGTTCCACCAGCCGATCTATGGCCCGCAGTCCCCGCCGCTGGTCGCGCCGAACGGCGACGTCGGGGCCGACGGGATGGCGATCAACGTCGCGAGCCTCCTGGCCGGGACGGTGACGAACCCGTTCGGGGACGGGTACACGGCCGGCGCGCCCGGCGCCCCGACCGACGTGGCGTCGGCCTGCACGGGGAGCTTCGGGAAGGGGTCGTACCCGGGCTACGCCGGGGAGCTGCTGGTGGAGTCGGGGACGGGCGCGAACTACAACGCGGAAGGGGTGAACGGGCGGAAGTACCTGTTGCCGGCGCTTTTTGACCCGACGAAATCGCAGTGTGCTACGGTGGTGTGAGAGAGAGCCCTCTTGAGCCCGACACGTGTCTTTCTGCTGTATAGATGCCCGCTCTGTTGTCCCATGTATATAATGATGTCATAAATTATATAGCACGACTACGGACACGTGACATATGACACGATGCGATACACGTTATTTCTTAAAAAATAGAAAATTTCAATACGTTCTAACACGTTATATATTAAATATATATTATATATATGCAAAAATAATTAATAATAAAAAGAGAATAAAATTAATTTATATTAAAAATATTAATCCACCATTTGTTAATATCACTTATTATTTTAATTTGACAGAGATTGAATGAGAAATTCAAAAATTGCAAACACAAAAGAGTAAATTTGAAGGAACATATATCCTATTTTCTCACATTTGTCGGAAATTAATGAGATTTCTTATAGTCCCAGACCAAGTTCGGAGTCTGTGATATAGATTGGCTTGTGCTCCTTTGCAAAACAAGGTTCAAGAAAAATGAAAATCCAAGACAAGAACTCTCAAAGTATGACCAAAAGAAAAGGATATAACTAAATTCGCCATGGAAAATGTGACCAAAAGAGATAACTCGCAAGCGACACTTGCGAGAGGTGGAATGAAGTAAAAAAAAAAAATCACAACTTTAACTCTGCGTGGGCAGCGTTGCGACGCCGAGAAGAAGAGGGCCGCTCCATCGTCACTCATGGGAAGATCAAAACTTATAAGTGAAAAGCTTGAGAGTGAAAATTTTCTTCTTTCTCCTTTATTTTTGTCATTTTCATTATTTTTTCATATATTTATATTTTGACCAAATTATTGAAAAATTTTAAAATTGACCCCGTGCGTGTTGAAGTTGTGTGTCGAAGCGTGTCGGGAAGAGTTGATCATGTGTCGGATTTTTTAACACTTGTTGACGGCGTGTTGGAACGTATCAGAGCGTGTTGGACATGTGTCGGAGTGTCAGACACGATACAAAGGCTTCCGAAGAGTGCCGATGTTTCTTAGATCATAAATCGACCACTTTATTTGATTTGAGTATGCCATTATAATGGAATTGTCATTGCTATAATTTGCCATTTTGATGAATGCTAGTTTGGCATTACTAAGGACTGGTGGCTTATTTTCAAGGGGCGGGTTCCGATGCCTGAGTCGCAAGACCCCAACTAAGTAAAATGGTAAAGTAAAGGTCATTTGAAATAGATCCTCAATTCTTCCGAGAGATGAACCTAGAATATACATTAAGAAGGAAAATATGTACAACTGATCACTAAACTTGCACTGTTTTCTTGAAGTTCTCAATTTTGTAATCTATGTTATCGAATCTTCGATCTTACGAGAATTTTTCAATTAACTTTCTTGAGTTGCGGTTCCGAAAAACCGAAGATAACAAGTTTGCCAGTGTTGGCCTGGTATGATGTGAAGGGATTGGTTCAACCATGAGCAATTGATTGAGCATGAGTATGTATGGTGTGCGGTTTCCGCTGACCAAACTACAAAAACAATAATCCAAACTAACCATTTGTTTAACGGAAAATGAGTAAACGGGAAGACATTTTCTTAAAAATGTCGAACAACATATCTAATGACTTCTCGGGCTTTCAGTCCATGAGAAATTAAACTAAGCCCAATTTGGATTTGGATCTGGTATGGCCTAATAGCACCGTGATCGAGAGGGCCTCCTTCGTCATATAGATTTCCATGCCTTTCTAAGGATAAGAAATGTAACTCATGAAATGTTTGTTATATAATGTCCTTTTGCTATCAAGTTCAACATATTTATAGAATATAGAAAGATGCAAAAATATTCCTCAATTTGTTACTTTAATCTAATGCATCGATAACAAAATTATTAAATGATTTGAAAGGAAAGGATACCAATATAATGAGTTCATGAAAGATTAAGAAATGAGCAGCCTGATGTGGCTTTTAATTATCTAATGCAGCTCGTTATTACTAGTGATCACGTAACTTACCAATCTTGTATGATGACAGAAAACTAAATTAGAAGATTTGAGAATTTTTCACAAATTAGAGGGAAAAAGAATATTTAGAAGGACGTGGGAGGTGGGTCCTTGCACAAGTGTCGCCCCGAGTTTACATCGCCGGCTGTATGGCAGTTCCCGAGTCATAAAAAAAAAAAATATTTAGAAGGAGGTTGACGAAACTCCAAAGGGGCAATAGGGGGCAGGGGAGGAGGAGAGTTGGTTGTACACAATAATAGTACAATGTTTTCTTCTAATAACGACGACTACCTATTGCAAGTGAATGTTAAATTTATCCTTATCTTATTTTTATAGTGTCCTTTTTTTTTGTCAATTCGATGATTTCAACCAATAAAATCAGTGTTAATGGTGTCGAGCTTTTCTTTTTCCCATTTATTAGCTAAAGTGAGAGCGAAATGGCAATACGCATTAAAAAAATTTAAGAAGAGATTCCACCCTACCCATTCTGAAAATCCCGCAAACGGCACATGCTAGCCGGAAAAAAAAAGGGCAAAAAAGAAGAGGTTCATGACAATAATAAAATCAAAGTCTGGGCGGAAAGCAAAATGTAAATTCTTAAAAACACGAGGTTTAAAGTGTACCGTTAGAATTTTTCACTTTAATAAGATGCATGGAGAAAAAAATTCCAAAATATTTTGAAAGGGTAAATTCAAATACAATGAATTGATAAATAATAAGAAAAATGAAAGAAGTCTCACATGCCTGTTTAGGCCCTGCATGGTAACACTTCTCAAAAGTGTTTATAAACACTTTTTCTGTTTTTTTGTTCCAGGGAACAAAAAAAGAACAGAAACGCGTTTGTTTGCGTTTCTGTTCTTTTTTTGTTTTTTCGTTTCTGGAACAAAATTGAAACAGAAATCAAAAACAACTTTTTGTTGTTTCTCTTCTCCAGAAACACTTCTGGCAAACCGAAAAAGAACAAAAACAAAGAACAAAATTGGAACAAAACGGGAACAAAATTGCAGGCCCTTCTCGTTCGTGCCCGTGCGAAGCTTCGTTCTCTCCCCCGACGTCTCCCCTCTCCGGCGCCTCCCACTCGGGCGGACTCTCCGGCGACTCCCCCCTCCGGTGACTCTCCGGCGCCTCCCCACTCCGCTCACTCTCCGGCGCCGACAGGTGGTGCTTCGTCAACCGGCTGAAGCTTCCCGGTCCGTGTAATTGCGTCTTTGCTCCTCCATCTCCGTTCGAAGAGGGCTTCGGCGAAGGGGCTTCGGCGACAGCAACCTTCGCCGACCACCGCCGGACGCTCGCTCGAGCCTCAAGCGAGCGTCGCTCGCTGCAGCTGCTCTGCCGAGCTCGAGCTGCTGTGGTCGCTCGGCAGAGCAGCTCGAGCGAGCGACGCCGACCCCCAAGGGAGCCGTCGCCCAGATCTGCCAGATCTTTGGATGAAAATTCAATTACTGGCTTCACCCGTTTGCCCCGTTTTCCCACACAAAATCCGAATCATCTCCATCCACCCTCTCCCTTCGCTTCGCGCCTTTTTTTTCATTCTCTGTTGTTTTTCTCTTCGTACTCGCCACTGCCAATCTTCACGCTCGGCATATCGTCTCGGATGATGACGACTCAGACTGGCCTCGGCTATTGCGGTTGAAGGAGCGATGCCGGACCGGTGGAGGTGCCAAGAGCGAAACCCAAGGAATCTCATCCTTCGAATCGGCAGATCGTATCCAGATGATGATGATGATGATGATGATGATGATGATCATCATCATCATCCATCCAACCTCAGCCTTGGCAATCGGATAAAAGGCTCTTGTAAACGGTGAACACCACCCCGCGTCCCCCTTTGGGCGCGGCATAGATGGGCGGAATAATGGAATTACGAAAGGCGGCAATGAAGTGGGAGCGAGCAGAACGAAGCAAAGAGTCGACGAGACATATTCGGAGTGAATTGGAATTTGACTCGGAAGTTCAATCGGGCATGAAATGGTCCCGATGATGGTTCGAGCGGTGATGGCAACGTAAGCCCGAGATGGCCCGGCGACGGATAAATCTGGTCCAGACATGGGCAAGGACAGGAAAGCGAGGACTTGAATCAGAGTGGCCGCAACTCGAATGTGGAATCTAATGGTGTGGTTTACTGTGGGGATGATCTAAATTGCTGGAGATGAATCAGGGGAATCCAGAGCTAGAGAGAGATGCGAAAAAAAATTTGGTCAGAGAAAAATCCGTCAAGTTTGCAAGGAAGGTGTTTGATGGAATGACAAAGCTGGACTTTGTCTCCAAGGATTCCCATTCGAGAGAGAGAGAGAGAGAGAGAGAGAGAGAGAGAGGATTAGCGAGCTTTATCTGGCGGTGAGAGCAAGTTCGAGTTTGAGAGGGCATGATGTTGTCAATTCTAATACAAAAAGCCACTGCTAGGGGCTTGGATGCTGTGTTGTTGAGAGAAAGGTGTGGAAGAGTTGTGCCACGAAATGCTGTTATGTACTAATGCTACTGCAGGCAAATAGATGACCGTGAGAGAGGCTATGAATGCTGCGTTTGATGAGGAAATGTCTGCAAATCCTATAGTATTTCAATGTGTCTTAAAGGTTATTTTTTTTTTTTTGGCAGAAGTATGGACCGAGAGGGCTATTGATACGCAATCATGGAGGCTAGTTTTGCTTTGGAGATGAAGTCGGTGCTGCTTTCTAGGTTCTCGGGCCTGTTGTGCAGTTTATGAAATTCAATTTTGCTATGCGAGACGATTGACTACGTTATAAATTCTGCTGCAAATATGAACTACATGTTGGCTGGCAATACATCGGTCCCTATAGTTTCAAGAGGAGCTGCGGCGGGAGTCGTGCCCATCATTCCCAAGCCTCGTGAAGACATAGCCATCCCACACGGAGGAAGCTTTTCTGGATTCGACCTCATTATATCACTCGTCACCCTCAGGATCTATTGGACGCGAGAATGGCTCATGGCGTGCGAAATGAGAGTTGCTCATGAACGGTGTAACATTTCTGGTATGTCCCTCCAACCAAAGTGCTTCCTCATCCTCTGGTTTTTTCAGATTGGCAGTCACTAATTTCTTAACATGGACTGTTGTCATCAAGGCGTGAATATTTTGCGTGGTTGCAAATTTAATCGGTGTTTACTCAAAGTCTCCTTTTCAGTTGATATTAGTATTATGATGGGATCAACATAAGCACAGAAAAATGAGATAATACATGGCACATATGCCCATGATAACATCGTTGACGCAGGATGGGACCATTGTTATTGCTCTGATTAACTCAGCTTCAACAGCCATGCTTTGTGTGGAAATATGAGAGCCATGGTGGGCGGGCTTTTCTTAATGTGCTTCTTCGAGAATGAACGATAACTCTCGTATAAGTAGACGTTTCGCAATTTTGTCATCAGAGAGGAGAAAACAAACAATGAAATCGTAGGAAGACAGTATGAGGATTTTTTTTTTTAAAACCATGTGAAGGATAAAAAAAAAAAAATTATCGCCACATGATTAAATAGTTAGAGCTAACATAGTCTAGCGACTCTCTGATTTAAATCCAAGAGTTGTCATTGTTATGAGGATCTTACTATATTGCTTTTCTTCATATATGTTCACCTCACTGCAATATGGAAGAAAGGATAATCGAGTATAAATTTGCTGGTTGGCTCAAGCTCTTCACAAGCCCGGCTCTCTCAGCTTACTGCAGTAGTTGCAAACAAAACATGAATAAAGCTTTAGCTTTTTAGGCGTATTTTGTTCTTGTAATGTAAAACTCATATCTACCAACATAGCAACCCTAAATCAATAGATCTAAGTCTTAATAATGGTCTACCTTCCTGAGGCCTATATGTACGCCAATACAACTCTCAGCACAATCAAATATGATATGACCAGCTTGGCTTGTTTCCATTATTTTTTAGATCTCCCGACACATACATACGTTCACGCAGGAGAACTATAGAGAAACATCACAAGAATGAATTTACTCCACGTGGGAGAACTATAGAGAAACATTACAAGAATGAATTAACTCTAACACAGTTTCTCTTAGCCTAACAAGTATGTTTTAAATTTGCCTTTACTCACCATGAACAAAATGAAATTAATGAGCATTTCATGAGAATGATAATTCTCATCTCGTTTAAACTTTATTTAGAAAAAAGCATTTTTTTAAAAAAAAATTAAAAACAGAAATTTTGTACAGTTTACCAAACGTGTTTCTGTTCTTTTTCTATTCTAGGAACAAAAATTAACTGCAGTTACCAAACGTGTTTCTATTCTTTTTTTATTTCAAGAACAGTTTTTTTTACACTTACCAAACGCGTTCTTTTGTTCAAAAACTGTTTCTGGAATAGAAACACTTTTTTTTTTTTGTTTCTGTTCCCTGGAACAAAAAAAGAACAGAAACGTTACCAAACGCAGCCTTAATTGTCAGGATCTACCCATCTAATTCACCCTTTAGGGCCGACCGCCTTGTCCGGAAAGAGAGTTGTAGTAACACGTCGAAGGCAAGAGAAAGGGCAAGCGACGAGTTGCCTTGTTTTGAAAGGAAAATACCATCGGGTAGACGAATGTGCTATTGGGATGCCATTTCTAAGTCGATCAGGACCATGCATATGAGAATCTCCATTTGATGTCTAAATTCACGCTACTCTAAAAATGGCTTTCAATCAATATTTATGACCCTTTGATAATTTATTCATTGCGTAAACAAATGTGCCATTGAGATTCCTCAGTGGTGAAAGTCACGTTCCGATTATGTCATCAAGATCATATTCCTTGTGACAAAATGTTGTGCTTTCGAACCATCTAAACCAACTGGAATGATACATTACAAAAGTTCACACTTGTTACCTTATTTTGTCCTTCAATAAGTAAACTTGAATTTCAATCAATACATAATCTAAAGATAAAATTAAGTAAACAATTACAAAGAAACCGTGACGGGAATACTAATTGGGGCAACTGCGATGATCCACGAGATTCATTCCTACAGACATTCTAATTCACTATAGAACGCCCACGAGTTGACATGGCTTATATGTATGTATGTATGTATGTATGTATGTATGTATGTATGTTTCGCCGATTTCAGATTTTATAACAAAATATCTTTTATCAATGTTTTGTTTTTTATTTAAGGGACCTAGGTTCTATGGTAATATTGAACAGAAAGGGTCAAACGCAAATAAATATAAATATTATAGTCTTGAATATAATAAAATCATTCAGTACAAGCTCAAAACTAATGATGACAAGTGCCGAAATATAATCAATGGCTTAATTCAAGCACCTTTCAATATACTAATGGAAACCTGCTAAGATCAAATGGATCACTCAATCTCAAAGTTTGATCGATGGCACTGAATGATGGAAACAACACTAGATGGTTTTGATGACATAACATCAGAATTTAATTGATGATGTTGGACAGTGGAAATAACATCAGGAAGGCATTGTTCTTAGGTGGGTTCGAGGACACAAAATCAGAATCTAATCAATAACGCTGGATAATGAAAATAATATTGAGTAGATACTGCTCTCATTGGACGCAAAGTCAGAATTTAATCAATGACGCTGGACAATGGAAATAATATCGAGTAGATACTGTTCTTAAATGGGTATGAGAACACAACGTTAAAATCAAACAACACCAATTAGGTGCTCCTAGATGGATATGAGAACACAATGTCAGACTCTAATTGACAACGTTGAACAATAGAAACAACACCGGATAGATATTGCTCCTAAATGAATATGAGGATACAATGTCAGAATCTAATCGACGCTGTTGAATAGTCGAACAGTATTGGAATCTAATCAATAGTGCTACCTAGAATATAGACACTCGTCGGAATTGAATCAATGACAAAAAACCAAAAGTACAGCTGCACTACGCTACACAATGATAGTAAATAATAAGATAAAAGATTTTGATGTGTTGTTTGGGGGCCTTTCGTTGGATTGTCTGTGGTGTTTATAGGACAATTTGGTAACCCTTGATCGGTTGATCCTACCTTGAAAGTTGTTCCTAATTTCTCCCACGTTCTTTGCTTAATCGCTTTATCCACATCTTGTTGTCTCCTGACTTGTTGATGATGATTGCACGACTTGTTCATCAAGTAATAATCATTCATTTGATTTTGCGTGCCCTTTTGAGCACCAACTATTCCCACTTAAAATCTTGATGCCAATTCTATTTGAATTATATGTCCATAGTGGTATCTCTTGGCTTGAACACATGGCAATCATCTGCCTTACCATCGAATCACGCATCTCCACTAGTAGGCCCATCGAAATCCAACCCAAAGGTTCTTGAAGACCTTGGCCATCTTTCGTCTCTATGACTGATATGGGCTCGATTGTTGTTAATCATAACTAGCATGTGACAATGATGATTATTTTGAATGTCAATATCCCTTGTGACTAATATGTGATAGTAAGAATAACTTTGAGGTATCAACAATTTCTTATAAGGGCATAGATAAAAGTCCAATACCTCATGTTAGGGTAATCGCAAGAGAGGAGGTAGGTTGAGCCAAGCTCGAGCTAGACCGATCAATCTGACTCATTTTCTCTACACATTGAAAGTCCATTCCATGTGTGTCCCTATTCTCTGCTAGAAATTCGAACTTGTCTATTTAAAGACGAGCACAACCTTCCACGTGATAGAATCTTCATTTTCATTCGGAAATCACGGAAGACTTCTCGTAGCGATTGATGAAGATTTTTTTTGTTTTTTGGGGTCCAGATTGATGAAGAATGGAAATGGTTGTTTTTCCTTCCTGCACATAGCATTTTACTGCCATCCTCATGACAAGAGAAGAAATAAAAAGGAAATTAATTTTTATTTTAATTCTTCCATATAAAATGTGCAAGAAATCGACTCCACGTCTTTAAAGTTCCTAGGTGACTCGTAGCCGCACAGATTTGGAAACACAAAGCTTTGTGAATTTAATGAATCACATTGTATCGAGTTGTCATGATTTTATAAATTTCACAAATGTTACGGGAGTTGCTGCACGATGAAATTATTTTAAAAAAAATTAACTTTATAAGATTTTTACTAATTAATTTATAAATATTTTTATTGTATCAATTAAATTCTAATCTTTTCATCTTTTTTATTAGTTGAGTTAATTCAATCAATTTTGATAAAAAATTATTGACGTGAATGCTAGTATCTTACATAATACGATTTACGCCAACGTAATTTTTTAGTAATATTTAAATTTTTTATAATTTTTTATAATTTTTTATTTTTATTTTTTTCTTCATCTCTTCTTCCACTAACTAGCTGTCGTGACCAACTAGACGCGTGGGCTGGCTAGTTGGACCTCTTCAATAGTTGGGTTGGAAAAAATCAACCTTGCCATCATTGAGCGAGATTAGCCTCGCCAATGATTAGGTTAGGCAAGATCTGGCCAGATCCCACCAGGGCAAGATCTGGCCAGATTCAGTCACTTGTCTGATATTGGATGGATGCCGGAGACGAGTCAAAGAAGATAATCCGGCCGCTTGAGTGTCGAGCCACGATGCGCGGGGCGCGCCCATGGGGCCATTCGTCCATTTGTAATGTCTGCCGATAACTTTTTGAGTTATTTTCCTCTGTTAGAGATCAAAGTAGAGTATCCAAGGTATTTCAACGAGGACCCTGGGAGATAAGGCTGCGCATCTTGTGTCACGTTCCCTTTAATGATTCGATGGCCTTGCTTGACCTATGGATGGCGGCCCGAGGTGCATTAATGATGTTGATTGCCTCGCCTGTGTTGGAGTCAGAGACGCTAAGGTAAATGTCAATGTTTACGTCGGTAGAACGTGTCAATATTCATTAGAGAAGATCTTAAAGAGCGTCTATGGATAACCAAAAGTTAATACTTAAAGTAAGCGACTTTATTAAAATGTGTAACAACGTTATTTTTAGAAGATGTTGAAAAATGTTATGTTCATTTCTAATTGATTTACTTAGTCCCTTTGGAGTGCTTATTAGTGCCCCTTTTTATTTTCCCAACCTTGAACTTACATGGAATGTATGGCCAATTCAATAATTGATTATTTTGTTTCGCCGTCACTTATCATAAGGAGAAGGCTCATTGAATTTATTCTCCTCTTTGAAATTGCCAACCAACATGACGTTTCAATTTTAAAAAATAATTATAACCGGAATTTTGTTAATGAGTATCTTGAAGATACTTGTTAAGCAATCAATTACGGAAACTTCACAAATTTCAGTGCACCATTGCTTTTATGTTTTGTACAACCAATATCTTGAGAATTAACATATTTCGAATAAAGTAAAATTAAAACACCTAGCGAGACGATTTTCTATAAGACGTTTTAAATAAGCCTAGGGGTAAGAGGCGAAGCAATCCATGGCTCAATGAAATTTCATTCATTTTCTCCATTTGCTGAGGTCAAACACGGGTCATGCGGTAAGTAATCCACGAAAAAAAATACTCATGATAAGAAGAAAAGTTGTTGAATTTACGACGTTTTTTGTCGTTTGCATTCTTCTTGTGGCAATTTATTTGACTAAGCTAGGATTTGAAACATGTGCTAGTAAAAACAAGTCGACTGTTTAATCCGTGTACGCATTTGGCTCATCAAATCGGTAAACTAAATGGCGGTAAACTGATTTGGGTATTTGTAACGCAGAAACCAAAGGTCATTTGCCAAAATTTCACTAACTGCGAGTAAACTCTTTTCAGTTGTAACACCCGTATAGGCTAGATGCTTAAATCTAATTGGTTTTTTCGGCATACATGGTTTCTAACAAGCCTCCAAATAGCTTAGCTTTTGTAATCGTGCATTTAGATTCCCGAATTATACCAAAAAGAAAAGGTCACTTGTTTCAACTGAAAATACTCGATCAAGTAAAAAGAAGTCACTTAATTTGCCAAGTAAGAAAGTTGCTAGTTTACATGATAAGAAGAAAAGAAAATGGCTACTTAGTTCAATCCATATCAATTACATCCGTATAAGAACTAAAATCTTGCCCACTATATTGCATAAAAAAAGGATAAAACCTTCAAATAATCTTCATACATTCATATTTGGTTACTAAAGAAAAATCTATATTACTCAATGGAATCAATGTTCAGTATTTGCTATGTTATTAAACAATGTTCGTATCACCTAAAATACAATCTTGTATCATTTGGGTGTTTTTCACATATCCTTACTATAAATTCATTTTAATTTTCACCAAACTATCGCCTTGTTTGTTCCGAGGAAACTGAACTTTGTTGGAAAATAATTTTAGAAGAAGTTATTTTGCTTACTCATGTTTGTTTTTTATTTACATTATTATTATAGGAAAACTACGAAATAGACACGAATCTAAAAACTTGAGTTTAGGTACAAGGTCTCAAGTCTAGCTATCAAGGGGGCAACGTCCTATCACTGAAGATCTAAATCAAACCATTGGCTTCCAAGGTCCAGCCATCGGAGACGCTATGTCTAATTGTCAAGTATTGGGTTTAATTATTGATGATCATCTTGTAATTGTGAAGATCAAGTTGCACAAAAAAACATAACTTACATAATTTTTTTGAATTTAAGTATAGGTTATTTTCTGATTAAAAAGTTTTGAATCAACTCGTTTTTCTAAATTAGTCAAATCATTAAAGATAAATAAATCACTATATATATATTTTTTTTATAACCACACATTTTGGGATTCAAGATCTTTCGACAAATCTGACGTCTCTCTCATCGTCTCACGTCGTCCTCCAGCTTGGCTTTTTGAGTGTCGACGTCCCTCCCCGCTCGTCTCTCCCACGTCTTCCAAGTTGGCCGGGATTGTTCACCGACGTTTAACCGGTCCTTCCCCACTTGTCTCGCCCCGCCTACAAATAGACCAAAGCCTCACGTACCTCTCTCGCCCATCTCTTCTTCCTTGCCCAGAAAAGAGCAACAGCAACAGCAACAGCAACAGAACGATCAAAACACAGAGAAGAGAAAGAGAAGAGAGAGATGGGTTCGACAGATATGACCCAAATGCCACACGCGGTGTGCATCCCCTACCCAGCCCAGGGCCACATCAACCCCATGCTCAACCTCGCCAAGCTCCTCCACCACCGGGGCTTCCACGTCACCTTCGTCAACACCGAGTACAACCACAGCCGCCTCCTGCGCTCCCGCGGCCCCTCCTCCCTCGACGGTCTCCCGTCTTTCCAGTTCCGCACCATCCCCGACGGCCTCCCGCCTTCCGACGCCGACGCCACCCAGGACGTCCCCGCCCTCTGCCAGTCCACGCAGAAGTCCTGCTTGCCCTACTTCCGGGACCTGCTCGAGAAGCTCAATGAGGAGAGCGCGACGTCGGGATCCCCACCGGTGAGCTGCGTGGTGTCGGACGGCGTGATGAGCTTCACGCTCGATGCCGCCGAGGCAGTCGGCGTGCCGGAGGTCCTGTTCTGGACGACGAGCGCGTGCGGCTTCATGGGTTACGTGCAGTATCGCAGTCTTATTGACAGGGGTCTTGCTCCTCTCAAAGGTATGCATTAATTTATTCAAGTGTTCTCACTTAGCAGATTTACGGCTACTGATTTTTTGATTTCTCTTTTGTGAGTACTTTGACTCAGTCAACTGTCAAAAGTAGAATTTGACATGTACGAACCTTGACTTTCTACGGAGCTTACGTATTCTTTATGACTTAAATCATTTCCTATGACCTTCAACAATACTCTCATGTTTTCCCTTATCTAAGTATGACAAAAGTTTAGACAAAAAAAAAAAAGTATAACAAAAGCATTGACAACACATACTATGCCATGTGACACCATAAACATTGAACAACATGGTCAGAATGGATCCTTTATGAGAACCCTGGCCATATATGGTCACATGATTTAGTTGATCGATTCTTAATTTGCAGATGTAAGCCACTTAACAAACGGGTACCTAGACACCGTCGTCGACTGGATACCTGGTATGACGAACATCCGCCTGAGAGACTTACCAAGCTTCATCCAAACCACTGACTCAAATGACCCGATGATCGACTTCTGCTTGGTCGAGACCGAGAGAGCGAAAAGAGCCTTGGCCATTATTTTCAACACGTTCGACCGATTAGAGCACGAGGTCATCGACGCTCTCAAGGTCATGTTCCCCACTATCTACACCCTTGGTCCCCTTCATTTCCTGACGGAGCAACTACCTAGTAACGACACCAGGTCGATCGGGTCCAATCTGTGGAAGGAAGACCCGGGCTGTCTGGAGTGGCTCGACTTGAAATCGCCCAGCTCGGTCGTGTACGTGAACTTCGGAAGCGTCACAGTGATGTCTCCGACACAACTGGTGGAGTTCGCATGGGGGCTCGCAAATAGCGGCCAAACGTTCTTGTGGGTCATTAGGCCCGACTTGGTGGTTGGTGACACGGCGATCTTGCCACCGGAGTTCTCGGCCATGACGAGGGAGCGCAGCTTGCTGGCAAGCTGGTGCCCCCAAGAGCAGGTGCTAAGACACCAGGCAATCGGCGGGTTCCTGACCCACAGCGGCTGGAACTCCACAATCGAGAGCATAGCGGCCGGCGTGCCAGTGGTGTGTTGGCCATTCTTTGCGGAGCAGCAGATGAACTGCCGGTATAGCTGCCAGGAGTGGGGGATTGGGATGGAGATCGACGGCGACGTGAAGAGAGACAAGGTGGAGAGGCAGGTGAGGGAGCTGATGGAGGGGGAGAGAGGGAAGGAGATGAAGAGGAAGGCGATGGAGTGGAAGGAGATGGCCGGAGAGGCCACTCGTCCTTCCGGGTCGTCGTGCTTGAACCTGGACGAGGTGATCGACAAGGTGTTGCTGTCGCCCAGAAGAGATTAAAGTTTGTTCGCACATTTCTTTAGACAGTCCTCTTGTCTGGATCTTGTCTAGGTCGCGTCAACTTTACTCTCGTCACTTAGAATTGTTTGCGTGAGATTTTATAAATTACTGTTCTAAAAATTTAAATTATTAAATAAAGACACAATTTTATATTTAATTAGTTTAATATTTATTCTTACATTTATTATGATCTTTCTATGCTTGGTATCATGCATAGATATATTTAATTGGAAAGACAAATGAGGTCTGGAAAAATTTGAATTTAGGATTTTTAAAGTTACGATATCATGTGAAATTTTGTGAAATTCTAAAATCTTAAACTGTTAAATGAAGACACGATTTAATGTTTAATTATTTTAACAGTTTGCATATCTATATTCGTGCAGCTGCTATATGTATGAAACAATTGGTTTACGATTATAGGATGTTTCATTCAACTTCCTAATATTGGGCTCCTCGTGTTAGGATGTTTCAAGTAAAAAACGAATTGGGCTCAAATTTCACAGGAATGCTATGGCCCAATTAGATATACATGCTTCATCTTATATTCTGAACCGGACAACTTAGGGGTGCGTACATTGATAACCGCTTATTTCTGTTCTAAAAACAATTTTTCTATTTCAGACCTATTTTTGGAATAGAAATTTATTTGATAAACTTATTCCATTTTTCTATTTCTGGAATAGAAATCTATTCCAGAAATAAGTTTGAAATAGAAATCAAAAGTAGAAATTTTCTACTTCTCTATTTCTGGAATAGAAATAAGAAATAATTTTTTTTTTCATCATTCGTCAACCGATTCTTCATCTGTTGTTGCCGACCACTGTATGTTGGTTGCTAGCCGCTTGCCACCATTACCGTTCGCCCTTCTTGCCGCTTGGTTGCCAATCAATCGCACGCTTTGCCGGGTTCTTTGTTCTTGTCGTCGGTCATTTGCCGACCCACCACGGTCGTCGGTTGTTGCCACCGCCGACCCATCGCTTATCCGAAAGAAAGAAATTTTGTGTTATTATCAAACGGATTTCTATTTTTAGAGTAAAAATTTTGTATCGTTATCAAATGGTTATTTTTACTTAGAAACTCTTCTAGAAATGGAAATAGAAAAATCTATTTCTGTTTCAAAAACTATTTCTGAAACAGAATGGTTGTCATGCGTGTCCTTAGTCAGCAATTCAACATGTCTTTAGATATGGGATCTTGCCTTTTCTTTGTTCTTTGATTTTTTGTTTTTTGGCTAGCTTTTTAACTTTCCCATCACACTTCGTGAAAGTTTTGTATCTGATGTCATTTTGCTATCAAATTTCAATAACTACAAATCTAAGAAAAATGCAAAAAATACTCCTCGATTTGTTACTTTAATATAATGCATATTTTAATAGGATAAATAGCAATATAACGAGTTGGTGAAAGATTAAGAAATAAGTAGTCTAATGTGGCTTTATCCGATATAACTCGTTATTACCGGTGACCGCATAACTTACAATTTTTGTACGATAATTAGAAAATCAATAAGAAGATTCAAGAATTTCAAAAAATGGAAAAAAAATATTTAGGAGGTTGATGAAACTCCAAAGTGTGCCGTAAGGGATGGGGGAGCTTTTTTTTTTTTTTTCTTTTTCTTTTTTGGTCGAATGGGGGAGCTGGAAAGTTGGTTGTCAACGGTCATAGTAGGTTGTTTTCTTCAGGCGACAATAACTACCCCTCGCTATCAAATGTTAAGTTTTTGGTTATCTTATCTTTGTGGTGTCAATTTCGCGTCTTTTAGAATTTCTATTTCGCTTAATTTTCATTTAAAATAGTTTTTTTTGACAATTTTCAAAAAAATTGTTTTTATTTATATTATTGATTAGATGATTTAAACCTATAAATCCAATGTTAATGTTGTCAAGTTCTTCATTTTCCCATTTATATAAGTTGAAGTGAGAGCAAAACGGCAATACATGTTACAAAATTTAAGAAGAGATTACACCCTACGCATCCTGAAAATCCCACGAGCATCACATGCTAACCCAAAAAAAAAAAAAAGAGGCAAAAAAGGAGAGGTTCATGAAAATAATAAAATGAAAGATGGGGTGAAAGCAAAATGTAAATTCTTAAAAATGCAAGATTTAAAGCACACCCTTAGTCCACTAGCTCGAATTTGGAAACAAATGTTCTCTCTCGCTTGAGAGCTCTCTCTACCTACTATGGTAGCCATCCCTAAACCCTAAAAACCCTTTCGGCCGAAAATCCCTAAATCATAAAACCATGAGTGCTTTATTAGGTCAGACTCATCTCGTATTCTCCTGGGCTCGCTGTTTTTGTCTCCTTGCTAGCTTTTGTAAGGACTCGTCCAGACCCACTCTGGTCTGCTCTTTGTTTTGCGGAAGCCATCGAAGTGTTGGAGATTCTGGAGGTTCAGCAAATGGGGCGACAGGTTTGCTAGTTCCTCGGATTAGCTGAAGATGTTGATGTGCTCTGCTCCATTTCTCTGTAAGTTTTCTTTTGGGACTGATCTGGCGTCTCCATTATCTGGGAAAATATAGTTGATTGGGGTCATCCGAGGGTAATCTTTGCAATGGAAGGAAGGAAACAAATGGGTAAAACCTGAATTTGATCTATAGCTTTCTTGGTGATTCTTCATTGATGCTCACTGGGAACTCTTAATGGATGAATCTGGGGAAAAAGACTATCGCCTAGCCCTACTGTGTAAAAGGCTAGGGAATCTGAAAATTGAGGTGGATGCACCGCCTCGAGAAAGAGTTATTTCAGTAGAAACACTTGATGAATGCAAACGCATAGTGTTCGGGAAGCTGTATTCGGGAGGAAATATAAATTACCAGGGCTTTATCTTTACTATGACGCGGGCTTGGAAGGTTGATTCCCTGAATTTTGCGCAACGCGAATTTGATATCTTATCCTTCACCTTTGAATCTGAAAGGGATAAAAACAGAATATTAGCCAATAGCCCATGGTCTTTTTTGAGTAATTTACTGATATTAAAATCGTGGGAGCCAAATAAACTAGCGCAATGCTACAAGTTTACAAGCTGTGAATTCTAGGTTCAAGTGCATGGTCTTCCAATTGAATGGTGTAGTGAAGAGATTGTGTCTCTTGTTGCCCAACAACTAGAGGTGTAAAGGATGTAAAAGTGGGAAAAAAAAAAAAAGGAGTGGCTTTTCATAAGGTGGGGAGAGCTAGAGTTGAATTGGAATTGGAAAAACCCTTAAAACCGGGCATCTTATTTAATCTGGGAGAGGAGAAGGTCTGGTTAGACTTTAAATACGAAAGGCTACCTAGATTCTGTTATTCATGTGGACGGGTTGGGCACTTTACAACTAATTGTGAAGAAATCCTGTATGATGTGGCAAAAATTGAAGATAGAAAGAACAACCTGTTTGGCAACTGGCTAAAAGCTGAGGTAAAAGAAAACAGCCCCTTCTGGGAGTTATTTTATGATGAAAAGGGGGCTGAAGAAGAGACGGAACCACAGGAGGACAGTGTCATATCTTCTCATGATACTCAAATTGTTATATTCACAGGAGAGCAAATTGAAGCAAACAACTCAGAACAAACACCCTCTTAAAGCAGGGCACAAATGGAGGTAATATTACCTGACATCCAACTGGAATAGCAAAAGGAGAAGGGAAAAGGCATCATGAATACCGCTGAACCAACACTGCAGCTGTAGCAAGCTGAATTCTCCTCTTCCTGGAAAAAAAAAAGGTTTTAAATAAGGAAAGTCAGATTGTGAAAAGCTCTCCAGCAAAAAAGTTAAAGAGATATACTCCTTATCATTCTTCAGTTGTTGATTTGGCAAGCTTGGATGAAACGACTTTGCAGGATACTCCTATCAGTCTTGCCGAAGAAACCAGGGGAAGGGCTTTGGTGGCTAGCCCAAATAAGCCACCGGTTCACAAATGAGAGCTATATGTTGGAACTGTTAGGGATTTGGCACACCACCGACAGTTCAGAATTTGAGAGCCATGGTGGCTCAGGAAAGGCCCAATTTAATTCTGCTCATGGAAACAAATAACAAAAAATTAGTAGTAGATCGTCTTAAAAGAAAACTGAATTTTCAAAACAGTTATGTGGAGGAACCAAAAGGCATTGCAGGGGGAATGACGATGTTATGGAATACGGAAATGGAGGTGGAAGTGGAGTTTAGCTCTCAAGAAATGATAAATCTGACATGTTTTGATTATGAAAGCAACATAAAGATGCGGCTTAGCTGTATACATGCTCCAAACATATATGGGGAGAGACTACAACTATGGGAGAAGTTGAGACAGCTTGCATCATTGAATACACTTCCATGGGTGTGTATGGGAGATTTCAATGAAATTCTTTATTACTGGGAGAAAAGGGGCAGAAGATTGGCAGACAATTCTAGAATGCAGGCATTTCAAAATTGCATCCATGACTGTTCTTTAATGGAAATTGATTGTAAGGGTGTGCATTTACCTGGTCCAATAACAGAGAAGGGGCTGATCTGGTACAGGAGAAATTAGATAGAGTATTTTGCTTAATGGATTGGTGGGTAATGTTCCCGGAGGCTGAAGCTTTTGCCCTTCCAGCTATGGGCTCTGATCATAATCCACTCCTTGTGGTAAGTAGTGCCAAATTTGTCAAGAAATAAAAAGAATTTAACTTCGAAGCCTTCTGGGTTGAAGATAGTGAATGTCAGGATATAGTCAAACATGCATGGCAATCTCAATCTTGTATCCAGGGAGGTTTGGGAGATAAATTACGTTTTACCAGCCAAGCCTTAAACACATGGAGCAAACAGAAATTTCCCAATAATAATGCCCGCATTAAAGCCTTAAAGAAGGAGCTCCAATCCATTACAAACAGCCATTGGAGTTGTTAAGACAAAAGCAGAATCGAGAGTATCAAAGAAGAGATGGAAACTTTATGGCGCATAGAAGAAATGTTTTGGGGTTTAAAATCCCGGATCAATTGGTTTCGTTGGGGAGACAAAAATACAAAGTACTTCCATGCAACAACGATCCAAAGGAGACAAAAAAACAGAATTCATATGCTGAAAAATGCAGAAAATCAGTGGGTCAGGGAAAAACATCAAATTCAGCACCTCATTATGTCTTTTTTCAAGGAGCTATACACTTCGGAAGGCCCACGCAACTACATTCCAGTACTAGATCAACAGCCTACATTAATTGGAAATGATATGAATGATTGTTTAGTGGCGGAAGTGACTATGGAAGAAATTCATGATGCTGTTTTCCAACTAGGAGCTCAGAAAGCCCCGGGCCTAGATGGTTTAAACAGACTTTTCTATCACCATCATTAGGACATAATCAACCCCGATATCTTAAAGGAAGTTCGAGATTTTTTTCAACATGGGGTTCTGGATCCAGCCCTGAACAGAACGCATATCACGTTAATTCCAAAAGTTCCTCATCCGGAGACACTCGACCAATATCGCCCTATCAGCTTGTGCAATTTTGCCTACAAGATCATTGCAAAAATCTTGGCAAACAGACTTAAACGATGGCTACCTATGTTGATTTCAGAAGAGCAAAGCGCATTCATTAGCGAAAGACAGATTCAAGACAACATTTACGTTGTACAAGAGGTATTGCATCAATTGAGGAAGCGTAAAAGAAAGAAGCATTTCCAAGCGATACTAAAACTTGACATGAAAAAAGCTTATGATAGAATTGAATGGGATTATCTAGAAGGTTGCATGCTGAAGTTGGGTTTCTGTGCTCAATGGGCTCATTGGATCATGTAGTGTGTAACCACAGTCACTTTTAATATAAAGTTTAATGGGGAAACTCTTCTGGCTTTTGCTCCAACTAAAGGCATCTGACAAGGAGATCCTCTCTCACCCTATCTATTTATTCTGGTAGCAAACAGTTTATCCATGTTGATGAGAAATGCGCTACAAGAAGGGAACATAAAGGGAATCAAGCTGAATAGATACGATTCTACTTTAACTCATTTGTTTTTTGCAGATGACTCAGTTTTTTTCTTAGACGGATCTATTCAGGAATGCCAACACGTTGCAGCTGTCATTAACCAATATTGTTATGCCTCAGGACAAGCTGTTAACTTAAACAAATCAGGGATCTTCTTTAGTAAAGACTGTCCAGCTTTATTAAAAGACAATATGAAGAGTGAACTCAGGGTACTAGAGCTAGAAAGATCAGGAAGGTACTTGGGACTTCCATCTGATTGGGGTGCATCAAAGCGGCAAGTTTTTGGGTGGATTTTGAACCGGATCAACATGAAATTAGAGGGCTAGAAGGAGCAACTAATCTCAAAAGCTGGCAAAGAAACTCTCCTGAAATCAGTGGTGCAGGCGATACCACAATATGCTATGTCAATTTTTAAAATTCCAATCTCAATATGTAAAGCTATAGAGAAAAAAATAGCAAATTTTTGGTGGAAAAACAGTGACTCAAGGGCTGGTTTGCATTGGAAACACTGGGAAATTATGAAGATGAGGAAAGATCGAAGGGGAATGGGTTTCAAAGATTTGATCACTATGAATAAAGCCTTATTAGGAAAGCAAGTCTGGCGGATGGTCAAAAACCCAAATGCTTTATGAAGTAAACTATTGAAAGGAGTGTATTTCAATCGCTCAGATCTCTGGCATGCTAAAACTGGTTATAATCCTTCATGGGGTTGGAAAAGTCTACTCATTGGTAGAGAAGCCATCGCGGAATCAATCAGATGGTCAATTGGAGATGGAGAATCTGTTAAAATCAGAACAAAAAGATGGCTGAAACGTGGCTACATAGGAGGGCCATCAAATAAGGATGATCCCCAGAAAGTCTCAGAGCTAATCTTACTGGGCACTCAAAGCTGGAATGAAACATTGCTAAGAAATCTTTTTGATGAGCAGATAATGCAGGAGATCCTTGCCATACCAATCAACAGCCCATTTTTCGGTGATGAATTATTATGGACGAGCACAAAACATGGTTCATATACAGTCAAGAATGGATACAACTTGCTACGAGACACAACCACAGAAAACAGAGCAAAAGAGCAACCCTCCTCTTCATATCAAACTCCTACAGCTTTATGGAATGCAATTTGGCATATGAAAACCAACCCAAAAGTGAAGTTATTTGTATGGCAGGCTTGTCAAAATGCCCTACCAACCAAGGAAAATTTGTGGAAAAGAAAAATCCTACCTGATCCGATGTGTAATCTCTGTAAATCCAAGGTAGAAACGGCCGAGCACACCCTCCTCCTCTGTCCCTGGGTTACTAAAGTGTGGAATCGCCAGGATACTAACCTGCGAATTGATGAACATGAAGTTACACGAATGGATGAATGGATGCTCAAATTTACAAGCAAGAAGTCACACCTACCTTCTTTGGAAACAATCGGCTACCTTCTATGGCAGGTATGGAAGGAGCGCAACAACTTTATCTTCCGAGGAACAACCCCAGAGGTATGCCGAGTAGTAGATCTAGCAAGATCTCAGCAAATTAGCTACCGAAAGTGGGGATTTGGTGAAGATCTAGCTGAAATAAAAGCGAAACAGAAGAACCCACCTACCTGGCGAGCTCCGAAGACCGGCTGCCTTAAGCTGAATGTTGACGGGTCGTTGGGGGAAGAATCGCCGGAGGGAGCAGTGGCTTGTGTTGTCCGAGATTCCTCCGGCACTCTCTTAGACGGATTTACGAAGATGGTATGGGTGGAATTAAGTTTTCAGGTTGAAACTCTAGGCATCCTTGAAGCCCTAAAATTTCTGAAGGAAAAAGATATCTTCGAAGCTATGGTGGAAACTGATTGTCAGCTCGTTGTCGAACACTTGAACTCCGAACAGCAAGCGGAGTCAACTGCACATGGGGCTTTGAAGGAAAGTCGAAGTCTGCTTCAGAAGATGCCGCAAGTGAAAATGGCCCACTGCCCATGCGCTGAAAACTCGGTGGCGGACTGGGTGGGCCGCTCATCATCACCGAACGAAGTCCCTCCCCTTGAATTGGCGAGCCTCACCCCTCTCTGCCCTTTGGGCTTTATTATGTATAGATGCCCCGGAAGTGGGCCTTCGCTGTTACCGCCTATAATATAAATAAATTCCCACCTTTTGACAAAAAAAAAGCACACCCTTATAATTTATTAATCTAATCTACTGCATCGAGAAAAAGATTACACAATATGTTGAAAGGGTAAATACAAACACGATGAATTGATAAATAATTAAAATAAAAGTAGTCTCACGTGCCTAGCTGAGGACTCGATTTTAAATGCTAAGTCTCAAGTCTAGCTGTCAAGGGGGTAAGGTACCATCTCTGGAGAATTAAATACAACTGTTGGCTTCCAAGGTCCAGCCATTGAGGACCCCGGGTCCAATCATTGGGTATTTTGATTCAATCATTTATGACAGGTCTTGCAATCGTCCAAATTAAGTCGTATAAAAAAAATTAACGTAATTTTTTTGAATTAAGTATGTGTCATCTTTATATCAAAAACGTTTCGGATCGTGTCACTTTTCTGAATTAGTCGAATCACTAGAGATAAAGAAATGATTATTTTCCTTTACCAAAAAAAAAAAAAAAGAAAATTTTACCAAAAAAAGAAATGATTATTTTCTTTTTAATAATAACCAACACATTTTGGAATTTAAGATCTTCCAATAAATCTCCCATCTCTCGCACGTCGTCCTCCAACTCGGGCGGGATTGTCTCCCCGCTCGTCTAGCCCCACCTCGTCACATCTCTCTCACGTCTTCCAACTTGGCCGGGACTCTACACCGACGTTCAACCCTCCTTCCCCACTCGTCTCGCCCCGCCTACAAATAGACCAAAAACCTCGCGGAGAAACAGCAAGAGCACGATCAAAACACGGAGAACAGAAGAGACGAGAGATGGGTTCGATGGAGATGTCCCACGTGTGCATCCCCTGCCCAGCCCAGGGCCACATCAACCCCATGCTCAACCTCGCCAAGCTCCTCCACCACCGGGGCTTCCACGCCACCTTCGTCAACACCGAGTACAACCACAGCCACCTCCTCCGCTCCCGCGGCCCCTCCTCCCTCAATGGCCTCCCGTCTTTCCGGTTCTGCACCATCCCCGACGGCCTCCCGCCCTGCGATGCTGCCGATGCCATGCAGGACATTCCCGCCCTCTGCCAGCCCACGAGTAAGTTCTGCTTGCCCTACTTCCGGGACTTGCTCCAGAGGCTCAACGGGGAGAGCACGGCGTCGGGTTCCCCGCCGGTGAGCTGTGTGGTGTCGGATGGCGTGATGAGCTTCACGCTTGACGCTGCCGAGGCGATCGGCGTGCCGGAGGTCCTGTTCTGGACGACGAGCGCGTGCGGCTTGATGGGCTACGTGCAGTATCGCAGCCTTATTGACAAGGGTCTGACTCCACTCAAAGGTATTTATTAATAAATAACTGTCCGATTTGATTTAATTAAGTAATCACTTTACAGATTTACGGCTAATGATTTTTCTTCTCTTTTGTAGATTTGGTTAGCGTTTATATCGTGTGGTTTTGTTTGTTCCTGATTTACATGATTAACCTGTGGCGGACTCTGTCATTCTCTAGGTACTTAACAAAGTCAACTGTCAAAAGTTGAATTTTAGATAAAAGAACGTTGCCATGAATGGTTGAACAGTTTAATCGATCGACTCCAATTTCCAGATGTCGGCTACTTGATGAACAGGTATCTAGACACCACCATTGACTGGATACCCAGGATGAGAAACATCCGCCTGAGAGACTTACCGACCTTCATCCAAACCACTGACCCGGACAACCTGATGATAGCCCTCTGCTTGAGAGAGGTCGAGCGGGCGGAGCGCCTCAGCCATTATTTTCAACACGTTCGACCGATTAGAGCACCAGGTCCTCGACGCTTTCAAGGCCATGTTCCCTCCCATCTACACCCTTGGCCCCCTTCATCTCCTTACAGAGCACCTATCCGATAATGACACCAGGCAGTTCAGGTCCAACCTGCGGAAGGAAGAGCCAGGTTGCATCGAGTGGCTCGACTCAAAACAACCCGGCTCGGTCATGTACGTGAACTTCGGGAGCATCACAGTGATGTCTCCGACACAGCTGGTGGAGTTCGCATTGGGGCTCGCAAACAGCGGCCAAACGTTCTTGTGGGTCATTGGGCCCGACTTGATGGTCGGTGACACGGCGATCTTGCCACTAGACTTCTCGGCCACGACGAGGGAGCAGAGCCTGTTGGCGAGCTGGTTCCCCCAGGAGCAGGTGCTAAGACACCAGGCAATCGGCGGGTTCCTGACCCACAGCGGCTGGAACTCCACAATCGAGAGCATCGCGGCTGGCGTGCTAGTGGTGTGTTGGCCGTTCTTTGCGGAGCAGCAGATGAACTGCCGGTACAGCTGCCAGAAGTGGGGGATCGAGATGGAGATCAACGGTGACGTGAGGAGGGACGAGGTGGAGAGGCAGGTTAGGGAGCTTATAGAGGAGGAGAGAGGGAAGGAGATGAAGAGGAAGGCGATGGAGTGGATGGAGATGGCCCGAGAGGCCACTCGTCCTTCCGGGTTGTCGTGCTTGAACCTGGACGAGGTGATCGACAAGGTGTTGCTGTCGCCCAGAAGAGATTAAAGTTTATTCGCACATTTCTTTAGACAGTCCTAAGTAAAAGCAAAGGGGGATTAGTCGGAAGACCCCAACTAAGTAAAATGGTAAAGTAAAGGTCATTTTGAATAGATCCTCAATTCTTATAAAAAATGGACCTAGGATGTACATTAAGAAGGAAAACATGTACAACTGATCACTAAACTTGCACTGTTTTCTTGAAGTTCTTGATTTTGTAATCTATGTCATTGACTTTTCGATCTTACAAGAATTTTTCAATTAAGTTCTTTTGAGTTCCGATTCCAAAAAATCAAAGATAACAAGTTTGCTAGTGTCGGCCTAGTATGACGCGAAGGGATTGGTTCAAACATGAGCAATTGATTGAGCATGAGTATGTATGGTGTGCGGTTTCCGCTGACCAAACTACAAAAACAATAATCCAAACTAAGCATTTATTTCACGAAAATGAGTAAATGGGAAAGCATTTTCTTGAAAATGTCGAGCAACATATGTAATGACTTATCGGGCTTTCGGTCCACGAGAAATTAAACCAAGCCCAATTTGGATTTGGATCTGGTATGGTCCACCATAGCTAAGCTCACATCGGACTCTGAAGTTTTGGTCCTTATCGTAGTCTAGAGAAATCAATTCTTTGGTGAAAAAGCCCAATAGCACCATGATCGAGAGGGTCTCCTTCGTCATAATAATTCCCATGCCTTTCTAAGGATAAGAAATGTAACTCAAGAAATGTTTGTTATATAATGTCCATTTGCTATCAAGTTCAACGTATTTATAGATGTTGATACATAAATTTTGGCAACCCGTTTATTCATTAAAAATTAAGGATTAATTTTAACCCCTAAAAAAATATTAGTTAATTAATAAATTACATAGCATATAAATTTAGGTGCATTTGTATTTTTTGCATTTATTAGACCGGTGGCGGATGGGTTTGAATTAGTGGTTTTGAGCTTTAAATTGACAAGTCGGACTAAGCCCACTTAAACGAGCAAATTGGCTCAAGCCATTTTTTTTTTATAATTAGAAATTATCTTGTGAAAATAAGAATTTGAAATTTTCCGAGATATGATGGAATTCTTCGGATAGAGCAAGTGGAAAAATGAATATTGCGTTTGGCCAAATAAATATTGCATTTGGAAAAAGAATCTTTGTGGATACCAATTTGGAAATATTAAAAATCTAAATTTGTGGCCTATAAATAGGTTAAAACATATATAGAGTTGAAGGGGTCACACATTGAATATATGGCCACACTGAGGGATTTTTATTTTTCACGCTGAAGGGGGCTTCTCTCCGTTCTAGCTCAGAAAAGAACATAATAAAAGGAGAGAAAAGAGTTTCAATTCCTGGAATAAGGTGAAAAGGGAGTAGGTTTCTTTTTCACTTCTGTTGACTTGCTGCAGCGAAAAAAGAGAGTAGAGGGAGAAGACGTGAGAAGGGACGTGCGGCCAGAGAAAAGAAAAGAAAAACAAAAATAAAGAGCAGAAAACGAAGGGGACTGTTCATCTTCTCCATTTCACCGCGCGACCACCGCCGTCCACTGCAGCCGTGTATCTGCTTCGATGCCGCCCCTGTTCTGATGTGATTTGCCTAATCGAGCGTCCGATAGCTCTGCCGTGGCTCCATCTCTGAATCTCTGCCCCGCCGACGCTAAAGCTCTGCCAATCCGACAAAGCCATCGCCTTGCTGCACTGCGATGCCACTTCTGTTCTGTCCTCAGCCCGAAGCTCCACCGCTACAACCCGACGCCGCTCCTGCCCTGCTCTGCCACTCGTCCGCGACTGCCTAGCACAAATCTCGCCACGCCGACCCCTGCCATCGCCGTTCCTGTGTTTGTGCGATCGGTGGGTTTTTCCTTAGGTAGTTTTTCCTTTATTTATTTGCCTTATTTTATTATTTTATTTTATTTTATTTGTTCTTTTTTAGTATAATTATTTCTTAGGTAAGGATGAGATGTTCGACATGAAATAGCCTCTGAAATTTGTGATTGACAATCTAATTTTCGCGCTCAAAATTCGACTCGCAATCGTTTGAAAAATTGCAAATCCGATCTTACGCCCGAGATTCGATTCGCGATTTATTTAAAATTAGCCAACTCAATCTCATGCGCGAGATATAGTTCGTCAATTTGGATATCAATATTGTCTTGCTCGATCTGCTGCCACATCATTTAAGTTGATCTTATTTTCGTAAAAAAAAAAAAAAATCCAAAAAATGTGAGTTAGATTAGGTTTATTTCTTGTTTTAGGGTTTGCATATTTAGAATAGGAATTTTATTTCGAATTTCAAAAAAATAAAAAATCAAATCAATCAATTTAGGTTGCTAGTTTTTTTTTTTTAAACTTAGATTACTTGTTTAATTATTTGACAATTTTTAATTTCGAAATTAATACAAAAACACAAAAAAAAAAAAATTAGAATTAGGGTATTCTTTGCATGTCATTGCATTTTAGGGTAAAATTTCATATAGTTTAATTCTAGATAATAGTTTTTTTTTTAAATTTATTATAAGTTTAGATAATTTTTTTAGATAGATTGCATCTTAGGTTAGAGATTGCTAAGTTAAGATTATATCTTAGTTTAAATTAGGGTTTGGCTCGACCCGATTCTTAATATAAGTTGGATAGAATCTTAATCTGCTAGTTAATCCTTGTATTTTTCTTAATTTCGAATTTCATGGAAAATACCAAAAAAATTACCTTAGAATAAATTAATTTCGTTCTTTAGTATGGACTGCATTTATTTATGTATTTATGTCATATAGGTAAATCATATTGCCATATCATATCATTTCATGTTAAATTAATGGCATGTATTGCATAAAGCATGATTCTCATTAATAAGGTGAAAAAAAAAAAGAAATTGCGTGTTAATTAGAAATCATTACAAGGATTGTGATGTGAATTGTGATCTAACAAATGCTTTCATTGCTATAAGGTAAATCTTGCATTTTATTTATTGCTTTATTTGGGTGTTAAATTAGTGATTTGCGCACCCGCATGACAACCTCATATGTTAGGGAGATAAATTAAAATCAATTCAAGCTACTTGCCAAATATTTTTCAAAATAAAAGAGAAAGGTTCCGAAATGGCGTTAGAGAAATAGTGTAACCAAGTCCCCGAACTCTTAAATCTCTGGTTCGTATGAGTAATTACTTGGGTTTCTAATCGACCCACAAAAAATAGATTAGTGGCAATTCTTAATTGAAAAATCAATAGCATGTTAATAATTTGAATCTAAGTCGCGAATTGGTATGAGCTTAGGAGAGCCCGAGCTAAGTTAGACTTAGTAGTCCATTAGCCTAATTTTAGGTGGTGCACCCGAAATTTTGGTCGTGACAGTTTGACGACTCGATGGGGACTTGAGTTAAAACTCTTAGTGGACTTAGGCCAATTTTTCTTTTTCTTTTTTAAAAATATTTTTGTTTGGCAGCAAGGATCTTAGGTATATCCCTAACATTTAAGGTGTTAAATCTTTTTGTAGGATGGGAGGTATAAGGGGAAGTGTTTGTTAAGTTTTGTTTTGCAGGGAGGTGTAGGAATGTATAGTTTATTTTCAAACTATTGAAGTGTTGTTTGATATAAACTGTTGTGCATGCCTTGCATTTAGCACTATATTATTGCACACACAACCTGCCGCCGGACTTGGGCTGCATAGGATCATCTAGGATGATATTGAGATGAATGCCACTTCGACCGCCTGCCCGCGGTACGAGTTGCCCATCTCAATCCTGAAGTTTCTTTTTTGGTGTCAAGAGTACCCACCTCGGTTCGCATGCTCATAACCCAAGTTAGCTCTTTGACCAAGCCGGAGTCTTGAGGACCCAACATAGTCCACACGCCCGTGGCTAGTCCGATCATCCTTGTGGTTCCACTTTGATAAGCCTTATAGATTAGAAATCGAGCCACTTACCATGCGCATGTTTATGTGATTGCTATCGATTTTTCTTAGTAAAGTAAGTCTTCTATCCCTATACCATGCAATTTATTTTGTCGTGCTTTTAGTTTGTCCATGACAATTTAGGTCAAGCATTAATTTAACTCCTTTGTCAATTAGAGATGAAATGAGGAAATTGTCATGCAATGAATCATTTTGAAAAAAAAAAAAACTTTGGAGAATTTGTTTTCAATTCATGTCTAAGAAATTGGATCTTGTTAAGGTGTCTATCTTTATTTTCCTAGTTCATTTTTAGGAAATACTCTTCTTGTACAAATTTTTCATGAATAAATGAAAAAAAAAAATAGACAAATCGATTAGATCATTGTCATTGATTGACTTTCTATTTACATCTCATGCTTACATGTTCCCGTTCATTTGAATTAGGTGATTATGGAGCGATCCCGCTCACCCATCCATTCACAATTGAGAGCTAAAATAATGGATCAAAAAGAGCTAATTTTGTCAAGCAAAAGTACTGCAATCTATCTTTGATGAGAAATTGCGACTCCAAGGAGAGAGCCAAGAAGGCTTTTTGAACCGTCTCATTTTCCCAAGGTTGCCGAATTTGATGCCATCATGAAGAGATTAGCGACATATCTAGAGGGAAGAATATCTGACCTAAAAGGTTCACATAACAAGATCAAGGAGGGTGAAGAATTCAAGTACACATGATTCATGGTCCTAAGTAGTTCGATTTCCTCATTTAATTAGAGGCATGCACCTTCCCTTGCGTGGGAATTCTTATTGATTTTTAGGGATTGATTTCAATTTCTTATGTGTTTGAACATCATATTTCAATAAATGTAATTCAATTAATGATAATCAATAAAATTATAATTTTTGTTTTGAGGACATGATGGGATATACCAAACTAGCCCGATGATGATATCCAATAATGAAAAAGAAAATATCATTAATGGAGAAATTCTGAGGACTGGGCTTATTCATGCTTGTTCATCCAAAATATTCCTAAAAAAAAAAAAATCATTTTTGAAGCCATTTCCAAAAGCATGCATTAAGTTACCCTTGTTTGGTTTTTTTTTTTTTTAACTCATTTACCTCATGTCTCAAAGCATAACATAGAGGCGTTTGAAAATAATTTGTCAATTTTTAGTGATAATGGGCTTGTTGATTTGGGAACATATATTCGAAGGAAAAATAAACATGGGGGCAATGGATCATTTCCTAGCTGATCTTGATGACATCTCCCAAAAGTGAAGAAGACATTAAGCACTATTTATCCTCTTACTTGTCCCAAGTGATTTTCTTGCACATCAATAAGAAACCAATGGCAAGTCAAAAGAAGATCATCTAGATTCCAAAGTGTGATGTGTGACACATCTCATTACAATTTGTGTGAGATGTCAAATGAAGTTTCTCATTTCCGTGAGAAAATGATGGAACAAGTCAAAAGAGGATCATCCATCTTGGATGAAATGGATACATTGTGTTCATGAATATAATTAATTTTGGAATTAACACTCTGTTCTTTTCCTTGCAGATGACGAATTGGGGCACTATAAATTCTAGTAGTGACATAACTGAGACAAAATCTCGATCCGAGCCAAAATGGTTGTGCAATTTGAATTTGCTCTGATATTGCATGGTATCTTATTCATGCACATTCTCTTGTGCAGGGGCAAAAACGGATTTTTAGGGACAATCCAAGAACACCCATTCCTGAGACAATCCCCTCGTAAGGAAAATTTCATTTAATGAATGCTCAAAATCATGTTTTTCATACTTATGAAAGCATTTAATGAAGTTTGCAATTTTTCATGCTTAAAGTTACTAAGGATTTCGCATGATGACTCTTACATGTTTAGTCCACCAATTCCACTAAAGAATATCAAGATGAACTAATTCAATGAATGATGTGGAATGAATTAAGTATGCTAAATGAGACATGTCAGGATGATGAAAGGCAAGCCTTACCTTATACACAGTCCCCTACTTATACACTTGTAAGATGAATGTAGGAAGTTCCATATCTATAAGGTAAAGAGTTCTCCTGTAAAAGGTATGATGACCAAAATGATGAGAGTTAATTCATTTCTCTATCCCAAACACTACAGGTGATCCATTGCTTAACCACTTCGAGCCTTATACACTTATGGAGATTTTTTTTTTCAAATTATCCCTGTCAAGAACCACCCCACATCGGGGCAAGTTGGAGGTAAGACAGCATCATGAGATGAGGAAAATGAAAAGAAATTTTCTTGCTCTCACTTGCATCAATCTTCAAGTCGTGCTATTACATTGAATTCATGTGATAATTTAAGTGCCTTAGGATGACAAAGAGTATTTATTTCTCTATCCTACATACTTATATCTTTTGCATAGCCCACTTGAGTCTGTAATTTCATTTCTTTTAAACCTAGTTGGTGACCATCCCCCACATTGGGGCAAGGCAAGAGACAGATGAAGCCCCTTGAAAGTTCGAGTGTCATTTAAAGTATAATTCCTTGATGCATACATTGTGCGCAAGAATTGAAATCAAAATAGAACTAAGGGACATGAAAAAGCAATGTACCTGGTAAAGGTAAGACCAATGTCCATGAAAATAAATGAAGAAAAAATGCATGAAAACTAGGGGCATGAAAAGCAGTGTGCTTGGTAAAAGCAAGGCTGATACCCATAGATGAAAAAAAAAAGTCAAGAGAGGTGACTACCAATTGTAAAAGGTTGCATCCCTCATGGAGCAGCATTCAAGGAACACAAATACCGACTTTTTACAGTTAGTGGAGCACATTGCCAAGACAATCCCTGGTGAAAAAGAAAATTGGTGGCAATGCCAAGATAATCATCAGCTCTCACCATTTACACATCTTTGAGTCTAATGATCATTTCAATTCTCAACTCATGAACTCAGCCTATGTTACATCCCTTGCAAAGTCTATTCTAATTAGGGCATTTGAATTAACATAGGAATTCATATGTTTATAAGTATCACTCGAAGAAGTGTAGGCAATATTATTTCCTTCTCATTTTGCAAGGTTCTTGACTTGTAAATCCGGAGATGATTACAGGATTATTCTTTAGCCTTGACTCAAAGAGTCCATTTGTTAAGCCATTGATCAAGCCCACATTACAGTCCCTGTTAAAGACTTCTCAAATTGGTAAGGTCGTACCATTTGTGAGAATACTCGAACCCCCGTCAATATGGTGAGATGGAGTGATGCTCATAAAATAGCTATTCTAAATGAAAGTGGGTGAATATCCTTTCTAACTAAAAGTCTCTCATTTAGTATTCTTAGAAAATCCATGTCATGAAAATTGTCTTGAACAATGATTCTCTCCAGTGGAAATTTGGGTGATGCAAAGGTCATTATGCATAAACCCCGATTGAATTGATAAATGCTTCAGTAGATTTTGAAGTGTGCATTCCAAAATAGCCTTAATTGCTTATATCATGTTTGACAAATAATGTTTTCTTAAAGACCCAAGAGCTCTTGACATTCATGTTCCTTTTAGAATGCCTCATGATATTAGGAGATGAGAAACCATTACGAACATTCAAGGTGAATCCTTGATTTTCCAAAATTTATTTCTACCAAGAGGTGAGAGGTCTCTACGGGATATTTAAGTTCCAGAAGACATGTTCCCAAGAATTAGAGATATCGCCAGGTAAGTTTATCTCTACCCATTCTCGACACTTGACTCTGTTTATATTGACATGTTGTTCTTTTATGGCCTAGAGTCTATTTCATCGACCCGACGTGCTTCCGTAGCCCGGTGTCCTTTATATTGACCTGGCATGCTTTCGTAGCCCAGCGTCCATTTCATTGACCCGGCATGCTTCCGTAACCCGGTGTCCTTTATATTGACATGGCGTGCTTTCGTAGCCCAGCATCTATTTCATCGACGTGACGTGCTTTTGTAGCCAGTGTCCTTTATATGGACCTAACATGCTTTGGTAGTGCAGAGTGACTTTCATCAATCTGGCGTGCTTTTGTAGCCTAGAGTCCCTTTTAATAGACCCAGCGTGGTTCCGTAGCCTAGTATTCTTTATATTGACCTAGCGTGTTTTCATAGCCCAAAGTCCCTTTTAATAAACTCAGCGTGCTTCTGTAACTCGGAGTTCCTAACCTGGCTTGCTTTTGTAGCCTAGAGTCTCTCTTTATCGATCCGGCGTGCTTTCGTAGCTCGATGTTTATTTATATTGACTTGATGTGCTTTCGTAGCCCAGGTTCCTTTTTATTGAACTAACGTGCTTCCATAGCCTAGTTTTCTTTTATCGACCTGGCATGCTTTCGTAGCCTAGAGTCATTTACACCGACACTCAATTGAGTTGTCCCCCAAAGATTTTTTTTTTTCTAGATTTAGTCTGATTAAGGCGACTGAAGAAAGGTTGTAGACAACATTTATTTCCCAATTCGGGCGATCGTAGAATGGTACGGGTCCTGAACATGTAACACCCACTATCTTGAATTACTCTACCCTCCTTGAAGGTAAGTTATTTCAGGTAAGTTCCTTTACCATTTGCATTAGCATTTCCATGCATTATATAAATTGCATTCAAAAATGGAATTCATTTTCCAACAAAAAAATTCATTCAATGCATATGCATAGTCAAAATTTAGGTGTCAATTTGTCTTTGAAGGCAATCTCTCCGAGCTCACCTTCAAAGAGGGGCAGCTGTTGACACCTAAATTTTGGTGACCCGTTTATTCATTAAAAAATTAGGGATTCATTTTAAACCCTAAAAAAATATTAGTTAATTAATTAATTGTATAGCATATAAATTTAGGTGCATTTGCATTTTTTTGCATTTATTAGACCGATGGCGGATGGGTTTGAATTAGTAGTTTTAAGCTTTAAATTGACGCACCGAACTAAGCTCACAAAGTGAGCAAATTAGCCCAAGCCCCTTTTTTTTATGATCAGAAATTATCTTGTGAAAATAAGAATTTGAAATTTTCCGAGCTATGATGGACTTCTTCGGATAAAGCAAGTGGAAAAACGAATATTGCGTTCAATAAAACAAATATTGCATTTGGAAAAAGAATCTTTGTGGGTATCGATTTGGAAAGATTAAAAACCCTAATTCGAGGCCTATAAATAGGTTAAAATATATATGGTTCAAGGGGGCCACACATTGAATATACGGCCACATTGAGGGGTTTTTATTTTTCACGTCGAAGGGACTTCTCTTCATTCTAGGTCAGAAAACAACATTATTAAAAAAAAAAAGAGAGAGAGAGAGAGAGAGAGAGAAAAGAGTTTCAGTTCTTGGAATAAGGTGAAAAGGGAGCAGGTTTCTTTTTTCACTTATGTTGATTTGCTACAGAGAAAAAAGAGAGCAGAGGGAGAAGACATGAGATGGGGCGTGCGGCCAGAGAAAAGAAAAAAAACAAAAGGAAAAAGCAGAAAACGAAGGGGGCTGTTCATCTTCTCCGTTTCACCATAAAGAGTTGTTTCTGCCCATTGGTGGCCTCCTCTCTCGCTGAAGGTGAGTTCTTCTCTATCCCATCCGGTGATAGCTCCTCCATCTCGCTTCCCAAACTATAATCCTCAATCATGTGACAATGTATGTTGACATAATTTCTCCACTTGATTAATCATAACCCTTTTTCTCTCCTTGAACCCCAACATGAAAAATCAATTTATGAAACCCTAACTTGGTTGTTCTAGCTACACCAGTAAGCGTTTTTCTATAATTTGCAGCGCTCCCTTCATTCACAACCAAATCAATCCTCCAAATCAAACCCCTAACTATCTTTGTCAACCCAATCTCATCTTCATCAAAAATTTCATGTAATTAGCAAGACTAGTTTCAGCCATGGAATGCAACCACAAAAATCATCTCCGCTTGCTAGCCCTTTGTAAATGGATGGGGGATTTATGGGCTACGGATGATATCACAGAATCGAATGCCCACATTCCTGAGGTACACAAATAGGCTGATGAGTATTTGTTGTATGGAAAATTATTTTCGAAACCAAATGTTAACTTTCAAGCATTTTGGGCTACAATGAAAAGGGCTTGGAAATGAGAAGAAATCAGATGAGAGGTGATAGAACCGAGTCTCTTTGTTTTCATATTTAAATCAGAGAAAGAATAGAAAAGAATACTACAGACATGCCCTTGGTCTTTTGCAAGTAATTTGTTAGTTTTACAGGAGGGAGATCCTACTATTCCCAAGCACTGTTATGAATTTATATATTGCTCTTTTTGGGTGCATCTGATGGGGCTTCCACGAGCTGCAATATCAGAGGATTGTATTCAAACGATTGCTGGAAAAATGGGAGAGGTAGAGGAAGTTAGAATTGATGCTAGGAACAATGGTTCACGCAAAACAGGTAAAGCAAGAGTGATGCTGAATTTGCTGCATACCCTCAAAACTAGTACGATCATTCATGTGGGTGATCGAAATTGGTGGATTGACTTTAAATATGAGAGATTATCACACTATTGTTATTCCTGTGGTTATAGAGGTCACTATGCCAACTATTGCCCGAGTTTTCCATATGAAGAATCCAGAATTCCTCATGATAAACCAGGACGTTATGGCTCTTAGTTGAAAGTAGAGGTGAAAAATCTCAGCCCTTACTGGAATACTTTTTATGGAGAGATTAACTTTACCTTAGCAAAAGATGACATGGTTCTTGAGACCCCTGTTATCCCATATGGTGAAGAATCGAATAGCAATAATCCTATAGATGGTAATCAAGCCAGTGTGCTTTATCACCCTATAACACAACCAACACCAAAATTGTCAGCTTCAGTAGAACTTGTTGCACAGAAAAAAGGAAAAAGAATACAGCAGTGTTCGGAACAGCTAAGGAAATCTCTATTTCATGAGGCAGGGGTGGGGATCCAGGGGTCAACAAAATCTAGCTCAAAGAAACAAACTTCCAAAAAATTAAAACGCTTTGCTCCTTATGAGAAAAAAGGTTCTCTAATGACCCTTGTTGATATGGACAAACTCCTAGATACACCAATTCAAGTGTGGGAAGGCAAAACAGTAAGAGCTTTGGTGGCTAGCCCTAATAAGCCACCAAGGAGACCATGAAGGTTTTAAGCTGGAGTTGTCAAGGTTTAAGCTCTCCCTTGACATTCCAGCACCTATGAGCCTTAGTGGCTCGCGAGAGGCCTAATTTGGTTTTTCTTATGAAAACAAAGAATCAATACCAAGTGGTGGAAAATATCAAAAGAAAACTTACGTTTTCCTCTATGTTTGTTATTGATCCAATTGGAATAGTAGGAAGTTTGGTATTATTATGGGATAAGTCAGCACAAATTACTATTGAACATAGTTGCCAGAAGGTGATTGATCTTTCATGTAGAGATGCTGGAAATTGAGTTAACATGAAGATATCTTTTCTACATGCGCCTACAAATCCAAGAGAGAATCTCTCTTTGGAATTTACTTCGAGCTAGAAATGGAACTACAACCTCACCTTGGCTTTGTATAGGAGATTTCAACGAAGTGTTATATCATTGGGAGAAGGTGGGTAGAAGACTAGCAGAAAGATTCTGAATGACAGCATTTCGGGAATTTGTCGGCTCGTGCTCTCTAATAGACATTGAAAGTAAGGATTGTGCATTCACGTGGACAAATAACAGGAAATGAGATGAGTTAGTAAAAAAAATGCCTTGATCGAGTACTTTGTAATCTAGAATGGAGGTTTTCATTTCCTAATGCTTAAGCTTTTGCATATCCAGCCATATGATCAGATCATGGTCCTATTTTACTATGCCTAAATTCACTCGAACAAAAAAAAACAGCGATTATTTAAATTTGAGGCCTACTGGTTAGATCATCCTAAATGCAAAGCTGTAGTGGATAAGGCTTGGAAGGTAGAGAATGGACAGCAAAGAAATCTGGTTAAGAAGACAAAAAAGGTGACTCAAGATTTGAGACAATGGAGCCGGAAATCTTTTTAAAATGCATCTAAACAAATTGACCATCTCATAAACCAGCTTACTTAGATTATGAATAGGGAAGACCAGACAAATATGGGCGAAGAATATAATACCATGATTGAGAAAATCGGTACATTGTGGCGTCAAGAAGAAATGTATTGGGGCATCAGATCCAGAATTAATGGGTTAAAGTGGGGTGATTGGAATACTACATTCTTCCATGCAACAACTATTCAGAGGAGAGAAAGAAACAAAATCACCATGTTAAGGCTTGAGGAGAATGTATGGAGTCGTGAGCCTCGAATCATCAAACAACACATCACGGGTTATTATAAAGATCTGTATAAATCTGTGGGGTCCCGTTTCTATCAGCCAGTTTTAGAGCAGTGTCCACTTGTTGTTTATGAGGAAATGAATGAGATGTTAACAGAACAAATCACTAAGGAGGAAGTGTAGCTAGCTGTTTTTCAAACGGGAGTAGCTAAAGCCCCTGGACCAGACAGTTTGAGTGGTCTTTTTTTTTATTTTTTTTTTATCAAAGTTAGTGGCATATCATTTAGGAAGATATATTCAAACTTATGGACTCTTTTTTCAAAGAAAGTACCTTTGATCCAGAAGTAAATGAGACCAATATAACACTTATCCCCAAAGTAGCAAATCCCGAGGGTATAACCGAATTCCAACCAATAAGCTTGTGCAATTTCAGCTACAAAGTTATTGCAAAAGTCATGGTGAATAGACTTAAACCTTAACTCCCACTTATTATTCCTCGGAACAAAGTGTATTCGTCGGAGTTGACAAATACAAGACAATATTTTTATAGTTCAAGAAGTCCTACATCAACTACGGGTTAGACAAAGACGCAGGAAATTCCAAGCTGTGCTGAAGTTGGATATGCATAAAGTGTATGATAGAGTTGAGTGAGACTTTTTATGTGATTGCATGACGAAGAAGGGATTTAGCAATAAATTGATGAATATGGTCAAAATTTGTATCTCCTCAGCTACATTTCGTGTCCTAGTTAATGGCGAAGTAAGTGAAACTTTCACTCCAACTAGAGGCATTAGACAAGGGGATCTCCTGTCACCCTATCTTTTCATAATTTTGGCCAATGTTCTATCCCACATGGTAAATAATGATGTTATGGATGGAAGCTTAAAAGGAATCAAACTGAATTCTCACTACCCTATTATATCCCACATTTTCTTTGCAGATGATGCAATTTTCTTCTTGGATGGCACAATTAGGGAAGCTCAGAACCTTGCCAATATCCTGAATTGTTATTGTTTTGCTTCTAGTCAGTCAGTTAATCTTAGCAAATTTGGGGTGTTTTTCAGGGCAAGTTGTCCACAAGAACTGAGAAGAAATATTGCATCTGAAATGAGGATTCCTATATTAGAAAAAATTGAGAAATACTTAGGGATACCATCCGATTTGGGCCAAACTAAAAAATAGATGTTTGATTGGATTATAGAAAGGGTGGATAGAAAACTGGAGGGATGGAAAGAGCAATTAATATCAAAGGCGGGGAAAGAAGTGCTGATTAAAATGGTTGTTCAGGCATTACCTCAATATGTCATGAATATTTTTAAAATACCTCTATCAATTTGCAAAGCGATTGAAAGGAAAATCTCAGTTTTCTGGTGAAAATAGAATGCAAAACAAAAATGTATTCACTGGAAGAGTTGGAATGTTTTAAAGATGAGGAAGGAATAAGGAGGAATATGGTTTAAAGATTTAGTGGAATTTAACAAGGTTATGCTAGAAAAACAAGCCTGGAAATTAAATCAAGCTCCTGAAGCCTTATGGAGCAGAATTTTTAAAGGCCTCTCTTCCCTCATGGTAATCTATGGACTGCAATAATGGGGGCCAAACCATATGGGGGTTGGCAGAGTATCCTAATTGGCCGAGATGCCTTAAAACCTTATATGAAATGGGAGGTCAGGGACGGCAAATCTATTAACTTGAGAGAAGGTCGTTGGCTAATGTCAGGCAAGATTGAAGGACCAACGAATCTAAATGACCCTAAGCTCGTGGCAGATATCATTGAACCAAATGTGCATGCATGGAACAGTCAACTTATCAATGAGCTATTCGACAGCAACATCTCAGAGGAAATTCAGGCAATCACCCTTAGCATAATTACCATACTCGACCATCTAATATGGACAGGGCATTATTCGGGGAACTACAAAATCAAAAGTGGATACCTAGATTACGAGCAACAAACACAACAACCAAAGAAAACTAGGCATCCTCTTCATATTAGGCCCTGCAGCGGTTATGGAAAGAAATCTGGCATCTACAGACTACCCTCAAAATCAGGCACTTCATGCGAAGTTTATGCAATGAAGGTCTTCCTACAAGAATCAATTTATGTAGGAGAATAATCACACCTGAGCCTACATGTCCATTCTGTCATCAATTTCCAGAGTCGTCAGAGCATCTTTTTACGCTGTGTCAGTGGACAAAAGAAATATGGCTAAATTATAGTATTGACATAGATGTCTCCAATGTCTATAACAAGAATAGACAAATGGGTAAGCGACAACCTTCTGTCTGGCATCTTAGCAAACCAAAAGGCGATCTTCGCGCATACTCTCTAGCAAATATGGAAGGCACACAATGCTCTGCTATTTCAAGGCCGAAAAGCAACGCAAACCCATATAATCAAAGAAGCCTTCCTCTCACAACAACTATATGAGAAATGGAACCCACGAAGGAAAGGGATTACCTTAGAATAGAACACATGGATGCCTCCAGATCCGGGTTCTTTGAAGTTAAACGTTGATTGCTCTTGGCAGGAAAGGAGATTGGAGGGCTCCATAGCCAGAATCTACAGAGGAGGTGATAGGGTGTGTATTGCAAGTTTCACATAGAAGATCAGAGCTGAATCGGCTTGTACAGGAGAAACCCTAAGAACTACTTTAGCCGCACAGACTGATTTGCCCGTGTATATTTCTAGCGACTATCTCCCAGTTGTGGACTCCATCTTGGGCTAAACTAAAATCCCCTGGGCCTCTCTTCCTTACATTCTTGACCGCAAACAACCGATGGCCCAAATGAAGAATGTCTATTTGTTGTTCGAACTGCGCCAAACAAATCGAGCTGCTGATTGGATTGCGAAATCCCATAATGCCAAATCTCTTCCTAGTAATTGGGCATCTAATCCCCTGCACGAACTTTATCTTATCTTATGTTTAGATTTTCGCACTTCTTGTAATCCACCATCTTAGTATTAATCAATGAAGTATTTTCGACCAAAAAAAATCTTCTCCATTTCACCACGCGACCACCGCCGTCCACTGTACCCGTGTATCCGCTCTGCTGCCGCCCTTGTTTTGACATGATTTGCCCAACTGAGCGTCCGACAACTCTGCCGTGGCTCCATCTCTGAACCTCTGCCTCGCCGACGCTGAAGCTCCGCCAGTTCGACGAAGCCACCGCCTTGCTACACTGCAACGTCGCTTCTATTCCGTCTTCATCCCAAAGCTCCACCGCTGCAATTGGACACCGCTCCTGCCCTGCTCTACCACTCGTCCGCAATTGCCCAATGCAGATCTCGCCACACTGACCCCCTACCATCATCGTTCTTGTGTTTATGCGATCCACCTCCATTGCATCTCCGTGCCGATTTTCCATCGCGTGGTCACCGAGTTTCCCTCTTTTGGCCCACGCATTTGTCACCACAGAGACTCGCGACGCGAGAGTCGAACATCGCTCCTCCATCTCTGCTCTGCCGCTGGCCCACCTGTGATGCCAGAACTCGCTGTTGCTGCACCTGCACTGCGGATCCTGAGCCACAGCATCGACACCGACTGTTCCCCTGATGCCGCGCCTCCACTTGCAGAGCCCGCGAACGTTGCCTCAGCCTAACAGCTTCCGTACCGACCAATGACCAACCCCCGACCGAGAACCCACCACAGGAGCCTCCCTCGTTTGGAAACAAAAGGAAAAAAGAAGAAGCAAAAAGCAAAAAAATCAATTTAGGTAGTTTTTCCTTTAGTTATTTGCCTTATTTTATTTTTCTATTTTATTTTATTTGTTCTTTTTTAGTATAATTATTCCTTAGTGTAAGGATGAGATGTTCGACATGAAATAGCCTCTGAGATTTGTGATTGATAGTTTGATTTTCACGCCTGAAATCCGACTCGCAATCGTTTGAAAAATCGACAATCCGATCTCACGCCCGAGATTCGATTCGTGATTTATTTAAAATTGGCCAACCCGATCTCATGCGCGAGATATGGTTCATCAATTTGGATATCAATATTGTCTTGCTTTGATCTGCTACCACGTTGTTTAAGTTGATCTTATTTTCGTAAAAAAAAAAAAATCCAAAAAATGTGAGTTAGATTAGATTTATTTCTTGTTTTAGGGTTTGCATATTTAGAATATGAATTTTATTTCGAATTTCAAAAAAAAAAATCGAATCAATCAATTTAGGTTGCTATTTTTTTTAAAAACTTAGATTGCATGTTTAATTATTTGACAATTTTTAATTTCGAAATTAATACAAAAACACAAAAAAAGAAAAAAAATTAGAATTAGGGCATTCTTTGCATGTCATTGCATTTTTAGGGTAAAATTTCATATAGTTTAATTTTAGATAATATTTTTTTAATTTATTATAAGTTTAGATAATTTTTTTAGATAAATTGCATCTTAGGTTAGAGATTGCTAAGTTAAGATTATATCTTAGTTTAAATTAGGGTTTGGTCTGACCCAATTCTTAATATAAGTTGGATAGAATCTTAATCTAGCTAGTTAATCCTTGTATTTTTGTTAATTTCGAATTTCATGGAAAATACCAAAAAATTACCTTAGAATAAATTAATTTCGTTCTTTAGTATAGACTGCATTTTATTTATGTCATATAGGTAGATCATATTGCCATGTCATATCATTTCATGTTAAATTAGTGGCATGCATTGCATAAAGCATGATTCTCATTAATAAAGTGAAAACCAAAAATAAAAATAAAAAATTGCGTGTTAATTAGAAATCATTTCTAGGATTATCGATGTGAATTCTGATCTAACAACACAGATACTTTCATTACTATAAGGTAAATCCTACATTTTATTTATTGCTTTACTTGAGTGTTAAATTGGTGGTTTGCGCACCCGAATGACAACCTCACATGTTAGGGAGATAAATTAAAATCAATTCAAGCTGCTTGCCAAACATTTTTCAAAATAAAAGAGAAAGGTACCGAAAGGGCGTTAGAGAAATCTAGCGTAACCAAGTCCCCGAGCTAAGTTAGATTTAGTAGTCCATTAGCCTAATTTTAGGTTGTGCACCCGAAATTTTGGTCGCGACAATAGAATATAGAAAGATGCAAAAATGTTCCTCAATTTTGTTACTTTAATTTAATGCATTGATAACAAAATTATTAATTGTTTTGGATACCAATATAATGAGTTGATGAAAGATTAAGAAATGAGCAGCTTGATGTGGCTTTTAATTATCTAATGTAGCTTGTTATTACTAGTGATCACGTAACTTACCAGTCTTGTACGATGACAGAAAACTAAATTAGAAGATTCGAGAATTTTCACAAATTGGAGGGAAAAAGAATATTTAGGAGATTGATGAAACTCCAAAGGGTGCCGTAGGGGGCAGGGGAGGAGGAGAGTTGGTTGTCCACAATAATAGTACAATGTTTTCTTCTAATAACGACGACTACCTATCGCAAGTGAATGTTAAGTTTATGCTTATCTTATTTTTATAGTGTCGATTTTGAGTCTTTTTGAATTTCTATATTACTTAATTTTCATTTGAAACAGTTCGTTGGACAATTTTTTCCAAATTTTCCTTTTTTTTGTCAATTCGATGATTTAAACCAATAAAATCAGTGTTAATGATGTCGAGCTTTTCTTTTTCCCATTTATTAGCTAAAGTGAGAGCGAAATGGCAATACCCATTAAAAAATTTAAGAAGAGATTCACCCTACCCATTCTGAAAATCCCGCAAACGGCACATACTAGCTGGAAAAAAAAGGGGCAAAAAAGAAGAGGTTCATGAAAATAATAAAATTATAGTCTGGGTGGAAAGCAAAATGTAAATTCTTAAAAACACGAGGTTTAAAGTGTACCCTTGGAATTTTTCACTTTAATATGATGCATGGCGAAAAAAATTTCCAAAATATTTTGCAAGGGTAAATTCAAATACAATGAATTGATAAATAATCAGAAAAATGAAAGTAGTCTCACGTGCCTGTTTAATCGTCGGGATCTACCCATCAAGTTCAGCCTTTAGGGCCGACCGCCTTGTCCGGAAAGAGAGTCGTAGTAACACCTCGAAGGCAAAAGAAAGGGCAAATGACAAGTTGCCTTGTTTTGAAAGGAAAAATACCATTCGGTAGACAAATGTGATTGGGATGCCATGTCTAAGTCGATCAGGACCATGCATATTGAGAATCTCCATTTGATGTCTAAATTCACCATACTCTAACAATGGCTTTCAATCAATATTTATGACCTTTGCGAATTCATTCATTGGGTAAACAAATGTGCCATTGGGATTCCTCAGTGGTGAAAGTTACATTCAAATTATGTCATCAAGATCATACTCCTCGCAACAAAATATTGTGCTTTCGAACGATTTAAACTGACTTGAACCATGCATTACAAAAGTTCACGCTTGTTACCTTGTTTTGTCCTTCAATAAGTAAACTTGAATTTCAATCAATATATAATCGCTAGATCCATCCCAAAAGATAAAATTAAGTAAACAATTAAAAAGCAACCGTGACGGAAATAATAGCTGGGGCAATGGCAATGATCCACAAGATTCATTCCTACAAACATTCTAATTCCCGAAGTTGTATTACCTAAGAGAAAGTTAATGGATTACTAAGTTCAAAGATTTAGCGCGGACCCTCTCAAGTCCTATCAATCGCAACTTGACACTAAGAAATTAATCCATTTAAATGTGCAGTTATACTCAATTTGGAGCCACCATTAACCAATTAGGATTAATTAGAAACCCAAGTAAAGTATAAGAGAATATTTTACTTTTGCGAACAAGAGATTCGATAAGTCTGGGGATATGGTTATGCTAGATTAATCTAACACACCTTTGGTACATTTTCATTTTAATTTCAAAAATATTTTTGCAAGCAAAGTCTTGATTAATTTTAACCTAAGCTACTAACATTCAATAAACCAAAGTGATAGATTGTAAGAAATTATAACTAACATTAAGCAAAATAAACTACAACTTTATTAAGGTTTACTCTCTAAAAACTTACAAAAAAAAAAATCTGATTAAAAATGCATGCCCTAAACATTATTTCTAAATGACATGGCGTCTATTTTTTAAAATGTTAATTATATGCAATATTAATTTAAATTTAATATGCATGATTTTAACTTTAATGACATGTGAGATACAATTTATATTACATAACTTGAACCATCACAATATGTGTGCAATCTCATTTACATGATCCCAAATATGCATGTGCTACATGATATGGAACGGATGACGTGGTAATTCTATATGCATGCATGTTCATCTATGATTTTTTTTTTTATAAAATAATGCAACTCCGATAAATTCTCTTTTCTCCTTATATATATATATATATATATGCAACCTACATTATATAATTATGACATGAAATGGGATTAAATATGAATTAACCTATTAACTAACCAAGTAAATGACCTATGTTTTTTTTTTTTTTTTTTTTAATAAACGTGCATCTAAAGCACCTTTTACTAAGATCAATATAGTTGTATGTAAACCTAGAGCAATCGCATGTTGAACCAAGAAGTCTCCAGGACCAATTGTTAAGAATAGTGAATTACTATTCTCATTAATAGCATTTAACCAACCGGGCAACCATATGCTTTGACCTGCATTAAATGTTGAGCTATTCGTTGAAGATAAAAGTGACTTAATAATTTTTATTGAAAAGAAAGTAATGTAATGATGCAACTCTCATCTTTTGGCATTTTTTTTTGATAAAAAAAACTACATGATGGGAATGCTAAGACATTAAACCTAAAACGTATGACTTACTAACTAAAGCGCAACACATGCATATTATTAAACCTATATGACCTAAATAACAGTTTTTGTTCCTTTTTTTGGTTTTATTAAAGGAAAATTATCCTCACATTATATGAATCTTAAAAATCAAGGTGCATTGCTTTAAACATGAAATGTGTATGGACCTAAATTCTAGATATGACATATGATGCATGACATATGATGTGCACGTGACGATGACGCACCGAAATGTATGTCCTATTGATAATCTACCAATACAAATCAATGAGATATTATTTTAATGCGATTCAATTCGCAATCCGTAAATTTGTCATGAAAAGTCAAAATAATCAAAAATCTAACCGACGTCTCACGGCTCAATATTTTTTATTATTATGACTTAATATGACAAATTTCCTAATCAGATAACGATTATGTATGACATAACAAATCAAGTTGAGATCACAAACTAAGAATCCGAATATTTGAACTGAATTTAGTCTAAAGATTTTACCTAGTCCAGGGCACGGTGACAAGGCTTGTGGACTGACAGATGAGGTATGACCGAGAATTCACGATGCTTGACGAGTAAATGATGATCAAGGGACCGTGAGGCCCAGCCCATGAACCAAGGACCTGCTGGATTGACTCGGATGGGGCTAGCGTCGGAGGGGCAGAATGCAATTCTTTGTCGTCAAGGGTAGGGGTGCAATTCAACGAAGAGCAGCGGACAACGAACAATCTCGATCCTTGTGGGAACTCGTCGGGAAGCAGCAAATGTCTTGGAGAAAAGCTGCTGGCATCAATGGGATTGACTCATTTCAAGGAACAATAAACTCCATCGTCGGGACTCCAAACAGACGACAAGCAATATCAATCTTTGCGCTCGTCGTGTGGGCAAGATGACAATTGTTCAAGCAACGTGAACAGCGATGGCACTGAAAGTTTAAAATTAGGGAGCTAGTAACAAATATGACGGTAACGTGAAGCCATTGCCATTGCCATTGTGGGAGAAGACTAGTGGACAAAGTGTGCTTTTTGACTTGCGAACTCCCCAACTCTAAAGAAGACAAATTCTTTATATTTCTCTCGTGCTTTTCTCCCCTCTTTGAACGAAACCTCGCCAGCGCTTCGCCAACTTCTCCCCCTTGGCACGAAGCTTTGCACTCTCTATTTATAGAGAGAAAAAAAAAAAAGATTTGTTTTTCAAGTGAAGATTTTTCGAGATAATTGCATATATATTTATTCAATTGCCGACAAATCTTTCGAAAAGAGGGGATACACTCAATAAGAAAATGGCTTCAAAATCTAAAATATTTTGTGAAGATTTTCTAAGATAATTACCCAAGTGCCGACAATCATCTTCTAAAACGAGGGGATACGCTCGACAAGAAAAATGTTCAATTATCCAAAATCTAAAATCTTTCAAAATCTCCCTGCACAACGAAATGTTTTATTTTATAAATTATTTCTTATCCTCTCTTTTTTCATTTTTAAAACAATTTTTTTAAAAGATAAGTTTAAATATTATTGTTACCTAAATGTGATTGTTATGAAATGCTTAATGAAGTTTTTATATGACGAATAAGTAAATAAAATAGTCAAAATTTAGGTGTCAACAATATGTATATGTATTATTGTTTCACTGGTTTCGCCGGTTTCAAATTCCATAATAAAATATCTTTTATCAAGTGTTATGTTTTGATTTTTATTTAAGGGACTTAGGTTGCTGGTATTGAATAGAAAGGGTCAAATGCAAATACATATAAATATTATAGTCTTAAATATAATGAAATCATTCGGTACAAGCTCAAAACTGATGATGACAAGTGCCTGAATCTAATCAATGGCTTAATTCAAGCACCTTTCAATATACTAATGAAAACCTACTAAGATCAAATGGATCACTCAATCTCAAAGTCTAATTGATGGCACCGAATGATGGAAACAACACTAGATGGTTTCGATGACATAACGTCGAAATTTAATTGACGACGTTGGACTGTGGAAATAACATCGGGAAGGCACTGCTCTTAGGTGGGTTTGAGGACACAAAGTCGAAATCTAATCAATGACATCGGATAATGGAAACAATATCAAGTAGATACTACTCCTAAATGGGTATGAGAACACAACGTTAGAATCTAATCGACGACACTGGACAGTGAAAACAACATCGGTAGGTACTACTCCTAGATGGATATGAGAACACAACATTAGACTCTAATCCACGATGTTGAACAATAGAAACAACATCGGATAGATATTGCTCCTAGATGAATATGAGGACACAATGTCAAAATTTAATCGACACCGCTGAACAGTCGAACAGCACTAGAATCCAATCAACAACGCTACCGAGAATATAAACACTCGTCGGAATTGAATCAATGACAAAAAACCAAAACTACATCTAAACTAAGCTACACAAGATAATAAATGATAAGATAAAAGATTTTCATGTGTTGTTCGGGGGCCCTTCATTGGATTGTCTGTGGCATTTATAAGACAATTTGGTAACCCTTAATCGGTTGATCCTTCCTTGAAAGTTGTTCCTAATTTCTCTGACGTTCTTTGCTTAATCGCTTTATCCACATCTTGTTGTCTCCTAACTTGTTGATGATGATCGCACGACTTGTTCAGCAAGTAATAATTGTTCATTTGATTTTGCGTGCCTTTTTGAGCACTAACTATTCCCGCTTAAAATCTTGATGTTGATTCTATCCAAACTATATGTCCGCAGTGGTATCTCTTGGCTTGAACACATGGCAATCATCTGCCTTACCATCGAATCACACATCTCCACTTGTAGGCCCATTGAAATCCAACCCAAGGGTTCTTGAAGACCTTGGCCATCTTTCGTCTCTATAATTGATGTGGGTTCCATTGTTATTAATCATAACCAACACGTGACAATGATGATTATTTTGAATGTCTATATCCCTCGTGATCAACACATGATAGTAAGAATAACTTCAGGTATCAACAATTACTTATAAGGGTGTAGATAAAAGTCCAATACTTCATGTTAGGGTAATCGCAAGAGAGGGGATAGCCTGATCCCGAGCTTGAGCAAGACCAACCAATCTGACCCGTTTTCTCTACACATTGAAAGTCCGCTCCCTGTGTGTCCCTATTCTTCGCTAGAAATCCGAACTTGTCTACTTAAATACAAGCACAACCCTCCATGTGACAGTCTTCATTTTCATTTGGAAATCGCAGAAAACTTTTCGTAGTGATTGATGAAGATTTTTTTTTTTTATCGAGATTGATGGAGAATGGAAATGGTTGTTTTTCCTCCCTGCACGTAGCGTTGTACTACCATCCTCACGACAAGAGAAGAAATAAAAAGGATGTCATGCCCCGAACCTCGAGCGCGCCAACATCCCACCATGGTCATTCAAATGCGACGTTCCCAGGTTAAGTCGCCGACCCAATCAAATGTTTAACGCACATGCGGAAGCATATTATAAAACCCCTGACAATAAAATACGGGATAGAAAAGTAGGAAACAAAATCACAACATAACACTTTCATAATTCAACAGAATTATAAATAGAGGTCTATGGCCAACAGTCTACAAAAGACCAACTCTTAAAAAGGAACTGTCCTACGACCTACAAGTCAGACACGTTCTCCAATCCTTATGACTTCACCTCTACAACTCCTTAATAGCCAACCAAAGCTATCTGGCCGCTCCGTCCACCAGGGACCTGAAATTTTAATCCCATAAGCAAGTTCAACCCCCTAAACCCCTATTAGAAAGAAAATATGCCCCGGGTGGCCTAGCCACATCACACAGAAGACTTACCTCGCATTAGCCTTCATCTGCAGGTTAACACAATTTATAAAATTCAATCACGTACAATTATGATAACCAAACAACCATGGCACAATCACATCATCAGAACAATTCAACCACTTGGATCGTCTCAGCGATCAATCGACTGGGCCGATTACATGTCAATTCAGTAAATCAATCATTACTCTTAATCACAGCCCCACCCGGCAAAATTAGAATCAGTGGCATCATGGCTCCACTCGGCACGACCTTTAAAAAGGTGGTAGATTACGGCCCGGTTGGGCACGACCTTTATCAGGTGGCATATCACGGCCCCACTGGGCGCGACCTCTAATAGGTGGCAATTCACGGCCCCACTAGGTGCGACCTTTATCAGGTGGCATATCATGGCCCCACTGGGCGCGACCTCTAATAGGTGGCAATTCACGGCCAAATCTCCCATAAATTTCGACATTTTGAACTTTATAAAAAGAATCCCTATTTATCACAATCACACTCAATTTGCCACAATCAATCATCAAATTCAAATTCTAAATACACAGCAGCGATCGGCACGAAATTCTGAGAGTTTAGGGTCCCAACGAAATTTTCGAATTTTAATAAATAATTAAATTTATTACGAAAATTAATTAAATAATAATATCTATATTTTTCGTCATCCACACTCAATTTATAATATCCAACCATCAATTTCAAAATCCGAACACACAGCAGCGATCGGCACGAAATTCTGAGCAATCGGGGTCAAAAATAATTTTTCCATTTTTTTAATAATAATATTTTAATAATTTCGGAATATAATATAATATTATAAATTCCAGAATTTCGAAACAATTAAATAATTCAAAAATAAAACCCTATTATGTCCCATCAAGGCTTAACATTAAATAAACCCTGTTAGCCTTTAATTAAACATACTTTAGATTAAACAAACATCTTAATCTAAATCATAATTAAATAAACTAAATTAACCACCTAAGATTACTTAACTTAGACTAAGCACACTTAGGGCATCATTAACCATCTAATCAAGGTTTAGTGAGTTAAACTCACCCGATTAACGAACCGAGTGGACCAAAACGACGAGGACAACGAGGGGATCGACTTTCTCCAAAGCGGGCCAAGTATCCGGGCTTGGGAAGATGGCCAAAACGGGCCAAACATCCGCTGCCATACCCATTTTCTTGGCTGCTGTCCCCTGCGATTTGAGGCCGAGGAAGGGTAGATCCGGAGCTTGGATGAGATGGGGAAGGATTGGGGAAGGTTGAGGGGTCGAACCGGACCTAGGCGGGGCTCGAACGGTGGCCGAAGGTGGCCGAACGGCTCCGGCACGGGCTAATGCAGCAGCTGCGACGCGAGTTGAGGCGAAGACGGCGCGACGACGAGCCGGCGAGTGTGCGGGCGGTGCAAGGCAAACGCACGACGGCGACGACGGCAACGACGACGTGCGAGCGGGAGTGGACGGCCATGGCTGCTCTCGCTTCTTCTCTAAAATATCTTTGATCTTCGCACAACAACCATGGAGGAGAGAGGCAACGGGAGAGGAAAGGGGGAAGACGGAGGGCGTGCGGCCAAGGCGGAGCGGCGACGGTGCGCGGCGTGAGGCGGCGACGGACGGAGCTGGGGCTGTTGCATTCGGCTTCTTCCATTGCTGGGCGTGCGAAGAAGGAGAAGAAGATGGAGAGGGGGGGTGCCGACGGAAGAGGGAGGAAGAAGAAAGGGAGGAGAGAGAAGGAGGATGGGACCATTCCCTTTTCTTTTTCCTTTTTCTTTAATCCCACCAAAGTGGCCCACCATGACCTCATGGATGATGTCATACTCCACTCACTCAAAACTCCCACAACCTCATTCCAATGGGTTCAATTCTATTTTCCGCCAGGGTCCAATTCTTGTACATCTAATTTCTTCAAATCTCATCAATTCTCTTCCAATTGAATCAAATTGAAGTCCATAAAATAAATTCAATGTCACCACACTTCAATTCATATCTTCACTTGTCCATAGAACCAACTTAAGTCCTAAAAGCGCGACCAAAGGCAGACCTACTAATTTCTCGAGCCAAATTAGTCATTCTCTGATTATTTTGCTGAAAAACTTGGCTTGCACGAAAAATCTTCCGAAGATTAATCAATGTTCCTAAAATGATTTGTGACACGCTCAGACTTCCAATTTCTGAATTCGATCTCAATTCCACGGTTAATTTCACTTTGGCACGATACTAGTGCAGCCCAACCTATCGGATAGCCTTTAGAAATTTTCATGCATTTGACCTGTGGTTGATCATCTCAAGCCACAATGTACATCTTTGAAACATTGGCAACTTTCGATTGTCGGGGTAATCTCAAGGTTTCAAATACGGACACAGGGTACCTAATCGATAGAAAAGTCGGTCCAGTGCCAATCGACAAGAATTGTGCGATCTGGTGGAAATCACCACACTTGATCACATGCCTCTATCGAGTCGACCTATCTCCCATCTCTAATCGATTTTTAATTGTGCCGTAATGACCCTTGCAAATTAGCTCGGTCGAAAGGTCGCTTCCTGGTCAAATTCTCGAGTCTGATGCATTAGAAACTCTTAACAGCTTCACTCGATAGACTAGTTTTCACATGAGTGGCTGACTCAAGGAAAAGAACTATATGCGTGCCAACGAAATGCCCGTCTCAATTTACTGAAAATAGAATTAGAAAATCGGGATGTCACAACGGAAATTAAATTTTATTTTAATTCTTCCATATAAAATATGCAAGAAATTGACTCCATGTCTTTAAGTTCATAGGTGACCGTTAGCCGCACAGATTTGGAAACACAAAGCTTTGTTAATTTAATGAATCACATTGTATCGAGTTGTGGTGATTTTATGAATCTCACAAATGTTATGTGAGCTGTTGCGCGATAAAATCATCAAAAAAATTTGAATTTATTATATTTTTACTAATTAATTTATAGACATTTTTCCCTATATCAATTAAATCCTAATCTTTTCATTTTTTTATTAATTGAGTCAATTTGATTAATTTTGATAAAAAAAATTATTGATGTGGACGTTAGCATCCCGCATAACACAACTGTGCTAACGTGATTTTTTAGTAATATTTTTAATTTTTTATAATTTTTTGTTTTTTTTTAAATCTTTTTAGCTTTCTTCTTCCTCTAACTGATTGTCGGGACTAGACACTCGGGTCGGCTAGTTGGACCTCTTTAATGGTTGGGTCGGAAAAAACCAAACTGGCCATCGTTGGGCGAGATTAGCCTCGCCAATGGCTAGGCTAGGCAAGATCTGGCCAGATCCGACGAGGCAAGATTCTTGTTCACTCACTTGTCTGTTATTGGATGGATGCCAGAGACAAGTCAGAGAAGATAATCCGGCCGCGTGAGTATCGAGCCTCGATGCGCGGGGCGCCCGCATGGGGCCATGTTTTCGTCCATTTGTAAATGGAAGAAATGTTGCGGATATCTTTTTGAGATATTTTCCTCGGGTTAATTCAAAAAATAAAAAAAACACCAATTTTAGGTCAATGGACAAATTTGACCCAAACTCTTTTTGTCTCGTAAAAAAGCACAAACTCTAGGTCGAGTGACAATTTTGACCCAAATTTTTATTGTTTGGAAAAAAAAATCATCAACTTTTACTTAAATCCTAAATCGGCAACCCTTAACTTATATTCATTGATTGTCCTTAATCCATGTGCACTTGTTGGCTAACACCATCCATTTTCTTCTTGTTTGAGCCATAGCTTGAAGAATAACAGTGAAACTATGCCATCTCCTATACTTCACTAGCAATTAAAAAAATCTCCCAATTAAATTTCTCTCGCTAGACTTTATTGTTTTGTCGTAATATGAAATTGTAGATCACCGCCTTTGTCAAGAGAAACCATTGATGAGATCCACCAACCTTACAGCTAGAACCTTTTCTCTTGAAATAAGGTTAACTTCAAATAAAAAGTTAATGGTAAGGGTTAGATTTTGGATAGGAGTGAAAGTTTGTTATTTTTTATGAGATAAAACAAAAATGGTGTCGAATTGTCACTTAACCTAAAGTTTGTGCTTTTTTATGAGACAAAAAAAAGTTCGGGCCAGATTTGTCCATCGACCTAAAGTTTGTGCTTTTTCATGAGACAAAAAATAGTTTTGGCTAGATTTGTCCGTCAACCTAAAATTGATGCTTTTTTTATGGAATTAGTGCTATTTTCCTCTGTTAGAGATTTACAATATCCAAGGTATTTCAACGTGAAGGACGCTCGGAGATAAGGATGCGCATCTTGCGTCACGTTTCCTTTCGTGATCCGATGGTCTCGCTTGACTTATGGATGGCGGCCTGAGGTGCATTAATGACTTCGATTGCCTCGCCTGTGTTGGAGTCAGAGACGCTAAGGTAAATGTCAATGTTTCCATCATTAGAATGTGTCAATATCCGTTATAGAAGATCTTAAAGAGCGTCCTATAGATATCCAAAAGTTGCTTACTTTAAGCGACTTATCGATCAAAAAAAAAAAAAAAAAAAAAGTAAGCAACTCCTTTAAAATGTGTAACAACATTATTTTAGAAGATGTTGAAAAATGTTATGTTCATTTTTAGTTGATTTACTTAGTCCCTTTGGAGCGCTTATTAGTGCTCATTTTTATTTTCCCAACCTTGAACTTACATGGAATGCATGGCCAGTTGAATAATTGATCATTTTGTTTCGCCGTCACTTACCATAAGGAGAAGGCTCATTAAATTTATTCTCCTCTTTGAAATCGCCAACCAACACGACATTTCAATTTGAAGAAATAATTATAACTTGGATTTTGTTAATAAGTGTCTTTAAGATACTTGTTAAGCAATCAATTATGGAAACTTCACAAATTTCAGTGCACCGATTGCTTTTATGTTCTGTACAACCAATATCTTGAGAATTAATATATTTTGAAATAAAGTAAAATTAAAATACCTAGCCAGACGATTTTCTAGAAGACGTTTTATATAAGCCTAGGGGTAAGAGGCGAAGCAATCCATGGCTAAATGAAATTTCATTCATTTTCTCCATTTGCTGAGGTCAAACATGGGTCATGCGGTACGAAATCCAAGTAAAAAAATACTCATGATAAGAAGAAAAGTTGTTGAATTTACAACGTTTTTTGTCGTTTGCATTCTTCTTGTGGAAATTTATTTGACTAAGCTAGGATTTGAAACATGTTAGTGAAAACAAGTCAACTGTTTAATCCGTGTACGCATTTGGCTCATCAAATCGGTAAACTAAATGGCCGTAAACTGTTTTGGGTATTTCTAACGCAGAAACTAAAGGTCATTTGCCAAAATTTCACTAATTATGAGCAAACTCTTTTCAGTTGCAACACCCGCTAGATGCTTAAATCTAACTGGTTTATGTACAGGGTTTCTAACAAGCCTCCAAATAGCTTAGCTTTTGTAATCGTGCAATTAGATTCCTAAATTATACACACAAAAAAGTCACTTGTTTCAACTTAAAATACTCAGTCAAGTAAAAAAATGTCACTTAATTTGCCAAGTAAGAAAGTTGCTAGTTTACATGATACGAAGAAAAGAAAATGGCTACTTCGTTCAATCGATATCAATTACATCCGTATAAGAACTAAAATCTTGCCCTATATTGCATAAAAAAAGGATAAAACCTTCAAATAATCTTCATACATTCATATTTGGTTACTAAAGAAAAATCTATATTACTCAATGGAATCAATGTTCAGTATTCGCTATGTTATTAAACAATGTTTGTATTACCTAAAATGCAATCTTGGATTTCAACTATCTATTTTGGCTTTACCAAGCAGATTTTCGACTCCCGACGAGTTCTTGAATTAGGGTTTTGGACACCCTAGGAGCAATCTCCATCATTGATCATGAAGCCCAAAAGAGAATTCAAGATTTATGACAGGCAATAGTGTTTAATTAGACTTTTTTGCTCTCCTTTCACCCTCAGAATTTTTTTGTTTTTTTTTTGTAACCCAGAAATCCCGTATAGCCGGCAGCCGGTAAGTAAACCTAGGAGGACACATAAGCGAGACAACCCACCACTCCTGGCGTCCCACTTAAGACTCCAAGCGACTGTGAGGGGATTCGAACTCCTCTCCTTCATGAGGGAGAGAGAACCCAAACCATTGTGGCCACCAAGGCAGTAGTTTCACCCTCAGAAAAATCGTGAACATGTGAATAAAGAATAGCGTCAGATAGACTTTTTTGCTCTATTATCTATTTTGACATACACGATAAATGCATAAGCTCAAATTTTGAAAGTTACATGATCCATAAATTATGTGAACCATCATTATCTTAATTTTCAACTATGTTTGCTTCATTGTAGGATCCATATGATTAGCAATTGAGATAGATTCGATTCGTAAATCATGTAGTATTTTTTTTCATAAATTTTGAATCATTTTGAGTGTACGGTCGACCTTTGGTCTAGATTGCTCATGCCACGCATGCCTAAAAGCTTTGCTTGCACCATACGTACATGCATATGTTGCTTTCAGCAATGACTCATGGAGTTGGACATGGAGAACATGGAAGGGGATGATAGCAGTGTAAATTTAGCCTACAAGACAAGTAAACAAGTGGAATCGGTTCACTCATATTTCACTCATTTGAATATCATTTGGGTGTTTTTCACATGTCCTTACTATAAATTCATTTTAATTTTTACCAAACTATTGCCTTGTTTGTTCCAAGGAAACTGAACTTTGTTGGAAAATAATTTTAGAAAGAAGTTATTTTGCTTACTCATGTTTGGTTTTTTCTTTTCTTTTTAAATTATTATTATTATAGGAAAGCTACGAAACAGACTATCGCGATCAAAATTTTCGGGTGTGTCACATAGAGTTTGGCTAATGGATTGTTAATCATAGACTTAACTCGGGTTCTCTCAAGTCCATACAAATCGCGACTTAGGTTCAAGTTCTTAACATGAAAATGATATTTTAATTAGGAGTCGCCACTAATCTATTTTTAATGGGTCGATTAGAAACCCAAGTAAAGTTACGGAAGATTTACTTTACTCCTACAAAGCAGAGATTTATGAGTTCGAGGACTTGATTATGCTAGATTTCTCTAACGCCATTTCGGTACCTTTCTCTTTTATTTTCAAAAGTGCTTTTGCATGCAACTTAAATTGATTTTAAATATATTTCTCTAACATGTGAGGTGATCAGGCGGGTGCGCAAATCACCAATTTAACACCCAAGTAAAGTAATAAATAAATTGTAGGACTTACCTCATAGCAATGAAAGCACATGCATTGTTAAATCAGAAACTACATTAACAGTCCTAGATATGATTTCTAATTAACACGCAATTTCTTTTTTTTTTTCACTTATTTAATGAAAATCATGTAATATGCAATGCAATATAACTAAATGACCTAATTCGAATGACATGCAATTTCTAATTGAATGAACCTAGCAACAATCACTAAATGACATACATTTTATGAATCTAATTCTATATGACATGCACATGAATCTATTCTAGAAAATGAAACTAATTTATTCTAAGGCATTTTTGTATTTTTTTTATGAAATTCGAAATTAGAAAAATGTGAAAATCATCTAGCTAGATTAAGATTATATCTCACTTATATTAAGGATTAAGTTAGGCTAAACCCTGATTTAACCAAGATATTATATTAACTTAGCAATATTTAACTTAAGATGCGGTCTATTTAAAAAGATTAATCTAAACGCCTTAATTCTACATGATATATGCATGATGATTTTTTTGTTGTTTTTTTATTATTAATTTCGAAATTTAAAATTGCCACATAATTAAACATGCAACTTAAATTAAACAAAAACTAACATCATAAATGAATACACTTTTTGGATTTTTTTTTAAAATTCGAAATAAAATCTATATTCTAAATATGCAAGATAACAAGAAATATTCCAAAACAAACCTAATTCTAACTCAAATATTTTTTTGGATTTTTCCTTTCACAAAAATAAAATTGATTCAACCAACATGACGACAAATCAGATAAGATAGGATTAATATCCACAAATTGGCGAACCATATCTCGCGCATGAGATTAGGTTGACCAAATTTTTAAATAAATCGCAAATTGAATCTCGGGAGGAGATCGAATTGGCGATTTTTTAAGCGATGCGATTGAGAGTCGAATTTGGCACGAAAATCGAACTGTCAATCCCAAATTTCAGAGCAATTTTATGTCGAGCAATCTCAATCTTACATTAATGAATAATTATACTAAAAAAAAGTAAATAAATGAAAATAACATAAAAAATAGAATAAAGTAAATAAAAAAAGAAAAACTACCTAATTGATTTTCCTTTTTTCTTTTTTGGCTTCCCAAGCAAATCTCGTGCTCGGGTAACAGCAGGAGCGACGAGTCAGAGGTCCGGCAGGGGCGTCGCGGTCGGATCTCCGGCGAAGGTCCGGCGAGGGGGATCGGCAGCGAGCAGACTGGCGGCAGCAACGGTTCACAGGTGGCGCCGCGGGTCAGAGGAGCGAGGGCTCGGGCCTCGGCTGTTGCAGGGGAGCTCGGGCGCTGCTGGCGTCGGGGAAAGTTCAGAGCCGGTGCGGTGCAGGCGGTGGACAGATCTGGCTCGGGTCCGGCCGCGGCAGAGCTTCGGCGGGCTGGAGGTTGCGGTCAAGGTGGGTCGCGGCGTCACAGGAGCGGTCATCGGGAATGCACAGCGCCGCCGCGTCGTTGTCGTCGTCGTCGTCCGACCGTGAGGGGAAATCGCGAGGTGGCTCGCAGTCGATTCAGCTCGGCGTCCGATTCGATCCAGTCGTCTGCGCTTCCGCGTGCTCTGGGGCGGCGTTGGGCGGATCGGCGTCGCGGGTCCACCTGGCTTGCGATCTGGGTCACTGATCGGAGGCGGGGAGGAACAGATGCAGGCCGGTGCTCGGACGGCAGCGGCGGTGACTGGTGGTGCGGCTGCAGATCTGCTCGGCTTTGGCTCCGATTCGAGCAGGGGTTCGGTGAGTGTGGCAGACGGGAAGTTCGGCGTCCGGTTCACAGCGTTCGGCGATGGCTCCAAGCGAGATAGAGCAAAGGCGAGCGAAGTTGGGTGGCGCCGGTGTTCGCGGACACGAGCGTCGCGGGCGCGGCAGCTGGCAGCTGCGCAGGGGCCCGGCGACTGGGGAGCGTCGGCAGAGGGCCCAAGGAAGAAGAGAAACTGTGGTTTTTCTTCTCTCTCTACTGCACGTCCGTCACCTCCTCTGCAATGCACTGTTGCGACTGTACCTTCAGCAGAAGCTTTGTCTTTTGCTGATTTTGCTAAAAAAAAAACTTAAAGAAACTTTTTCCTTTTGGCTTGGGTTTTTTCGATAACGATTTTGTTCCCGAAAGTACATTCTGATCAGAAATGATTCTTTTTTATTCTGTTTCTGGGAACTCATTCCAAGCATTTTAAGCCGTTTGATAACTGTCTAAAATTTCTGATTTTGAAATAGAATTCTGATTTTGAAATAGAATTACGTTTTGTACCGTGCTTATTAATTCTGTTCCAAATTAATTTCTTTTAATTTTTAAATAATTTTTTTAATTTTTACTTTTTACTTTTCTTTTTCCTTTTTTCTTTTCTTTTCTTTTTTTTCTTTTTTCTTTTTTCCTTTTTCTCATCTTCTTCTTCTTCTTGTGGCCGGTCGCGGGACCGGCGAGCGGCCAGACGAGGGCCGGCAACCTCACCGGAGTGTCGCCGGCCCTTGACGAGGCTCGCCTAGCCCCAATGAGGCTCGGCCTCGCTAGGGCTGGGCGAGGCCGGTCTCGCTGGGGCTGGGCAAGGCCTGTCAGGCCATCGGCAGGGCTGGGCATCGTGAGGCTTGCGCAGCCTCAGCGAGACCCACCTAGCCACCGGCGAGGCATAGCCTCGCCAAATTTGGGGAGGCCGAGCCTCGCCGGTGGTTGGGCTTGCCTCCGGCGAGCTCGTCGGACCTCACCCTAGTCTGGCGAGCCTCTAGCGAGCTCGCCGGACCGGCAACCGGTGGCGGTGGATGGTGGCGGGCGATGGTGGACGGCGGTCGCAAGATGGCCAAAGAGAAAAAGAAGAGTTCTTGGTTTTGATTCTCAAATTCGTTCCCGGAACAAGAATCAACTTTTTTTTTTGTTCTTGATTCTATTCCCAATCTGTTCCCGGGAACAAATTTGTTCTCGAGAACAAAAATTTTACCAAACGTGATTCTAAGCCAAAACTGATTCTGAGAACAAAGAATCAAAATTTGGCAATGTTTGGATGGTTACCAAACAGGGCCTTAACCTACAAAACCGAGGAAGAAGCCCTGAGGAAAAGCTTTTCTTCTTTTTCGGTGTAGAAAGTTTTTACCTAAAACTCGAGAGAAGAGACCTTTTGTGTGGCCATATGTATCGATATGTGTGGCCCCCTCTAAAACCCTAAGCACTTTAACCTATTTATAGGTCACGGATTAGGGTTTTAATTTTTCCAAATCAATATCCACGAAGATTTCTTTTTTCAACCTTCTCAAATGTTCCGAATATCCCGAGAAACAGGTGTCTTCAGAGGAACTGGGGCTTTCATCCCTCCATTTTCTCAGGTTGTACTTCAACTCTATAGGTTGCTTGGATTGCGTTCCTGCTTCAAGTTACTTCAGCTCTCCATTCTTGGTCTCTTCATTTTTTGAATTGCCAAGGTTTCATGTTGGCTGTCGTGACTTCTGTTTTAGTGACCTTGTTGGTCGCTTTCTGTTTTTTGTTGTATTTGTTTCTCTTTGCTTTTGGCTCTTTCTTTAGCTCCCTTCCACTCTTTCTACTTATTATAGTTAAAGTGCAAGTCTTTGGTGCTGCTTTTGTATTATTGTCCAAAGCTATATATTCATTACCTTTACCAAAAAAAAAAAAAAAGATTTCTTTTTTTCAAATGCAATATTTGCTTTTCCAAATGCAATATTTTCTTTTCTAAACGCAATATTTGTTAGATAAATCCATAAATCTCCCCAAGGATATGAGCTTGGGCCGATTTACTCCTTTCGTGGGCTTAGCCCAACTTATCAAATTAAAGTTTATGAAGTATCAATTTGAACCCATCCGCCACCGGTCTAATGTAAATGCAAATTAAAAATAAATGCACCTAAAACTATATGCTTATGCAATTATCTATTTTTTTAGGGATAAAATTAACCCCTAATTTTTTTTAAGGTAATAAATGATTAAACGGGTCGCCAAAATTTAGGTGTCAACACAGACATACGAATCTAAAAACTCGAGTTTAGGTACAAGGTCTCAAGTCTAGCTATCAAGGGGGCAGCGTCCTATCGCTGAAGATCTAAATCAAACCATTGGCTTCCAAGGTCCAGCCATCGGAGACGCTATGTCTAATTGTCAAGTATTGGGTTTAATCATCGATGATCATTTTGTAATTGTGAAGATCAAGTCGCACAAAAAAAAACACAACTTACATAATTTTTTTGAAATTAAGTGTAGGTTATTTTTTGATTAAAAGTTTCGAATCACCTCGTTTTTCTAAATTAGTCAAATCATTAAAAATAAAATAAATTACTATATATATATATTTTTTATAACCACACATTTTGGGATTCGAGATCTTCCGACAAATCTCACGTCTCTCTCACCGTCTCACGTCGTCCTCTAGCTTGGCTTTTTGAGTGTCGACGTCCCTCCCGGCTCGTCTCTCCCACGTCTTCCAAGCTAAGTAGCACCAACACGCAACACAGACACGCGACACGAGACAACACGAGACGACACGTCATTTCTACAAAATAGAGAATTCCGACACGTTACGACATATTATATATTAAATAAATATTTTTATTTTTAATTAATTAGATTCAAATTCATAAATAAATAAATAATTAAAAAAGAGCCCATAATAAATTTACACTAATAATATTAATAAATCAATTCATTAGAAATTCGAAAGATATATTCATAATTAATGCGAAACATATTTTTAACTCCAACAAAAGTTATTGATGAAATTAATTGTCAATAAGAAATTAGAATCAATTTATTTAAATAAATCCTTGATTTTCTTACCAAAATTTATCATTATTCAAAATTCAATACTTTTATTTTTCGAAATTATTTTTTAATCTCATTTATTTAATTTTTTAATTAAAAAAAAAAAAAAACCCCAAAGGTCCACCCTTCTTTCCGTCGTCCATTTCCCTCCACCCCAAATTTATTTTACTTTATTTTCCCTCCCCACCAACTGACATTCAGCCTGTCATTTGCCCTCCCGCAAATTCAAAAGTCGCGAATCAGTCACCCTTTTTTTTTTTTTCGAGAAACGTTTACCACGTGTCCGACCATGTACTGTTCACCGACGTTTAACCGGTCCTTCCCCACTTGTCTCGCCCCGCCTACAAATAGACCAAAGCCTCACGTACCTCTATCGCCCATCTCTTCTTCCTTGCCCAGAAAAGAGCAACAGCAACAGCAACAGAACGATCAAAACACAGAAGAGAGAAAGAGAAGAGAGAGATGAGTTCGACAGATATGACCCAAATGCCACACGCGGTGTGCATCCCCTACCCAGCCCAGGGCCACATCAACCCCATGCTCGACCTCGCCAAGCTCCTCCACCACCGGGGCTTCCACGTCACCTTCGTCAACACCGAGTACAACCACAGCCGCCTCCTGCGCTCCCACGGCCCCTCCTTCCTCGACGGCCTCCCGTCTTTCCAGTTCCGCACCATCCCCGACGGCCTGCCGCCTTCCGACGCCGACGCCACCCAGGACGTCCTCACCCTCTGCCAGTCCACGCAGAAGTCCTGCTTACCCTACTTCCGGGACCTGCTCGAGAGGCTCAATGAGGAGAGCGCAACGTCGGGATCCCCACCGGTGAGCTGCGTGGTGGCGGACGGCGTGATGAGCTTCACGCTCGATGCCGCCGGGGCGGTCGGCGTGCCGGAGGTCCTGTTCTGGACGACGAGCGCGTGCGGCTTCATGGGTTACGTGCAGTGTCGCAGTCTTATTGACAAGGGTCTTGTTCCTCTCAAAGGTATGCATTAATTTATTCAAGTAATCTCACTTAGCAGATTTACGGCTAATGATTTTTTCATTTCTCTTTTGTGGGTTTGGTTTGCTGTTCATAGTTTTGTCCTGGATTGAATACTTTCACTCAGTCCACTGTCAAAATAGAATTTGACATGTGAGAACTGGACTTTCTACGGAGCTTGCGTATTCTTTATGACTTAATCATTTCCTATGACCTTCAACAATACTCTCATTTTTCCCTTATCTAAATATAACAAAAGTTTAGACCAAAAAAAGAAGTATAACGAAAGCATTGACAACACAAGCTATGCCATGTGAAACCATAAAAATCAAATAACATGGTCGGAATGGTTCCTTTGTGAGAACTATGGTCATGTATGGTCACACGGTTTAATTGATCGATTCTCAATTTGCAGATACAAGCTACTTAACAAATGGATACCTAGACACCGTTGTCGACTGGATACCCAGTATGACAAACATCCGCCTGAGAGACTTACCGAGCTTCATCCGAACCACTGACTCAGACAACCCAATGGTCGACTTTTGCTGGGGCGAGACCGAGAGAGCGAAAAGAGCCTCGGCCATTGTTTTCAACACATTCGACCGATTAGAGCATGAGGTCCTCGACGCTCTCAAAGCCATGTTCCCCCCTATCTACACCCTTGGTCCCCTTCATCTCCTGACGGAGCAACTACCCAGTAATGACACCAGGTCGATCGAGTCTAATCTGTGGAAGGAAGACTCGGGCTGTTTGGAATGGCTCGACTCGAAATCGCCCAGCTCGGTCGTGTACGTGAACTTCGGAAGCGTCACAGTGATGTCTCCCACACAGCTGGTGGAGTTCGCATGGGGGCTTGCAAATAGCGGCCAAACGTTCTTGTGGGTCATTAGGCCCAACTTGGTGGTCGGCGACACGGCGATCTTGCCACCGGAGTTCTCGGCCATGACGAGGGAGCGGAGCCTGCTGGCGAGCTGGTGCCCCCAGGTGCAGGTGCTAAGACACCAGGCGATCGGCGGGTTCCTGACCCACAGCGGCTGGAACTCCACAATCGAGAGCATGGCGGCCGGCGTGCCAATGGTGTGCTGGCCGTTCTTTGCGGAGCAGCAGATGAACTGCCGGTACAGCTGCCAAGAGTGGGGGATCGGGATGGAGATCGACGGTGACGTGAAGAGGGACGAAGTGGAGAGGCAAGTGAGGGAGCTGATGGAGGGGGAGAGAGGGAAGGAGATGAAGAGGAAGGCGATGGAGTGGAAGGAGATGGCCCGAGAGGCCACTCGTCCTTCCGGGTCGTCGTGCTTGAACCTGGACGAGGTGAACGACAAGGTGTTGCTGTCGCCCAGAAGAGATTAAAGTTTGTTCACACATTTCTTTAGGGTCCTCTTGTCTGGATCTTGTCTAAGGTCGCGTCAACTTTACTCTCGTCATTTGGAATTGTTTGCGTGAGATTTTATAAATTACTGTTTAACTACTCTAAAAATTTAAATTATTAAATAAAGACTCAATTTTATATTTGACACCTAATTTAAAAAATAGAAATAGAAAATAATCTTTGATTAGAGGAAAATTTTAAAAAAATTTTAAAAAATTGAATTCAAAAATTCAATCGTGTGATTTTGGAGCCACTTTGTTGTTGAGAGGTTGAGCTAAAATCTCTACCGGTGAGAGGTTGAGCGAAAATCTCCACGGGCGAAACGAACTCGAGTTTTCGCTTTATAAATAGGGGCTGCTCTTCACCTTTCGGGAGAAAAAAATCGAAAAAATTCAGAGCAAAAAGTGAGAAAAGGGGGTTTCCATCTTCGTAGAAGGGACGAAAGAAAAATTGAAAAAGTGAAAAGAGAGAAAACAGAGGAAAGAGTGAAGGCTTGACGTCCCGCCGACCCGCACCTCCGCCGGAGCGAGACGCCATCACCTCCACGTCCGCCCGGCGCCCGACGTCCTGCCGACCCGCGTCGCTCGCCGCCCCGAAGCCAGCCGCGACCGCCGCGCCGCCCCGAGTTCCTCTGTTGCAGCCCACTGTGACCCGCGACCTCCTGCTCGCTCGCCACCGTGCCGGAGTGCCACCCGATTCACCTCCTCGCCGCGTGTCCTTCTCGCCTGCATCCCGCAAGTCTTCGATCCCATTTTCCGCCAGCCGCTGATCTCCTCGCCGGCGCACCAGCAACCAGGCACCGCCCCGTCGACCTTCACCGCTTTCCTCCCGTGACGCCAGTGCCTGACGCCCACGGCCAGCCTTCGCCTCTGTCCTCAACGGTCAGCCGACGCCGCACCTCCGTTCTGCCGTAGCTTGCGCCTCTGTACCCACGAGCTCCGCCACCGCGTCCCTTGCCCGAAGTGACGCCACTCCACTCCGGTGCCCAGCTCGTCCGCCGGTCTCCGCTGCTGCTGTGCCCACGAGCCACCTGCTGCCTCCCCTGTTTTTGTTGCAGGTTCGGTTATCACCCGAGCTTCGCCGGAGCTCCGATGCCGAGCAACCTTCATCCGAAGTTGTCCAGCAAGTTCGATCTTGTTGGTATCATTTTCTTTGTGCAGGTCACTTGAGGCTTGAGAAGGGTGAACTTGGCATCGTTCCTCGCCGGTTTCCATCTTGGAGATAATTTTTCCGAGCTAGGTAAAATTTTTAGGCTAAATTTGGTTCGAGTGTTCGGGCTCATAGTTTTTTATTCTAACATTGATTTGTTTTGATTTATTCTTATCCGATTAGGAAATTTGTCATATTAAGTTATAATAATCAAAAATATTGAGCCGCGAGACGTCGGGTTAGATTTTTGACTATTTTGACTTTTCATGACAAATTCATGAATTACTTTGCATCATTGATTCATATTAAAATGCCATTGATTTACATGGATGGATTTTTATTTTAGCGTGTTATTATTATTTGCTCATCACATATCATGCATCAAATGTCATATCTAGAATTTAGATATTTAGGTCCACATGCATTTCATATTTAAAACTTCGCATTCTAGTTTTTTCTAAGATTCACGTAGAATTAGGATGATTTTCCTTTAATAAAACCAAAACAAAAAAATGTTATTTAGGTTATATAGATTTCATAATGTGCACATTACATATTGCGTTTTAATTAGTGGGTTATAAGTTAATGTTTTAACATTCTCATTATGTAGTTTTTTAAATATATATATATATATATATATATATATATATATATATATATATATATATATATAATGCCAAAAAAATTAACATTGTATCGTTACGTTACTTTCTTTTTAATAAAAATTACTAGGAGTCTTTTACTTGGTTAGTTAATAAATTAGTTTATAATTGATCATATTTCATGTCATCATTGTTAGTGCAAGTTGCATATGTGTAATAAAAAAATCATTAAAAATCATAAAAAGAACATGCATATAAAATTATCACGTCATACATTTCATATCATACATCATATGCATATTTAGGGTTATGTAAATTAGATTGCACACATATTGTAATGATTTGAATTATGCCACATGAATTGCATCTCATATGTCATTAAAGTAAAATTCATGCATATTAAGTTTAAATTAAGATTGCATATAATTAATATTTTTTAAAAGAAAAAGAAAAAGTAGGTGTCTTGTCATTTAGAAATCGTGTTTAGGACATGCATTTTATTAGCATTTTATTTATTTATTTATTTGAATGTTATTTTATTGATTGTGCACCTGCATGACCACCATTTGCATGTTAGTAGCTTAGATTAAAATTAATCAACATTGCCTGTAAAATATTTTTAAAAATTAAAATAAAAGGTACCGAAAGGGCGTTAGACTAATCTAGCGTAACCATGTCCCTGGACCTATTAAATCTTTGGTTCGCAATAGTAAAGTATTCTCCCATACTTTACTTGGGTTTCTAACCAGCCCTAATTGGTTAGTGGCGGCTCCAAATTGAAATTGCATGTTTAAATGAATTAATTTCTATCAAGTCGCGATTGGTAGGACTTGGGAGGGTCCGTGCCAAGTCTTCGGACTTAGTAATCCATTAGCCCTTTCGAATAATTCACCATTCAAAAAATTCGGGAAGGTCGCGACATTAATTATTTTAATATTTATTCTTACATTTATTCTGATCTTTTTTTTTCTTGGTACCATGCATAGATATATTTAATTGGAAAGACAAATGAGGTCCGGAAAAATTTGAATTTAGGATTTTTAAAGTTATGATATCATGTGAAATTTTGTAAAATTCTAAAATCTTAAACTGTTAAATGAAGACACGATTTAATATTTAATTATTTTAACAGTTTGCATATCTATATCCGTGCAGCTGCTATATGCATGAAACAGTTGGTTTACGATTATAGGATGTTTCATTCAACTTCCTAATATTGGGCTCACCATTTTAGGAATTCAAGTTAAAAACGATGGGCTCAAATTTCACAGGAATGCTACGGCCCAATTGGATATACGTGCTTCGTCTTCTATTCTGAACCGGACAACTTGGCTGCGCATGACAACGCTTCTGTTCCCGGGAAGAGTTTTTTTTTTTCAGAAATAGTTCTTTTTTATTTCTGCTCTGGGGAACAATTTATGAGTAAAGAACCCCGTTTGATAACGATACAAAATTTTTACTCCTGGAATAGAAAAAGAATAGAAATGCGTTTGGTAACGCAATAATTTCTTTTTTGTATTTATTCATTTTTTATTTTTGCCGCCGGTGACCGGCGGCGGCGGCGGCGTCCGGTGACCGGCGGTGGCGGCGGCGGTGGCGGCCGGCGACCGGCGGCGGTGGGCAGTGGCTCCCGGCGGTTGACAGTGGTCGCGGCAAGAAAATAAAATTTAAAAAGAAAATCAGCTTACTTCTAAAAATTGTTCCTGGAAACAAGAAGCAACTTTTTTTTGCTTCTCAAAACTGTTCCCGGGAACAAAACGGGAACAAAAAATTGAGAAATTGTTCCCAGGAACAAATGTTTTACCAAACAGGTTTTTGTTCTTTTTTTTGTTTCGGGGAACAAAAGAACAGAAATTGGGAGAAACAGAAACGTTATCATGCGCTACCTTAGTCTGCAATTCAGCATGTCTTTAGATCTGGGATCTTGCCTTTTCTTTGTTCTCTGATTTTTTTTTTTTTTTTTTTTTTTTTTTGGGCTGGCTTTTTAACTTTCCCATCACACAATTATGCGCATGTCTTTTAAGGATATAAAATTGTTGATTCGTGAAAGTTTTGTGTCTGATGTCATTTTGCTATCAAATTTCAAAAGAACTACAAATCTTAAAAAAATGCAAAAAATACTCCTCGATTTGTTACTTTAATATAATGCATCTTTTAAAAGGATAAATAGCAATATAACGAGTTGGCGAAAGATTAAGAAATAAGTAGTCTAATGTGTCTTTATTTGATATAACTCGTTATTAGTGGTGACCGCATAACTTACAATTTTTGTACGATAATTAGAAAATCAATAAGAAGATTCAAGAATTTCATAAAATGGAAAAAAAATATTTAGAAGGAGGTTGATGAAACTCCAAAGTGTGCCGTAAGGGGTGGGGAAGCTGGAGAGCTGGTTGTCAATGGTCATAGTAGGTTGTTTTCTTCTGGCGACAATAACAACCTCTCGCTATCGAATGTTAAGTTTTTGGTTATCTTATCTTTGTGGTGTCAATTTCGCTTAATTTTCATTTAAAATAGTTTTTTTTGACAATTTCCAAAATTTTTCTTTTTATTAATATTATTGATTAGATGCTTTAAACCAATAAATCCAATGTTAATGTTGTCAAGTTCTTCCTTTTCCCATTTACATTAGCTGAAGTGAGAGCAAAACGGCAATACGTGTTACACAATTCAAGAAGAGATTGCACCCTACGCATGCTGAAAATCCTGCGAGCATCACATGCTAACCCAAAAAAAAAAAAAAAAAAAAAAAAAAAAAAAAAAAAAAAAAAAAGGCAAAAAAGGAGGTTCATGAAAATAAAAAAATGAAAGATGGGGTGAAAGCAAAATGTAAATTCTTAAAAACGCAAGATTTAAAGCACACCCTTATAATTTATTAATCTAATCTACTGCATCGAGAAAAAGATTACACAATATTTTGAAAGGGTGAATACAAATACGATGAATTGATAAATAATTAAAATAAAAGTAGTCTCACGTGCCTTTCTAATTGTCGGAATTACCCATCAACTTGAGCTTGTAGGGCCGACCGCTCTGTCCGGAGAGATGATCGATGGTAACATGCCAATTGTCAAAGGCAAGACAATGGGAAGCGGTCGTCCCCATGCTTCCAGTTTGAAGTCGTGCCATCCTTGTACCTTCAACGATCATCATCTTCCGAATGTGTCGGCCGGATTCCTCCATCTCCATGTCGAAACTTGACTTTGGTTGTGCTGGGAACATCGCCTGATGTACTTCTTGTGATGAGATGTCAAGCTTAAGTTGGTCAGGAACGTGCATTTTGAGAACTTCCGTTTGATGCCTAAATTCATTGTCCTTTGACAACGACTTTCAATCAATAGATATATGACATTTGCAAATCCATTCAACAGGCAAACAATGTACCATTGGGATTCTTTAGTGTTTGAAATCAAATTTCGATCGTGCCATCATGGTCATTCTCCTCTTGACAAAATGCCCATTTAAGTCAACTGGGATCACGCATTATAGGAATTCAGGCTTGATGCCCAAAATTGTCCCTAATTAGTAAATTTGAATTTCAATCAATTTATTATCATCGGATCCATTCCAAGAAACAAAAGTAGGTAAACAAATAAAATGCAACCGTGATGGAGATCCCAGTCGGGGCAATCGCGATGATCCAAGGGATTTATTCCCGTAGACATTCTAATTCACTATAGAAGGCTCATCGATTAACATGGCTAAAATATATATCACTTATAAGGACATAGAGAAAAGTCTTGATACCTCATCTTAGGGTAATTGCAAGAGAGAGATAGCCCCCTAGTATGAGCCAACTTAGGTAACTAATTGAACCCATTTTCTCTATACATCGAAGTTCTGTTGCAAGCGTGTCCCAACAATAATGGATCCTTATACATTCTTTGGTACAAAACTCGGACTTGTCTACTCAAAGATGAGTGAAAGTTGTGATGTGAGAGAATTTTCATCTTCATATGGAGATTGATGGTACAACATGGTGAACCTAGCATTGTACTGTATTGTCGCAACAAAAAAAAAGGAAAAAGAAAAAATTATTTTGATCATTTGAAACAAAATATGCAACAGGACAGATAGGTGAGTGCGAGAGAAACTGTCCCCATGTCTAACCAAGTTGGTAGGCGAGGATAAGTTTTGCAAGTGGAAGTTCTTTTTTGTGGTGACGATACTGGGAGAGAGCTCTTGCTCTCTAAAGTAGATTGAAAAATCTATACAAGTTGCTGAATAGATGTTTCCTCGCTTGTTTTTTATACGATGGATATTAGAGACATTTCGCAAAAGTTAAATCCGGCTCCATGGGCGAGACTTGATGTGAGGCACTCGGTAGGGGACCGTGTTGACAACAGTTTCCCGATAGAAGGAATTGCCTCCCGTCGGAGATATTTTTTCAAGATAATTTCCCTTGTTAGAGAATATTCGAATGTCCACCTCAATTCTCTGCACCTCTCGAGAGTGAGCATATTATCCCTTTTCAATCGTGCATATCCTCAACCGATCGATCATGCATCTCCTCCAACTTAGCTTTTCGATCGGTGGGTTCCAAGTATGATTCGGCGCGTCGTGTTCGGTCAGGCCCTGATGGTCCCAACCGGCATGGTGAATGGCCCTGCGATGAGAATGAACTGTTTCAGTGGCAGCGAGGAGGACCGGTTGGTGATGAGGATGCTCGTCTCGGGTCACGTTCCCTTTGATGATTCGGTGGCCGTTGCTATGTCCTCTGAATTATGGACAGAGCTGAGAGGTGCATTTATGATGTTAAATCGGCTCATCTACTTCATTAAAGGGCAACGCCCTAATAAATTCCAAGTACAGGCTCGATCCATTTCGGGAAGAATAAATTATTTAAAAAATATTATTTTAAGAATGAATGCTTCCGTCACTTGAAATAATTAATTAATAAAAAATATTTTCATAATTTATGATAGTTTATATCTAAACATTTTCACGGATAAAAAAAATATATTTTGTTATTTTCCAAATCTCTTTTTTCATGGAACAAGCACACCATAAAATGTCAAGGAGTGTCCTTTGGCTATTTATTAAGTCTCAATAAATGTGTTATGACAATTGAAACGTTAAGCAAGTGTTTCCGTTAAAATGTGCAATTACGTTTATTTTCAAAACTTCAAAGTATGTTGAGAAATGTGTATTTTTATTTTTGCAGTCCCTTAGGGCGCTTATTAATTTATTTTCCTTAACTTTGGACTTATATACTATGTAGCACCGACACGCGACACGCGACACGCGACACGACACGACACGACACGCGACACGTCATTTCTCAAAAAGTATAGAATTTCGACACGTTCCGACACGTTAAATATTAAATAAATATTTTTATATATAAATGCATAAATAACTAAATAGTAATAATAAAAAGAGCCTAGAATTAATCTATACTAAAAAAATTAATTCTACATTTGTTAATATCATATCAAAAGTGGAAAGGAAATAAAAATAGAGAAAAATCATATCAAAACTGATATGGCCTTCAGGTTTTCAATTTTGATGCCACTTACTTCATAGATGACTTATTCAAAATAGAGCGCTCAATACATAAAAATGACAAAAATCAGTCCATTCACTCAATGTAAATCCTACTTGGTGCAGAGCAGCAAATAAGAACTCTTCCCATTTGAAATTATTTTTAAAATGCCTAGCAAATTCAACTCCGCCTTAATCTCTGGATCATTATTAGGTTTCAGAATTTCCCTTACTCTTGTCCGTGTATCCTTCTACCATAATCGCAAGCAACAATTCAGCAATCCCAGTTCTCCTAATAAGCATCAATGTAATACTCAGATTCGATACAATGCGTGAATTGTTAATACAAAAGATACAAATAAGAAGCGCCTCGCCTAGCCCCTACACCTCCAACAGCTACTTCTCATGAAGACTGAAGAAAAGAGTCCAAAGTCTCCACTCTCCACTCTCCAGACCCTGTGCGTGACTTAAGTTTAGCTTTTATTATTATTTTTTTTTATTTTTTCATATATTTATATTTAGACCCCATAAATTTTGAAAATTTAAAAAAATAACCCGTGCGTGTCGGAGTCACGTGTCGGAATTTCCGACTCTCGTGTCGGAGCGTGTCGGAAAAAGTTGACCGCGTGTCGGTTTTTCCGACTCGCGTTGACCGCGTGTCGGAGCGTGTCGGAACGTGTCGAAGCGTGTCGGACACGTGTCGGAGTGTCGGACACGACACGAAAGGTCTCGGAGAGTGTCCGTGCTTCATAGCTTATATAGAGTCAATGGGTGGTTGAATAATTGATTATTTTATACGGCCGCCACTTAATGTAAAAAGAGGGCTCATTGAATTTCTTTTCCTTTTCAAATTCGTCGACCCATATTGACATTTCAATTCGAAGAGACAATTATGTAACTGAGATTTTGTTAATAAGTGTCTTAGAGACATCTGTACAACCAGTGCTTTGAAAAAGAATTTATTTTGGATAAAATATAATAAAAGACATCCCCATAACTAAAATATCTAACCAAATATTTTTCTAGAAGACATTATTTTAAATGAGCGTATGGGCTGGAGGCGAAACAATCCGTGTGCTCACTGAAATTTTTGAACATCTTCTCCATTGCTGAGGTCAAACATGGGTCATGCGGTACGTAACCCGCGAAATATATTTTACGTTCTAAGAGGAAAATTATTTCAAGTTTCAACCTTTTTCGTCATTTGCTTGTGAAGTTTATTTGACTAGCCTAGGAATTGCAACTCAGTAAAAACCAGTTGTCTAATTTGCATAAGCATTCAGCTAACCAAAAGTCAAAAATCAGCCGCTAAAATTTGACTAAATACATGTAAACTCTTTCAAGTCACGATACCTCTATAAGCTGAATGTTTATATCTAATTGTTTATATCTAATCAATTCATGAGGCATGCAATGTGAGCGAATCTCTAGATAGCTTAGCCTTTTGTACTAGTCCCTTTGATGTGTGGCGAGCATGAACACGGAATCCGATCTTGAGATCTGTTGATGGGGAGACATATGAAGGAACGAATGAATAGATGGAGGAATCAGAGCTCGAATTGGAGATCCATGGATCGTAGACAGTATCTCCCCACGGCCTTTGACCTCTCAAAGCATTTTTCTTAAACCACAATATTTTGCTAATGTTGTCGAATAATTCTCTCGTTACCTAAAATCCAATCTTAAATTCCGACCATCTGTTGCGGATCCTCAATTGCGGAAGAGATCCTGAAAGCTTTCGACACTCAACAAACAAGTCTCGATCGTCAAAGCCAAAAGAGAATTCAAGATCCAACCACGGCTGCGAATAGTGTTGGATGGACTTTTTGTTCTACTTTTCTACCCTGGGAAAAGTCGCGCACACGTGAATAGAAAATTGCAGCGTGCGTTGTGCGGTCGCCCTTTTGCTCAAATTTGTTTTCCCAGTTCGCACTGCTTTTCTCTGTGGCCGGGATTTCGGAACACGAAAGAAAAGCAGATAACAACAGTCCAAAAAAATAGTCATCAGGCCAGGATAAATTTCGAGATGTATACTTTATCATTCGTATATTATGCCAACCGTTATTCTCTTGATAGTCAATTATGTGCATCTCACCGTGGGATTCACCTGATTAGTGGCTAAAATGGAATTGGATTCATGAATCGCATAACATTTTTTTTTTTTTTTTGTTTCGGTAAGTTTCGAATTCTTTTAAGTGCACGAAGATCAACATTCAGTTTTGATTGCTCATGCTGCGCATGTCTATAAGTTTTGCCCACACCAAGCGTGCATGCATCTGCTGCTTTGAAAAATGGCTCGTAGAGTTTGATATGGAGAACACCGGAATGGGGATAATGACGGTGTAAATTTAGCCTATAAGACAACATAAACAGATGGAATCGATTTTCAAACATATTTCGCTTGTCTAAGCATCATTCAATGTTTATCACATATCCTCACTATAAATTCACTTTTCTTCCCATTTGATTACAGGTCTCATTTGTTTCAAAGAAAATGAGCCCAATACAACCTTAGGACTCAAGTTTGGCTCATGCATTGGGATCTAAATCCAACTGCCGGTTTCCAAGGTTTGGGCATTGGGGTCTTAGGTCTGTCCATTGAGCACTTGGATCCAATCATTGATGACGGTCTTGCAATAGCGAAGATCAACCCGTATCCAAAAATATAAAAGTTACTTAATTTTTTTCTAAATTTAAGCATGAGTTTTGATTGATTAATTTTTTTTTTCATCGATTCAATTTTCTGAATTAGTGAAACCACTAAAAAAAAGAAGAAGAAATCAGTATTTATTTATTTATTTTATAGCGGAACCAACCGAACACGCCAAGCGTTATGGGCGTCGACCCAATTATTGGGGTTTCGAGATCACAAGTGAACGTGGCGGTGCCATTTTTCCCTTTATTAAAAAAGAAGCCGTAATTTGACCGTCCGGTCGAGCCTGGTCACGCTCTTCTCATCTCATCCCGCAACTCATCACGGAACGTCTCTCTCCCGTTTTCCAAGTCGCCAGGATCGCTCGCCGACGTATAACCCCCGTTCCCATCTCGATCTCGTCCCCGCCTATAAATAGACCAAAACCTAACGTACCCCTATCTCCAGAAGAGAGCAAGAGAGCAACAGCAAGAGAAACGATCAAAACACATAACAGAGAAAGATAATAGAGAGATGGGTTCGATAGATATGATCCAAAAGCCGCACGCAGTGTGCATCCCCTACCCAGCCCAGGGCCACATCAACCCCATGCTCAACCTCGCCAAGCTCCTCCACCACCGGGGCTTCCACGTCACCTTCGTCAACACCGAGTACAACCACAGCCGCCTCCTCCGCTCCCGCGGCCCCTCCTCCCTCGACGGCCTCCCGTCCTTCCAGTTCCGCACCATCCCCGACGGCCTCCCACCCTCCGACGTCGCCGACGCCACCCAAGACATCCCCGCCCTCTGCCAGTCCACGAGTAAGTTCTGCTTGCCGTACTTCCGCGACCTGCTGGAGAGGCTCAATGAAGAGAGCACGACGTCGGGTTCCCCGCCGGTGAGCTGCGTTGTGTCGGACGGCGTGATGAGCTTCACGCTTGACGCCGCCGAGGCGATCGGCGTGCCGGAGGTCCTGTTCTGGACGACGAGCGCATGCGGCTTCATGGGCTACGTACAGTACCGCAATCTTGTTGACAAGGGTCTTACTCCACTCAAAGGTATGCATTGTGAAGAACAGCAAGATTACAGATGAATGCTATTGAAGAAGATGATTCCTTTATTCTCACCTGTATTATGGTGTATTCACCTCAAAAATACAGAGCACCTTTTCAATGGAGTATTCTCCTCTCTGTTCTCTCATAGATGGTTACAATGAATCAATCTTTGAAGAAGAAGTCGCTCTTTATCTATATACAACAGAAGCTTGATGAAAAAACCGAATGCTAGCTGTCAACGTAAAGACTTTAAACAGAAAAGAACTTATTTCACAAAAGCTAAGCTAACAGAATTAACTGCCTCTCTTTTCCTTCTGGAAATTGTTCACGTGATGTCTTTTCTTCACCGACTTATCTTCACCGTCTTATGTAGATACACAGCTGGCCTTATTTGACAGCATTACTGGTTACACAATTTGCGAATTCTACTTCTTCCAAGCTTCTCCAATGACAGCCATAGATTTGTCTTCAGTACAGTCTAACTTCTCTGTTTCAAGCTTCCTCTCTGTTCCGAGCTTCAAAGAATGAATGTTCTTAACATCCCCCCTCAAATTGGGAGGGGATGAAAATCCCATGCCCAATTTGGTACGAAGATTAATATGAACAAAACGTGTCAAAGATTTTGTAAAAATATCTGCAAGTTGAAGATGGCTAGGAACATAACTAATACGGAGAGATCCTGAGGAGACTTTCTCCCGAACAAAATGGAAGTCTACCTCTATATGTTTGGTTCGGGCATGAAGAATTGGATTGGTCTGTAAGAGATATAGCAGACTTATTGTCACAAAATAAGAGAGTAGGAGACAGAAGAGATATACCAATGTCACGCAAAACAAAAGCAATCCAAGTAAGATCAGCTGAAGTAGATGCAAGAGCTCGGTATTCGGCTTCTGTGGAAGAACGAGAAACAGTTGGTTGTTTCTTAGCCGACCAGAAAGGAGATTTGATCCAAGATATGTACAAGAGCAGTTGTGGATCGCCTGGTGTCAAGCACACCCATTGATCAAGCATCTCGAGAAGCCATAAAGAGCTGTGGAGCTACGTGAATGAAGAAAAAGACCAAGATGAGTAGTGCCTTTGACATAGCGAAGTACTCTTTTTAACCGATGAAGATCCGCAATTGTTGGATGCTGCAATTTTTGGCACAAGGTATTTGTTGCATAAGCAAGATCAGGTCGAGTAGTTGTTAAGTATTGAAGCCCTCCCACAAGGCTTCTATATTCAAGAGGGTTCGAGAGCAAAGTAGTATCATCTGTCATAGGAATTACTCGAAGTGGAAGAGGAGTTGATACAGGCTTACAGCTGGTCATATGAGCTCTTGTTAATAGATCAATGGCATATTTGGTTTGACAGAGAAATAGATCATAAGGAGAGCGTTTGACTTCAATGCCGAGAAAGTAGTGAAGATGGCCCAAATCTTTCATGTGAAAGTGAAGGCTCGATAACTCAATCAAAGTGGTTAGTAAGCGAGTGAGCTTCTGTCGAACTATGTCATCAACATATAGTAGTAGTAGAACTGTGTCTGAACCGGAGTGAAGCACGAAGAGAGACGGGTCAGCAGTACTACAGAAGAAACCATTCTCCAGGAGAAAGTTGCTAAATTTGTCAAACCATGCTCGTGGTGCTTGACGAAGGCCATATAGGGATTTCTTAAGTAAACATACACAATGAGATTGTGGAGAATCAACAAAACCAGGGGCTGCTCCATGTAAACTGTTTCATTCAATGTACCATGGAGAAATGCATTTTTAACATCTAGCTGGTGTATAGTCCACTTCTTCATTATTGCCTTGAAAGGACTATCCGAATAGTGGCATGCTTGATGACTGGACTAAATGTTTCAGTAAAGTCAACCCCTGCTTCTTGATGAAATCCCTTTGCAACTAAGCGAGCTTTTAATCTTTCTAGACTGCCATTAGGTGTTAGTTTAGTTTTAAACACCCACTTACAGCCTATAACATGCATCTGCTTTGTTCTAGGAACTAAGAGCCATGTCTGATTCTCATACAAAGCTTCCATTTCCTCCTTCATGGCTTGATACCATCCTTTATCAGCTAAAGCTGCTTTGACTGATTTTGGTTCCAAAGGTACTTTATAGTCAGCCAAATATGCATATTTGGGGTTAGGTTTGATGATACCAGACTTCAATCGAGTTTGCATATAATGGACAGGAGAAGTACCTGAAGAAGTGGCTGTTAAGTCTGGTTGAACTTGATTAAAGATAAGTTCTCCTGACTCGGCAATTTGAGATAGAGCATCTTGTTGCTCTGTAGTAGTCGAGTCTGACTGTTGCTGAGAAGAAGCTGATATATGTGGAACACCCTCATTTTGTGATATATGAGTGCGATCGATTGTTACAGAAGGAGGTAGTTGAAATGCTGTTGTATGATTAGTGGAAGGGTTGTCCACTGAGGTTGTATTTGTGGAATCAAGAAGATTAACCACATCTGCCCATTGATTATACAAAGTTGTGTCGATCATAGTCGATATTACCTTCCTTTTAAATGGAAAGAAGGTTTCATCAAAGACCACATGGCGACTAACATAAATTCGGCCATTAGTAGGTACAAGGCAACGATACCCCTTATGCCTTTCACTATAGCCCAGAAAAACACAAGTGAGAGATCTAGGGTCGAACTTGTGTTGAGCATAGGATCGAAGACACGGGTAACAAGCACACCCAAAGACCTTGAGATGGTCATAGCTAGGCTGCTTATTAAAAAGTCTGGAATAAGGAGAAGCCATTTGTAATTTCGGTGTAGGAAGAATGTTGACAATATAGTTGGCTGTTATGAAGGAATCTACCCAGAATTTCAAAGGAACTCGAGAATGATACATCATGGCTAACCCCAACTCGACTATATGACGATGTTTCCTCTCGCAATTCCATTCGTTCGGTGTATGAGGGCAAGACAGACTCTGCTTTATGCCACAATTCTGTAAATGACTTTGAAACCTTTTACTAGTAAACTCTCCTCCACCATCACAATGAAACATTTTGATTTGATGATCAAACTGTTTCTCGACTAGTTTCTGAAACATGACAAAGATGTCATAAAAGTCGACTTCAGCTTCATTGGATAGACCCAGCTGTAGCGAGAAAAAGTATCTACAAATATGACATAATACTGAAAGTTCTGTGAAGATTTCACTGGTGAGGGACCCCAGATGTCACAATGTATCTTTTCTAATGGTATAGTAGATGTAGAGTCGATAATGGGAAAGGTAAGGCTGCACTTTTTGCAACTTGACAGCTGCTACAAATGGATTCAGACTTTGTATTACAGGAAATCAAGTCTTTATTCTGCAAATGCTTTACTATATTGAAGTTTGCGTGGGCCAATCTTTGATGCCACATCTCGCTGTTATTGCTCGTGTCTTCGAGTAAAGTATGCTGCTGTAGTTTGAGGATTCACACAAGAGTAAGTCCTCTAAGTTTCCTTCCGAGCATCTCTGTCTTGTTGGTTTGGTTGTCCTTTATATAGACACCAATTTTATCAAAAATAAAGGAACAGGGATAGTCATCTCGTCGTTTTTGAAACAGAGAGAAGGTTCTTTTTGATTTCAGGCACAATCAAGACATCATTTAGAGGTAACGTGTTATTTTCGTATTCAATCGAGTATTACCAAGTATAAGTAATAGGTAAACAAGAGCCATTACCTATCATAACTGTGTCATTTCCAGTATATCGAGTAGAGTTGAGAAGAATACCAGGATCAGCACTAATATGTCTTTGTTGCTCCGTATCGAGGATACCACTCACTTCCTCTTGGATCCTCTAGATGAAGCTGCTGCCAAAGCGGTTGGAATTTCTTCACTCGATAAGAGTTATCGAAACGATACCAGCACCGAAGAGCATCGTGTCCTGGTCTTTTACAAATCGACATTCTAACCGGATGCTTTTCGTTGGTTTCTCATTTTGCACATGTTTCGTGGCATCAAGACTTGAGTCGGATAGGATTTAGTGTCTTGATACCTTTGTGAATAACTGGCATATGGACGAAACCCCTGTCCAGGACTAGAATAATCAATCCTCTGCTTGAATTGTTGATCAGTTCGTTCCTGATTCAAATTGTTTGGTCTGTAGTACTGATTTCTTCCTGAGTATCCATAACTCCGGCCTGCATTATTCATTGCACGGCTTCGACCAAAAAAGCGTCCTCCTCTGTTACCACCTCTTTGACTTCCAAAACTTGAAGTCTGAAAACTGTATTCTCTTTCAGAATTTCCTTTCAGTTGTGTTTCAGAACTTCTTTGTCCCAAGTAAGCCAGATTAGGGTTGAATTGATTCATCGAATATGTCTTTAATCTTGTTTCAAATCGTTCAAGCTGTGCTATCACTTCATCATAATCTGGCTGGGGTTTCAAACAGTAGATAGTAGTTCTGAAATTCTCATACTCAGACCCTAAACCCTCAAGAACACCAAACATTTTAGTTATCTCATCTATAGGTTTTCCAATCGCATTCAGCTGATCACAAATGGACTTATACTCCCTCAGATAGACAGAAAGCGCTCTATCTCGTTTTTGACATGCCTGTAACTTTCCTCTTAGTTCAAACTCTCGAGTTACCGATTTCTGAGTAAAACGATTAAGAAGAGTCTGCCATACCTCATAAGAAGTTTCTACACCAATAATCAAGCTCAGAATATTCTCAGATACAGCTCCACTGATCCAGGATGAAACTAGCTGATCAGTCCTTGTCCAATCTGTATAATCTGGATTTATGACTTCTGTTTCACAATCTTCAGTTTCAGTGTTTAGGATTCGAGGAGGTGAAGATATTTCACCACTGATGAAACCGAAGAGTTCTTGACTTCGAAGGAACCTGTGAAACTGTGCTTGCCACAACAGGAAATTATCTTCAGCAAGTTTAATCGTGACAAAATTGGAGATGTTAACATGTATTGGAAATGGATACTTCGTGTCCTTCCGCCATTGCTGCACTTTCGAGAGATTTTTGATGATAAGTCGATTTTTGTGACTCAAAACAGGATTACCTGTTGATCGAGATGATGATCTGTTTGTGATACCAGCAAGGTTCGAGATCTTACCAGGGAACGAGAAGAATCAAACGCAAGATGCTTGTGAGAACTTTCGATAAATCAAGACACGAAGATGATCAACAGCTACTTTGATCTCGCTGCGATCATTGAAATCGAGATTTTTGATGAAAGTCGATTTTGTGACTCAAAACAGGATTACCGTTGATCGAGATGATGATCTGTTCGTGATACCAGCAAGGTTCAGATCTTACCAGGGAACAGAAGAATCAAACGCAAGATGCTTGTGAGAACTTTCAGTAAATCAGTACACGAAGATGATCAACAGCTACATTGATCTGCTGCAATCATTGAAATCCAGATACCTTTGATTTGATTTCACGAACAATTGTGTGTTTCGTGAAAAAATCTTTTCAATCCAGATGATCGATAACAGCTCTGATACCATGTGAAGAACAGCAAGATCACAGATGAATGCTATTGAAGAAGATGATTCCTTTATTCTCTCCTGTATTATGGTGTATTCACCTCAAAAATACAGAGCACCTTTTCAATGGAGTATTCTCCTCTCTGTTCTCTCATAGATGGTTACAATGAATCAATCTTTGAAGAAGAAGTCGCTCTTTATCTATATACAACAGAAGCTTGATGAAAAAACCGAATGCTAGCTGTCAACGTAAAGACTTTAAACAGAAAAGAACTTATTTCACAAAAAGCTAAGCTAACAGAATTAACTGCCTCTCTTTTCCTTCTGGAAATTGTTCACGTGAAGTCTTTTCTTCACCGACTTATCTTCACCGTCTTATGTAGATACACAGCTGGCCTTATTTGACAGCATTACTGGTTACACAATTTGCGAATTCTACTTCTTCCAAGCTTCTCCAATGACAGCCATAGATTTGTCTTCAGTACAGTCTAACTTCTCTGTTTCAAGCTTCCTCTCTGTTCCGAGCTTCAAAGAATGAATGTTCTTAACATGCATTACTAAAGAATGGTCGGATTTGGTTTGTTTAAGTAATTCCCACTTGGCAGATCTACGGCTAATGATTTTTTCATTTCTCTTTTGTGTATTTGGTTTGCAGTTCACACCGTTTACTTTTGTTTTTTCCGGATTTGCATGATTAGTTGTGGCCGACTATTCATAGTTTTCTCCTAGGTAGAGTATTTAACTAAGTCAACGGTCAAAAGTAAAATTTTATATGTGAAAACGTTGCCATGAATGGTCAAACGGTTTGATGGATCGACTGTCAATTTGCAGATGCAAGCTACTTGACAAACGGGTACCTAAACACCATCATGGACTGGATACCCGGGATGAGAAACATCCGGCTGAGAGACTTACCGAGTTTCGTCCGAACCACTGACCCGGATGACCTGATGATACACTTCGTGTTGAGAGAGACCGAGAGAGCGAAGAGAGCCTCGGCCATCGTTTTCAACACGTTCGACCGGTTAGAGCACGAGGTCCTCGACGCTCTTAAGGCCATGTTCCCTTCCATCTGCACCCTTGGCCCCCTTCATCTCCTTACAGAGCAACTACCCGATGACGACACCAAGTCGATCGGGTCCAACCTGTGGAAGGAAGACTTGGGCTGTCTCGAGTGGCTCGACTCAAAACCGCCCGGCTCGGTCGTGTACGTGAACTTTGGGAGCATCACAGTGATGTCTCCGACACAGCTGGTGGAGTTCGCATGGGGGCTCGCGAACAGCGGCCAGACGTTCCTGTGGGTCATCAGGCCCGACTTGGTTGTTGGCGAAACGGCGATCTTGCCATCGGAGTTCTCGGCCACGACAAGGGAGCGGAGCCTGCTGGCGAGCTGGTGCCCCCAGGAGCGAGTGCTAAACCACCCGGCGGTTGGCGGGTTCCTGACCCACAGCGGGTGGAACTCGACGATCGAGAGCATCACGGCCGGCGTGCCTATGTTGTGCTGGCCGTTCTTCGCGGAGCAACAGACGAATTGCCGGTACAGCTGCGAGGAGTGGGGGATCGGGATGGAGATCGACGGCGACGTGAAGAGGGACAAGGTGGAGAGGCAGGTGAGGGAGCTGATGGAGGGGGAGAGAGGGAAGGAGATGAAGAGGAAGGCGATGGAGTGGCAGGAGATGGCCCGGGAGGCCACGCGTCCTTCCGGGTCGTCCTGCTTAAACCTGGACGAAGTGATGGACAAGGTGTTGCTGTCGCCCAGAAGAGATTAAAGTTTGTTTGGAAATTCGTTTGCGATTGCGGAATGTATGAGAAGAACTCTTTAGACGGTCCTCTTGTCTGGATCTTATCAACTTCAGTCTCGTGGCTTGGATTTATTTCCATTTATTTTTGTGCAATAGGCAATGAAATGGCGGCTGGTGATAGCATTGGATCAATAATAATAATAATAATAATATTGATAATAATAGTCGTATTGCCGTATGGACCTGATAATCCCACTTCGAGGGCACTAGCCAAATTTGAGCATTTACCAAATACATGATTGGTTGAATAACTTATTATCTTATTCTGCCACCACTTCCTCTAAGAAGAAGACCAACTGAATTTCTTCTCCTCTTTAAGCTCGTTGCCCCACACGTTTTCCTTAGGGAATGGTTTGAATAAATAATTATAATTAGGATTTTGTCATTCAGTGGCGTTGATACACGTTTTCCTTAGAGAATAGTTTGAAGAAATAATTATAATCAGGATTATATCATTGAGTGGCGTTTATATACATTCTTTTTTCTCCTATGCTGAGGTCAAACATGGATCATGCTGCACGTTATCTGCAAACAAAACAATTCAATATAACGAGGAAAGTTTTCAATCTTTTACGCTTTCAATAATTAGGATCCTTATTTTTTCAACTATATTTTACTAACCTAGGATTTGAAACCTATGATTGAAATTAAGCCAGTTGTTTAATATGAATACGCCTGTTGCTAACCAACCTCAAATGGATCTCCAGCTAAAAAATTGAAGGTTATATGCTCAAATCGTACTAAATGCGCGTAACCTCTTTAGAGTTAGGATATTAGCATAAACTAAATGCTTATACTTAATAGCTGAGCCTCTGAATAGCTGAGCCTTTGTACTCGTGACGTCAGGTTCCTAGATTATCACAAAGAGCACGGCCGATAACCATAGTGAGTTTTGACTTGAAAGAGTTGATTAAACTTAAAAGAAAAAAGTACTTAATTCGCTAAGAAAGTTACTACATATGTGGTAAAAGAATTTTAAAAAAGAAAAGAAAAGGGCTATTTAATTCATTCGATGAAAAATGCATCTATATAAGAATTAGAATCTTGCCTATTGTAGTGTTAAAAAAAATGTTTAAACTGACAAATAATGCTCATAGTTTCACTTTTGATAAGACACTATTGGTGCGTTTATTTCGCGAAAAAATAAATGATTTGGAAAATGCTTTCCTAAAAATAATCACTTGTACTGCTTGACAAACTAAATTAACGAAAATATTTTCACCATCAATTAATATTTAAAATAAAAATTGTTGCCGGCAATCAAAATATTTTTCATTATCTAGTTATTTCAAGTGATATAAACAATCATTTTGAGAAAGATGTATTTCAAATCATTCATTATCCGCAAAACAAATGAACTTGCCTATTTCCTTTTAGGATCTTGGAATGTAAATTCCCAGTGTTCCAATATTCAACTACGAAACTCTATTTTATAATTTCAGCTAATTGTTTTAGTTTTTAGGAAACAAATTCTTTAATTTCGGATGAAAATAACTATTTGGTGTTTTTGAAGTACTAGTTTTGACACTCTAGAAGATATCGAAGTCATCAAATCCAAAACAAAAAGGTATAAATATCCCTTAAAAATCCAAAGATTGAAATGGTATCGAATAGAATTTTTTAATCTGCTATCGAGCTCCGGATGTTAGGGTGTGGGCTTGCTATTGCTCACAAAAAGTAGGACCAAGTAAACCAAAAAATAATTGAACTATGCGTATATAAACCTGTTCATTTCAATAATGAGTCATGACTTGTTTATTTCAATATATAGAACTCGTGAATAATAATGATAGTTGTGTATGATTAATCTATAAATTAATGTTGGCAGATGGTAAATTGTTTTTTTGAAAAAATTTCACTTATTTGAACATCATTCCATATTTATAATAGGAATAATATTACGAAAACCCCTAAACTAGTATGCCTAAAATAAATTTATCCAAAATTAATTTTTTAACTAAAAAATCTAAATTGGTACACATGTGATAAATTTAATCTTTGTTAGTTTTCATTACATTTTACTTTCAAATTGTGAAGTTAGATGACACATGATATTTTATAGGTGTACTAATTTTGGAGTTTTATCTTTTGTTTATCATAAATATATTAGTTTATGATTTTTAATGGAGAATAAATTTGCAATAAATGTATCAAAAAATTAATTTATGATAAATGTACTGATTTTTGTTGTAAAATATCACGTTGCGAATATATAATAGAGAAGAGATTAAAGAAGAGAAAGCAAGTGAACACTAGAGATAGTAGCAAGATGAGAGAGCTTTATTTCTAGTATCTCACTGTCGTGTTTCTGTGTGATTGTATATTGTACATCAAAGCTAAACTCCTATTTATAGGAGAGAAAAAAAGTACTTATAATTAATATCAATGTATCGAATGATACATGTACAGGATAAGGAGACGAACTTTCATTGTATAGGAAGATGTACTTAGAACATTTGATACAAATGTACCATAATAAGTACATTTGATAAGATAAATATAATGAATATTCATTCATGTATTCTATCCATTCATGTATTTCATAACACTCCCCCTTGAATATTCATCATATTCATTACGAATGTGCATCGAATGATACTGCCTCATTAAAAACCTTAAGCCGGAAAAACCCAGTGGGATAAAAACCGGACAAAAGGGAAAAAGAGTGCAGAGCACACATGTTATGATATCTCCCTTTTATGGATGCATTAATTGCCTCATTAAAAACTTTAAGCCGGAAAAACCCTATGGGAAAAAACCGGACATAAAGAAAAAAGAGTGCAATGTATATATAGCCACTCCTGGGACTAATCATTATTACATCTTGTGAACTAGCTGCATATCAATGCTGCAATGCATAGTTCATAATATCTCCCCCTCAATAGAGCCATATAGCCACTTCTGGAGCTAATTAATCTTACATCTTATGAACTCGCCTCATACCAATGCCATATACTAATTTCTCAAAACTTGATGTTGGCAATGATTTGGTAAAAAGATCTGCAAGATTATTTATGGATCAAATCTGTTTAACATCAATTTGTCGACTTTCTTGGAGTTCATGAGTATAGAAAAATTTCGGCGAGATATGCTTGGTCCTATCACCTTTGATATATCCTCCCCTGACTTGTGCAACACAAGCAGCATTATCTTCATAAATTATAGTGGGAGAATTTGTAACCGGTATTAAGCAACAAGAATTATGAATATGTGTTATAACCAAACACACTCTCTTCCAGCTTCATATAAAGCAATAATCTCAGACTGGTTAAAAGATGTAGCTACTAGCGATTGCTTCGTAGAACGCCAAGAAATAGCGGTGCCGTTATAACAAAATAAATACCTGGTTTGAGAGCGAGCCTTATATGGATCGGATCTATATCCAGCATCAGCATATCCAACTAAACCAGAGTTAGTGGAATCCTTGGAATAATATAATCCCAAATCTATGGTTCCTCAAAGATAACGGAAAATATGTTTAACTCCATTCCAATGTCTCCGAGTTGGCTCAGAACTAAAACGTGCCAATAAATTTACCGCAAAAGCGATATCTGGTCTCGTACATTGTGCCAAGTACATCAAAGCCTCAATTGCATTGAGATATGGTACTTCAGGACCAAGTATCTCTTCATCAGATTCTCTAGGACGAAATGGGTCATTTTGGGGATCTAGAGACCTTACAACCATAGGGGTGCTCAATGGGTGAGCTTTGTCCATGTTGAAACGTTTAAGCAATCTTTCAACATATGCTGATTGATGGACGATTATTCCATTTGCTTTTTATGCTCAAGCTCTAGACCAAGACAAAGTTTGGTTTTACCCAAATCTTTAACTTCAAACTCCCTTTTCAAATATTCTGCAGTTTCAGCTAACTCTTCTGGAGTTCCAATTAAATTTATATCGTCGACATAAACTGCTATAATAGCAAATCCAGTTTCTGATTTCTTAATAAACACGCATAGCAGATAGGATCATTTTTGTACATTTCCTTAATTAGGTACTCACTTAGGCATTGATACCACATGCGACCGGATTGCTCTAACCCGTACAAGGATCTTTGCAATTTTATTGAGAATAAATTGCGGGGAGTGCATGCTTCAGGCATTTTGAATCCCTCAGGAATTTTCATATAAATATCAGAGTCTAATGAGCCATATAGATATGCCGTCACAACGTCCATAAGAAGCATTTCCAATCTTTCAAAGATTGCTAGGCTAATGAGAAAACGAAATGTAATCATATCCATCACAGGTGAATATGTCTCATTATAATCAATCCTAGGTCTCTGGGAGAATCCTTGGGCAACGAGTCGGGCTTTATACCTGACAACCTCGTTTTTCTCATTTCGTTTTCGGATAAATACCCATTTATATCCAACGGGCTTTACATTATCGGGGATACGAGTTACAGGTCCAAAAACCTCTCATTTAGTTAGGAAAGCTAATTCAGGTTTAATTGCTTCTTCCTACTTATGCCAATCTTGCCTTTGACGACATTCAATAATAGATTGTGGTTCACAATCATCATCCATAATTTGATGAACAACTGAGAATGCAAAAGCATCATCAATGATGATTTCATTTCGATTCCAAATTTCATTACAATATGTAATGGAATTCTCAGTATTCCCGGGGCTAGTGCTCCTTTCATGGGTTTGCGCCTCTTTAGGGGCAATAAGCTTTTTGGGAGCAAGCATAACGCTAGGCTCTTCTAGAGCGGATTCTTGATTCTTTCCCCTTCGTTTTCGAGGAGCAGTATCTTTTGATCCTATCGGTCTGCCACGCTTCAAGTGCGGGGGATTTTGATCTATTTTAGCTCAACAGCTATCCTAGCTGGAGCATTTACAGCTGGAATATGAGACTTCGTTACCTTAGTAGCATCATTAAACGCGTCAGGAAGTCTATTGGCCATAGCCTGTAAATAGATTATGTGCTGCACCTCGTTTTCACATTCAGGAGTCCTTGGGTCTAATTGAGATAAATTTTTCTCATTCTAGGAGAAAACCTTAACTGGTTTTTGTTTTGCAGTCATGGAAGTTGTAGGTATCCCAATTGATGGAAACTTAGTCTCATCAAAATGACAATCTGCAAACCTGGCAGTAAAAAGATCACCAGTAGTTGGTTCCAAGAACCTAATGATAGATGGTGAATTAAACTCAACATAAATGCCCAAACGGCGTTGGGGACCCATTTTCGTCCTTTTTAGCGGTGCTACAGGCACCTGTACTGCACAACCAAAGGTGCGTAAATGTGAAATATATGGTTCATAACCAAGAACCATTTGAAGGGGAGATTGTAAAATACTAGCAGTGTGGTGTAATCTTATTAGAGCTGCCGCATGCAAAACTGCATGACCCCATGCTGTATCGTTGAGATTCGTTCTCAATAATAGAGTGCGGGCAATGATTTGGATACGTTTAATCAAGGATTCTGCCAATCCATTTTGAGTATGAACATATGCAACCCGGTGCTCAACCTCAATTCCGAGTGAAGCACAATACATATCAAAACTCTTTGATGTAAATTCACCAGCATTATCCATCCTTATGCTTTTAATTGGATAATCAGGGAATTGTGCCCGGAGCTTTATAATTTGCGCAAGTAAACGTGCAAATGCGACATTGCGCATAGATAATAAGCAAACATGGGACCATCTACAGGATGAGTCCACTAATACCATAAAATATCTAAATGGTCCACTTGGTGGTTGTATTAGTCCACAAATATCACCTTGAATTCTTTGCAAGAATAAAGGCGATTCAAAATTAACCTTTGTTATAGAAGGTTTGATAATGAGCTTTCCTTGTGAGCAAGCCTCACAATTATAATATTTGGATAACAATACATTTATATCCTTTAAAGGGTGTCCTTTTGTATTTTGAATTATCCTACGCATCATTGAAGCGCCAGGATGACCAAGGCGATCATGCCACAGTCCAAACTTATCATGGCTTACCAATCTCCAGGATGTGGTAGCGTAGGTTTCAATAGCTTTAATCATGACACAATACAAATCCATAGAAGAAGCTTCTAGCTTCTCATGGATGGTCTTTAGGCCCATCTTATAAGAGGAAATGCCAATATATTCCTTATCTTGCTCATAAATAGTCTCAATATGGTACCCATTACGGCGTACATCTTTGAAACTGAGCAGATTCATTTTTGATCGAATGCTTAGAAACACATTCTCAATATGCAAGATTGTACTATTTGGCAAAATAATTGCAGTATTCCCAAAACCATCAATAATCGGAACAGGACCTGATATTGTATGGATTTGTGCCTTACGTAATGTCATACTCGAGAAAAAGTGTCTACTAAAAAATATAGTATGTGTTGTTGCACTATCAAGCAAACAAACATCTTCATTTTTCTCGGTATTTTCCATTTGCATTTATATTGACAACTTCAAGTGTCAAGTATCATAAAAGTTGCGTATTAGTTATATAGTCGAATAAAATTTCAAAGATAAATATTATATAAGGTTCATAAGTATTTCATAAAGAACAAAAAGTAATACATTTAAAGCAAAATAACATAAATTTCAAAGTTCAAATTATTATTCACTAATCTGATTCATCAAAGTAATCAGAGGTCCTCAAAGAAATCAGAGACATCCAATGATGCATTTGCTACTTCAGGAGCAAGAGGAGTCCCACCAACAGAGATATTGTTGGCCTCAATAATGGTTTTGGCAGTAGGATTGATTTCAATGGCATGACATTTACCACGTTTGCCTGTATTCTTTAAAGATGCCTGGTATAGGTCAACAAAATGTTTTGGCGTACGACAGGTACGTGACCAGTGTTCAGTCATGCCACAGCAATGACAAATACTTTCATTAATCACCTTCTTTTACTTCTTTTCTTTGCCATGATTCAGGCCAAAGTTTGATTTCCTAGGGCAGTTAAATTTCTTGCCATCCCTTCTAGGATTATGTTCTTGCTTGCGCTTATAGCCCTTAAAATGGCCAGTATTTTTCTCAAAGTTAGCATGTGCTTCAGGTAATGCTTTTGAGCCAGCAGGTCTAAGATCATGATTTTTAAGCAGCAATTCATTAGTTTGCTCGGCAGTAAGAAGCACAGAAATTAATTCAAAATACGTGGTAAATTGACGTTGCCGGTATTGTTGTTGCAATACAATATTTGAAGCATGAAAGGTGGAAAAAGTTTTCTCAAGCAATTCTGTATCGGTGAGTTTGATACCGCATAACTCTAACCGAGAAACGATATCAAATAAAGTAGAATTATAGTTAGACACTGATTTAAAATCTTGCAGTCTGAGATTTTGCCAATCATATTGTATTTGAGGGAGGATAACAGTTTTGGTATGATCATACCTATCTTTCAACCTCCTCCATAAGATATGCGGGTCTCGAACGGATAAATATTGAGTCTGCAGGCTCTCATGCAAATGACGGGGAATAAAAATCAGCGCATTTACTTTATCCTTTTCATTTGAGGTTCCATCCTCTATAATTGTATTAGCAAGACCTTGCCCTTGGAGGTGCATTTCCATGTCAATGCACCATGATAGATAATTCTTTCCACTCACTTCCAGGATGTGGAATTTGGGCTTTTCAATATTTGCCATAATCCTTGCAAAAATAAATCCTTAAATTAATTAAAAGGATTTCTAAATATCCACCGCTACTTTAGGAGCAGAAGGATACTTTTAGATTTAAAATTTTGGCTTCGGGCCAAGAAAAAAAAATGAAGAATTGATAGAAGAAGATGAAGTATAAGTTGATCAATAATAAGAATACCCACCTTGCAAAAATTACTTACTCAGTCGGTAGATCTTCGTGCTTGCAAAAGTTACTTACTCAATCGGTAGATCCTCGTGCTGATAATGTGTTGTAAAATATCGCGTTGCGAATATATAATAGAGAAGAGATTAAAGAAGAGAAAGCAAGTGAACACTAGAGATAGTAGCAAGATGAGAGAGCTTTATTTCTAATATCTCACTGTCGTGTTTCTGTGTGATTGTATATTGTACATCAAAACTAAACTCTTATTTATATGAGAACAAGAATGTATTTATCATTAATATCAATGTATCGAATGATACATGTACAGGATAAGGGAGACGGACTTTCATTGTATAGGGAGATGTACTTAGAACATTTGATACAAATGTACCATAATAAGTACATTGGATAAGATGAATATAATGAATATTCATTCATGTATTCTATCCATTCATGTATTTCATAACAATTTTGAATTTTTGGTACCATTAACCTTTGTTAATAATCCTTATTACAAATTTATTTTTCTCCTACCCAAATTACTAACTCTTATTGTTTTATAGGAAACAAATTTTATTGAAAAATATTTCCGATAATTTCTTTGAAAAATGATTTTTTTTTTTGTGTGTTTGGTTACTTTTGCTAATAAGACGGAAGTCTTTTGTTATAGGAAAGTAAGGAAACGCACGACAAAAAAAGAAGAAGAAAAATCTCGAGTATGACCCTAAAACTTGTGGCTACCGAGGGACCTACGCCTGAACGTCGGGGATCCAAGTCTAGTTGTTGTCCTCTATGGTCCGTCGACTTGGGGGCGTTGGGTTCGCCTGTTAAGCACTTGGATCCAATCATTATGGACGATCTTGACGTATTCGGAAAAAACGTTGATGATTTTCTGACGAAAATCCATTTTCTCAAAGTTAGGGAGATGTCTTTATTGATCGAAATGATTTTCTTTGGACTCATCTTTTTATATTATCTGAATGGCGGATATTAAGCAAATACTATTTAACGTTGATTTATTTCATCAAACCCGCCAACAAAGCGACGTATATCAAAAGGGTCTCCAGGCCTATAAATGTACCCCAACCTACCTTCTTCCCATGACAATTGCCATCTCTCTTTTCCATACCGAAAGGAAGAAAACACTCAAGACGCGGAAGAAGATGACCCTAAAGCCACACGCAGTGTGCATCCCCTTCCCAGCGCAGAGCCACATCAACGCCATGCTCAACCTCGCCAAGCTCCTCCACCACCGGGGCTTCCACGTCACCTTCGTCAACACCGAGTACAACCACAACCGCCTTATGCGGTCCCGCGGCCCCTCCTCCCTCAACGGCCTTCCGTCTTTCCGGTTCCGCACCATCCCCGACGGCCTGCCACCTTCCAACGGAGACGTCACCCAGGACATCCTGTCCCTCTGCCAGTCCACGCAGAAGTGCTGCCTGCCCCACTTCCAGGACCTGATTGAGAGGCTCAACGAGGAGAGCGTGATGTCGGGTTCCCCGCCGGTGAGCTGTGTGGTGTCGGACAGCTCGATGACTTTCACACTCGACACCGCTGAGGCGGTCGGCGTGCCGGAGGTCCTGTTCTGGCCGATGAGTGCGTGTGCTTTCATGGCCTCCGCGCAGTTTCGTAGTCTCATTGACAAGGGTCTTGCTCCACTCAAAGGTATGCATTACTAAATAACTTGTCTGATTTAGGTGATCTCACTTAGCATGTCAACCAAGCAAATTTTTTTACAGCTAAAGATTTTCCCTTGTTGTTTCTTTTTTAAAAGTTTGGTTTGTTGTCATATTCTTCAGTTTTGTTTGTTCCTGATTTATATGATCAGTGAGTATACAACAATGTCATTAATAAATAACTATCTGATTTAGGAGCTTACGTAATCATTTCGTATATCCTTCGACAATATTCTAATGCTTTCCCTAATCTAAGTATGACAAATGAATTGACAACACATATAATGCCGTGTGACACCATAAACATCGAACGACGCACTTTTAAATTTCTGGAGAATCTGACCCTTTATGAGGACCATGGCCATGTATGGTCACCGGGTTCACTTGATCGACCCTCAATTTGCAGATGCGAGCTACTTGACAAACGGGTACTTGGACACCGTCATCGACTGGATACCCGGGATGAGAAACATCCGCTTGAGAGACTTGCCGAGCTTCTTTCGAACCACTGACCCGGACGATCCGATCCTCAACTTCTCCTTGGTCGAGTTTGCGAGAGTGAAGAGAGCCTCCGCCTTGGTCTTCAATACGTTTGAGCGGTTAGAGCACGAGGTCCTTGACGCGCTCAAGGCCACGTTCCCTCCCGTCTACACTATCGGCCCCATTCACCTACTCGTGGAGCAACTGTCCGATGATGACACCAGGCCGATCAGATCCAACATGTGGAAGGAAGACCTGGGCTGTCTCGAGTGGCTGGACTTGAAACCGCCCGGCTCGGTCGTGTACGTGAACTTTGGGAGCATCACAGTGATGTCGCAGGCGCAGCTGGTGGAGTTCGCGTGGGGCCTCGCGAGCAGCGGCCAGGTGTTCCTGTGGGTCATCAGGCCGGACTTGGTCGTGGGTGACGCGGCGATCCTGCCTCCGGATTTCTTGGCCGCAACAAGGGAGAGGAGCCTACTGGTGAGCTGGTGCCCCCAGGAGCGGGTGCTAAGCCACCCGGCGGTCGGTGGGTTCCTGACCCACTGCGGCTGGAACTCCACGATCGAGAGCATCGCGGCCGGCGTGCCGGTGGTGTGCTGGCCGTTCTTGGGGGACCAGCAAACGAACTGCCGGTACAGCTGCCAGGAGTGGGGTATCGGGATGGAGATCGACAGCGACGTGAACAGGGACAAGGTGGAGAGGCAGGTGAGGGAGCTGATGGAGGGGGAGAGAGGGAAGGAGATGAAGAGGAAGGCGATGGAGTGGAAGGAGATGGCCCGAGAGGCAACGCATCCTTCCGGGTCGTCGTTCTTGAACCTGGACGAGGTGATCAACAAGGTGCTGCTGTCGCCCAGAAGAGATTAAGCTTGTTCGGACATTGCTTTGCGATTGGGCCATGTATCCGAAAGTCCTCTTGTCTTGTCTGGACCGTACCGAGGCCCGTTGAAACATCGGTCTCGTCAATTCCAGCTGTTTTCATTTATTCTGTGCATGCGTGTGAAACGGTAGGCTGCAATACCACGTTTCTATTGTTTTCTCCGTACATGCTTTCGCGTTGATTTCCTCGTGAAGCAGCCCGTGATAGCATTGGATCCAAACTCTCGTAGCCTTTCTTCGTCCATGACGAGGGCACCAGTCCGCCAACGCCCGCCCACCAGTCATGCAATGGTCTAATGTTGTAGTAGTGCTCTAAGTAACGGCTTGGAGCTGATTATCTTCATCTATACATACAAAGAGAATTCCTCAGTTATTGCCATTAACGACTTTGTGAATCATCGTGACGAGGGTGGTCAGAGGAGCAACAGTGGCTCAAGCCGCAGGGACGAGGAGGGTTTGCGGATTGCGGTGGTCTGCCGTGATGCCGTTGGTGCTTTGCGATAGGCTAATTTCGGTTCGGCTCACTAAATTTTGAGCGCACATACTTCTTTTGTCTGGTATCGGAATTGCACGATTCTCCTAGCGACAGAAAACTAACTTGTGATGTCAAGATTCCTAAAACATGCCCCGCTAGGATTTTGAGAATCACAATTTCTAAAACCATACAAAAATGCTTCTTTTTCCGACTCCACTCAACGAACTCTAATTGAGTGCAAAGTGAGTCAGTCAACATCAGCATCGACGAGTCACCCGCAGCTCAATTTGAGTTCATTTTTTATTATGTCACACCTCGAATCCTATAGGGATGGAGGAGTAACAAGGTCATCCTTCCGCCCCAAGACACCGCCTCAAATCATACCCGAAAGTCTAGCTCCCAAAAGCCTCAGTCAATAACACTCTAGTATTAATGGCTACTAATGGAGGAAACTAAAATGTTTGGGAAGGAAAGGGTTGAGCAACCATAGTCAAGTGAATAGTGCGTATCTCTTCTAGGCAGATCAAGCATCTACTATACACTTTACAAAATAATGTTCAAAACTCACTTATCTCAATTCTAGTATAACACACATACAGGATAAGAATGAATAATATTGCTTTAACATAACTATATACATATCATAATAGTATTATTAGATCAGTAATATCATAACAAACATTAATGGATGATCTAGTCCATTGATCAATCTCATCAATTCACATATCAATAGTTTATTTCATTGATTAATCTTATTAAAATCACATGCCAATCTTCCATTCCATTAGTCAATCTTGAACTCAAATATCTAACTTGATCACACATAACACCTCAAAACAAGGCTACCAAGCTCCCCCTTGACAAGGTCTCTATTGCCGGTGGCTAGCCCACAAAGATATCTTAAACTAATATGTATACCTACAAGCCTCTCAATAGACTCATAACGATATTGAGCACCGGCACAAACTCACAACAACATCCTTCACAATTCACAAGCCAATTCAGAATAAAATCATAAAACTCATTGTTATGTTTGTGGGAATTTTATTGTCTACATCATTTTAACTAGATATAACTATATAGTTATATCATGATCAACCGGGAGTAAAGTAGATTTCATGCATAAGCTAGGAGAAGGAAACACAAAAACTCATTGAATGGGCTCGAGTTCTAGCCTCATGTCGATGAAAAAGGTGCAGCGCATCAAGTCTGCCGACCAGTTTGCGACACTTGATCTTGAACGCACACATTGCGATTAGTTTTTGTCATAGATGTGTGTTACTACATGATGTTTAGCTAACCAATGGTCCAAAAATATGTCCACCAATCGCTTCTCAGTTTCTTCTTACATGAAGATTGTTGGAGCGGTTGAACGTTTTGAAGCAAACATGGCATGGAAAATGGGTGAATCCAATGAGGATTTGTTCCGGAGTAGGGATCCAATATCTTTCCACGCCCACACTCCGGATTGTAATTTCTGAGGAAGAACCTGCCGATCCGCTTGAATAATTAGGGAGGCCGATTTGGAGCGCCACGGTGGCGTCATCCCCAGCTCCTCTGCACGGACTGGCGTTAGGGTTATCGTCTTTAGGGTTTTCGTGCAGAGCCATGGCCAAGCAGCTAGCAAAGGCAGTGGCTGGAAGGGAATTCCCTGGCCATTGTTCGGGGAAACATCGACATTTTCGGACTTCTCAACCTCATTGCAAGTACTGGAGGAGGCCATGATCGCAGAGCTGCATGAACTATATAATCCGAAAGCTCCTCCATCATGCAACAATACACACAATAAATGACCCAAAAAAAAGGGATGAAATTCCTGGACCGGGAAATTGTTGAGAGGGTAATTTCTCGAATGCAGAACAATGGCTCTAGCATCGATCTTACATAGAGATTGAAGAATATAAATAGGCAGATTGGAGTAATCACAGAGAGAGAGAGAGAGAGAGAGAGAGAGAGAGAGAGAGAACAAGAGAAACCGAGGTAGGGTGGCTGGAGAATAATTTGGCGTACAGCCTTAAAACGAAGAGGGTCATAAATTGCTCCTGTCAAAGATCTTCCATCTGCATTCACCGGTCAAACCGTATTTGCCTTAATTCCTGCGGCCCCCTTCGCTCCTTGTTTTAGCAGGAGTTCAACTCCAGAGGGTTAAAGATTTACGGCAATGTATCGAATGGTCTGGTGCTCGCTCAAGCTCATTAGTCAAACGCCCACCACCTACACTACATTGACGTTAGAGTAGAAACTGAAGAGAGAGAGACAGAGAGACAGAGAGAGGTGCTTCGTGAGAGCGGAGAGATGAGTTCCCAAATATGGGACGTGCATGGGGGACCTTTCATTTATATCTCTACCTTTGTATTGTCAAGTCTTGGGCCTGCTGCAATTCGAATTCGAGTTGACAGTATTCCTCAGATTGTGCAGCAGTCCGATAGCTTTGAACCATTTCTTTCTAATCGAATTTATACCGGAGAGGTTGGAATTTTAATAGGAAAAATATAAATTTAACAAGAAGTATGTATATTAGAATTCAAATATAATTTAAGATTTTCTTAATTTAAAATTTTGTTATTAAAAAAATAACATTTATATTATGAATATTAGATATTTTATTCAATTTATTTCATATCTCCCATGAGATATTTCATATAGTCATGTTCTTCTTATATCCGACCTTATTTTTTTTTGAAACAATAATGAACCCGTTTAGGGACAAGTACATGGTTGGTGTGATTGACACAATGACAGACATGGCGTCAGCTTGCAAGGGAAGCTTCGAGAAGGGACTTAGGTTATGCCAGGGAGCTACTAGTGGATTTTGGGACGGTCGGGAGCTACAAAGCGCAGGGGGTGAACGGGAGGAAGGATCTGTTGCCCGCACCGTTTGACTCGACGTCACGGTGTTCTATAGTCGTGTGACTATGACGTGTGAGAGAACCCTCTTGAGCTACCACACGGCTTCCTGCTATGCAAATGCCTGCTCTATACGATAAAATATTAGGTACACTTGGAGTGCCAGGACATCTCCTTATTAGTCCATTCAATATGTGACACGTATTTAAAGGACCCCACAAATAGTTTTTTCTCTCCCTCATTGCTCTCTTCTTTCATTGTCTTATGTTCTTCTTCACCAGTTCTTTTTTTCCCTCTATTTTTTTTTTCTTTCTTTCCCTTTGGCCTGTGGCCGGTACACAACCATGGCCGGCGATCGGCCACAGGCCAGGGTCACCCTCGCCAAGTGAGGGGTTGACTCTTGCACCTAGGGTGAGGGTCGACCACATTAGATTTGGCGAGGGTTGAGCCCTCGTCGGATCCAGAAGTTGTGAGGGGAGACAATGACGGCAGAGCCACAGAAAACCTTGAGGATGCGGGGCATAAGGGAGAGGGAGAGGGAGAAGGTGGGCTCGGGGTCGCGGGTGATGATGACGGAGGGACTTGGGCTTGTTCTTGGACCCAAAGGGGTCTCCGGTGTGGTGGATGACTTCATTGGTGGAGTCGTCGCTGGCGGGGGAGGTGCAAAGGTTAGGCTCAGGTGAGGGAGATGGCAGGTGAATGATTGTCATCGCCATGCAAGTGAGGGAGAGAGCCGAAGGGAGGAGAGGCGGGTAGGGGAAGAGACGGCATCGTGCAAGGTCGTTTGCAAAAAGAAAACAAGAATAAAAAAGGTGAGAGAAAAGAGAGGGTAAAGAAGAGAGAAAAATCTTACAAGTAGGACCCTTTATGAACACATGTGATACATTAAATGGACTAGTAAGAAGATGACTTGGCACCCCAAGTGTACCAAATATTTTCTCGCTTTGTACATAGTGATGTCATAAAAGGGCTGCTTGATATGATTTGAGTATATCCGGTTTTCACCATTATTATGATGGGTATTTTTATTATTGCTATAATTTGCCGCTTTACTATGCGATCATGAATTTTGATAATGCCTTCTAATTGCAAGAGTCTCTTTGTATTATTTCTTTCAAGTTTCTAGTGGCGGGTTCCCATCTTGGAAGTAGATTGACACCAGAGGATCCATGTTAGATATAACCAATTTTATTCCAACATACTCAAAAAAAGAAAATTACTCGCCAACGTTTAAATTATTGTTCTGAATTCCAAAAAAATTGTGAAAAAAATCAATTGTGAATTTCACGTGACAATATGGGAGTATTGTAAATGTTTCGGGAGTTTTGACTTTGAGAAATAAAAAAAGCGCATGAGTTGGGAGATTTAGATTAAGTACAATAGTAAAAAGTAAGGGTGTGTTTGTTTGGGAAAAGTATTTTTCGGGAACTGATTTTTCAAACTTTCATGGAAAATGGCTAGTCAACCGAAAACACTTTTTGGTCAATGAAAATTTTACGTATAAGTTTAGGAAAGTGAATTCCTAAATCTAAAGAGGTGAAAACACTTTTCAAATATGCTCATCTCAAATTTTTATTTTTAATTTTATTTTTTTCCTTATTTTTCTTTTTATTTCTCTCTCAACCGGTTGTCATGTCTTGGTGATGGTCGACGAACAGCCACAGGCATGGGCCAACGAGGCTCAACCTCGCCAAATCTTGGTGATTTTGAGCTCGTCGAAGGCCATGCTGGGCAAGCCTTGAGTTTGCCTATGATTGTCGCCAGCCGGTCACAGTGAGGAACGAGGAAAAAGAAAAGGAAAGAAAAGAGAAACAATAAAATTAAAAGATAATTAAAAATTCGATTTAAAAAATAAAAGAAAAATAAAATAATTAAGGGATAATACCCTAAAGAACCCCAAACTGGTACACTTGTGGCAAATTTACCCCAAACTATTTTTTTGACCACCAAAAACCCCAAACTTGTATACCTTTGACAAATTTATTCTAAATTGGTACACTTGTGATAAATTTACCCTATATTAGTTTATGTTAAATTTTATTCTCAAATTATTAAGTTAAATGACACGTGATGTTAACCAAGTATATCAATTTAGGATTTTACGTTCTGTTTATCACAGTTTACAATTTTTATGATTTTTTTGTGGTATTAATCCAATTTAGCATAGAGTATATTTGTCAGAAATTTACCAGTTTAGGGTTTTTTATAGTCGAATAAATTAGTTTAGGGTAAATTTGTCATAAATGTACCGGTTTATGGTTTTTTATAATCGTCGGGGTAAACTTGTCACAAGTTTACCAGTTTGGGATTTTTCATGGTCAAAAAAATAGTTTTGGGTAAATTTGTCACAAGTGTAACAGTTTGGGGTTTTTTAAGGTATTATCCCAATAATTAAAAATTCAATTTTTAAAAAATAAAAGAAAAAAATAATTAAAAATTCAATTTTTTAAAAAAAATATATATTTTTGGCCTAAGATAAAGGCATGAGATTGAAATTCTTTTCCAAAAAGATCCAAAAATAGAAAAATGTTTTTGATCATATGTCACCATATAAAAAAAAAATCATATTTCTTGAAAAATGCTTTCTTATTGAATTTTCCATGAAACAAACATATTCTATAAACCATTTCAATTAGAGATTGAATTTATTGAAAAATTAACCCACAATGTACATCTGATTACTAAACTTGCACTATTTTCTTTAACGTCTCAATTTTTGTAATTTCTATCATATATTGTGATATCATGATTTTTCAAATCTGATTTCAATTGAATAAATCGGGCATTTCATTTCTTATCTTTTACCAAAAAAAAAAAAAAATCGGGCCTTTCATCGACGCGTCTATAGTGCTATTCTTTGAGCTGATCACTCATGAGATAACTAGACTATCTGTGAAAGTCATTAATGGATTTTAACGCAAAAGACTTGAGAATTTGACTAGGAATCGACTGCTCGACCGTGCTAATTTGCAAGGGTCATTACGACACAATTAAAAATCGATCAGAGATCAGAGATAGGTTGATTCAATTGAGATGAGTAATCAAAATGTGGGTGATTTCACTTGATTTCAAAATTTTTATCGATCGGCATTAAATTGATTTTCTATCGTTTTAGGTACCCTGTGTTCGTATTTGAAACCTGGAGATTTTCACAACAATCGAGAGTTGCCAATGTGTCGAAGATGTACATTGTGACTCGGGATAAATCGATCACGGGTCAATTGCACAAAAAAATCTTAAAAGTTATCCGGTAGACTAGGTCACGCTAAAAGCACGTCGGATTGAAAATAACCGCGAATTTGAACCTGATTTCAGAAATTGAAAGTTCTGAGGTGTTACGAGCTATTTTAGGAATGTTGACTTATCATTCTAAGATTTTTCAGAGATTCCGGGATTTTTGCGGAAAATCAGTTCGGACGTTACGGAAAATTAACATAAATTCATTTGGACTGAATTTAAGCAAGTTTGGACTTTCAAGCCAAGCCTGTGAGTGTCGAGGATTTATAGAAAATTGTTCAGAATTTTTCTTCATCGAGATTAGATCTCAATTTGGGAAATTGAGTGAAGAAATTGAAGATAAAAAGAAAAATGGAAATTCGGAGCATGAGTTGGGGCTGTGTTTTTGGCATCCATTTGTGCTAATTTTGGCTTCAATTCATCCTAGAAAGTATTAGGGACAAGAAGATATTTATGTGGGCTGTGGAGGAGACCAAACATTTAATGTTTGGCTAAGGGTTTAAGACTTTTGCTCCCTCTTAGCTGGCTTCTCCCTCGTACTCATCCATTTCCCCTCCCCTCACGAGCAAAATTGGCACGCCTCTTCTGCCTTCATCCTTCGTTGCTCTCTTCATTTCTCTACATTCACCGAAATCTCTCCTTGTCCGTGTCTCTCACTGCCAAGCGAATTCAACTGCCAGCGAAGCCCCCATCATCTGCCAACAACCCAAGCTCTCCCTCTCCTCAGTTGACCACCGAGTGCAGCAACCGAAGCCACGTCCACGCGCCTGTCTTCACTACTCCATCTTCGGCCAGGAAACCCCACCGTCGTTCCTCTCTCCTTCGCCTGCAAGTTCGTCCATCATTTAGCCGAGATTCAGCAAAGCCCACAGTTCAGTCCACACAGAATTCCAGCCCAACTCAGCCCAGTTCGCAATTGTTTCAGTAGGCCCAGCCCAATTTGGGTCCAGCCAAAAATCAAGAATAAACCTCAACTTGGGCTGAGATTTATTGGGTTGGTTCTAGGCCTGGTCCGAACTCCGTCGACGTCATCGCAAACTCAAGTTTTGGCCGCCGTCGCGCCGTCGTCGCGGTGAATCGATTTCTGCAATAAATTTGGTGAATTTATACTCTAAACTCTGCTTATTAGGTTAATGACGTTTAAGGGATGTTTAGATTTATTTTATTAGGAATTAGGTGGTTAGTTAGATTAAATTAGAAATGTAATTATTTAATTGAGCATGTTAGGTGATTAGCATGGTTTAGCTAAGGTCTAAATAAATTGTATTATTTATCTAGAAGGGTTCGGGAATTTCTCAGAGTTCATATTGGTTATTAATTTAATGATTCTGGCCTAAGTTAGTATTTTTAGAATTTAAATTGATTTATTTAATTAATTTCAGTAATTATTTAATTATTAATTATTTTTCGGAATTGCCTGTGACCGGAATTTCGTCTTGATTGCAATAGTGTAGTTAAATTCTGCAATTGAGTGTTAAATTATGCAAATTGAGTGTTGATTTGGATTTTTGGTATGTAATTCCAAAAATTGTGAATTCCCAATATTTATTCAGAAAATCTCAGGTGTTGGGTTTTGGCATCAAAAATAGTTTTTAGTACTATTTGAAATAGTGGGATTTCAAAAAGGAAGAGTATCAAATTTTTTGGGTCAAGTTAACCGTGTACCCATACACGAGTAATTTCATGTGAATTTCTAATACGAAAAAAAAAGCCAGGCTTACCATTTTAATTGAAACATTTGACTGCAATGCACGATGCCCTAAGCCATATTTGAGTGATCGTGTGTTGGTTAAGAGAAATCGTCTCGGGCTGTTGAGCTGGATGTTATCCCTTTTTGGGATACCCTTGGACAACGGGAAGTCGGTCGCAGTAGATTCTGGACCCTATGCTTCTTCGAAAAAACCGTCTGATAAAGAGACGTGTCATGCTCAATGGGATAAGACGATGCCTGGCAATGCCAGAAAACCGCCAAACAGAGAGTAGGCCGTGTTATATGACGAGATCAAATCTAGGAACACATGATTAACTAAGTGTGGTGTTTCAGTTGTTGGAGTTTATTTGTTGCTCATGTTTTCATACTGTCTAAGTTATAAATTGTACTGACCTGTAGGGATGATCTGAGACGAGATAAGTCTTATTGATTGTGTGATTGTGTGATTAGAACACTTCTGGGTGTATTTCCCTCCTAATTGAGATTTAGAGCTTAAACTCGTTGAGATTATATCTCACCCCGTTGTGGGACAACATTTTCAGAGTCATCAAGTGGAGGATCTGGAGCTAAGAAGAGGTGATCGGAAGTGTAAGTTAGTTGAGACCACTTCTTTTTGGAAGGCCAATCTTTTATAGTCTTTTGACCATAGACTCTTGTACATGACTTGGTATGAATATAAAAGCATGTTTGCTTGTGAATTCATATCCTACTTTCCTATCCCGAGATGATTATTGTTAGGGGATTTATAATCCGCTTCTGCATGTGCAATAAAACAAAAAGGATTGGCGACTAGTTCTGAAAAGTTGCGAAATTTCATCGACCAGAGAAGAATGGTCACGCGCTCGGGGTTCGGGATGTGACATATATCGTCTCATATATCATCCAACTTGTAGAAAATTTCCAATTAAGTTCCTTTGACTCTAGTTCAGCCAAATTGAAAATGACGAATCCGTTGATGTCGGCCTAGTACGAAACGCAAAGATTGGTTCCACCATAAGCAATCAATCAAGCAAAAAGAATGGATGATGTGCAGTTTTCGTTGACTAAACTGCGCGCGCAATAATCCTAGCCAAAATTGAGCAAAATATTTGATAACTTCTCAGACGATGGAAATATATGTTACTTTTTGTAAAACAAACATACCGTAAAATTTTAAAGAGTGTACTTGTTAAGTCTCATTTTATGCACTTTGACAATTTAAACGTTTAGGTGTTATCGTTAAAATAGGTAATTACATTTATGTTCACTAGGGGTGTGCAACCGGACCGGGTCAACGCGGTTCCCGGATCGGCCCACCCGGAAAACAGGGTTGGGAACCGGTTCCGGTTGAAACCGGTCCGGGAACCGGGTCCCAAAATTCAGACCCTGTTTGAACCGGTCCGGGAACCGGTTGCGAGGGATTACCCACCCGGGAACCGGATCGACCGGACCGGTTTGGGAACCGGTTTGAGAACCGGTTGTAAGCCACCCCAAAAAAACCAAACGCAAAACCCTAATTTGTTTATACTTTCTATCTTCCCCGAGCTCGCGACCTCCGCCCGTTCGCCGATCCTGGTTCCATCGAGCATTGACGCTGCTTCCGCTCGCCCACCATCGCCTTCCTACCGCGACACCCGCAGCCCGTGAGATCCCAACATCACCACTCCGCCTCTCCCTGCTCCGCGCCCCCCGAAATCGCTACGCCGCCTCTGTCAACCTGATTCCTAGCTACTCGCCAGCCTTGCTCCGAGCTCCGCCGCTAGATCCATCTCCCCCTCGCGCTGCTTCCTCATATGCGTTCATCTGCTTCCTCGTCATGCCATCGCCAGCTCCCCGTCGCAACATCGCAGTGACGGAGCAGAGAACGGACGCTCATCACCACCGATCGAAACTTCTCTCGTGCTCTTTCTCCCTCGCTTGGTGCGTGCGAGAGAGCTGAGGAACCAAGCGAAGCCAATTGCAGCTGAATATCTTCGTCAAGCAATTTCGTCGCTGAATTGATTCGTCGCCTTAGCTTCGTCTTCGTGAGATTCTCCAAGTCTTTCGGTGTCTTCATTTATTAGCTAAGTAACCGTTCGGATCGGATCTCCCTCAAGATTCATTGAGACTCGATCATACAATTGTTCTGTGTTTGCCTTCTGCAGAGAGCTTGAAATTGCTATCTCAAATTGCTCATGTTATATTGCTCGCCGATTGATAGGAATTCCTATTTCTAGAATACCTCACCATTCATGATCACCACCTGTTCGACGTTTTGCCTCAGAGATGATAATGACGAATTTGTCTCTTTTTTTTTGGGTGAAATGACGAATTTGTCTTCATCATTTCAATCTGAGATTGCATAGTAGTGATCTGGATGTTCTTGTTCGACACGCTGATCATATATTGTGAATTTTCATGCTTCATCCTTTGATGGGAGAGAGTTCTCTTTCCCTTGGTGCTTCGGTTTACTTTGTGTCCTTCGGTTGTGAGACTGAATTGTCGTCTGGTATAACAGTAATTATGAATAGAAGATATGCTGAGGAAAAAGATATGTTGAAATTATGCTGGACCTCTGCCAAAATTACTGCTGATTTCCCTTAAAGTATTGTTGTAACATCAATGTCAATGTCTCCATTCGAGCATCATTTGTACAAACTGTGATTAATTTCAATTCCAGCAATGTCAATGTCCTAGTAATCTCGTTTTCAGTTAATTTTGTTCGGGTCCTTCCTTTGAGTTTAGTGTGTTGGAGAAATCATTCCAGAATATTTTGAAGCGACAAAACGTTTCTTTCGATCTAGTCGGATATCTGCAGATCGTCTAGTTTAAAGTCTCGAAGACTTTCGATCACCAGACTCAAGATTCAAGACTCAAGTATCAAGACTCAAGACTCAAGACTATTCTCATTTGTGAGTCTTTCGATCCAAAGTGGCGAAGGAAATCCAGAGCCGAAGTATATGGTTGAGGATTTTATCCTATCGTCTGGAGAAGATCTTTTTGGCTGGATAATCATAACGGATTCTTTTGTTTGTATCAAGATCAATTGAAGATCCGATGGTCGACGAAGTATTCTTGGAATGTTCTATTCTTGGAAACCAAGATCCTGATTGTATGGGCGAACAGGATTGATGGGCTATTGTCAGGTTCCTTTTATAGCTCGAATGATTTTCTTGATTGATTCCGTCCAACGGGTAGATTGGAGGAATTCTTTTGGTAAGTGTCAACGGTATGATGACATAAAAGAGTATAAAAAGGAAGACGTTCTAGTTGTTTGAGTGCGTGATCGATAGAAAAATTCCAGAGTCTGAAGCTCATTGATTATTAGTCGATTCAGTCTGAGCGAAATTGTATACACAGAGAGTGTCTATACTTGGTGATACCTTGAGTGAGCGTGGTAGATTGTCTACGCCGAGAAATCAAGGAAAATCAACACTGTAACATCTCTTTGTTCATAGTGGAATCTCAGTGCAGAAGAGTAGACGTAGGCTTGGATCAAGCCGAACCACTATAAACCGCGTGTTTAATTCTCTTCTTCCTTGCTTAGTCTTACGTTGATTATTTCTTGTTGCGAATTCTTCAACTGTCTAAGTATTGCGCAAGTATACAGAAATTATCAAGAAAAATCTTTGTATACCTATTCACCCCCCTCTAGGTACTCATACTAGCAATATCATATTGTTCTTTGCTTTAATTTCCTTTATTCCCTGCATTGCACCTTTAAATAATTCACAGTACTTTCACTTTAATTTCTGAGCAATTTTCTATTCCTGTCATTTAGATCAATTTCCATCAAACCATTTCATCCATTGCTTCTCTAAGGTTAATATAAGGATACAACAATTTTTATGCAAAACAGGTTCCAATATAAACAGGGTTAACCCTGTTCCCGGACCGGAAAAACAGGGTGGGTCGGGAACGGGGTCCAATACAAACAGGGTCGGGAACAGGGTCCAAAAAAAGAGAACCGGTTATAACAGGGTCGGGTACAGGGTCCAAGTCTAGACCCTACCCACCCTGGACCCGATCACCCCTAATGTTCACAGTATGTTAAGAAATGAGCATTTTTGTTTTTAAATCATTTAATTAGTTCCGTAGGAGCTTATAAGGAGTCAATGGCTAGTCGAATAATTGATTATTTTATTCAGCCGGCACCGACGGGGGAATAAGGTGGGGAATAGCTAGGATAATTGTTAATATCAAAAGCGCAATTAGCCAAATGAGAAAGAAAAAACAAAGTAGGCTGGCGATGTCTTGTACAACAAATGCCATGAAAAATAATTGATTTTGAATAAAATATAATTAAAGGTATACCTATAACCTATGATGCACGGACCCATTTTAGGAGCTTCCGTGTCGTGCCGAGATGTCCGACACGCTTGGACACGCGATCAACGCTCAAGACGTGGCCAACTCTTTCCGACACGCTCTGACTTGCGTGTCTGGGATTTGTGAGAAGCATAGCGGTTTTAGGGGCGGATCTGCAAGTGCGAAGGTAAAGAAAATTGTTAAAGAAGGCGATGGGAGGTGCAAGAGCGAGGGAGCAAAGGCAAGGCTGCAGAGGCTCTTAAAGAAGGCGATGGGAGGTGGATGCAAGAGCGAGGGAGTAGAGGCGAGGCTGCGGAGGTGATGGCGTGGCCACGACTGCAAGGAGGAGGGCCGCGACTGCGATATGCGATGGAGGACCAAAGGGTGCGGCTGTGGCTGCGAAGGAGGGAGGGCAGCAGGTGCAGCGGAGGAGAGTGTTAACTTTTAACAAGAAGAGTAGATGAAAACAAAAATTAAAATGGAGATTCTCGTGCAGAGGGATGGCTGACCGGCGTAGAGGATGCTTTTAATTTTTAAGGGAATGACAGACTTGATGGGTGACGGGGAAAGAAACGAAGGGAGAAACTGGGGAAAGGGGGTTTTGGAGGGATGACGGTTTTTGTGAGGGGGTTTTGGAGGGATGGCGGTTTTTGTATGGGAGGTTTTGGTGCGCGGAGGAGAGGGGTTTGGTGGGCGGCGGTTTTCTCTTTTTTTTTTTTTTGGGGGGGGGGGGGGGGGGTGTTGGGGATGGGCGGGGGACGGGGGGCGGTATTAAAATACTGAATATTAAATAATAATATATTTTAATCGTTATATAATATAATAGATTTATATAAATAAATTGATTCTAATTTTCTGTTACTCGTTAGTTTCATTAATAATTTTTATTAAAGTTAAAAATATGTTTTCAAATATGGGTACACATTAACTCTAGATATATCTTTAATTTCCTATAAATAGATTTATTAATATTATTAGTGTAAAGTCATTAAATATAAAAAATATTCATTTAATATATAATGTGTCATAACGTGTCGAAATTATTTATTTTTGAAAAATGACGTGTTGGCATGTCGTGTCACGTGTTCGTGTTGCATGTCGGTTCTACTTAACCTATAACTAATATACCTTGCCAAAGAATTTTCTAGAAGACATTATTTTAAATGAGCGCATGGGCAAGAGGCAAAGCAATGCATGAAATTTTTTAACATTTTCTCCATTGCTGAGGTCAAGAATGGGTCATGCGGTACGTAACCCGCGAAAAAAATACACATTATAAGAGCAAAAGTTCTTCAAATTTCAACCTCTTCAGTCAATTTGCTTGTGAAGTTTATTTGGCTAGCCTAGGATTTGCAACTTGTTAGCCAAAAACAGTTAGTTGAATTTGCATAAGCATTTAGCTAACTGGACCGGTAAATTCAAATGTACTACAAACTGTTCTAGATATTTTTAGCTCAAAATCCAAAAGTCATCCGCTAAAATCCGACTAATTGCATGTAAACTCTTTCAAGTTACAACACGTGTAAAGACCAAATACTTATATCTAATCGATTCATGAGGTGTGCGAGTCAAGCCAGCCTCCAGATTGCTTAGCCTTTTGAACCCATTTGATGTCTGGCAAGCATAATTTGAGTAGATCAAAAATATTCAATAAAGTCAAAAAATTACTTAGCTTGCTCAGCACGAAAGTTGCTACTTTACCTAATAAGAAGAAAAAGGAAAATGGCTACACAATGTAATTCGTTCCGTTTAAGAAAACAAATGATAAAATTGGCTACTTAATTCATCGGCTACACAAGCATGGAATTCGATCTTGAGATCTACCGGTGGGTAGGCATATGAAGGAACGAATAAATGGATGGAAGAATATGAGCTCGAATAAGAGATACATGGGTCGTAGACAGTATCTCTCCATGGCCTTTCACCTTTCAAAACGTTTTTCACGGACCATCATATTTTGCTAATGTTATCGAATAATTCTCTCGTTACCTAATATTCAATCTTTAATTTAAACTATCCATCACAGATCCCTAATTTTGGATGAATTAAGAAATGGGGCTATCGTCACTCAAGGAGAAATCTTAATCATCAAATCCAAAGGAGAACCAAGATCCAATGACTACTACAAACAAAGCTAGGAACATGTAAATAGAAAAGTGTAGCGTGTGTTCTGCAGTCACCTTCACTCAAATTTGACTTTGCAGCGCAGTTTGCACTGCTTTTCTCTATGGTCAGAATTTGGAACACGAGAGGAAAATGGATAACAACAGTCCAAATAATAATCATTGTCTATTTTGACAAGTCAAGGTAAATTTCGAAAAATATATGGCATGATTCGTAAATTATGCAAATTATTATTATATGGATTATCAATTATGCACATTTCAATGTAGGTTCACCTGATTGATTGACGGTTGAAATGGAATTGGATTTATAAATCAAGCAATATTTTGTTTTCCCACAAGTTTCAAATTCTTATAAGTGCATGACGCATGTCTAAAACCTTTGCTCACACTAGGCATGCATGCATATGCTGCTTTCAACAATGACTCCTAGAGCTCCATATCGAGAATATGGGAATGGGGATGATAATGGTGTAAATTTAGCCTATAAGATAATATAAACAGATGGATTCAGTTCTCGAACATATTTTGCTTGTTCGAACATCATTTGGTGTTTAAAACCGTCAAATTACAATCCAAGCATCAAGGATCTAAATCCAATCACTAGCTTTCAAGGTCTAGTTATTAGGACCTTGGATCCGCCCATCAAGCACTTGAATCTATTTATTAATGACGGTCTTGTAATAGCATATATCAAGCCGTATCTAAAAAATTAAAAACTACCTAACTTTTCATGAATTAGTCAAACCACTAAAAATAAAGAAATCATTATTTATTTATTTATTTTAGGGGGAAAAAAAACCAAACACGCCAAGGATCATGGCATCGACCCAATTTTTGGATTATGAGATCTGTAAATGAAAGTGAACGAGCCATGTCACGCTCTTCTCATCCCTCACCGCATCACCTGTCTCTCACGTCTTCCAAGTCGGCCGGAATTGGTCGCCGACGTGCCACCCGCCTTCCCCTCTCGATCTCGCCCCGCCTATAAATAGACCAAAACCAGAAAAGAGCAAGACAACAGCAAGAGAAACGATCAAAACACAGAGGAGAAGGGGTGGGAGGGAGGGAGGGAGATAGATTCGATAGATATGATCCAAAAGCCGCACGTGGTGTGCGTTCCCTACCCAGCCCAGGGCCACATCAACCCCATGCTCAACCTCGCCAAGCTCCTCCACCACCGGGGCTTCCACGTCACCTTCGTCAACACCGAGTACAACCACGGCCGCCTCCTCCGCTCCCGCGGCCCCTCCTCTCTCGATGGCCTCCCATCTTTCCAGTTCCGCACCATCCCCGACGGCCTCCCGCCCTCTGATGCCACCGACGCCACGCAGGACATTCCCGCCCTCTGCCAGTCCACGAGTAAGTTCTGCTTGCCCTACTTCCGGGACTTGCTCCAGAGGCTCAACGAGGAGAGCGCGACGTTGGGTTCCCCGCTGGTGAGCTGCGTGGTGTCGGATGGCGGGATGACCTTCACACTCGATGCTGCAGAGGCAATCGGCGTGCCGGAGGTCCTACTCTGGACGGCGAGCGCGTGCAGCTTCATGGGCTACGTGCAGTATCGCAGTCTTATTGACAAGGGTCTTACTCCACTCAAAGGTATGCATTACTAAATAACTTTCCGATTTGGTTTAATTAAGTAATCTCACTTAGCAGATTTACGGCTAATGATTTTTCTTGTCTTTTTTGGATTTGGTTAGCGTTTATATGGCGTGGCAGATTTACGGCTAATTATTTTTCTTCTCTCGATCTTGGCCATGCTGTTCTAAACTCATAAGCTAGGACGTTTGTCATTACAGCGAGAGTAAGTGTCGTCAAAGCCCTTAAAATTCAAAATCGAGGAGGTGAAGCTTCTGAAACTCTCGATTGAATGATTCGCTTCTTCCTAGTGTTAAGGAAACTCCTATTAGGTTTTAAAGTTAAAAAAACTTTTCTATTTTTATTCTGAGGAATGGCAATATGCAGTAATAAATTTAAGAAGAGATTCCACCCTATCCATTCTGAAACTCCCGCAAACGGCACATGCTAGCTGGAAAAAAAGGGCAAAAAAGAAGAGGTTCATGACAATAATAAAATCAAAGTCTGGGTGGAAAGCAAAATGTAAATTCTTAAAAACACAAGGTTTAAAGTGTACCCTTAGAATTTTTCATTTAATATGATGCATGGAGAAAAAAAATTCCAAAATATTTTGAAAGGGTAAATTCAAATACAATGAATTGATAAATAATCAGAAAAATGAAAGTAGTCTCAAGTGCCTGTTTAATCGTCGGGATCTACCCATCAAATTCAGCCATTAGGGCCGACTGCCTTGTCCGGAAAGAGAGTCGTAGTAACACGTCGAAGGCAAAAGAACGGGCAAACGACGAGTTGCCTTGTTTTGAAAGGAAAAATACCATCGGGTAGACAAATGTGCCATTGGGATGCCATGTCTAAGTCGATCAGGACCATGCATATTGAGAATCTCCATTTGATGTCTAAGTTCACCGTACTCTAACAATGGCTTTCAATCAACATTTATGACCCTTTGCTAATTCATTCATTGGGTAAACATTTGTGCCATTGGGATTCCTCAATGGTGAAAGTCACATTCAGATTATGTCATCAAGATCATACTTCTCGCGACAAAATATTGTGCTTTCAAACGATATAAACTGACTTGAACCATGCATTACAAAAGTTAATGCTTGTTACCTTGTTTTGTCCTTCAATAAGTAAACTTGAATTTCAATCAATATATAATCGCTAGATCCATCCCTAAAGATAAAATTAAGTAAACAATTAAAAAGCAAGCATGACGGAAATACTAGTTGGGGCAACTGCGATGATCCACGAGATTCATTCCTACAGACATTCTAATTCACTATAGAATGGCCACGAGTTGTGTGCATGTATGTATGTATGTATGTATGTATGTATATGTATATGTATATGTATATGTATGACTGTTTTGCCGATTTTGGATTTCATAATGACATATCTTTTATTAAGTGTTATGTTTTGGTTTTTATTTAAGGGACCTAGGTTCTATGGTAGTATTGAATAGAAAGGGTCAAATGCAAATAGATATAAATATTATAGTCTTCAATATAATGAAACCATTCAGTACAAGCTCAAAACTAATGATGACAAGTGTTGGAATCTAATCATTGGCTTAATTCAAGCACCTTTCAATATACTAATGAAAACCTGCTAAGATCAAATGGATCATTCAATCTCAAAGTCTGATTGATGGCATCGAATGATGGAAGCAACACTAGATGGTTTCGATGACATAATGTCGGAACTTAATTGACGATGTTGGACGGTGGAAATAAGACTAGGAAGGCACTGTTCTAAGGTGGGTTTGAGGACACAAAGTCGGAATCTAATCAATGATGCTAGACGATAGAAATAATATCAAGTAGATATTGATCCTAAATGGGTATGAGAACACAACGTTAGAATCTAATTGACGAGGTTGGACAGTGGAAACAACACCGGGTAGGTGCTCCTAGATGGATATGAGAACACAATATCATCCTCTAATCGATGGCGTTGAATAGTAGAAACAACATCGGATAGATATTGCTCCTAGATCAATATGAGGACACAACGTCAGAATCTAATCGACGTCGTTAAACGGTCGAATAGTATTGGAATCTAATCAATAGTGTTACCTAGAATATAGACACGTTAGAATTGAATCAATGACAAAAAACCAAAACTACAGCTAAACTACACTACACAAGGATAATAAATGATAAGATACAAGATTTTGATGTGTTGTTCAAGGGCCCTTCGTTGGATTGTCTGTGGTATTTATTGGACAATTTGGTAACCCTTGGTCAGTTGATCCTTCCTTGAAAGTTGTTCCTAATTTCTCCCATGTTCTTTGCTTTATTACTTTATCCCCATCTTGTTGTCTCCTGACTTTTTGATGATGATCGCACGACTTGTTCAGCAAGTAATAATCGTTCATTTGATTTTGCGTGCCCTTTTGAGCATCAACTATTCCCACTTAAAATCTTGATGCGATTCTATTTCAATTATATGTCCACAGTGGTATCTCTTGGCTTAAACACATGGCAATCATCTGCCTTATCATCAAATCATGCATCTCCAACCCAAGGGTTCTTGAAGACCTTAGCCATCTTTGTCTTTATGACTGATATGGGCTCGATTGTTGTTAATCATAACTAGCACATGACAATGATGATTATTTCGAATGTCAATATCCCTCGTGATCAATACGTGATAGTAAGAATAACTTTGGGTATCAACAATTACTTATAAGGGCGTAGATAAAAGTCCAATACCTCATGTTAGGGTAATTGCAAGAGAGGGGATAGCCCGAGCCTGAGCTTGAGCCAGACCGACCAATCTGACCCGTTTTCTCTACCCATTGAAAGTCCGTTCCATGTGTGTCCCTATTCTCCAATAGAAATTCGAACTTGTCTACTTAAAGATGAGCACAACCCTCCATGTGACAGAATATCCATTTTCATTCAGAAATCGCGGAAGACTTCTCGTAGCGATTGATGAAGAATTTTTTTTTTTTTTTTTGGGGGTCGAGATTGATGAAGAATGGAAATTGTTGTTTTTCCTCCTTGCACGTAGCGTTGTACTGCCATCCTCATGACAAGAGAAGAAATAAAAAGGAAATTAATTTTTATTTTAATTCTTCCATATAAAATATGCAAGAAATCAACTCCACGCCTTTAAGTTCGTAGGTGACTCGTAACCGCACAAATTTGGAAACACAAAGCTTTGTTAATTTAATGAATCACGTTGTATTGCGTTGTCGTGATTTTATGAATCTCACAAATGTTACGTAAGCTGTTGCATGATAAAATTATCAAAAAAATTTTAAACTTATAACATTTTTACTAATTAATTTAAAGACACTTTCACTGTATCAAGTAAATCCTAATCTTTTCATTTTTTTATTAATTGAGTCAATTCATCAATTTTGGCCAAAAATTGTTGATGTGGACGTTGGCATCCTACTTAACACGATTTGCACATCTTATGTAACACGATTTGCACTAACGTGATTTTTTTAGTAATATTTATATTTTTTTAAAATTTTTTTCTCTCTTCTTCCCCTAACTAGTCATCGAGACCAACTAGACGCTCGGGCTGGCTAGTTGGACCTCTTCAATGGTTGGGTTGGAAAAAATCAACCTTGCCATCGTGGGCGAGAGTAGCCTCGCCAATGGTTAGGCTAGGCAAAGATCTGGCCAGATCCGAAGAGGGCAAGATTCTTGTTCGGTCAGCCCTGTTTGGCAACCATCCAAACAGTGCCTGATTCTGATTTTTTGTTCCCAGAATCAGTTTGGGAACAGAATCGCGTTTGGTAAATTTTTTGTCCAAAACTGATTCTGGGAACAAATTTACTCCCAGAATCAGTTTTGGACAAGAATTCAGAATCAGAAAAAATATGATTCTCCGTCCGAGAATCAAAAAAGAGAATCAAAAGTGCCGAATCAAAAAAAAATTATTTCTATATTTTATTTTTATTTCTTCCTAGTATGAAATATATATTTGTTGTATATAGAATACATATTTAATTTTATGTTATAATTTAGTATTTTTATTTATTACATATTGTAGGGATATTAGTATAGTTTATACTATGGTTTATTATTTACTATATAATAAAAATTGATTAGTTAATATTTTTATTACTTAGTATAAAAATATAATTAATCAATGAATGGTTTATGAAAATTCAATATCAAATTTATTTTAATCTAAAAAGGTAATTAAAAAAGAATTGGAATAGAAATTTTATATAGTTACCAAACGCGTTTCTATTCTTTTTCTATTCCAGAATCAGAAATTTTATTTGTTACCAAACGCGTTTTTTTTACTCAGAATCAGTTCCCGGGAACAGAATCAGAAATAATCATTTCTGGTCGAATCGATTCCTAACGAATCGTTACCAAACGCGCCCTCACTTGTCTGTTATTAAATGGATGCCAGAGACAAGTCAAAGAAGGTAATCCGGCCGCGTGAGTATCGAGCCACGATGCGCGGGGCGCTCGCATGGGGCCATGTTTTCGTCCATTTGTAAACGGAAGAAACGTCTGCCGATATCTTTTTGAGATATTTTTCACCGTTAGAGATCAGAGTATCCAAGGTATTTCAACGAGAAGGACGCCCGGAGATAAGGATGCGCATCTTCTGTCACGTTTCCTTTCGTGATTCGATGGCCTTGCTTGACTTATGGATGGCGGCCCGAGGTGCATTCATGATGTTGATCGCCTCGCCTATGTTGGAGTCAGAGACGCTAAGGTAAATGTCAACGTTTCCATCAGTTGAATGTGTCAATATTCATTAGAGAAGATCTTTAAAGCGTCTACGGATATCCAAAAGTTAATACTTAAAGTAAGCGGCTTCATTAAAATGTGTAACAATGTTATTTTTAGAAGATGTTGAAAAATATTATGTTCATTTCTAATTGATTTACTTAGTCCCTTTGGAGCACTTCTTAGTGCCCCTTTTTATTTTCCCAACCTTGAACTTACATGGAATGCATGGCCAATTGAATAATTTATTATTTTGTTTCGCCGTCACTTACCATAAGAAGAAGGCTCATTGAATTTATTCTCCTCTTTGAAATCGCTGACCAACACGATATTTCAATTTAAAGAAATAATTATAACCAGAATTTTATTAATGAGTGTCTTGAAGATATTTCTTAAGCAATCAATTATGGAAACTTCACAAATTTCAGTGCACCATTGCTTTTATGTTTTGTACAACCAATATCTTGAGAATTAACATATCTCGAATAAAGTAAAATCAAAACACCTAGCCAGACGATTTTCTATAAGACATTTTAAATAAGCCTAGGGGTAAGAGGCGAAGCAATCCATGGCTCAATGATATTTCATTCATTTTCTCCATTTGCTGAGGTCAAACACGGGCCATGCGGTACGTAATCCACGAAAAAAATACTCATGATAAGAAGAAAAGTTGTTCAATTTACAACGTTTTTTGTCGCTTGCATTCTTCTTGTGGCAATTTATTTGACTAAGCTAGGATTTGAAACATGTGCTAGTAAAAACAAGTCAACTGTTTAATTCGTGTACGCATTTGGCTCATCAAATCGGTAAACTAAATGGCGGTAAACTGTTTTGGGTATTTCTAACGCAGAAACCAAAGGTCATTTGCCAAAATTTCACTAATTGCGAGTAAACTCTTTTCAGTTGCAGCACCCGTATATGCTAGATGCTTAAATCTAATTGGTTTTTGGGGCATACATGGTTTCTAACAAGCCTCCGAATAGCTTAGTTTTTTAATCGTGCATTTAGATTCCCAAATTATACCATAAAAAAAAGGTCACTTGTTTCAACTGAAAATACTCGATCAAGTAAAAAAAAGTCACTTAATTTGCCAAGTCAGAAAGGTCCTAGTTTACATGATAAGAAGAAAAGAAAATGGCTACTTATTTCAATCCATATCAATTACATCCGTATAAGAACTAAAATCTTGCCCACTATATTGCATAAAAAAAGGATAAAACCTTCAAATAATCTTCATACATTCATATTTGGTTACTATGAAAAAACTATATTACTCAATGGAATCAATGTTCAGTATTAGCTATGTTATTAAACAATGTTTGTATTACCTAAAATGCAATCTTGGATTTCATCTATTTATTTTGGCTTTACCGACAAGATTCTCGACTCTGGACGAGTTCTTGAATTAGGGTTTTGGACACCCTATGAGCAATCTCGATCATAGATCATGAAGTCCAAAAAAGAATTCAAGATTTACGACTGGCAATAGCATTTAATTAGACTTTTTTGTTCTCCTTTCACCCTTAGAAAAGTGGGAACACGTGACTAAAGAAGTGTAGCGTCGGATGGACTTTTTTGCTCTATTATATGTTTTGACATACGCAATAAATGCATAAGCGTAAATTTTGAAAGTTACATGATCCATAAATTATGCGAACCATCATTGCCTTAATTTTCAACTACGTTTGCTTCATTGTAGGATCCATATGATTAGCGGTCAAGATAGATTCAACTTGCAATCATGTAGTACTTTTTTCGTAACTTTTGAATCATTTTGAGTGTACGGTCAATATTTGGTCTACAATTAGCATATAGCTTAAAGTGAGCGCAGGTTTTTTTAGAATATTAGTGGGTTTTAGCAATATGAGTCGAGTCGGGTATTGGTTATTAGATTTACACTACAAGAATATGAGTCAAATCGGGTTAAATTGGTCAAATATTAGTTGATCCATACCCGACCCGACCCACCCATTTGCCACCTCTAGATATGGAGAACATGGGAATGGGGATGATAGCGGTTTAAATTTAGCCTAAAAGACAAGTAAACAAGTGGAATCGGTTCACTCATATTTCGCTCATTCGAACATCATTTGAGTGTTTTTCACCTGTCCTTACTATAAATTCATTTTAATTTTCACCAAACCATTGGCCTTGTCTGTTTCAAGGAAATTGAACTTTGTTGGAAAATAATTTTAGAAGAAATTATTTTCAAAAAGTGATTTGACTTACTCATGTTTGGTTTTTTTTTTCTTTTTACATTATTATTATAGAAAACTATGAAATACACGTACGAATCTAAAGACTCGAGTTTAGGTGCAAGGTCTCAAGTCTAGCTGTCAAGGGGTCAATGTCCTATCACTGAAGATCTAAATCAAGCCGTTGGCTTCCAAGGTCCAGCCATCGGGGATCCTATGTTCAATTGTCAAGCATTTGGGTTCAATTATTGATGATGGTTTTGTAATTGTGAAGATCAAGTCGCATAAAAGAAAAATAACTTACATAATTTTTTTGAATTTAAGTATAGGTTGTTTTCTGATTAAAAAGTTTTGGATCACCTCGTTTTTCTAAATTAGTCAGATCATTAAAGATAAATAAATTACTTCTTTTTTTACCACCGTCTTGGTGACCACGATGGTTTGGGCTCTCTCTCCCTCACGAAGGGGAGGAGTTCGAATCCCCTCACGGTCACTTGGGATCTTAAGTGAGACGCCGGAGGTGGTGGGTCCTCCCATTTACCTGTCCTCCAGGTTTACTCACCAGTTGCCGGCTGTATAGGATTCTTGGGTCAAAAAAAAAAAATAATAATAATAAATTACTGTTTTTTTTTATAACCACAAATTTTGGAATTCAAGATCTTTCGACAAATCTCGCGTCTCTCTCACCGTCTCACGTCGTCCTCCAGCTTGGCTTTTTGAGTGTCGACGTCCCTCCCCGCTCGTCTCTCCCACGTCTTCCAAGTTGGCCGGGATTGTTCACCGACGTTTAACCGGTCCTTCCCCGCTCGTCTCGCCCTGCCTACAAATAGACCAAAGCCTCTCGTACTCCTCTCGCCCATCTCTTCTTCCTTGCCCAGAAAAGAGCAACAGCAACAGCAAGGGAACGATCAAAACCCAGAGAAGAGAAAGAGAAGAGAGAGATGGGTTCGACAGATATGACCCAAATGCCACACGCGGTGTGCATCCCCTACCCAGCCCAGGGCCACATCAACCCCATGCTCGACCTCGCCAAGGTCCTCCACCACCGGGGCTTCCACGTCACCTTCGTCAACACCGAGTACAACCACAGCCGCCTTCTGCGCTCCCGCGGCCCCTCCTTCCTCGACGGCCTCCCGTCTTTCCAGTTCCGCATCATCCCCAATGGCCTGCCACCTTCCGACGCCGACGCCACCCAGGACGTCCTCGCCCTCTGCCGGTCCACGCAGAAGTCCTGCTTGCCCTACTTCCGGGACCTGTTGAGAGGCTCAATGAGGAGAGCACAACGTCGGGATCCCCACCGGTGAGCTGCGTGGTGTCGGACGGCGTGATGAGCTTCACGCTCGATGCCGCCGAGGCAGTCGGCGTGCCGGAGGTCCTGTTCTGGACGACGAGCGCATGCGGCTTCATGGGTTACGTGCAGTGTCGCAGTCTTATTGACAGGGGTCTTGTTTCTCTCAAAGGTATGCATTAATTTATTCAAGTAATCTCGCTTAGCAGATTTACGGCTAATGATTTTTTCATTTCTCTTTTGTGGGTTTGGTTTGCTGTTCATAGTTTTGTCTGGATTGAGTACTTTGACTCAGTCAACTGTCAAAAGTAGAATTTGACATGTGAGAACCTTGACTTTCTACGGAGCTTGCGTATTCTTTATGACTTAATCATTTCCTATGACCTTCAACAATACTCTCATTTTTCCCTTATCTAAGTATAACAAAAGTTTAGACCAAAAAATAAAGAAGTATAACAAAAGCATTGACAACACAAGCTATGCCACGTGAAACCATAAACATCAAATAACATGGTCGGAACGGTTCCTTTGTAAGAACCATGGCTATGTATGGTCACACGGTTTAATTGATCGATTCTCAATTTGCAGATGTAAGCTACTTAACAAATGGGTACCTAGACACAGTCATCGATTGGATACCCAGTATGACAAACATCCGCCTGAGAGACTTATCGAGCTTCATCCCAAACACTAACTCAAACAACTCGATGGTCGACTTCTGCTTCGGCGAGACCGAGAGAGTGAAAAGTGCCTCGGCCATTGTTTTCAACACGTTCCACCGATTAGAGCACGAGGTCCTTGATGCTCTCAAAGCCATGTTCCCCCCCTATCTACACCCTTGGTCCCCTTCATCTCCTGACGGAGCAACTACCTAGTAATGACACCAGGTCCATCGAGTCCAATCTGTGGAAGGAAGACCCGGGCTGTCTGGAGTGGCTCGACTCGAAATCGCCCAGCTCGGTCGTGTACGTGAACTTCGGAAGCGTCATAGTGATGTCTCCGACACAGCTGGTGGAGTTCAAGTGGGGGCTTGCAAATAGTGGCCAAACGTTCTTGTGGGTCATTAGGCCTAACTTGGTGGTTGGTGACACGGCGATCTTGCCACCGGAGTTCTCGGCCATGACGAGGGAGCGGAGCCTGCTGGCGAGCTGGTGCCCCCAGGTGCAGGTGCTAAGACACTAGGCGATTGGTAGGTTCCTGACCCACAGCGGCTGGAACTCCACAATCGAGAGCATGGTAGCCGGCGTGCCAATGGTGTGCTGGCCGTTCTTTGCGGAGCAGTAGATGAACTGCCGGTACATCTGCCAGGAGTGGGGGATCGGGATGGAGATCGACGGTGACGTGAAGAGGGACGAGGTGGAGAGGCAAGTGAGGGAGCTGATGGAGGGGGAGAGAGGAAAGGAGATGAAGAGGAAGGCAATGGAGTGGAAGGAGATGGCCCGAGAGGCCACTCGTCCTTCCGGCTCGTCGTGTATGAACCTGGACGAGGTGATCAACAAGGTGTTGTTGTCGCCCTGAGAGATTAAAGTTTGTTCGCACATTTCTTTGGAGTCCTCTTGTCTGGATCTTGTCTAGGTCGCGTCAACTTTACTCTCGTCACTTGGAATTGTTTGCGTGAGATTTTATAAATTATTTTTCTAAAAGTTTAAATTATTAAATAAAGACGCAATTTTATATTTAATTATCTTAATATTTATTCTTACATTTATTCTGATCTTTTTTTGCTTGGTACCATGCGTATATATATTTAATTGGAAAGACAAATGAGGTCCGGAAAAATTTGAATTTAGGATTTTTAAAGTTATGATATCATGTGAAATTTTGTGAAATTCTAAAATCTTAAACTGTTAAATGAAGACAAGATTTAATGTTTTATTATTTTAACAATTTGCATATCTATATCCATGCAGCTGCTATACGCATGAAACCGTTGGTTTACGATTATAGGATGTTTCATTCAACTTCCTAATATTGGGCTCCCCATGTTAGGATGTTTCAAGTAAAAAACGATGGGCTCAAATTTCACAGGAATGCTACGGCCCAATTGGATATACGTGCTTCGTCTTATATTCCGAACCGGACAACTTAGTCTGCAATTCAGCGTGTCTTTAGATCTGGGATCTTGCCTTTTCTTTGTTCTTTGATTTTTTTTTTTTTTTTTTTTTTTGGCTGGCTTTTTAAGTTTCCCACCACACAATTATGCGCACGTCTTTTAAGGATATAAAATTGTTGATTCGTGAAAGTTTTGTGTCTGATGTCATTTTGCTATCAAATTTCCAAAGAACTACAAATCTTTAAAAAAATGCAAAAAATACTCCTCCATTTGTTACTTTAATATAACAAGTTGGCGAAAGATTAAGAAATAAGTAGTATAATGTGTCTTTATTTGATATAACTCGTTATTACCGGTGACCGCATAACTTACAATTTTTGTACGATAATTAGAAAATCAATAAGAAGATTCAAGAATTTCATAAAATGGAAAAAAATATTTAGAAGGAGGTTGATGGAACCCCAAAGTGTGCCGTAAGGGGTGGGGAAGCTGGTGAGCTGGTTATCAAATGGTCATAGTAGGTTGTTTTCGACAATAACAACCTCTCGCTATCGAATGCTAAGTTTTTGGTTATCTTATCTTTGTGGTGTCAATTTCGCATCTTTTAGAATTTCTATTTCGCTTAATTTTCATTTAAAATAGTTTTTTTTGACAATTTCCAAAATTTTTCTTTTTAATAATGTTATTGATCAGATGCTTTAGACCAATAAATCCAATGTTAATGTTGTCAAGTTCTTCCTTTTCCCATTTACATTAGCTGAAGTGAGAGCAAAACGGCAATACGTGTTACAAAATTTAAGAAGAGATTGCACCCTACGCATGCTGAAAATCCCGCGAGCATCACATGCTAACCCAAAAAAAAAAAAAAAAGAGGCAAAAAAGGAGGTTCATGAAAATAATAAAATGAAAGATGGGGTGAAAGCAAAATGTAAATTCTTAAAAACGCAAGATTTAAAGCACACCCTTATAATTTATTAATCTAATCTACTGCATCGAGAAAAAAGATTACACAATATTTGGAAAGGGTGAATACAAATACGATGAATTGATAAATAATTAAAATAAAAGTAGTCTCACGTGCCTTTCTAATTGTCGGAATTACCCATCAACTTGAGCTTGTAGGGCCGGCCGCTCTGTCCGGAGAGATGATCGATGGTAACATGCCAATTGTCAAAGGCAAGACAAGGGGAAGCGGTCGTCCCCATGCCTGGTTTCTCTACAAATGAATGGACTCTTTCTCATAGTCTTCCCAGGTCTCTGCTTCCAGTTTGAAGTCGTGGCCATCCTTGTACCTTCAACGATCATCATCTTTCCATACTTCTGCAGTAAGCGAGATTAGGTCAACCATTTCGTCTCTAACGCATCTTCCAAATGTGTCGGTCGGATTCCTCCATGTCGAAACTTGACTTTGGTTGTGCTGGGAACATCGCCCGATGTACTTCTTGTGATGAGATGTCATGCTTAAGCTGGTCGGGAACATGCATTTTGAGAACTTCTGTTTGATGCCTAAATTCACTGTCCTTTGACAACGACTTTCAATCAATAGATACATGACATTTGCAAATCCGTTCGTCAAGTAAATAAAGTACCATGGGGATTCCTCAGTGTTTGAAATCAAATTTCGATTGTGCCATCATGGTCATTTTCCTCTCGACAAAATGCCCATTTAAGTCAACTGGGATCACGCATTACAGGAATTCAAGCTTGATGCCCAAATTGTCCCTAATTAGTAAATTTGAATTTCAATCAATTTATTATCATCGGATCCATTCAAAGAAACAAAAGTAGGTAAACAAATAAAATGCAACCGTGATGGAGATCCCAGTTGGAGCAATCGCAATGATCCAAGGGATTTATTCCCGTAGACATTCTAATTCACTATAGAAGGCTCATCGGTTAACATGGCTAAAATATATATCACTTATAAGGACATAGAGAAAAGTCCCGATACCTTATCTCAAGGTAATTGCAAGAGAGAGATAGCCCCCTAGTACGAGCCAACTTAGGTAACTAATTGAACCCATTTTCTCTATACATCGAAGTTTTGTTGCACGCGTGTCCCAACAATAATGGATCCTTATACATTCTTTGGTACAAAACTCGGACTTGTCTACTCAAAGATGAGTGAAAGCTATGATGTGAGAGAATTTTCATCTTCATATGGAGATTGATGGTACAACATGGTGAACCTAGCATTGTACTATATTGTCGCAACAAAAAAAAAGGAAAAAGGAAAAATCATTTCGATCATTCAAAACAAAATATGCAACAGGACAGATATAGGTGAGTGTGAGAGAAACTGTCTCCATGTCTAACCAAGTTGGTAGGCGAGGGTAAGGTTTGCAAGTGGAAGTTCTTTTTTGTGGTGAAGATACCGGGAGAGAGCTTTTGCTCTCTAAAGTAGATTGAAAGTCTGTACAAGTTGCTGAATAGATGTTCCCTCGCTTGTTTTTTTATACGATGGATGTTAGAGACATTTCGCAAAAGTTAAATCAAGCTCCATGGGCGAGACTTGATGTGAGGCACTCGGTAGGGGACCGCGTTGACAACAGTTTCCCGATAGAAGGAATTGTCTACCTCAATTCTCTGCACCTCTCGAGAGTGAGCATATTATCCCTTTTCAATCGTGCATATCCTCAACCGATCGATCATGCATCTCCTCCAACTTAGCTTTTCGATCGGCGGGTTCCAAGTATGATTCGGCGCGTCGTGTTCGGTCAGGCCCTGATGGTCCCAACCGGCACCGGAATCGATGGTGAATGGCCCTGCGATCAGAAGGAACTGTTTCAGTGGCGGCGAGGAGGACCGGTTGGTGATGAGGATGCTCGTCTCGGGTTACGTTCCCTTTGATGATTCGGTGGCCATTGCTTGTCCTCTGAATTATGGACAGAGCTGAGAGGTGCATTTATGATGTTAAATCGGCTCATCTACTTCATTGAAGGGCAACGCCCTAATAAATTCCAAGTACAGGCTCGATCCATTTCGGGAAGAATAAATTATTTAAAAAATATTATTTTAAGAATGAATGCTTCCGTCGCTTGAAATAATTAATTAATAAAAAATATTTTCATAATCTATAATAATTTATGTCTAAATATTTTCATGACTAAAAAATATATATATTTCGTTATTATCCAAATCTATCATTTTTTTTCGTGAAACAAGCACACCATAAAATGTCAAGGAGTGTCCTTTGGCTATTTATTAAGTCTCAATAAATGCGTTATGACAATTGAGACGTTAAGCAAGTGTTACCATTAAAATGTGCAATTACGTTTATTTTCAAACTTCAAAGTACGTTGAGAAATGTGTGTTTTTTTATTTTTTTTTGTAGTCGCTTAGGGGCGCTAATTTATTTTCCATAACCTTGGACTTATATAGAGTCAATGGGTGGTTGAATAATTGATTATTTTATACGGCCGCCACTTAATGTAAAAAGAGGGCTCATTGAATTTCTTCTTCTTTTTAAATTCGACGACCCATATTGACATTTCAATTCAAAGAGACAATTATGTAACTGAGATTTTGTTAATGAGTGTCTTAGAGACATCTGAACAACCAATGCTTTGAAAAATATTTTATATTGAATAAAATATAATTGAAGACATCCCCATAACTAATATATCTAATCAAATATTTTTCTAGAAGACATTATTTTAAATGAGCGTATGAGCTGGAGGCGAGACAATCCGTGTGCTCACTAAAATTTTTGAACATCTTCTCCATTGCTGAGGTCAAACATGGGTCATGCGGTACGTAACCCACGAAATATAATTTACGTTATAAGAGGAAAATTATTTCAAGTTTCAACCTTTTTCGTCATTTTCTTGTGAAGTTTCTTTGACTAGTCTAGGAATTGCAACTTAAACTCAAAAATCAGCCGCTAAAATTTGACTAAATACGTGTAAACTCTTTCAAGTCACAACACCTCTATAAGCTGAATGTTTATATCTAATCAATTCATGAGGCGTGCAATGTGAAGCGAATCTCTAGATAGCTTAGCCTTTTGTACTAGTCCCTTTGACGTCTGGCGAGCATAATATGAGTCGACTTAAAATATTTAATGAAGTAAAAAAATCACTTAATTTGCTCTGCAAGAAAGTTGCTACTTTACACGTTTAGAAGAAAAAGAAAATGGCTACATAATTCATTCCTTTTAACAAAAAGATGATAAAAATGGTTACTTATAGCTTGTTTGTTAATGTTCATGTTTCTTTGTTTTTCTATTCTTTTGTGACTCGGAATAAAAAAAAGAACATAAATATGTTTAGTAATGTCAATTAATTTTTCTACTCCCTAGAATAGAAAAATAGCCTGGGAAGAATTTGGAACAGAAATAAGAAATATAAAAAGTAACTTCTTATTTTGGAGAACAATTTTTAGAAATAAGTCATTTACTTATTTTATTTTCTTTTTATTTTTTGCCACCTCATGCCTCCTGCCATTCACCACCTTGCCTCGCCGACCATTGCTGCCGAGGGCAAGAAGAAGAAAAGAGGACAAATAAAAATCTATAAAAAAAATATTATTAACAAATGAAAAGAAATTCTATGTTTTAAAAAAATTCATGGATTGTACCAAACACATTTCTATTTCTTTTTATTCTAAGAATAGAAATTTTGTGTAATTACCAAACACGTTCTTTTACTTATAAATTGTTAGAGGGAATAGAAATAGAAAAAGACTATTTCTGAAAAGAAATTGTTCTCCGAAATAGAAATGTTACTAAATGAATCCTTAGAAATTGAGATCTGTTGATGGGGAGACATATGAAGGAACGAATGAATGGATGGATCGTAGACAGTATCTTCCCCATGGCCTTTGACCTTTCAAAGCATTCTTCTTGGACCAAAGTATTTTGCTAATGTTGTCGAATAATTCTCTCGTTACCTAAAATCCAATCTTAAATTCCGACCATCTGTTGCGGATCCTCAATTGCGGAAGAGTTCCCGAAAGCTTTCGACACTCGACAAGCAAGCCTCCATCGTCAAAGCCAAAAGAGAATTCAAGATCCAACCACGGCTGCGAATAGTGTTGGATGGACTTTTTGTTCTACTTCTCTACCCTGGGAAAAGTCGGGGACACGTGAATAGAAAATTGCAGCGTGCGTTGTGCGGTCGCCCTTTTGCTCAAATTTGTTTTCCCAGTTCGCACTGCTTTTCTCTGTGGCCGGGATTTCGGAACACGAAAGAAAAGCGGATAACAACAGTCCAAAAAAATAGTCATCAGGCCAGGATAAATTTCGAGATGTATACTGCATCATTCGTATATTATGCCAACCGTTATTCTCTTGATAGTCAATTATGTGCATCTCACTGTGGGATTCACCTGATTAGTGGCTAAAATGGAATTGGATTCATGAATCGCATAACAATTTCTTTTTTTTTTTTTTTTTTGTTTCGGTAATTTTCGAATTCTTTTAAGTGCACGAAGATCGACATTCAATTTTGATTGCTCATCCTGCGCATGTCTAAAAGTTTTGCCCACACCAAGCGTGCATGCATATGCTGCTTAGAAAAATGGCTCGTAGAGTTTGATATGGAGAACATGGGAATGAGGATAATGATGGTGTAAATTTAGCCTATAAGACAACATAAACAAATGGAATCAATTTTCAAACATATTTCGCGTGTCTGAACATCATTCAATGTTTATCACATATCCTCACTATAAATTCATTTTTCTTCCCATTGGATTACAGGTCTCATTTGTTTCAAAGAAAATGAGCCTAATACAACCTTAGGACTCAAGTTTGGCTCAAGCACTAGGATCTAAATCCAACTGCCGATTTCCAAGGTTTGGGCATTGGGGTCTTAGGTCCCTCCTTTAAGCACTTGGATCCAATCATTGATGATGGTCTTGCAATAGCGAAGATCAACTCGTATCCAAAAATATAGAAATCACTTAATTTTTTTTTTAAATTTACGCATGAGTTTTTGATTGATTATTTTGTTTTCATCGATTCATTTTTTCTAAATTAGTCAAACCACTAAAAAAAAGAAATCATTATTTATCTTTCTTTTTTTTTTTAGCGGAACCAACCGAACACGCCAAGCATTATGGGCGTCGACTCAATTTTTGGGGTTTCAAGATCTACAGGTGAACGCGGCGGTGCCATTTTTCCCCTATTAAAAAAAACAGAAGCCGTAATTTGACCGTCCCGTCGAGCCTGGTCACGCTCTTCTCATCCCGCACCTCATCACGTCTCTCTCCCGTTTTCCAAGTCGCCGGGATCGCTTGCCGACATGTAACCCTCGTTCCCATCTCGATCTCGATCTCGCCCGGCCTATAAATAGACCAAAACCTCACGTACCCCTCTCTCCCAGAAGAGAGCAAGAGAGCAACAGCAAGAGAAACGATCAAAACACATAACAGAGAAAGAGAATAGAGAGATGGGTTCGATAGATATGATCCAAAAGCCGCACGCAGTGTGCATCCCCTACCCAGCCCAGGGCCACATCAACCCCATGCTCAACCTCGCCAAGCTCCTCCACCACCGGGGCTTCCACGTCACCTTCGTCAACACCGAGTACAACCACAGCCGCCTCCTCCGCTCCCGCGGCCCCTCATCCCTCGACGGCCTCCCATCCTTCCGGTTCCGCACCATCCCCGACGGCCTCCCGCCCTCTGACGTCGCTGACGCCACCCAGGACATCCCCGCCCTCTGCCAGTCCACGAGTAAGTTCTGCTTGCCGTACTTCCGCGACCTGCTCGAGAGGCTCAATGAGGAGAGCACGACGTCGGGTTCCCCGCCGGTGAGCTGCGTTGTGTCGGACGGCGTGATGAGCTTCACGCTTGACGCCGCCGAGGCGATCGGCGTGCCGGAGGTCCTGTTCTGGACGACGAGCGCATGCGGCTTCATGGGCTACGTACAGTACCGCAATCTTGTTGACAAGGGTCTTACTCCACTCAAAGGTATGCATTACTAAGAATGGTCAGATTTGGTTTGTTTAAGTATTCCCACTTGGAAGGTCTACGGCTAATGATTTTTTCATTTCTCTTTCGTGTATTTGGTTTGCAGTTCACACTGTTTAGTTTATTTTGTTCCGGATTTGCACGATTAGTCAGTGGACGAATATTCATAGTTTTCTCCTGGATAGAGTATTTAACTAAGTCAACAGTCAAAAGTAGAATTTTAGCTGTAAAAACGTTTCCATGAATGGTCAAACGGTTTGATTGATCGATTGGCAATTTGCAGATGCAAGCTACTTGACAAACGGGTACCTAGACACCATCATTGACTGGATACCCGGGATGAGAAACATCCGGCTGAGAGACTTACCGAGCTTCATCCAAACCACTGACCCGGATGACCTGATGATACACTTCGTGTTGAGAGAGACCGAGAGAGCGAAGAGAGCCTCGGCCATCGTTTTCAACACGTTCGACCGGTTAGAGCACGAGGTCCTCGACGCTCTTAAGGCCATGTTCCCTTCCATCTGCACCCTTGGCCCCCTTCATCTCCTTACAGAGCAACTACCCGATGACGACACCAAGTCGATCGGGTCCAACCTATGGAAGGAAGACTTGGGCTGTCTCGAGTGGCTCGACTCAAAACCGCCCGGCTCGGTCGTGTACGTGAACTTTGGGAGCATCACAGTGATGTCTCCGACACAGCTGGTGGAGTTCGCATGGGGGCTCGCGAACAGCGGCCAGACGTTCCTGTGGGTCATCAGGCCCGACTTGGTTGTCGGCGACACAGCGATCTTGCCATCGGAGTTCTCGGCCACGACAAGGGAGCGGAGCCTGCTGGCGAGCTGGTGCCCCCAGGAGCGAGTGCTAAACCACCCGGCGGTCGGCGGGTTCCTGACCCACAGCGGGTGGAACTCGACGATCGAGAGCATCACGGCCGGCGTGCCGGTGTTGTGCTGGCCGTTCTTCGCGGAGCAACAGACGAATTGCCGGTACAGCTGCGAGGAGTGGGGGATCGGGATGGAGATCGACGGCGACGTGAAGAGGGACAAGGTGGAGAGGCAGGTGAGGGAGCTGATGGAGGGGGAGAGAGGGAAGGAGATGAAGAGGAAGGCGATGGAGTGGCAGGTGATGGCCCGGGAGGCCACGCGTCCTTCCGGGTCGTCCTGCTTAAACCTGGACGAAGTGATGGACAAGGTGTTGCTGTCGCCCAAAAGAGATTAAAGTTTGTTCGGAAATTCGTTTGCGATTGCGGAATGTATGAGAAGAACTCTTTAGACGGTCCTCTTGTCTGGATCTTATCAACTTCAGTCTCGTGGCTTGGATTTATTTCCATTTATTTTTGTGCAATAGGCAATGAAATGGCGGCTGGTGATAGCATTGGATCAATAATAATAATAATATTGATAATAATAGTCGTATTACCGTGTGGACCTGATAATCCCACTTCGAGGGGGCACTAGCCAAATTTGAGCATTTATCAAATACATGATTGGTTGAATAACTTATTATCTTATTCTGCCACCACTTCCTCTAAGAAGAAGACCAATTGAATTTCTTCTCTTTAAGCTCGTTGCCCCACACGTTTTCCTTAGGGAATGGTTTGAAGAAAAAATTATAGTTAGGATTTTGTCATTGAGTGGCGTTGATACACGTTTTCCTTAGAGAATAGTTTGAAGAAATAATTATAATTAGGATTATATCATCGAGTGGCGTTTATGTACATTCTTTTTTCTCCTATGCTGAGGTCAAACATGGATCATGCTGCACGTAATCCGCAAACAAAACAATTCAATATAACGAGGAAAGTTTTCAATCTTTTACGCTTTTAATAATTAGGATCCTTATTTTTTCAACTATATTTTACTAAACCTAGGATTTGAAACGTATGATTGAAATTAAGCCAATTGTTTAATATGAATACGCCTGTTGCTAACCAACCTTAAATGGATCTCCAGCTAAAAAATTGAAGGTTATATGCTCAAATCGTACTAAATGCGCGTAACCTCTTTAGAGTTAGGTTATTAGCATAAACTTAATGCTTATACTTAATAGCTGAGCCTCTGAATAGCTGAGCCTTTGTACTCGTGATGTCAGATTCCTAGATTATCACAAAGAGCACGGCCGATAACCATAGTAAGTTTTGACTTGAAAGATTTGATTAAACTTAAAAGAAAAAAAGTACTTAATTCACTAAGAAAGTTGCTACATATGTGGTAAAGAATTTCAAAAAAAAAAAAAAAAGGGCTATTTAATTCATTCGATGAAAAATACATCTATATAAGAATTAGAATCTTGCCTATTGTAGTGTTAAAAAAAAAATGTTTAAACTGACAAAATGCTCATAGTTTCATTTTTGATAAGACACTATTGGTGCATATATTTTGCAAAAAAATAAATGATTTGAAAAATATTTTCCTAAAAATAATCACTTGGATTGCTTAACAAAATAAATGAATGAAAATTTTTTCACCATCAATTAATATTTTAAATAAAAATTGTTGCCCGCAATCAAAATATTTTTCATTATCTAATTATTTCAAGTGATATAAATGATCATTTTGAGAAAAATGTATTTCAAATCATTCATTATCCACAAAACAAATGAATTTGCCTATTTCCTTTTAGGATCTTGGAATGTAAATTCCCAATGTTCCAATATTTGACTACTAAACTCTATTTTTTAATTTCAGCTAATTGTTTTAGGTTTTAGGAAACAGATTCTTTAATTTCAGATGAAAATAACTATTTGGTGTTTTTGAAGTACTAGTTTTGACACTCTAGAAGATATCGGAGTCATCAAATCCAAAACAAAAAGGTATAAATATTCCCTTAAAAATCCAAAGATTGAAATGGTATCAAATAGAATTTTTTAATCTGCTATTGAGCTCCGGATGTTAGGGTGGGTGCTTGCTATTGCTCACAAAAAGGAGGACCACGTAAACGAAAAAAAAAATTGAACTATGCGTATGTAAACCTGTTCCTTTCGATAATGAGTCATGACTTGTCGATTTCAATATATTGAACTCGTGAATAATAATGATAGTTTGTATGATTAATCTATAAATTAATGTTGGCAGATGGTAAATCGTTTTCTTGAAAAAATTTCACTTATTTTAACATCATTCGGTATTTATAATAGGAATAATATTACGAAAAATTCTAAACTAGTACACCTAAAATAAATTTATCCAAAATTAATTTTTTGACTAAAAAATCCAAACTGATATACATGTGACAAATTTAATCTTTGTTAGTTTTCATTAAAATTTACTATCAATTTGTCAAATTAGATGACACATGATATTATATAGGTGTATTAATTTGGAGTTTTATCTTTTGTTTATCATAAATATATCAGTCTATGATTTTTAATAGAGAATAAATTTGTAATAAATGTACCCGTTTGGAATTTTTAGTAGTCAAAAAATTAATTTATGATAAGTTTGTCATAAATGTACCGATTTTATATTTTTGGTACCATTAACCTTTGTTAATAATCCTTATTACAAATCCATTTTTCTCCTCACCAAATTACTGGCTCTGACTGTTTTATAAGAACCAAATTTCATTGAAAAATATTTCCGATAATTTCTTTAAAAAATGATATTTTTTGTGTGTTTGGTTACTTTTGCTAATAAGATGGAAGTCTTTTGTTATACGAAAGTAAGGAAACGCACGACAAAAAAGGAAGAAGAAATATCTCGAGTATGACCCTAAAACTTGTGGCTACAGAGGGTCCAACATCTGAACGTCGAGGATCCAAGTTTAGCTGCTGTCCTCTATGGTCCGTCCACTGGGGACGATCTTGACGTATTCGGAAAAATCGTTGATGATTTTCTGAAGAAAATCCATTGTCTCAAAGTTAGGGAGATGTCTTTCTTGATCGAAATGATTTTCTTTGGACTCATCTTTTTATATTATCTGAATGGCGAAATATTTAAGCAAATACTATTTAATGTTGATTTTTTTCATCAAACCCGCCAACAAACCGACGTATATCAAAAGAGTCTCCCGGCCTATAAATGTACCCCAACCTACCTTCTTCCCATGACAATTGCCATCTCTCTTTTCCATACCGAAAGGAAGAAAACACTCAAGACGCGGAAGAAGATGACCCTAAAGCCACACGCAGTGTGCATCCCCTTCCCAGCGCAGAGCCACAGCAGCGCCATGCTCAACCTCGCCAAGCTCCTCCACCACCGGGGCTTCCACGTCACCTTTGTCAACACCGAGTACAACCACAACCGCCTTAAGCGGTCCCGCGGCCCCTCCTCCCTCGACGGCCTTCCGTCTTTCCGGTTCCGCACCATCCTCGACGGCCTGCCACCTTCCAACGGAGACGTCACCCAGGACATCCTGTCCCTCTGCCAGTCCACGCAGAAGTGCTGCCTGCCCCACTTCCAGGACCTGATCGAGAGGCTCAACGAGGAGAGCGTGATGTCGGGTTCCCCGCCGGTGAGCTGTGTGGTGTCGGACCGCTCGATGACTTTCACACTCGACACCGCTGAGGCGGTCAGCGTGCCGGAGGTCCTGTTCTGGCCGATGAGTGCGTGTGCTTTCATGGCGTACGCGCAGTTTCGAAGTCTCATTGACAAGGGTCTTGCTCCACTCAAAGGTATGCATTACTAAATAACTTCTCTGATTTAGGTGATCTCACTTAGCATGTCAACCGAGCAATTTTTTTTACAGCTAAAGATTTTCCCTTGTTGTTTCTTTTTTAAAAGTTTGTTGTCATATTCTTCAGTTTGATCGGTGAGTATACAACAATGTCATTAATAAATAACTATCTGATTTAGGAGCTTACGTAATCATTTCGTATATCCTTCGACAATATTCTAATGCTTTCCCTATTCTAAGTATGACAAGTGAATTGACAACACATATAATGTCGTGTGACACCATAAACATCGAACGACACACTTTTAAATTTCCAGAGAATCTGACCCTTTATGAGGACCATGGCCATGTATGGTCACCTGGTTCACTTGATCCACCCTCAATTTGCAGATGCGAGCTACTTGACAAACGGGTACTTGGACACCGTCATCGACTGGATACCCGGGATGAGCAACATCCGCTTGAGAGACTTGCCGAGCTTCTTTCGAACCACTGACCCGGACGATCCAATCCTCAACTTCTGCTTGGTCGAGTTTGCGAGAGTGAAGAGAGCCTCCGCCTTGGTCTTCAATACTTTTGAGCGGTTAGAGCACGAGGTCCTTGACGCGCTTAAGGCCATGTTCCCTCCCGTCTACACTATCGGCCCCCTTCACCTACTCGTGGAGCAAAAATCTCAAGTACGGACCCAAGTTGCAAAATCAAATGAATGTACATTGAAAACGCCCCATTTATTTCACGAAAATTATATAATTTGAAATATATTTTCTTAAAGATGAATATTTGTATTGGTTGAAATAATTAATCAATAAAAAAATATTTTTCATGGACTATGAAAATAAATTTTGTCCCTAAGTGACCCAAATGATATTTTCAGGAAAAAAAAAATTCCAAATCATTCATTTTATGCAGAACAAACACACCATAAAATGTTAAAGAGTGTCCTTAGGTTATTTATTAAGTGTCATTAAATGTGTTTTGACAATTTCAACGTTTAAGTGTTACTGTTAAAATTGGTAATTACATTTACGTTCATAGTATGTTAAGAAATGTGTAATTTTCTTTTTAAATCATTTACACTACTGGGATTTTCTTTATAAGTGTCCTATAGACACTCAACCAATGCCTTAAAAATTAATTTTATTTTGAATAAAATATAATTAAAGACGTCCCTATAACTAAAATACCTAGCCAAACAATTTTCTGGAGTACACTGCTTTAAATGAGCGGATGGGCAAGAGGCGAAGCACTGCATGGGCTCACTGGAATTTTTAGACATTTTCTTCATTGCTGAGGTCAATCATGGGTCATGCGGTACGTAACCCGCCAAAAAAATATACATTACAAGAAGAAAAGTTCTTCAAATTTCAACCTCTTCAGTCATTTGCTCGTGAAGTTTATTCGACAAGCTTAGGTTTTGCAACTTGTGACTCAAAACCAGGTGTTGAATTTGCATAAACATTTAGCTAACTAGACCGGTAAATTCAAATGTACCCCAAACTGTTCTAGGTATTCTTAGCTCAAAAGTCAAAAGTCATTCGCTAAATGCCGACTAATTGCGTATAAACTCTTTCAAGTTACATCACTCATATAACATATAGAACGAATGCTTATATCTAATCGATACATGAGGCGTGTAGTGTGAAGTGAACCTCCAGATTGCTTAGCCTCTTGAACCCATTTGACGTTTGGTGAGGATAATTTGAGTTGATTAAGAATAATCGATAAAATAAAAATCACTTAACTTACATAGCAAAAAAGTTGCTACTTCACGCAATAAGAAGAAAAAAGAAACGTAATTCATTCCATTTAAGAAAAAGATGATAAAAGTGGCTACTTAATTCATTGGCAGCACAAGCATGGAATTCGATCTTGAGATCTACTAATGGGGATGCATATGAATAAATGAATAAATGGATGGGAGAATATGAGCTCAAATAAGAGATACATGGGTCGTAGTCAGTATCTCCCCATGGCCTTTCACCTCTCAAAACGTTTTTCATGGACCATGCTATTTCACTAATGTTATTGAATAATTCTCTCGTTACCTAAAATTCAATCTTTAATTTCAACGATCTACTGCAGATCCTTAATTCCGGACGAGCTCTTGAAATAGGGCTATCAACGCTCGAGGAAATCTCAATGATCAAATCCAAAAGAGAATCAAGATCCAATGACCATTGCAAATAAAGGTGGGAACATGAGAATAGAAAAGTGCAACCTACGTTCTGCAGTCATCTTTGCTCAAATTTGGCTTCGCAACACAGTTCGCACTACTTTTCTCTGTGGCCAGAATTTTGGAACATGAGAGGAAAACGGATAACAACCGTCTAAAAAATAATCATTGCGTATTTTGACGGCCAAGGTAAATTTCGAAAAGTACATTGCATGATTTGTAAATTATGCGAACTGTTATTATCTTGATTCTCAATTATGCGTGTCTCAGTGTAAGTTCACCTAATTAGCGGTTGAATGGAATTTGAATTTGTCAATCACGTAATATTTTTTTCCCAATAAGTTTGGAATTCTTATAATTGCTTGACGCATGTCTAAAAGCTTTGCTCACAGTAGACGTGCATGCATATGCTTTTTATAATAACGACTTAGAGCTCAGTATGGAGAACATGAGAATAGGGATGATAATGGTATAAATTTAACCGACAAGATAATATAAATATATAGAATCAGTTCTCGAACATATTTCATTTGTTTGAACATCATTTGGTGTTTATTACACATCCTTAATATATATTAAACTTGCCAAATTACGGTCCAAGTATCAACGATCCAAATCCAACCACTGGCTTCCAAAGTCTGGTCATCAGAGATCTCGTATCCAAATCTAATTATTGATGTCGGTCTTATAATAGCGGAGATTAAGCCGTATATGAAAAATTAAAAAGTACCTAACTTTTTCTGAATTTGTCAAACAACTAAAAATAAAGAAATTATTTATTTATTTATTTATAGTGGAAACAACCAAACACAACAAGGACCATGGCGTCGACCCAATTTTTGGATTATGAGATCTGCAAATGAACGTGAAGGAGCCGTGTCACGCTCTCCTCATCCCTCACCGCATCACGTGTCTCACACGTCTTCCAAGTCGGACTTGCTCGCCTACGTGCCACCTGCCTTCCCCTGTCGATCTCGCCCCGCCTATAAATAGACGAAAACCTCACGTTCCCCTCTGTCTTACCCCCATAACCATTCCCATCTCTCCTTCCTCGCCCAGAAAAGAGCAAGAGCAAGAGATTTGCTCGAGAAACGATCAAAACACAGAGGAGGGAGGGAGGAGAGAGAGAGAGAGAGAGAGAGAGAGAGAGAGAGAGAGAGATGGCTTCGATAGATATGATCCAAAAGCCGCACGCGGTGTGCATTCCCTACCCAGTCCAGGGCCACATCAACCCCATGCTCAACCTCGCCAAGCTCCTCCACCACCGGGGCTTCCATGTCACCTTTGTCAACACCGAGTACAACCACAGCCGCCTCCTCCGCTCCCGCGGCCCCTCCTCCCTCGATGGCCTCCCGTCTTTTCGGTTCTGCACCATCCCCGATGGCCTCCCACCCTCTGATGTCGATGCCACCCAGGACATATCCGCCCTCTGCCAGTCCACGAGTAAGTTCTGCTTGCCCTACTTCAGGGACCTGCTCCAGAGGCTCAGCGAGGAGAGCACGACATCAGGTTCCCCGCCTGTAAGCTGTGTGGTGTCGGACGGCGGGATGACCTTCACACTCGATGCTGCAGAGGCGATTGGCGTGCCGGAGGTCCTGTTCTGGACGGCGAGCGCGTGCGGCTTCATGGGCTACGCGCAGTATCGCAGTCTTGTTGACAAGGGTCTTACTCCACTCAAAGGTATGCATTACTTAATAATTGTCCGATTTGGTTTAATTAACTAATCTCACTTAGCAGATTTACGGCTAACGATTTTTCTTCTCTTTTGTGGATTTGGTTAGCGTTTATATTGTGTAGTTTTTTTTGTCCCTGATTTACATGATTCGCCAATGGCGGACTATGTCATAGTTTTCTGAGTACTTAACTATTTAGATGTAAGAACGCTGCCACGTATGGTCAAACGGTTTATTTGATCGACTGTCAATGTGCAGATGCAAGCTACTTGACAAACGGGTATCTAGACACCACCATTGACTGGATACCTGGAATGAGAAACATCCGCCTGAGAGACTTACCGAGCTTCCTCCAAACCACTAACCCGAACGACCTGATGATACCCTTCTGCTTGAGAGAGGTCGAGCGAGCGAAGAGAGCCTCAGCCATTGTTTTCAACACGTTCGACCGATTAGAGCACGAGGTCCTCGACGCTCTCAAGGCCATGTTCCCTCCCATCTACACCCTTGGCCCCCTTCATCTCCTTACAGAGCAACTATCTAATAATGACACCAGGCCGTTTAGGTCCAACCTGTGGAAGGAAGAGCCAGGTTGCATCGAGTGGCTCAACTCGAAACAACCCGGCTCGGTCGTGTATGTGAACTTTGGGAGCATCACAGTGATGTCGCCAGCGCAGCTGCTGGAGTTCGCATGGGGGCTCGCGAACAGCGACCAGGGTTCCTGTTGGTCATCAGACCGGACTTGGTCGTTGGTGACACGGCAATCCTGCCTCCGGATTTCTTGGCCGCAACGAGGGAGCGGAGCCTGCTGGCGAGCTGGTACCCCCAGGAGCGGGTGCTAAGCCACTCAGCGGTTGGCGGGTTCTTGACCCACAGCGGGTGGAACTCCACGATCGAGAGCATCGCGGCTGGGGTGCCGGTGGTGTGCTGGCCATTCTTCGGGGAACAACAGACGAACTGCCGGTACAGCTGCCAGGAGTGGGGGATTGGGATGGAGATCGACAGCAACGTGAAGAGGGACGAGGTGTCGAGGCAGGTGAGGGAGCTGATGGAGGGGGAGAGAGGGAAGGAGATGAAGAGGAAGGCGATGGAGTGGAAGGAGATGGCCCGAGAGGCCACACGTCCTTCCGGCTCGTCGTTTTTGAACCTGGACGAGGTGATCAACAAGGTGCTGCTGTCGCTCAAAAGAGATTAAGCTCTACGGACATTGCTTTGCAACTGGGGCGAGTATCGAAACGATTCCATAGACAGTCCTGTTGTGTGTTGCCCCGTCTAGATCGTATCTATGTTAGAAATTAAATCAAATTCATTTATGAAGAGGTTAAAAGAATGAGATTAAAGTGTTGCGTGTGAAGATGGAATATCAAGTAGCATAACTTTTTACTAAATCTCTGAAAATTGATACTTTTCGAAAGTTCAAAAGCCTACTTGAAATGATCGATGGAAACGAATTTGGTTGAAGGGAACTGTTAGAAATTAAATCAAATTCATCGGCATGGATACTTCGACACCGAGACTATCAAGTTGCCGATATTTCGGCATCGGGATTCCAAAATTGAAACCGAAAACTGTTTAATACCCGTATTAAAGAAGAGTCATAATTGGTGCGTTATCTTTAATGAGTCTATTTGTATTTCTAAGTGGAGTGATTATTTCTAGAGATATGGTAAGCTACACAACGAGATATGATGATTGTTTTGTTAGTTTCTAAATCTTATCCGGAATGCTAACTATTGTTATGACGAAGAATAAAGGTCATGTAACAAGTCTATTAATATGAGAGTTTTGTACTTGTTTTTTTTGTTAAAAGTGAAATAAATCTACAAACCTATCTATCTTTTTCTTCCTTAGCGTATCACCTTTAAATTACTTCCATCAATCAATCTTGGCCCCTAGTAAGTAACTCCGGTCTTGTCAGTTCCGGTTGTTTTCATTTAGTTTTGTGCAGTTGGCATGCGTGTGAAACATCCGGCTGCAATAAAGTGTTTTCCCATGTTTTTATTGCGTTTTCTCCGTACATACATTCATGTCGATTTCTTCATGAAGCAGTGGCAATACGAGGAAGCAAAGGTGGCCCATGAGAGCGTTGGATCCAAACTCTTGCAACCTTTCTCCCCCCACCACTTCTGTTGGAGAGGCAGGTGAGGGAGCTGATGGCGGGGGGGGGGGAGGGGGGGAAGGAGATGGCCCGAGAGGCCACGCGCCCATCCGGGTCATCGTGCTTGAACCTGGACAAGGTGATCGACAAGGTGTTGCTGTCGCCCAGAAGAGATTAAAGTTTGTTCGGTCATTCGCGTGCGATTGCGGAATTTATGAGAAGAACTCCTTCGACGGTCCCCTTGTCTGGATCTTATCAACTCCAGTCTTGTCGCTCGGAATTGTTTTCATTTATTTTTGTGCAATTAATATATATTTACTCCCTACGTTCACGAAGCAAAGCTAACAATGAAATGGTGGCCGGTCATAGCATTGGATTTATAATAATAATGATGATGATGATAATTATAATAATAATAGTATTATTTTGTTCTGCCACCACTTCCTCTAAGAAGAAGACCAAATAAATTTCTTCTCCTCTTTAAACTCGTTGCCCGACACGTTTTCCTTGGAGAATAGTTTGAAGAAATAATTATAATTAGGATTTTGCCGTTGAGTGCTGTTGATACACTTGTTAAGCAATCAACCGAAAAAATTTCATAGTTTTGAATGCACTGATTGCTTTCATGTTACATTCCACTAATCCCTTAGAAACTGATATATTTCGAATAAACTATGATTAATTGGTATTTCAAGACATCCTTTAACAACTTTTTTTATAACTAAAATACCTAGCAAATCAATTTTCATTGCCTATGGGACCTTATTAAATGAGCCGAGGGACGCGAGGCGAAGCAATTTGCGGCTCACTGATATTATGCATATTGTTTTCTCCTATGCTGAGGTCAACATGGATCATGCGGCACGTAATCCGCAAAAAAAAACGATTCAATATAACGAGGAAAGTTTTCCATTTTTAACGTTTTCAATAATTAGGATACTTATTTTTTATAAGTTTATTTAACTAATCTAGTATTTGAAACCTGTTGACACCCAAAAGTGTCCGATATTTAAATATTATCGACATGCTATGATCATTAGGAAGCAACAAAAATGAACTCGACAACGTCATATACAACCATCAAAATTAACAAAGAAAAAAGGAAATGAGTGGAGAATATACTATCCGAGCATATTTGATCATCCATGGAAGAAGTCAATTTAATAGATTGTAGATTGGTCAATATTATATGTTGTTTGATGACTTGGATATAAATGTTGGCACATATTGACAAGTGGTAAATGATTGCGGATTATTTTGCCCAAGTTGTCGATGAGCATCTTAACTAAGGAGCAAGATAATCCACTCAAAGAATTGTAGCAAGGCTTATGCATGTGAAGATCCATTAAGGAGATCGTGGAGAATAGTAAGGTGAAAATGGAGATTGAGATTGTTATTTTGAAGGAAATTGACAACATGGAAAATGAACAACTCCTCGGAGATAAGGCTACTACTTTGAAGGGGGTTAACAACGTGGGAATATAGGACCATTATTTTTTAAAGCGTCGAACTACAGTTTAACCATGAAGAAATTGACAAGTCATTATTGACTTTTTATAGATCAATTGTACACAACTACCATCATCACTACATTATGTAGTGATGATGGTAGTTGTGTACAATTGATCTATAAATTAATGTGGACAAATGGTAAATTATTTTCTTAAAAATATTTCACTTATTAGAACATACATCGGTTTATTAATGTTCCTTATTACAAATCCATTTTTCTACTCACCAAATTAACGACACTGATTATTTTACAAAAATCAAATTTCACCGGAAAATATTTTCAGATAAAATTATTTTTAAAAAAATGATTTTTTTTTCTTTTGTGTTTGTTAATTTTGCTAATAATATGGAAGTCATATTTCTTATTATATGTACTTGTTATAGGAAAGCAATGAAACAAGTATTAGAAAGAAAAATTCTCGAATACAACCCTAGAACTTGAGTTTAGGCGCGGTCTGGCTACTGAGGAGTGATCCGAGTCTAGCCGCTAGCCTCTAAGGTCCAGCAACTGGGGGGCTTGGCTACTAAGCACACGGGTCCATTATCGGGGACATTTTGTTGTTGATGGAGGATAAGCCATATTCTAAATTGACTTTTAAAAGTGAAGTCATTTTCCTAAATTTAAAGAGATGTTTTGATTGATTGGAATGATTTTCTTTCAACTCATTCTTTTAAATTATCCAAATGATGAATATTCAAGCGAATATTATGTTATGTTGAATTTTTTCATCAAACGAACCAACAAACCAACTCATATTAAATGTCGGACCGGCCTATAAATATACCAACCTACCCTCTCTCCCCATATCCATTGGCATCTCTCTTTCGTACCCAAACGACAAAAACACTCAAAACACAGAGAAGAGAATAGAGAGATGGGTGCGACAGAGATGACCCAAAAACCACACGCGGTGTGCATCCCCTTCCCAGCGCAGAGCCACATCAACGCCATGCTCAACCTCGCCAAGCTCCTCCACGACCGGGGCTTCCACGTCACCTTCGTCAACACCGAGTACAACCACAACCGCCTCCTGCGGTCCCGCGGCCCCTCCTCCCTTGACGGCCTCCCGTCTTTCCGGTTCCGGACCATCCCCGACGGCCTCCCGCCCTCCGACGGCGACGCCACCCAGGACATCCAAGCCCTCTGCCAGTCCACGGAGGAGTGCTGCTTGCCTTACTTCCAGGACCTGCTGAAGAGGCTCAATGAGGAGAGCGCGACATCGGGTTCCCCACCGGTGAGCTGTGTGGTGTCGGACGGCTTGACGACCTTCACACTCGACGCTGCCGAGGCAGTCGGCGTGCCGGAGGTCCTGTTCTGGACGATAAGCGCGTGCGCATCCATGGGCATCTTGCAGTTTCGTAGTCTAATTGACGAGGGTCTTGCTCCACTCAAAGGTATGCATTACTAAATAACTTGTCTGATTTAGGTGATCTCACTTAGCATGTCAACCGAGCAAATTTTTTACACCTAAAGATTTTTCTTTGTTATTTTTTTCGGTTTGGTTTGCTGTTATGTTCTTCAGTTTTGTTTGTTCCTGATTTATATGATCAGTGTATATACAACAATGTCATTACTAAATAACTATCTGATTTAGGAGCTTACGAGATCATTTCGTATATCCTTCGACAATATTCTAATGCTTTCCCTAATCTAAGTCTAACAAATGAATTGACAAAACAAATATTGCCATGTGACACCATAAACATCGAACGACGCAGTAGGAACAGCAGAGACCTACGACACGCTTCTAAATTTTAAGAGAATCTAATCCTTTATGAGATCATGTGTATGGTCACCCGGTTCACTTGATCGACTCTCAATTTGCAGATGCAAGCTACTTGACAAACGGGTACTTGGACACTGTCATTGACTGGATACCCGGGATGAGAAACATCCGCTTGAGAGACTTGCCAAGCTTCATTCGAACCACCGACCCGGACGACCCGATGCTCAACTTCTGCTTGGTTCAGTTTGCGAGAGCGAAGAGAGCCTCCGCCTGGGTCTTCAATACGTTTGAGCGGTTAGAACACGAGGTCCTTGAGGCGCTTAAGGCCATGCTCCCTCCCATCTACACCATCGGCCCCATTCATCTACTCGTGGAGCAACTATCCGATGATGACACCAGGCTGATCAGGTTCAACCTGTGGAAGGAAGACCTGGGTTGTCTCGAGTGGCTCGACTCGAAACCACCCGGCTCGGTCGTGTACGTGAACTTCGGGAGCATCACAGTGATGTCGCCGGCACAGCTGGTGGAGTTCGCATGGGGGCTCGCGAACAGCGGCCAGGTGTTCCTATGGGTCATCAGGCCCGACTTGGTCATCGGCAACACGGCGATCTTGCCTCCAGATTTCTTGGCCGCAACGAGGGAGCGGAGCCTGCTGGTGAGCTGGTGCCCCCAGGAGCGGGTGCTAAGCCACTCGGCTGTCGGCGGGTTCCTGACCCACTGCGGGTGGAACTCCATAATCGAGAGCATCGCGGCCAGTGTGCCGGTGGCGTGTTGGCCGTTCTTCGCGGACCAGCAGACGAACTGCCGGTACAGTTGCCAGGAGTGGGGGATAGGGATGGAGATCGACAGCGACGTGAGGAGGGACGAGGTGGAGAGGCAGGTGAGGGAGCTGATGGAGGGGGAGAGAGGGAAGGAGATGAAGAGGAAGGCGATGGAGTGGAAGGAGATGGCTCGAGAGGCCACGCGTCCTTCCGGGTCGTCGTTCTTGAACCTAGACGAGGTGATCAACAAGGTGCTGCTGTCGCCCAGAAGAGGTTAAGCTTGCTCGGACATTGTTTTGCGACTGGGGAAAGAATCCGAACAATTCCGTAGACAGTCCTCTTGTCTTGTTTAGATCCTATCTAGGCCCGTATTTACTTCAGCTGCGTCACTTCCAGTCCTTTTCGTTTATTTCTGTGTATTCAGGTGAAACGGTCGGCTGCAAGCCTGCAATGAAGTGTTTTTTTTTTGTTGGTTGAAATGCAATGAAGTGTTGATTTGTTCATGAGGCAGCGCTAGAACGAGGAAGCGAAGGGTGGCCCGTGATAGCATTGGATCCAAACTCTCCAACCATTCTTGGTAACGAGAACAGCACGAAATAGATGCTGGCCACGTAACCCGACGGATGAAATAGTCTTAGGACTCTTATGTTAATTTCCTAAAAAAATAACGATGTTTTCATTAACATCTAGATCTGATCATGAGTTCGCCGATTACGAGTGCACCACTCTTATGTTGTGGTGAAGCTCTCAATTAATGGCTAGGAGCTGATTATCTTTAGCTGCTTGGTGTGGACATGCTCTGTAAGGAAAGACTATTTGCTTTTTTGGTTATCTACGTACAAAGAGAATTCCTCAATTATTCTCATTAACGACTTTGTGAATCATCACGACAATGGTAATCAGTGGAGCGATGGTTGCTCAAGTCGCAGGGACAGGGAGGGATTTGTGGATCACGGTGGTTTGCCCCAATGCCATCAGTGATCTGCAATTGGTTAATTTCAGTTCAACTCACTAAACTTCAAGTGCACACATCTCCTTAGTCTAATATCGGAATCTCGCAATACTCCTGGCAGCAAAAAATCCTACAATTTTATTTCTATTTCCCGTTTCATTCTTATAAACCAATTGCGACTTCTTGGTTACTTCGAATCTAATCAAAGCGATTCTTGATCATTCAAAAAGTTCATTGTCTCTATTATCAAATTATTGCTATAATTTGCCACTTCACCATGCGATTACTTGGCGATGAATTTTGATGATGCCTTCTAATTGCAGGAGTCTCCGTGTGTTGTTTCTTTCAAGTGGCGGGTTGCAATCTTGGAAGTAAATTGCCACCAGAGGATCCATGTTAAATATAACCAATCTTATTCCAACATTTTTTAAAAAAGAAGAGTACTCGCCAACATTTAAATTATAGTTCTGATTTCAGAAAATTGTGAAAAAAATCAATTACGAATTTTACGTGACAATATGGGAGTATTGTAAATGTTTTGGGAGTTGACTTTGAGAAAAAAAAAAAGTGCATGAGTTAAGAGATTTAGATTAAGTAAAACAGTAAAAAGTGAGGATGTATTTTTTTCGAAAAAAGTAGTTTTCAGGAGTTCATTTTCTGGATTTTCACTAGTTTGATTCGTGAAAAATGATTAGTCAACTGAAAATACTTTGCAGTCAACGAAAATATTCACGTATCAATTTAGGAAAGTAGATTCATAAACTTAAAGAGGTGAAAGCATTTTTTGAAATTGCTCGTCTCAAATTTTTAATTTTTATTTTATATTCTTCTTTTTATTTTATTTTCCTTTTATTTATCCCTCAACTAATTGTTGGGCCTTCACGACAATCAACGACCTACCATAGGCACAGGTCAACGAGGCTCAACCTTGCCAAATCCTGGCAAGTTTGAGCTTACCCAAGGCCAACACTGGGCAAGCCTTGAGCTTGTCTATGGTCGTCACTCACTGGTCACAACAAAAGAATGAGGAAAAAAATAAAAAATTAATAAAAAGTCAATTTAAAAAAGAAAAGAAAAAAAATGATGAAACATTCAGTCCGGTGCCATGACAGTCCGATAACAAACCGAACCAAAAAAACAACAAACACTAAACAAACTCGCGAAAGAGAGAGCCCAGTTCTAGGCAATATTGCTAATTCACATCTTATCTTGTAATGATCTCTGCAAAGATATTTGACTTAAGGTAAATTTGCTATAAAAAAAAATACCGTTTAGTTAATGATTTACGTTGTCAATTATTGCAAAGTAGCTTAGAAAGTTAAAACAAAAAAGAAGGGAAAAAAAAAAAAACAAAGGGAGCTATTCCTTATCGTCTTCTAAGGCTATGGCAAGGCCTGAGAGCGCCGCCGCCGGCCCAGGCAAGGGCTTCGAGTTTTCTCGACTTGGGTGCGGTGACACCAGAGTAGCCTCAAGCAGTGACGCTTGACATAGATATGAAGATGCTCGATGCCCAACATACACCAGTAATGCTCGACCATCAACCTTGATAGCTCTTGGCAACCCTCGACGCAACAGATCTCGCTTGAGCCGCGATCCTTCAAGTCTTGCCTAACAGTTACGAGGGCAATATCAGAGAAGATGAACTAGGCAAGGACCCAAGTGTGGCAACCCTCACTGGAGACCCGAGCAAAGACCCTCAATAATGACTTTAGGTGGAGACCCAGACTTTTGGGCCTGAAAGTCCCTTGAGGAAAATTTTTTGTGTTTGGCTAAGTTTTTGAAGGCTCATTTGCCCAAATATGAGCATTCCGAATGCCAAATGCTGAAAGTTGGGGAGGGACAGCATTGGGCATTGAGCATTTGGGAAATGTCACCGCGTACTGTTCATCTTCTCTTCCCCCCTTCATCTTCTTCTTCCTGCCAATCTTCTTCTTCCCTGTTCATCTTCTTCTTCCCCGCCTTCTCCGGTAGCCACCATGACCGCCTAAGGGCAGCAAGTCCCTAGTGACCACCGCCTTGGGGGTGGCACGACAGGTGACCCACGCGACATCGCCTGGGTCGCACGGACCTCAGGCGATGCTGCCTAAGGTCATGCGTCGCCTGAGGTCGCGTGAACCTCAAGCAGCGTCGCTTGGCCCGCGCGGACCCCAGGCGACGCGGCCTGAGGTCGCACGACCTAGGCGGTGTCGCTTGGTTTGTGGAACCAAGTGACACCACCAGGGTCCGGGCGACCTCAGACTGCCAGATCCAACAGTCCAGAGGCCAAATTTGGCCGCCGGACAGCCAGATCTAACCTCTGCAACCTCAAGCACCTAAGGTTGCACCTTGACGCCGCCTGAGGTCGCGTCGGATTGGATTTTCAGATTTTTTAAAAAAATAAAAATATAAGCAAAAGCCCATTGCAAATATTAGTTTTGCCAAACGGTATTTCGGCTAAAATGACCTTTCAATGCTACTTGAGACTACAATTTACCAATCGGTGTAACATTTTGGAAAACTCCTTTACCTCAAAGGTATTTGCATTCCCCCAAGTGCATTTTCCCAAAGCCAAACCAAACGGATTAGAACTTCAACTGTTGGACATAATGAATAGTCACAAGTGAGGGCAAAAATAGAATATGAAAATATGAGTGAGGGTAATTTTGGAAAAAGAAAGCTGCCTTCTAAAAATGCTGAAAGTAATGTTGACATTTCCTCAAAGTGGCCCAAAAAAAAAAAAAAATTACATGACAACCTAACAGTTTTCGACGGACATTGAATATGCAAAGTCGAAAGCTGAACCAAAAGCATCATTTGAAGTCCAGTCCTTATCGTAGTCTATAGAAATTGATTTTTTTTTTCCAAAATGCCCAATAACATTGTAAGCGAAAGGGCATCCTTTATCATACAGATTTAAGAGGGATCCCACAGCCCAATTAAATATACGTCCATCTTATATAACAAACCAAACGACTTGGTATACGTTTTGGGACATCTTTGTTCTCGGATCTTGCCTTTCCTCTGTCACTCTTTTTTTTTTTTTTTTTTTTTTGGATTTTTTAATTTTCCATTACACAATTAGTGCGCATGTCTTTTAAGGATATAAAATGTTAATTCGAGAAAGTTTTGCATCTGATGTCCTTTTGCTATCAATTTCATAAAAAAATACAAATACTAGAAAAGTGCAAAATATATTCCTCAATTTGTTAATTTAATCTAATGGATCGAGAACAAAATTATGAAATGTTTTGAAAAGAATGAATACAAATATAACCAGTTACCCACCCACGCATGGCTACGTTGGTTGAGACATAACCGCTAATTTGGCCACCAGGTCAAGGGTTCGATTCCCTGAGTCGTTCACGACTCTCAAAGTAGTTCCATGATTTAAGCAGGGGGCCCTGGTAGTGGGTTGATGGGCCAATCTCCCCCGAAATATAGTTGGTGCTATGCTCCCATAAAGTGAGCTAGGCTGGATCCTATATATATATATGAGTTGATGAGGGATTAAAAAATAAGTAATCTAATGTGACTTGTAATGGTCTGATATAGCTCATTAATACTCCGACACGCGTCACATGCTAGTGGAAAAAAGGTAAAGAAAGAAGAGGTCCATGCCTATAATAAGATGAAAGTCTAGGCTAAAGGCAAAATGTAAATTTTTAAAAATGCGAGATGCAAAGGGCATCCTTAAAATTTTTTTACTCTAATCTAATGCATCGAGAAAATTTTACAAAATATTTTGAAAGAATAAATACATATACGATGAATAAATAAATAATGATAAAAATAAAATTAGTCTCAAGTGCCTGTTTTTTTTTTTTGGTCCTAATCTAGCCATCAACCTCCGCCTGTAGGGCCGGCCGCTCTGTCTGGAAAGAGAGTCGATAGTTTCATGTCAAAGGCAAGACAAAGGGGACTGGTCGTCCCCATGCCTGGTTTCTCCTCACGTGGATAGACTCTTTTCTCATAGTCTTCCCAGGTCTCTGCTTCTAGTTTTGAAGTCGTGGCCATCATCAACATCTTTCCATACTTCGGCAGTGAGCGAGTTCACGTCAATTATTTCGTCTCTATGGCATCTTCCAAAATGTGTCGGCTAGATTCCTCCGTGTTGAAACTCGATTTTAGTCGTGCCAGGAACATCGCCCAACGTACTTCTCACGACGAGATGTAATTTTTAAGCTGGTCGAGGCCGTGCATTTGGAGAATTTCCGTTTGATGCCTAAATCCATTGTCCTCAAACGACGACTTTCGAAGAATAGATACACAACATTTGCAAATCCGTTCATCAAGTAAACAAATGTGCCATTGGGATTTCTCGGTGTCAAAATCAAATTTCGATTGTGCCATCATAATCATACTCTCTCGTGATAAAATGCCCATTTAAGTCAACTTGAATCATGTGTTACAGGAATTCATGCTTGATGCCTAAAATTGTCCTTAAATGACTTAATTTGAATTTCAATCAATATATAACCGTTGGATCCATCCCAAGAAACAAAAGTAGTAAACAAACAAAACGCAACCGTGATGGAAATCCCAATGGAGACAAATGCGATGATCTAAGAGATTGCTTCCCACAGACATTCTGATTCAGCCCATCAATCAACATGGCTAAAATATATGTCACTTACGAGGGTGTAGAGAAAAGTCCGGTACCTTATGTTAGGGTAATCATAAGAGAGAGATAGCTTGAGCCCCAGTACAAGTCAACTTAGGTAACTAATTGAATCTATTTTTTCCACACATCGAACTTTTGTTGCATGTGTGTCCCAACAACAATGGATCCTTATATATTCTTGGGTACAAAATTTGAACTTGTCTATTCAAAGATGAGTCAAAACCACGATGTGAGAGAATTTTAATCTTCATTTCGGAGATTGATAGAAGACTCTCCATGACGTTAGATGAAGAATGAAAATGGTAGTTTTTCCTCTTCCTACAACATGGTGTACCTAGCATTGTACTATATTGCCGTGACGAGAAAAAGAAAAAAAAAAAAAAAGGAAAATTTATTTTGATTCTTCGAAATAAACAGGACAAATAGATGAGAGCGGGAGAAATTGTTCCCATGTCTAACCAAGTTGGTAGGCGAGGATAAGTTTTGCAAGTGGAAGTTTTTTTTGTGGTCAAGATATGGGGAGAGAACTTTTGTTCTATAACTTAGATTGGAAAATCTGCACAAGTTGCTGAATAGATGTTGTTCCCTCACTTGTTTTTTATTCGATGGATGTTGGAGACATTTCACATAAGTTGAATCTGGCTTCATGGGCGAGCCTCGATGCGGGACACTCAGCAAGAGACCGTGTTAATGTCAGTTTCCCAATGGAAGGAACTGCCTCCAATCGGAGATATTTCTCTAGATATTTCTCTCTGTCAGAGATTATTCGAATGTTTACCTCGATTCTTTGCACCTCTTGAGAATGCGCATATTATCTCCCTTCAATTGTGCATATCCTTGAAGCATTAGCTAGTGCATCAGCTCCGACTAGCTTTTTGATCGGTGGGTTCCAAATATGGTTCTGCACGTCGCGTCCAGTTAGGTGTCTGATTAGGCCTCCAATGTCCCAATCGGCACTGGAATGGATGGTGAATAGTCCGGCGATGAGATAGGAACTATTTCGGTGGTGGCTAGGAGACCGGTTGGGGATGAGGATGTATCGGGTCAAGTTTCCTTTCATGATTCGGTGGCCATTGCTCGGCCCACCAATCTATATGTAACTTATGAAATATGGACAACACTGAGCAGTGTATTTATCATTTTAATTGCCTCATCTCCTAATTACTAGGGGTGAGCACGGTTTCCGAGTAGAACCAGGAACCGGAGAACCGCACCAAAGGGTCCTGTTCGGTTCTTGGTTCTTAAGAGACCGGTTCTGGTTCCCGTTCCCATAGGAACCGGCGGCGTTCCCGGTTCCTATGGGAACGGGAACCAGAACTTGTCGAATTAAAAAAAAAAAAAAAAAAAAAAAAAAAAAAAAAAAAAAAGCTAGCAAGTCACTTTCCCCCATGAGATTTCCCCCCCCCCCCCCACCCGCCGATTCTTCCCCCTTCCCCTTTCTTTTTTTTCTCTCTCTCTCTTTCTTTTCTCCTGTTTTTCCTCCTCACGTCACTTCCTACCCCCCTACTTTTTTTCTTTTCTTCTCTCTCTCTCTCCCCCTCTCTCGGCTAAACCCCCCTCCTCCTCCTCCTCTTCTTCTTCTTCTTCTTCCTTCTTCTTGCTGGCTATTGCTTCACCCACCACCACATCGCCGCCACACGCCCTACTCACCACCACCTCTTGGCCACCGAACCACCACCACCACCACCACCCACCGCTCGTCCGACGAGCCGTCTCGCCATTGAGCCCGACGAGCTGTCGCTCCATCCGCTCCGCACCTCGCCGCCGTGAGCCACTGCTGCCGTCCCCAAGCCACCGTGACCACCTCTTGCTGCCGCTCACTCAGCTGTCCAGGCCGTTGTTGCTCCGAACCGCCACCGCCTCCGCCAAAACCGAGCTCTTCCCCCCTTGGCCGTGGGTTGACCGCAACCACCGCCGTCTTCGCCGCGCCGTCTGTGCCACTATTGGCGCCGTGTGACTCTTGTCTTCGTCGCCATCACACCGCCGTCGCCGCGTGCTTGCCCTTTGACTTGTTGGCTACTTATTTATTCTCTTATTTTTGATACAGGAACTATGGAAAACAAGTGTATTTGGTTTTTCCTGTCCGGGTTCCAATTCAGAGATAATGGGGGAGGTGAAAAGGGGCAAGAAGGAATCGATTCAGCTCCATCTCTCTTTGGCTCTTTCGCGGAAGAGTCTCGTTCCTCGCGAAACGATAACCACCCAATCGCGTCGAGAACGAGGCCAATCGTCTCCTTGCAGATCTGGGTCGATCTTCTCTTTCGTGCCCGAATCATGTTCTGTAAGTGGGGAAGCGCGTCTTTGAGCCATGGGGAAGGGAAAGTTCAAGGGCAAGCCCATCGATCACTGCCAGTTCTCGACTCCCGACGAGATGAGTAAGCTGAGATCGCAAAGATTTGATTTTTCTTGCGAATTTCGATGACCCTTTTTGGTTCGGCATCGCTTGTAATTGTTGGGAATAACCCATTTGTTGAAAGTCGGTTGGTTGTTTGTTTGGATGTGGTCGGGCTAAATTTGGGTGTGGTTCTATTTTGTTGGATCTGTTTGGTTTTCTGAGATCACCATATACAAATATGCCAGAGTCTCGTTCCTCGCGAAACGATAACCACCCAATCGCGTCGAGAACGAGGCCAATCGTCTCCTTGCAGATCTGGGTCGATCTTCTCTTTCGTGCCCGAATCATGTTCTGTAAGTGGGGAAGCGCGTCTTTGAGCCATGGGGAAGGGAAAGTTCAAGGGCAAGCCCATCGGTCACTGCCAGTTCTCGACTCCCGACGAGATGAGTAAGCTGAGATCGCAAAGATTTGATTTTTCTTGCGAATTTCGATGACCCTTTTTGGTTCGGCATCGCTTGTAATTGTTGGGAATAACCCATTTGTTGAAAGTCGGTTGGTTGTTTGTTTGGATGTGGTCAGGCTAAATTTGGGTGTGGTTCTATTTTGTTGGATCTGTTTGGTTTTCTGAGATCACCATATACAAATATGCCAGAGTCTCGTTCCTCGCGAAACGATAACCACCCAATCGCGTCGAGAACGAGGCCAATCGTCTCCTTGCGATATCCGGGTCGATCTTCTCTTTCGTGCCCGAATCATGTTTCGTAAGTGGGGAAGCGCGTCTTTGAGCCATGGGGAAGGGAAAGTTCAAGGGCAAGCCCATCGGTCACTGCCAGTTCTCGACTCCCGACGAGATGAGTAAGCTGAGATCGCAAAGATTTGATTTTTCTTGCGAATTTCGATGACCCTTTTTGGTTCGGCATCGCTTGTAATTGTTGGGAATAACCCATTTGTTGAAAGTCGGTTGGTTGTTTGTTTGGATGTGGTCAGGCTAAATTTGGGTGTGGTTCTATTTTGTTGGATCTGTTTGGTTTTCTGAGATCACCATATACAAATATGCCAAGATGTCAAGTTGTACCAGAGAGATAAGTGATAAGAAGACAGGAAAAAACAATCAACAATTTGATTTTGTGCATGCTATTCCCTATTTTATGTGCTGCTTCATGAATGAAGCTTCAATTAATTCATAATCTTACGAGTATCAACCTAGAGTTTTCTGAACAGTGCTTGACGAGGCATGTTGTGGCGCTATTCTAATCCTATGAAAATGAAAAAAAAAAGAACCAGTTGGAACCGGAACCGACCCTAGAACCTGTAACAGGGTAGGTTCCAGGTTCTTGGTTCTGAGGGTAGGTTCCAAGTTCCAAAAATTGAGGAACTTGTACTTGAGGGTAAGTTCCAGGTTCTAGACAAAACCGAACTGGAATCGGGAACCGCTCACCCCTACTAGTTACCACATTGAAGGGTGACTCCCTTATAAATCCCAGGTACAGACCCAAGCTACAAAATCAAATGAATGTATGTTGAAAAGGTTCCGTTCGACACGCGAAAATTATATAATTTGAAATATATTTTTTTAAAGATGAATGCTTCTATCATTTGAAATAATTAATTAATAATGAATATAGTTCGCGGATGATGAAAATATATTTTGTCCATAAGTGACCCAAGTGATATTTCAAAAAAATATTTTCCAAATCATTCATTTTCCGCAAAACAAACACACCATAAAATAAAATGTTAAAGAGTGTCCTTACGCTATTTATTAAGTCTCATTAAATATGTTTTGACAATTTAAACTTTTAAGTGTTACTGTTAAAATTGGTAATTACATTTATGTTCACGGTATGTTAAGAAATGTGTATTTTTGTTTTTAAATCATTTAATTAGTCCATAGGGGCGGTTATTAATGACCCTTTTTATTTTCATAACTTTGGACTTATATGGAGTCGATGGCTAGTGGAATAATTGACTATTTTGTTCGGCCGCCACTTGCTGTTAGGAGAAGGCTTATTGAATTTCTTTTTCTTTTTTTTTAAGTCATCGACCCATTCTGACATTTCAATTCGAATAGACAATTACACTTAATGGGATTTTGTTAAAAAGTGTCCTAGAGACACTTGTTCAACCAATGCCATGCAAAATAATTTATTTTGAATAAAATATTAAAGACGTCCCTATAATTAAAACTCCTAGCCAAACAATAGAAGACATTATTTTAAATGAGCGTATGGGCAAAGAGGCGAGGCAACGCATGGGCTCACCGAAATTTTTAAATCCATTGCTGAGGTCAGATATGGGTCATGCAGTACGTAACCCGCGAAGAAAATATACCTCATAGGAAGAAAAGTTCTTCAAATTTCAACCTCTTCAGTCATTTGCTTGTGAAGTTTATTCGACTAGCCTAGGATTTGCAATTCGTTAGTCAAAACCAGTTGTTGAATTTGCATAAGCATTAAGCTAACGGTTGGATGGTTTTGGATCTCTCCCACCTTTAAAAATAAGCTCAAAAGGTAAGGTTTTTTCTGATATTTTATAAACTGACCACTAGCCATTTTCACAACTGATATGAAACAATCTTAATAATCTCCCCTTCACACATCAGTCTGGGGTTCAAGATCAGCAACCCTTAACTATCTCATGTCTCATGTGACTTTTGGGTCTAGAATTGTTGGCAAACTCGGGCTTTAATAGTAGTATTAAATGGTATTGGGCCTCTCTCAACTCAAAAATTAGCTCAAACGGTGAGGTTTTCCCTCACACTTATAAACTAAACATCAACGCATTTCACAATAGATATGGGACAACCCGAAGACTAACTAAACCGGTAAATTCAAATGTACCGCATACCATGTTGGGTATTTCCGCTAAAATCCGATTAATTGCATATAAACTCTTTCAAGTTACAACACGTGTATAGACCGAATGCTTATATCTAATCAATTCACGAGGCATGCAATGTGAAGCAGGCCTCTAGATTGCTTAGCCTTTTGAACCCATTTGATGTTTGGCGAGCATAACTTGAGTTGACTAAAAATATTCAATAAAGTCAAAAAAATCACTTGATTTGCTCAACAATAAAGTTGCTACTTTTTGCGATAAGAAGAAAAAAGAAGATAGCTGCGTAACATAATTGGTTCCATTTAAGAAAAAGATGAAAAAAATGGCTGCTTAATTCATCGGTGGCACAAGCACGGAACCCAATCTTGAGTTCTACTGATGGGAGGCAATGAAGGAACGAATAAATGGATGGAAGAATATGAGCTCGAATAAGAGATATGGGTTGTAGATAGTATCTATCCATGGCCTTTAACCTCTCATAATTTTTTTTATGGACCACGGTATTTCGCTAATGTTATCAAATAATTCTCTCATTACCTAAAATTCAATCTTTAATTTCAACTATATTCTACAGATTCTTAATTCCGGACGAGTTCTTGAAATAGGGCTATCGACACTTAAGGAGAAATCTCAATCATCAAATCCAAAAGAGAACCAAGATCCAATCACCACTGCAAATAAAGTTGGGAACATGTGAGTAGAAAAGTGTAGTGCACATTCTCTGGTCACTTTTGTTCAAATATGGCTACGCAATAGAGTGCGCACTACCTTTCTCCGTGGCCGGAATTTTGGAACACGAGAGGAAAACGGACTACAACAATCCAAAAAACAATTTCGGTCTAATTTGACAGGCTAAGGTAAATTTCGAAAATTATATTGTATCATTTGAAAATTATGCAAACTATTATTATCTGGATTATCAATTATGCGCATCTCAGTGTAGGTTCACTTGATTGACAATTGAAATGGAATTGGATTCGTAAATCACGTAATATTTTTTTTCCTACAAATTTCGAATTCTTATAAGTGCATGATGCATTTCAAAAAGCTTTGCTCACACTGGGCATGCATGCATATGTTGCTTTCAACAATGACTCACATAGCTCAATTCAAAGAACATGGGAATGGGGATGATAATGGCGTAAATTTATGGCACATTTGGTAACGATTTTGTTTCTAAAAGTAGATTTTGATAAGAAATTATTCTTTTTTATTCTGTTCCCGGGATCAAATTTTAAGTATTTTAAGCCGTTTGGTAACTGTCCAAAATTTCAAATTCTGGAATAGAATTACGTTTAGTATCATACTCATTGATTCTGTTCCAAATCAATTTCTTTTAATTTTTAAATAATTTTTATATTTTTTTTCCTTTTTTTTCTTTTCTTTTTTTCTTTTTTCTCCTATTCTTCTTTTTCTTCTTCAGGCCGGTCATCGATCAAACGAGTGCTAGCGACCTCACCGGAGCATTGCCGGCCCTTTGCGAGGCTAGCCCTCGTCGGCCAAGTCTCGCCACGGCCTAGGCGAGGCTCACAAATGGCCAAGCTGGTCTTGCTGGGGCTAGGCGAGGCTCGGCCTTGCCAAATCTAGTGAGGTTAAGCCTCTCTGGTGGCCAGGCGAGCCTCGCCACTGGCTGGGCTTGCCTCCGGTGAGCTCGCCGGATCGATTGCCGGAACTGGTGATAGACAACGACAGAAGGTGGCACGGTGAGCTTGTCAAACCGGTTGCCGACGACCAATGGCAGACGGCAGCAAACGATGGCGGTGGCAGCGGGTGGTGGCAAACGATAACCGTGGGTTGGTAGTTGATGAAGAAGAAGAAAAGAAAAGAAGAATAATTGGTTTTGATTCTTAGATTTGTTCCCAGTAGGGGCGAGCATGGGTAGAGGGTAGAACCGGGAACCGGAGAACCGGAACCGGAACCTCGGTCCGGTTCCCGGTTCTTAAAGGATCGGTTCCGGTTCCCGGTTCCATTTTTCCGGGAACCGGCAATCCCGGTTCCGGTTCCGGTTCCAAGTGGAACCGGAACCGGAACCGGAACCGGAACCGGCGCGGAACCGGAACCGGAACCGGCCGCGGAACCGGAACCGGAACCGGCCGCGGAACCGGAACCGGAACCGGCCGCGGAACCGGTTTCGGAACCGGTTAGGGTTCCAAAAGGAACCCCCCCCCCCCGCTCGGCGCTCCACCTCCAACTCCAAGCCTCCAAGTTCTGAAGTTCAGCCTGAGCCTCCTGTCCTCTGTAATCTGTGTCTTCCTCAGTCGTCCGATCGCCGCTCGCCCTCACCGCCGCCGGACGCCGCTCGCCCTCACCGCCGCCGGACGCCGCCGCCCTCAAGGCCACCGCCGCCGGACGCCACTGGACTGGACGCCAGTCCCCAACGTCGTTCGACGCCCACATTCGCGACACCGTCCCTGCTCACTGCTCAGCGCCGTCCACCGTCGCCGAACGCCGCTCGACGCCCGTCGCTCTGCTCAGCGCCGGCCATCGTCGCCGAACGCCGCTGGACGCCTGTCCCCGACGTCGCTCGACGCCCGTCGCGACCGCGAAGACCCGAAGTCTTGACAGACGTCCTCGCTCGTGACCCACGCCGCTCGCACCGTCGCTCGCCGTGCTCGCCCCTACCAGAAGCCCCAACGCCCCTGCTGCTGCAACGAACCAGAAGCCACTCTTTCGGCTGCGATTTTGACCCACGGGCCACGACGCCGTTGCTGGTTGCTGTCTCCGCCTCTAACCCGACGCCCCTGCTGCTGCAACCCGACGCCCCTGCTGCTGCAACGCCCCTTGCTGCTGCTGCAACCCGACGCCCCTGCTGCTGCAACGCCCCTGCTGCTGCAACCCGACGCCCTCGCTGGCTGCTGTAACGCCTTCTTCGCTGCTGCGCAACAGACGCCCCTGCTGCTGCTGCAACCCGACGCCCCTGCTGCTGCTGCAACCCGACGCCCCTGCTGCTGCAACGCCCCTGCTGCTGCAACCAGACGCCCCTGCTGCTGCGAAGTTTAGCTGGTATTCTCAAAAGGGTATTCGACGTTTTGGGATTTTCGTTCGTCGTATTGTTGAATTCATCCTGCGTAATCTGTTTCGGAACCTTGTAATTTTTGTCTAGTTTATTCACCATAGTTGATTTAAATGGATTTGCTGGAACGTGAGTTTAGGAGGGCCTGAGTACGTTGGCAGACCTGAGTTTAGGAGGGCCTGCTAGTTTATGAGGGGCAAGAAAGTCTTCTCTTTTGGTTTTTCATTATGTGCTAGTAAATTAGTAATGTCAAGAACCACCTGCAGCTGCTAGTCTTCTCAAATCTTTGTGGCTAATTTAGTTATGGTTGTACCAGGAGGCTCTGTCTCCGCTTTTATCGATAGGTTAGAGCCATATTCACATTTCGTTCCTTAGAGGGATATTCCTATATTTTTTTTTTTGTTAATTTGTCGTAACATATCAATGTTTATTGCTGTCCTTTTGATAGTAACATATCAATCTTTGCTTCTGGATGTTTTCTCCTCATTATTGAAGTTTCAGGAGAGGTCCTTTTAAGTTAAGATGGTTGATAAAGACTAAAGAGTTCCTTTTATACTAAAGATGGGAAAGAGATGTTTATGATTACTTAGAGTTTTGCTTGGTTTGGTGCTTTATCATAAAATAAGGGCATATTTGAATAAATCTTTTGTATTTGTATTGATAATATGATATAATCCTAAAGTTGTGTATTAATTTGATTTTTAGCAATTGCTTGCATATTCTATAACTCAATTCACATTATGTTTTGAATTTTCTAATTATATTATATTATTGTTGTGTAGTGCGGAATTAATGTATCAAGATAACACATCAATGGAGGTGGAGGGACATGAGGAGATGACTCCGGGTATGGAATTTGAGTTTTCTGGCAATGAAATTGAAGAAGATGCACCCCCTACCTTGAGTGCCACAAATAAGGTATCCGATTCTCATGATAAGAAATATACATCTGAATGCTGGAATCATTATTCGAAAATCAGTGATAAGGATGGAAAAATATATCAAGTGAAATGCATTCATTGTGGGTCTATGCTTAAGTATCGTGTTGCTAATGGTACTTCTGCAATGAGGAAGCATTTAAACACATGTAAGAGGTTTCCTCGTAATCTAGATAAGAGGCAGAAATTCTTTGTACCACGTAATGTCAACACGGCTGGTAAGGCAGGAGGAGATTCTAGTACTGGTAGCGTCTTATCGACATGGTCATTTAATCAAGAACGAGCTAGGCACATGCTTGCTCGGTTTATCATTATTGATGAGCAACCTTTTTCCTTGGTTGAGCGTGTTGGATTTCGTGAATATGTTAGTGATATACAACCTCTCTTCAAACATATATCACGTTTCACAGTGGCAAAAGATTGTATGAAGTTGTTTTTATGTGAAAGAACTTCTTTGAAGAATTATTTTGGAAAGATTAATTCTAGGATCGCACTTACGACTGATACATGGAGTTCCAATCAAAATCTGAATTATTTGTGTCTCACTGCACATTTTATTGATGAAAATTGGAAGTTGCATAAAAGAATCATCAATTTTGTGGTGATGCATAGTCACAGGGGTAGGGAGATTGGGAAAATGGTGGAGACATGCATTGAGGAGTGGGGAATAGAAAAAAAGGTGTCCACAATTACCGTGGATAATGCTAGCTCGAATGATGTTGCCATTGGCTATTTGAGGGATAAACTTTCCAAACAAAGGTCGTTGATATTAGATGGTAGTTTTTTGCATATGAGATGTACAGCTCATATATTAAATTTGATTGTGAGAGATGGCTTGACTACGGTACGTGACTCCATTGCACGTATCCGAAATGTGGTTAGGTATGTAAGGAGTTCTCCCACAAGAGCCCAAGGATTTAAATCTTGCATTGAGAGAGAAAAGATCACTTATAAGGGTTCGGTAGTTCTTGACGTTGCCACTAGATGGAACTCCACTTACCTCATGTTGGACACCGCCATAAAGTTCAGAAAAGCTTTCGAAAGGATGGAAGATCACGATCCATCTTTTGTAAGTGAGTTAGATCATGAAACTCCTAGGGATGATGATTGGGAAAATGCTATTATTCTTTCGAATTTTCTGAAAGCATTCTATGATGCCACCAAGAAGATGTCTGGGACTTCATATGTTACTTCAAATGATTATTTTGAAGGGATAGCTATTTTGTATAGATATTTGAAAGATGCGGTCAATGCTTCGGATCCTAAGCTTCAAACTATGGGTTTGAAAATGAAAGAAAAATTTGACAAATATTATGGAAGCTTGGATAAAGTGAATATTATGGTGTTGATTGCGGTTGTGTTAGATCCTAGAGCCAAGTTAAATTATGTGAGATTTTTGTATGGACAAATTTATGATGATGAATTGAAGATTGAAGAGATGCATTGCAAGGTGAAGAATACATTGGAGCATTTGTATGAATTTTATGAGCAATCTTCTCTTATTTCAAGTGATCAAGATTTTGGTGGCCATAATTTGGGTGCAAGTAGTAGTAGTTCCACTTCCCAACCCGATACTGGTGGTAGTGAAGAACTAAAGATGCATGAAGCCCAAGATTGGAAGAAAATATTTTTATACTCGAATGAACAAGGGCGCGATGATAACAAGTCCGAGCTTGATGAGTATCTTCAAGAAAAAAATGAAAAGGATCTCAGTCTTGACATTTTGATTTGGTGGAAGGCTAATGGTTCAAAATATAAGATCCTTTCTTTGATGGCTCGAGATATTTTGTCCATTCCTGTAACAACCGTTGCTTCAGAGTCAACTTTTAGTACATCGGGTCGTGTGCTTGATGGCTTTCGAAGTTCTTTAACTCCCAAAGTAGTAGAAGCTTTGATTTGCACTCAAGATTGGTTGAGGGCCGCTCGTGTACCGCTTGGTGATGAAGAGTGTATCGAGAACGCAGAACAATTTGAATTAGGTAAGTAATGTTTATATCTTTATATATTATAATTCTTTTTGTATATTTGATAAGTAAATATTTTATTTAACCTCTTCTTTTTCTTTTTTTCAGATATGATTGGCCTTAATGCGGAGATTATTGTTGATAAATAGAGTTGGTGGTGTCGCAACGGGCCAACGGCAATGGATTTAGCGGTAGAGAATTCAAGCAAGGTTTTTTGTTGACTTTGTACTGATTTAATTATATTGTCAAAGAGTTTATGAGCCTTTAAATGATTGTTATGATCTCACTATTGGTAACACGCGCATACGTTATATTTTTTTTGGTAACGTGCGCCCACGTTATAGTTTTTTTTGATAACGTGCGCGCACGTTATAGTTTCTTTTCGATAACGTGTACGCACGTTATAATTTTTTTTTTATAACGTGCGCGCACGATATATTTTTTTTTATAACGTGCGCATACGTTATATTTTTTTTGATAACGTGCGCGTACGTTATAATTTTTTTGATAATGTGCATGTACGTTTTTTTTTTTTTTTTGGTAACGTGCGCGTATAATTTTTTTTTTTTTTTTTTTTTTTTTTGGTAATGTGCGCATACGTTATAGTTCAAATCTATAAATAAAAATAAAAACAAAAAAAGGAACACGGAACCTGTTGGAACCTGGAACCGACCCCGGAACATGTGACGGGGTAGGTTCCAGGTTCTTGCTTCGACGGGTAGGTTCCAGGTTCCTCATTTTGAGGAACCTGTACCGAGGGTAGGTTCCAGGTTCCAGACGGAACCGAACCGGAACCTGGAACCGCTCACCCCTAGTTCCCAGAACAAGAATATGTTTTTTTTATTCTTGATTATGTTTCAAATCTACTCCCGGAAACAAAAAAATAGAAATTTATTCCTGAGAACAAAAATTTTACCAAACATAACTCTATTCCAAAACTATTCCTAAGAACAAAGAATCAAAATTTGGCCATGTTTGGATGGTTACCAAACAGGGTCTTAGTCTACAAATAATATAAATAGATGGAATCGGTTCTCGAACATATTTCATTTGTTAGACCATTTGGTGTTTGTTACATATCCTTAATACATATTAAACTCGCCAAATTATAGTCCAAGCATCGAGAATCTAAATCTAACCATTGGTTTTTAAGAACTAGTCATAAGGAATCCTGGATATGCTTGTTAGGTACTTGAATCTAATAATTGATGACAGTTTTCAATAACAGAGATCAAGCCGTATCTAAAAAATTAAAAATTACCTAATTTTTCTTGAATTAGTCAAACCCCTAAAAAAGAATAAAACATTATGTTTTTATTTTGTTATAGCGTAAACAACCGAACACGCCAAGGATCATGACGTCGACCCAATTTTTGGATCATGAGATCTACAAATGAACGTGAACGAGGTGGTGCCATTTTTCCCCTATATTAAAGAAATAGAAGCCGTACTTTGACCGTCCGTTCGAGCCATGTCACGCTCTTCTCATCCCTTACCGCATCACGTGTCTCTCACGTCTTCCAAGTCGGCCGGAATTGGTCGCCGACGTGCCACCCGCCTTCCCCTCTCGATCTCGCCCCGCCTATAAAGGGACTAAAACCTCACGTGCCCTCTCTCTCGCCCCCATAGCCATTCCCATCTCTTCTTCCTCGCCCGGAAAAGAGCAACAGAAACAGCAAGAGAAACGATCAAAACACAGAGGAGAAAGAGAGAGAGATGGGTTCGATAGATATGATCCAAAAGCCACACGCAGAAAATATTGGGTGGTCCGGGACCGCCACGTCAGCGTGGTCCCGGACCACTCACACAGCGCCACATATGAGGGGAGGGGGACAAAAGGGAGAAAGAGGAGAGAGAGCGTCAGATAAGTGGGCCCCGGATTTCGTCCTTTGTGGGCTTTCCCATACACGTGACGCCGTGTGAGTGGTCCGGGATCACGCTGACGTGGCGGTCCCGGACCACCCAATATTTTTTCCACGCAGTGTGCATCCTCGCCCCGGCCCAGGGCCACATCAACCCCATGCTCAACCTCGCCAAGCTCCTCCACCACCGGGGCTTCCACGTCACCTTCGTCAACACCGAGTACAACCACAGCCGCCTCCTCCGCTCCCGTGGCCCCTCCTCCCTTGACGGCCTCCCGTCTTTCCGGTTCCGTACCATCCCCGACGGCCTCCCGCCCTCTGACGCTGCTGACGTCACCCAGGACATCCCCGCCCTCTGCCAGTCCACAAGTAAGTTCTGCTTGCCCTACTTCCGGGACTTGCTCCAGAGGCTCAACGAGGAGAGCGCGGCGTCGGGTTCCCCACCAGTGAGCTGCGTGGTGTCAGACGGCGTGATGACCTTCACGCTCGATGCCGCTGAGGCGATCGGCGTGCCGGAGGTCCTGTTCTGGACGGCGAGTGCGTGCGGCTTCATGGGCTACGTGCAGTATCGCAGTCTTGTTGACAAGGGTCTTACTCCACTCAAAGGTATGCATATAACTGTCCGATTTGGTTTAATTAAGTAATCTCACTTGGCAGATCTACGGTTTCTTCTCTTTTGTGGTTTTGGTTAGCGTTTATTGTGTAGTTTTGTTCGGTCCTGATTTACATGATTAGCCAGTGGCGGACTAAGTCAACCGTTAAAAGTAGAATTTTAAATGTAAGAACGTTGCCATGAATGGTGGAACGGTTTAATTGATGGACTCTCAATTTGCAGATGCCAGTTACTTGACAAACGGGTATCTAGATACCACCATTGACTGGATACCCGGGATGAGAAACATCCGCCTGAGAGACTTGCCGAGCTTCCTCCGAACTACTGATAAGGACGACCTGATGATAGACTTCTGCTTGAGAGAGACGGAGCGAGCGAAGAGAGCCTCGGCCATTATTTTCAACACGTTCGACCGATTAGAGCACGAGGTCCTCGACGCTCTCAAGGCCATGTTCCCTCGCATCTACACCCTTGGCCCCCTTCATCTCCTTACAAAGCAACTACCCGATAACGACACCAGGTCAATCGGGTCCAACCTGTGGAAGGAAGACCTGGGCTGTCTTGAGTGGCTCGACTCGAAACCACCCAGCTCAGTTGTGTACGTGAACTTCGGAAGCATCACAGTGATGTCGCCAGTGCAGCTGGTGGAGTTCGCATGGGGTCTCGCAGACAGCGGCCAAACATTCCTGTGGGTCATCAGGCCCGACTTGGTCGTTGGCGACACGGCGATCTTGCCACCGGAGTTCTCGTCCTCAACGAGGGAGCGGAGCCTGCTGGTGAGCTGGTGCCCCCAGGAGCAGGTGCTAAACCACCCGGCGGTCGGTGGGTTCCTGACCCACAGCGGCTGGAACTCGACGATTGAGAGCATCGTGGCCGGCGTGCCAGTGGTGTGCTGGCCGTTCTTTGCGGACCAGCAGACGAACTGCCGTTACAGCTGCGAGGAGTGGGGGATAGGGATGGAGATTGACTGCAACGTGAAGAGGGACGAGGTGGAGAGGCAGGTGAGGGAGCTGATGGAGGGGGAGAGAGGGAAGGAGATGAAGAGGAAGGCGATGGAGTGGAAGGAGATGGCCCGAGAGGCCACGCGCCCATCCGGGTCGTCGTGCTTGAACCTGGACGAGGTGATCGACAAGGTGTTGCTGTCGCCCAGAAGAGATTAAAGTTTGTTCGGTCATTCGTGTGCGATTGCGGAATGTATGAGAAGAACTCCTTCGACGGTCCCCTCGTCTGGATCCTATCAATTCCAGTCTCGTCGCTCGGAATTGTTTTCACTTATTTTTGTGCAAATGGCATGCGCAAGAATTGTTATCCTTTTTTTTTTTTTCCTCCCTATGTTCACGAAGCAAAGCTCACAATGAAATGGTGGCCGGTCATAGCATTGGATTTATAATAATAATAATAATGAAGATGATGATATTTATAATAATAATAGTATTATTTTGTTCTGCCACCACTTCCTCTAAGAAGAAGACCGAGTGAATTTCTTCTCCTCTTTAAACTCGTTGCCGGACACGTTTTCCTTGGAGAATAGTTTGAAGAAATAATTATAAATAGGATTTTGTCGTTGAGTGCCGTTGATACACTTGTTAAGCAATCGACTGAAATAATTTCATAGTTTTGAATGCACCGATTGCTTTCATGTTACATTCCACTAATCTCTTAGAAACTGATATATTTCGAATAAATTATGATTAATTGGTAGTTGAAGACATCCGTTAACAACTTTTTTTACAACTAAAATACCTAGCAAATCAATTTTCATTGCCTGGGGGGCCTTATTAAATGAGCCGAGGGACGCGAGGCGAAGCAATTTGCGGCTCACTGATAATAAGTATGTTGTTTTCTCCTATGCTGAGGTCAACATGGATCATGTGGCACGTAATCCGCAAACGAAACAATTCAATATAACGAGGAAAGTTTTCCATTTCTAACGTTTCCAATAATTAGGATACTTATTTTTTTTTAAGTTTATTTTACTAATCTAGTATTTCAAACATGTTAACACCCAAAAGTGCCCAATATTTAAATATTATCGACATGCTATAATCATTAGGAAGCAACAAAAGTGGACTCGACAACATCATATACAACCATCAAAGTTAATGAAGAAAAAGGGAAAAGAGTTAAGAATATACTATCCGGGCATATTTGATCATCTGTGGAGGAAGCCAATTTAATAGATTGAAGATTGGTCAATATTACATGTTGTTTGATGACTTGGATATAAATGTTGGCATATATCGACAAGTGGTAAATGATTGCGGATTATTTTGCCCAAGTTGTCGATGAGCATCTAAGTTGAGGAGCAAGATAATCCGCTCAAAGAGTTGCACCAAGGCTTATGCATGTGAAGATCCATTAAGGAAATTGTGGAGAATAGTTAGGTGAAAATGGAGATTGAGGTTGTTATTTTGAAGGAAATTGACAACATGGGAAATGAACAACTCCTCGGAGATAAAGTTGCTATTTTCAGGGGGTTGACAACATGGGAATATAGGACCATTATATTTGGAAGTGTCGAACTATAGTTTAACCACGAAGAAACTGCTCCCAAATGGTTATGATAGAAGGTATATAAATACCAAGTTCTACCAATTGGAAGAAGCTCCCCTCTACAATCAAAATGTAATCTTTTATTATTTTTACTTTTTTGCACTTTACTTTTCCTTAGTTATAGCTTTTCGATTCACATCGCTGATTAAATTTTGATTCGTACTTTATCCCGATACTGTGTCGTCAATTCAATTTTGACGTGCATCTCTATCTTGGATGTGGCATTGTCAATTAAATTCCAATGTTCCATTTTTACCCACATTACATCTTTAGACATGATCAAGCTTTGTCATCAATTAAATTCCAACACAATTTGTGCAAGTGTATTGCTTTGGAAATTGTTGTATTTTCAAGCCTTGTTGTTGATTGAACTCCACTACGGTTTGTATGTACAATTTGATTCGAAGTTCGAAATAAAGGTTTGCAATTATTTCTTATCTACCTAGATATTTTCTTGTCCCAGCACTCGCGCTCGATGCCTTCGGCCACTCATCCCCCCACAACGCCGTTGTGCCTTTGAGCGCCAGTGTCACCCTCTGTCAGCCACCGTCACTCCGAGCACCCCTCCGCGACGCTCAGGCCGCTCCACCCTCCATTGCATCACCATCGGGCCAAAACGCCCCTGCCTTTTGTCTCTACCTGTAGAACTACAGATCCTGAGCCCCCTCTGCCAACACCACCGCAGCAACTCACTTGAGCCGGTCACCGAGCCCCTCGCCGCGCTACCAAGACCCTTACTACCAGGAGTTCTACCCCCCATTGAGCCCCCTACTGCCGGGTTTCCTTTGCCGCGTCAAACTGCTCGCCAACAATCCGCCCGCCACCAGTCCTCGCTGGAGCTCTAAACGCTGGTGACCCACCACACTTGGTGACCGTAGTCCTTAGTGATCCACCACGAGCACAAGGCTTGGAAGAAAAAAAACAAAAGGCAAAATACATTAGGTAGTTTTTCTTTTATTATTATTATTTTTATGTCTTTTATAGTTTTTTTTAATGGAATTATTCATTAATGTATGATTGAGATTTCGACATGAAATTGCCTCTGAAATTAGGGATTGACAGTCTGATTTTCATGCCCGAAATCCGACTCGCAATCACTTGGAAAATCGCCAACCCGATCTCTCGCTCGAGATTCGATTCACGATTTATTTAAAAGTTGACTAACCTGATCTCATGCGCGAGATATGGTTCGTCAATTTATGGATATCAATCTTATCTGGTCTGATCTGTCGTCATGTTGGTTGAACCAATCTTATTTTCGTAAAAGAAAAAATCCAAAAAAATATTTGAATTAGGATTGGGTTGGTTTTAGAATATCTCTTGTTATTTTGCATATTTAGAATATGGATTTTATTTCGAATTTGTTAAAAAATAAAAAATAAGAAATGCATTCATTTAGGATGTTAGTTTTGAATTTGAATTGCACGTTTAATTATTTGGCAATTTTGATTTCGAATTTCATAATAAAAAATAAAAAATTAGAATTAGGGCATTCTTTGCACTTCATTGCATATTATGATAGATTGCATTCTTATTAAGAAAATAAAAAAATCATGTGCACATCATATAGCACTAGGTTTATGAAATGCACATCATTTAGTGATTGTTGCTAGATTCATTTAATTAGAAATTTCCCGTCATTAAGATTAGGTCATTTTGGTTAATTTAGATTGCATGTTTAATTATTGCATGTTCATTAAGAAAACATAAAACATTACTTTGCTCATTCATATAGTTCAGGCTATACTACTATGTCATATCATTTCATGTTAGATTAAAAGCATTGCATTGCATATGGATTATATTCTCATTAAATCAGTGAAAAAAAACAGAAAAAAAAAAGATCGCGTGTTAATTAAAAATCATATCTAGGACTATTGATGTGAATTCTGATCTAACAATGCAGATGCTTTCGTTGCTATGAGGTAAGTCTTGCAATTTATTTGTTGCTTTACTTGGGTGTTAAATTGGTGGATTACGCACCCGCATGATCGCCTCACATGTTAGGGAAATAGATTTAAAATTAATCCAAGCTTCTTGCCAAAAAAAAATTTAAAATAAAAGAAATGGTACCGAAATGGCATTAGAGAAATCTAGTGTAACCAAGTCCCTGTATCCAAATTTCTGGTTCGTAGGAGTAAAGTAAATCTCTCGTTACTTTACTTGAGTTTCTAATCGATCCACCAAAAATAGATTAGTAGCGGCTCCTAGATAAAATCCATTTGCATGTTAAAAACTTAAACCTAAGTCGCGAATTGGTATGGGCTTGGGAGAGCTCGAGTTAAGTCTAGGCTTAATAATCCATTAGCCAAACCCTAGATGGTTCACACCCGAAAATTTGGTCGTGACAGCTTGGTAATTCCGCTGGAGCTTGTGTTAAAACACTTAGTGGACTTAGGCTAATTTTTTTTTCTTTCAAAAATATTTTTGTTTGGTAGCGAGGATTCCAAGTACGTCCCTAACATTAAGGTGTTAAATGTTCTTGCAGATTGGGAGATATAAGGGGAGTAGTATTTGCTAACCTTTGTCTTACAGGTTGGAGTTGGAGATGAATGTTTTAAATTCAAGTCATTGAAGTGTTGCATGATTTAAACTGTCGTGCATGCTTTGCATTTAACACTACATTGTTGCATGCACAACCTGCCACCGGACCTGGGCCGCATATGATCATTTAGGATGGTGTTGAGATGGATACCACTCCAACCGCATGCTCACGGTACGAGTCGCCCATCTCAATTCCAAAGGTTCTTTCATGGTGTCAAGAGTACTCACCTCAGTCCGCATGCCCGCGGCCTAGGTCGGCTCTTTGACCAAGCCGGAGTCATGAGGACTCGACATAGTCCACACGCTTATGGCTAGTCCGATCATCCTTGTGGCTCCACCTTGATAAGCCTTATAGATTAGAAATCGAGTCATTTACCATGCGCATGTCTATGTGATTGTCATTGATTCTCCTTGGTGAAGTAAGTCTTCTTTCCCTATACCATGCAATTTATTTTGTTGTGCTTTTGGTCTTTCTATGACAATCTAGGTTAGTCATCTAATCTAATTCCTTTGTCAATTAGAAATGAAATGAGAAAATTGCCATGCAATGAATCAGTTGGAAAATAAAAAATAAAAAAACTTTGGAGAATTTGTTTTCAATGCATGTTTAGGAAATTTGGTCTTGTTAGGGTGTCTATCTTTATTTTCCTAGTCCATTTTTAGGAAATACCCTTATTGACCAAATTTTTCATGAATAAATAAAAAAAAAAGTGGAAAAATTGATTTAGATCATTGTCATGGATTGACTTTCGATTTACATATCATGCTTACATGTTCCCATTCATTTGATTTAGGTGATTATGGAGCCGCTCACCCATCCATACACGATCAAAAGCTAAAATGATGGATCGAAACAAGTGAGAAATTGCGACTCGAAGGAAAAAGCCAAGAAACTTTTGAATCATCTCATTTTCCTAAGGACCAAGGAGGGTGAAGAACTCAAGCACCCATGAGGAATCATTTGGAAAAGGCGCATTGGGTTGCGATGATATATCAATTGGCTCAACTGTTGCTCAACAAGATTGATAACACAATTCTAAAATGTTAATATGGATCACATCTCGATACCACTTGAAATAATCATCTTGAGGAGCCAAGCAAAATGCTTTGCATTTCCTTACTTGATGGAATTTTCATCCTTGCCCAATAAATGAGGGGCAAGTAAAAGAGGACCATCACTTTATGGTGATAAAGGTACGTCTCGTCCTTGAACATAATTAATTTTGGGAAATGACACTCTGTTCTTTTCCTTGCAGACGATAAATTGGGGGCATGACAAATTTCGGTAGTGACCCGACTGAGATAAAATCTCGATCCAAACCAAAATGGATGTGCAATTTGAATTTACTTTAATGTTGCATAGTATCATTTTCATGCATGTTCTCTTGTGTAGGGGCAAAAGTGGATTTTCAGTCTTGAATGATAGAGACAATCCAAGGACGCCCAATTACTGAGATAGTCCCTTCATGGGACAATTCATTGATCGAATGCTTGAAATTATGTTTTTCATACTTATGAGGGCATGTTTTTTCTGTTTGAAGTCATAAAAACTTTTCATGCTTAAAGTTGCTGACTCTTTTAAAAATAGAAATTTTCATATTGATTTAGTTCACCATTTTCATGTGGAGATTTGTCAAGATAGACAACTCAATGGAGTGACATTAATGTTTAAGAACATTGAATGAGACGTATCAGGATGATGAAAGGGAAGCCCTATCCTATACACAGTCCCTTATTTATACACTTGTAAGATGAGCGTAAAAGTTCCATACTCGCAAGGTAAAGAGTTCTCTCGCGAAAGGTACGATAACTGAAATGATGATGGGCAATTTATTTCACTATTCTAAACACTACATGTGATCCATTGCTTAACCACTTTGAGCCTTATACACTTGTGAAGATTTTTTTCAAATTACCCTTGTCAAGAACCACCCCACATCGAGGCAAACTGGAGGGTAAGACAGTACCATAAGGTGAAGAAAATGGATCGAAATTTTCTTGCTTTCACTTGCATCAATTTTCAAGTCGTTCTATTACATTGAATTCATATGGTAATTTAAGTGCCTTAGGATAATGAAGAGCATTTCTTTCGCTACCCTATACACTTATATCATTTGCATAGCCTACTTGAGCCTGCAATTTCATTTTTTTAAACCCAGTTGGTGATCATCCCCCACACTAGGGCAAGGCAAAAGGTAGATGAAAACCCTTGAAAGTTCAAATGTCATTCAAAGTGTGATTGCGCGATACATGCATAAAAATCAAAATAGAACTAAGGGGCATTTGGTAAAAGCAAAGCCAACGTCCATGAAAAAAAAAAGTGAAGAAAAAATGAATAAGAACTAGGGACATGAAAAAGCAGTGTGCCTGATAAAAGCAAGGTCGATGCCCATAGATGAAAAAGAAAGTCAAGATAAGGACTATTAGTTGCAAAAAGATTGTATCTCCAATGGAGTAATACTCAAAGAACTCAAATTATGAGTTTTTACAATCAATGGGGCATTTCATGAAGACAATCCCCGATGATGAAAAAGATTACGGGTAGCAATGCCGAGATGATCACCAACTCTCACCATTCACACATATTTTGAACCTAATGATTCTTTCGTTTCTCAACCCATGAACCTGGCTTATGTTACGTCTCTTACAAAGTCTCTTCAGATTATGGCACTTGAATTAACATAGTAATTCATATGCATTGCTCGAAGAAGTGTGAGCAAGATTATTTCTTTCTCATTTTTCAGAATTGTTCTTTCAATTGCCTTGACTTGAAGAGTCCTTTTATTAAGCCATTGACCAAGCCCACATTACGATCCCTATTAAAGACCTCTTAAATTGGTAAGGTTATACCGCTTGCAAGAATACTTGGACCATTGTTGGTATGATGATAATGAGACGGAGTGATTCTCATAAAATAGCCTCTAAATGAGAGTGAGTGAAAATCCTTTCTAAGCGAAGGTCCCTCATTTAGTATTCTTAGAAAATCCATGTCATGAAAATTGTCTTGAACGATGATTCTTTTCAGTGGAAATTTGGGTGATGCAAGGTCATTATACATGAACCCCGATTGAGTTAATAAAAACCTCACTGAATTTTGAAATGTGCATTCTAGAGTAGCTCAAATTGTCTATCTCTTTGATGAATGCATATCATTTTTTGCTCTAAATCATGTCTGAAAGGTAATTCAAGCTCCTTTCAGAATGTTTCATGATATTAAGAGATGAGAAACCTCCACGAGGTGAAAGACCTCCGCAAGATATCTAAATTCCAAAAGACGTATCCCCAAGAATCAGAGATATCACCAGGTAAGTATATCTCTACCATACTCTAAAATACTTGTCATTGTGCAGGTATTCTCTTTCAAGTGCATCGACACTTGACTTGGTCAAACTGTCCAATCATATCGACTTGGTGTGCTTTCGTAGTCCAAAGTCATTTTCATCGACCCGGCGTGCTTCCGTAGCCCGATATCGCCTTTAATAGACCTGGCATGCTTCTGTAGCCCTGAGTTTTTTACCTGGCATGCTTTTGTAGCCCAAAGTCCCTTTCATTAACCCAGCGTGCTTTTGTAGCCCAGAGTCCCTTTCATTGACCTGGCGTGCTTTTGTAGCCCGGTGTCCTTCATATTAACTTGGCATGCTTTCGTAGCCCAAAGTCCCTTTTAATAGACCCGGCGTGCTTTTGTAGCCCGGTATCCTTTATATCGATATGGCGTGCTTTCGTAACCCAGAGTCCCCTTCATTGACTCGATGTACTTTCATAGCCCGGAATTCCTGACCTGGCATGCTTTTGTAGCCTAGAGTCCCTTTTAATCGACACTCGATTGAGTTGTCCCCCAAAGATTTTCCTCCAGATTCAATTTGATTAAGGCAACCGAAGAACGGTTCGAGTCCTAGTCCGATGATCTGTGTTGTAATGCTAGGCGACCGAAGAATGGTTCGGGTCCTAGCTAAGCAAAATCTCCATTTAGGCGACCGTAGAATGGTATGAGTCCTAAACAACATTTATTGCTCTAATAGGCAACCGTAGAATGGTGTGGGTCCTGGAAAAGTAATTTCCTCATTCAGGCGACCGTAGAATGATACGGGTCTTGAAAAATGAATACTCGTTTATGCGACTGTAGAATGGTACAGGTCCCAGACACAACCAAGCACTGTCGTAATGGGCGACTGTAGAATGGTACGGGTTTTGGGAAAGCAGTCTCTTCATAAAGTTATGTTACTATTCTAGGCGACCGTAGAATGGTACGGATCCTAGACATGTAACACCAACTACCTTGAACTACTCTATCTTCCTTGGAGATAAGTTATTCCAGGTTAGTTCATTTATCATTTGCATTAGCATTTCCATGCATCATAACAAATTGCATTAAAAAATGGAAGTCATGTTCCAACAAAAAAAAATCATTTATTGCATGTGTATAATCAAAATTTAGGTCTCGATTTGTCATTGAAGGCAACCTCTATGAGCTCACCTTCAAAGAGAGACAGCTGTTGACACCTAAATTTTGGCGACCCGTTTAGTCATTTATCAAAAAATTAGGGATTAATTTTAACCCCTAAAAAAATATTAGTTAATTAATTAATTGCATAGTATATAGTTTTAGGTGCATTTATTTTAATTTGCATTTACATTGGGCCAGTGATAAATTGGTTCAAATTGATGGTTCATAGCTTTAATTTGGAGAATTGGACTAAGCCCACGAAGGGAGTAAATAGGCCCAATCCCTTATCCTCGGAAATATTTTACAGATTTATTTGTGCAAGATTTCAAATTTTAAAATAATCCTCTTGCAATCCTAAATCGTATCAAAAGCAAATATTGCATTTGAAAAAAAAATGGAATTTTCATGCATATGGATTTGGAAAAATTAAAACCCTAACTCGTGGCCTATAAATAGATTAAATGCATAGGGTTTGAGGGGGGGCACACAGTAGAAATACACGGCTGCACAAAAGGGGGTTTTTGGTTTTGGAAGAGGGGGTTTCCTTCGGTTCTTTAAGAGAAAGAGAAGAAAAAGCTTGGAGAAAAGTCAAGAGAGCAGAGGGAGAGGACGTGAGAGTGATGGGAACAAAGAGAAAAGAATTAAAAAAGAAGAAGAAGAACATTGTTCTTCTTCCCTAGTAGATTCGTCCATCACGCCTGCCCACGCTCCGCCCTTCACCCGCCGGAAGCTGTCGTAGCACTGTGCCTCCACCAACGCCGGCCATCGCCACTCCTCCTGCTCCGCCACTGCCCAGTCTGCTGCTGCCTCGTTGACACCTTTAATTACCCTTCCGCGAGCCTTGCTCTGCACCTCTACCCGATCCACAGGAGCTCGCGCCATTACTCTACTGACCCGCTAGACACCGCATCGCCGCTCCGCAGCTACCTAAGTTTCCCTCGACGATGCCTACTGAAGCCGTGCTCGGATCTGCAACCGAGCTGAAGCCCACTACACCTGTCCCAGCACCCGCGCTCAACGCCTTCAGCCACTCGTCCCCCCACGACGCCGCTATGCCTTTGAGCACCAGTATCTCCCTCTGTCGGCCACCGTTACTTCGAGCACCCCTCCGCGACGCCCGAGCCGCTCCGCTCTTCGTTGCATCACCATCGGGCCAAAACGCCCCTACCTTTTTGTCTCTGCCTGCAGAACTACAGATCCTGAGCCCCCTTTGCCGACACCACCGCAGCAGCTTGCTTGAGCCGGTCACCGAGCCCCTCGCTGTGCTACCAAGACCTTTGCTGCTAGGAGTTTGCCCCTCATTGAGCGTCTTGCTACCGGGTTTCCTTTACCGCGTCAGATCGCTCACCACCGATCCGACCGCCGCCGATCCTCGCTGAAGCTCCGAATGCTGGTGACCCGCCACACTTGGTGACTTGTAGTCCTTGGTGATCCGCCACGAGCACAAGGCTTGGAAGAAAAAAAGAACAAAAGGCAAAATACATTAGGTAGTTTTTATTATTATTATTATTATTATTATTATTATTATTATTATTATTATTATTATTATTATTATTATTATTATTATTATTATTATTGTCGCGACCAATTTTTCGGGTGTGAACCACCTAGGGTTTGGCTAATGGATTGTTAAGCCTAAACTTAACTCGAGTTTTCCTAAGCCCATACCAATTCGCGACTTTGGTTCAAATTCTTAACATGCAATTGATTTTCAATTAGGAGTCGCCACTAATCTATTTTTGGTGGATCGATTAGAAACCCAAGCAAAATAATGGGAGATTTACTGTACTCCTACAAACCAGAGACTATGGGTACGGGGACTTGATTACACTAGATTTCTCTAATGCCATTTCGGTACCTTTCTTTTTATTTTGAAAAATGTTTGGCAAGCAGTTTGGATTGATTTTAAATTTATTTCCCTAACATGTGAGGTGATCATGCGGGTGCGCAAACCACCAATTTAACATCCAAGGAAAGCAATGAATAAATTGCAGGAACTTACCTCAAAGCAACGAAAGCATCTGCAATGTTAAATCAGAATTCACATCGACAATCCTAAATATGATTTCTAATTAACACGCAATTTCTTTTTTTTTTTTCACTTAATTAATGGAAATCATGCAATATGCAATGCAATATTAATTAAATGACCTAATTCTAATGACATGAAATTACTAATTGAATGGACCTAGCAGCAATCACTAAATGGCATGCATTTCATGAATCTAATCCTAATGACATACGCATGACATCTTTTATTTTCTTTTTTCCTTAAAAGAATGCAATCTATCCTAGAGATTGAAACTAATTTATTCTAAGACATTTTTTGTATTTTTTTATGAAATTCGAAATTAGAAAAATGTGAAAATTATCTAATTAGATTAAGATCATATTCAATTTGTATTAGGAATAAGGTTGAGCTAAATCCTAATTTAAACTAAAATATTATCTTAAGCCAAGTAATCCTAAAATGCAATCCATTTAAGAAAATGCCTAAACTTATAATAAATTAAGAAAAATATTATCTAAAATTAAACTAAGTGCAATTTAACCCTAATATGCAATGACGTACAAAATATGCCATAATCCTACATGACAAGTGCATGATGATTTTTTTAATTAATTTTCGAAATTAATAATTGCCATGCAATTCAAATTAAAATCTAGCAACCTAAATGGATTGATTTGATTTTTGATTTTTTTAATTTTTTTTGAAAATTCATGATAAATAGAATGCTTAACCTAAATATGCAAATAACCCTAAAACATGCAATATTCTAACTCAAACATATTTCAAGATAAATAAAGCAATCAAGACAAGATAGACCATTCAAAATCATAAAAGATATCGCACATTATCCAGTTTAAGGGATGATATCTCGCTAGTAAAATCGATAAATTGATCTTAAGACTTAAAGATCAATATATCAATTTTATTCCCGCGTAATTAATTATTCCATCTAAAGCCTTATAGATGGAATAAAAAATTCGTGTGCGGTTGCGAATTAGGCAATAAATCCTAACTGGAAGTATGCTTATCATTCAAATGTGCACGTAAGATATTGAAAGGCATGCATTAGGCAATAGAATATCCAAATCAAATTTAGATAAGATAATTACCCAATTCTACAAATAATGTTACCAAATTTAAACCGAATGGAATCCGCTTGAGAGATGACCGGGAAAGGGTTGCGGCACCCGATGGTGGAGGTTGGTGAGCAATGACGCGGGTGGGTCACAGCCAATGAACCTACGAAAATAGAAACTTTCAACAGATCGGCTTGAAGAGATTATCAATGCTAGCTCGAGCTTGGCATCAACGTCGACGGGCAACTCGCGGTTTGGGACCGCGAACCGTGGTGGCTTGCCATTCTCAATGGGTGGCCACCAATAGGGACACAGTGTGAGGTGGTCGGCAATCGGCGGTATACACGGTGGACCGCACTGTCCATAGTCGCCACGCACCCGAATTCTTCGTGATCTCATCGCCAAAAAAACCGTTCTTTTGCTTGCATGAAACAAAATCACAAAGCCCACAATGTTATAGTAATATCTGGACAAAACTTAAAAAGAAACAAATCCACCACTAAGAATTATTCAAGCGAGATTATAATCATTCTTTTGACCATGGACTTCAAGCTCGCAAGCGGTGGCCGCAAAAATACCACGAGATATTCACATTGTTCGGGAGATTTTTGGCCTTGCTGGACCTCGGCGAAAACTTCACACTAAACGGAATCCGCAGGAGTCTTCGTTCACTCTAAACCAGAGTGACGAGGGTTCAAGCATCCCTAGGGTACGCTGGTTCGCGATACAGTAGAAGCGGCAGATCGTGGATCATCAAAGGTGTGATGACTGCTCGGGTGATTGATGCAAGGAGAAAACACGGTCTCGTTGGGGGAGCAGCGAATCAAACGGTAGTCGAGCACGAGGAAAGCAGCAGCTCCATCAGCGTCTCAATTGGGCGGGACTCGTTAAGGCTTGGTCACGACAGCAGGAGGGCAACACCAGATCAACATCTTATCGCGGTAGCAGTGAGGTCACGGCAGCAAGTCTGTCGTTACCGCTAGGGGCGAAGCAACAAGGACGTTGCAGCAATGGCAACTCAGATGGCTCAGGCACAGCACCGCGGCGGCGAGGGACCTTGCGCAACGTGGAGTCTCCTTGGTTCAACCTAGAGAGGACTCTCTCTGTGTTCTTTCTCTCGCTCTCGGGCTGCCGTTCTTTTTTTTTTTTTCTCAATTGTGGCCGGGTATTCAACGTGTGGCCTCCTCCTCCAAGAGAGTCCTCCTCCCTTGGCTTTTATACTCGCTTTTTCCGCCGATTCCCTTTTGATTGACCATGCGAATAGCTTATTCTGCTATATTGATTTCCTTTTTCAAGCAAATTTCTTCCTTGATTGACTAAATCCCAATCTTCTTTTGATTTCTCAATATACGCTTTCGACGTGCCCAAGATTATATGCCAGATTCCTTTTAATCAGTCGGCCACGGTCTGTTCAAATCTTGCATAAATTAATCTCATAATTGAGCACTTTCCAATGAAAATTTCAGTTCTTATAATGTCCATGGGCTTTGCCCAAGAATTTTCATTATTGCGGGTTTAGTCCAATTTCATTAAGTTCGAAGTCATCCATTTAAGTCCATCCATTGCTAGTCCCATGCAAATGCAATAAAAATAAAAATGCACCTAAAACTATATGCTTATGCAATTAACTATTTTTTAAGGATAAAATTAACCCCTAATTTTTTTAAATAAATGATTAAACGGGTCGCCAAAATTTAGGTGTAAACAATTATTATTATTATTATTATTATTATTATTATTATTATTATTATTATTATTATTATTATTATTATTATTATTATTATTATTATTATTATTATTATTATTATTATTATTATGTCTTTTATAGTTTTTTTAGTGGAATTATTCATTAATGTATGATTGAGATTCCGACATGAAATTGCCTCTGAAATTAGGGATTGACAATCATATTTTCGCGCCCGAAATCCGACTCTCAATCGTTTGGAAAATCGCCAATCCAATCTCCCGCCCGAGATTCGATTCGCGATTTATTTAATAGTTGACTAACCTAATCTCATGCACGAGATATGGTTCGTCAATTTATGGACATCGATCTTATCTGGTCTGATCTGTCGTCGTGTTGATTGAACCAATCTTATTTTCGTAAAAGAAAAAATCCAAAAAAATATTTGAATTAGGATTAAGTTGGTTTTAGAATATCTCTTGTTATTTTGCATATTTATAATATGGATTTTATTTCTAATTTTTAAAAAAATAAAAAAATAATAAGAAATGCATTCATGCATTCATTTAGGATGTTAGTTTTGAATTTGAATTGCACATTTAATTATTTGGCAATTTTGATTTCGAATTTCATAATAAAAAATTAGAATTAGGGCATTCTTTGCACGTCATTGCATATTATGATAGATTGCATTCTTATTAAGAAAATTAAAAAAAAAATCACGTGCACATCATATAGCACTACGTTTATGAAATGCATGTCATTTAGTGATTGTTGCTAGGTTCATTTAATTAGAAATTGCCGGTCATTAAGAGTAGGTCATTTTTGTTAATTTAGATTGCATATTTAATTATTGCATGTTCATTAAGAAAACATAAAAAATTACTTTGCTCATTCATATAGTTCAAGCTATACTATTATGTCATATCATTTCATGTTAGATTAAAAGCATTGCACTGCATATGGATTATATTCTCATTAAATCAGTGAAAAAAAAAAGATTGTGTGTTAATTAGAAATCATATCTAGGACTGTTGATGTGAATTCTGATCTAACAATACAGGTGCTTTCGTTGCTATGAGGTAGGTCTTGCAATTTATTTGTTGCTTTACTTGGGTGTTAAATTGGTGGATTGCACACCCGCATGATCGCCTCACATATTAGGGAAATAGATTTAAAATTAATCCAAGCTTCTTGCCAAAACATTTTTTTAAAATGAAAGAAATGGTACCGAAAGGGCGTTAGAGAAATCTAGCGTAACCAAGTCCCCGTATCCAAATCTCTAGTTTGTAGGAGTAAAGTAAATCTCTCGTTACTTTACTTGAGTTTCTAATCGACCCACCAAAAATAGATTAGTGGCGACTCCTAGATAAAATCCATTTGCATGTTAAAAACTTAAACCTAAGTCGTGAATTTGTATGAGCTTGGGAGAGCCTGAGCTAAGTCTAGGCTTAACAATCCATTAGCCAAACCTTAGATGGTTCACACCCGAAAATTTGGTCGCAACACTAACAAATAATACTCATAGTTTCATATTTGATAAGATACTATTGATACCTTTATTTTATGGAAAATGAATGGTTTAGATAACATTTTCCTAAAAGTAATTACTTGGCAAAATGAATGAACAAAAAATATTTTCACCATCAACGAATATGTTAGACTAAATTATGGTTGGTAATAATAGAATTTTGCATTACGTAATTATTTCAAGTGATTTAAACAATTAATTTTAGGAAAATGTATTTCAAATCATTCATCATCTACAAAACAAACGAAGCTTGCCTATTTTCTTCTAGGATCCTGGAATGCAAATTCAATATTTCGATATTCGATTATGAAACTCAATTTCTTTAATTTCAGCTATTTGTTTTAGGATTTTATGAAACAAATCCTTCAATTTTGGACGAAATAACTATCGGGTTTCTTGATGTACAAGTTTTGACACTCTAGAGGATATCGGAGTCATCAAATCCAAAAGAAAACGGTATAAATATTCCCAAAAGAGAATTAAAAATCCAATGTTGAAATAGTATCAAATAGAATTTTTAAACTACTTGGGGCGCGCATGACAAAATTTCTGGAACAAAAATCAATTTCTTCTGGCCAGAAATTGATTTCTCAATTTATATTCTATAGACGAGTTTCTGAGTAAAAAAACACGTTTGATAACAATTCAAAATTTCTATTTTTGAAATAAAAATTCGTTTGATAATAGAATAAAATTTCTATTTCTAGGAGTGGCAATGACCAAAGTCCGATGGCTGACGACAAGTGGCCGAAGTCCGACATTTGGTGTTCGACGCCAAGTCCGATGATCGGTGGCGGGCAGCCAAAGTCCAAAGTCCGACACCGGAGTCCGGCGACCGGTGGAGTTCGACGTTTAACGTCTAACTTCGGAGTCCAATGACAGAAGGCCGGTGGCAAGTGGCCACTGGCCAGAGTCCGACGGCAAGTGGCAGGTGGCCAACATCCAATGGCCGATGGCGAGCGGCAAACAGTCGCCGGCGAACATCCGATGGTTGGTGATGAGCCTCCGGCATCCAATGATTGGCGATGAGCAGCCAATGACTAGTGGGCGTTCGGCATCCGGCGACTGACAGTTTGCGATAGGCAGCCGAAGTGCAATGGTCGGCAGCCAATGTCTAATGGCCGGGGCCGATGGCGGGTGGCCATGGGTGGCAAGTGGGCAACAGGCGATGATGAGAGTGAACAATGAGAAAATTTTGGATTTATCATTTCTGTTTCAGAAATAAATAAAAAAAAGCGAAAAATTCTAACTTCTGATTTCTGCTCCAATTCTATTTCTGAAATAAAAATTTATTCCAAAAATAGAAAAATGAAATTGCGTTACCAAATGGATTTATATTCCAAACCTATTATGGGAAACAGAAAAACAAAGAAATAGATAAACAGAAATTTTGTTATGCTCGCCCTTGGACACTGCGTTTTCTTTTTCTTTGTGCCCGAAAGATTGAATTATGCGAGCATACACATGTTCCTTTCAATAATGACTTATCAATTTCAATATACAGAACTACCACCGGCCGTTGTAGCATGGATGGTAGATCCTTTGTCCTCCACCAAGAAGGCCAAGGTTCGAAGCCCCTACGAAGCAGAGAGGCTGAAGCGCTGTGTGGTGACTTAAGCATGGCGTCGGGGTGGTGGTTTCCCCGCTAGCGACACTTGGGGGTTTACGTGGCGGCTGTCGGCCAAAGCGGTTCCTCTAGGAACCCAAAAAAAAACAAAATTCAATATACGGAACTCGTGAGTAATGATGGTAGTTGTGTACAATTAATCTATAAATTAATGTGGACAAATGGTAAATTATTTTCTTAAAAAAATTTCACATATTTGAACACCCATCAGTTTATTAATGAACCTTATTACAGATCCATTTTTCTCCTCACCAAATTAATGACGCCGATTATTTTATGGGAATCGAATTTTACTGGAAAATATTTTTAGATAAAATCATTTTTAAAAAATTAATTTCTTTCTTTTGTGTTTGTTAATTTTGCTAATAATATGGAAGTCATATTTCTTATTATATGTACTTGTTATAGGAAAGCAATGAAACGCGTATTAGAAAAAAAAATTCTCGAATACAACCCTAGAACTCGAGTTTAGGTGCGGTCTGGCTACCGAGGAGTGATCCGAGTCTAGCCGCTAGCCTCTAAGGTCCAGCATTGGGGGCCTTGGCTACTAAGCACTTGGGTCCATCATCGGGGACCATTTTGCTGTTGATGGAGGATAAGCCGTATTCTAAATTTACTTTTAAAAGTGAAGTCATTTCCCTAAATTTGAAGAGATTATTTGATTGATTGGAATGATTTTCTTTCAACTCATTCTTTTAAATTATCCAAATGATGAATATTCAAGCGAATATTATGTTATGTTGAATTTTTTCATCAAACGCACCAACAAAGCAACACATATTAAATGTCGGATCGGCCTATAAATATACCCAACCTTGAACCTACCCTCTCTCCCCATAGCCATTGGCATCTCTCTTTTCGTACCCAAACGAGAAAACACTCAAAACACAGAGAAGAGAATAGAGAGATGGGTGCGACAGAGATGACCCAAAAGCCACACGCGGTGTGCATCCCCTTCCCAGCGCAGAGCCACATCAACGCCATGCTCAACCTCGCCAAGCTCCTCCACCACCGGGGCTTCCACGTCACCTTCGTCAACACCGAGTACAACCACAACCGCCTCCTCCGGTCCCGCGGCCCCTCCTCCCTTGACGGCCTCCCGTCTTTCCGGTTCCGGACCATCCCCGACGGCCTCCCACCCTCCGACGGCGACGCCACCCAGGACATCCTAGCCCTCTGCCAGTCCACGGAGGAGTGCTGCTTGCCTTACTTCCAGGACCTGCTCAAGAGGCTCAATGAGGAGAGCGCGACATCGGGTTCCCCACCGGTGAGCTGTGTGGTGTCGGACGGCTGGACGACCTTCACACTCGACGCTGCCGAGGCAGTCGGCGTGCCAGAGGTCCTGTTCTGGACGATAAGCGCGTCCGCATTCATGGGCATCTTGCAGTTTCGTAGTCTCATTGACAAGGGTCTTGCTCCACTCAAAGGTACGCATTACTAAATAACTTGTCTGATTTAGGTGATCTCACTTAGCATGTCAACCGGGCAAATTTTTTACACCTAAACATTTTTCTTTGTTATTTTTTTCGGTTTGGTTTGCTGTTATGTTCTTCAGTTTTGTTTGTTCCTGATTTATATGATCAGTGTATATACAACAATGTCATTACTAAATAACTATCTGATTTAGGAGCTTACGAGATCATTTCATATATCCTTCGACAATATTCTAATGCTTTCCCTAATCTAAGTCTAACAAATGAATTGACAAAACAAATATTGCCATGTGACACCATAAACATCGAAGACGCAGTAGGAACAGCAGAGACCTTGACAACACGCTTCTAAATTTTAAAACAATCTAATTCTTTATGAGGATCATGTGTATGGTCACCCAGTTCACTTGATCGACTCTCAATTTGCAGATGCAAGCTACTTGACAAACGGGTACTTGGACACCATCATTGACTGGATACCCGGGATGAGAAACATCCGCTTGAGAGACTTGCCGAGCTTCATTCGAACCACCGACCCGGACGACCCGATGCTCAACTTCTGCTTGGTTGAGTTTGCGAGAGCGAAGAGAGCCTCCGCCTGGGTCTTCAATACGTTTGAGCGGTTAGAACACGAGGTCCTTGACGCGCTTAAGGCCATGTTCCCTCCCATCTACACCATCGGCCCCATTCATCTACTCGTGGAGCAACTATCCGATGATGACACCAGGCTGATCAGGTTCAACCTGTGGAAGGAAGACCTGGGTTGTCTCGAGTGGCTCGACTCAAAACCACCCGGCTCGGTCGTGTACGTGAACTTCGGGAGCATCACAGTGATGTCGACGGCACAGCTGGTGGAGTTCGCATGGGGGCTCGCGAACAGCGGCCAGGTGTTCCTATGGGTCATTAGGCCGGACTTGGTCATCGGCAACACGGCGATCTTGCCTCCAGATTTCTTGGCCGCAACGAGGGAGCGGAGCCTGCTGGTGAGCTGGTGTCCCCAGGAGCGGGTGCTAAGTCACTCGGCTGTCGGCGGGTTCCTGACCCACTGCGGGTGGAACTCCATAATAGAGAGCATCGCGGCCAGTGTGCCGGTGGCATGTTGGCCGTTCTTCGCGGACCAGCAGACGAACTGCCGGTACAGTTGCCAGGAGTGGGGGATAGGGATGGAGATCGACAGCGACGTGAGGAGGGACGAGGTGGAGAGGCAGGTGAGGGAGCTGATGGAGGGGGAGAGAGGGAAGGAGATGAAGAGGAAGGCGATGGAGTGGAAGGAGATGGCTCGAGAGGCCACGCGTCCTTCCGGGTCGTCGTTCTTGAACCTAGACGAGGTGATCAAGAAGGTGCTGCTGTCGCCCAGAAGAGATTAAGCTTGCTCGGACATTGTTTTGCGACTGGGGAAAGAATCCGAACAATTCCGTAGACAGTCCTCTTGTCTTGTTTAGATCCTATCTAGGCCCGTATTTACTTCAGCTGCGTCACTTCCAGTCCTTTTCATTTATTTCTGTGTAGTTGGCATTCAGGTGAAACGGTCGGCTGCAAGCCTGCAATGAAGTGTTTTTTTTTTTTTTTTTGGTTGAAATGCAATGAAGTGTTGATTTGTTCATGAGGCAGCGCTAGAACGAGGAAGCGAAGGGTGGTCCGTGATAGCATTGGATCCAAACTCTCCAACCATTCTTGGTAACGAGAATAGCACGAAATAGATGCTGGCCACGGAACCCGACGGATGCAATAGTCTTAGGACTCTTATGTTAATTTCCTAAAAAAATAACGATGTTTTCATTAACATCTAGATCTGATCATGAGTTCGCCGATTACAAGTGCACCACTATTATGTTGTGGTGGAGCTCTCAATTAATGGTTAGGAGCTGATTATCTTTAGCTGCTTGGTGTGGACATGCTCTGTCAGGAAAGATTATGTGTTTTTTTGGTTATCTACGTACGAAGAGAATTCCTCAATTATTCTCATTAATGACTTTGTGAATCATCGCTATGATGGTAATTAGTGGAGCGACGGTTGCTCGAGTCGCAGGGATGGGGAGGGGTTTGTGGATCATGGTGGTTTGCCCCGATGCCATCGGTGCTCTACAATTGGTTAATTTCAATTCAGCTCACTAAACTTCAAGTGCACACATCTCCTTAGTCCAATATCGGAATCTCGCAATACTCCCGGCGGCAAAAAGTCCTACTATTTTATTTCTATTTTCCTATTTCATTCTTATAAACCAATTGCGACTTCTTGGTCACTTCAAATCTAATCAAAGCGATTCTTGATCATTCAAAAAGCTCATTGTCTCTATTATCAAATTATTGCTATAATTTGCCACTTCACTATGCAATTACTTGGCGATGAATTTTGATGATGCCTTCTAATTGCAGGAGTCTCCGTGTGTTGTTTCTTTCAAGTGGCGGGTTGCAATCTTGGAAGTAAATTGACACGAGAGGATCCATGTTAGATATAACCAATCTTCTTCCAACATTTTCGAAAAAAGAAGAGTACTAGCCAACATTTAATTTATAGTTCTAATTTCAGAAAATTATGAAAAAAAAATCAATTACGAATTTTACGTGACAATATGGGAGTATTGTAAATGTTTTGGGAGTTGACTTTGAGAAACAAAAAAAAAAAAGTGCATGAGTTAAGAGATTTAGATTAAGTAAAACAGTAAAAAGTGAGGGTGTATTTTTTTTTAAAAAAGGTATTTTTCAGGAATTAATTTTCTGGATTTTCACTTGTTTGATTCGTGAAAAATGATTAGTCAACCCAAAATACTTTGTAGTCGACAAAAATATTCACGTATCTATTTAGGAAAGTGAATTCCTAAACTTAAAGAGGTGAAAGCATTTTTTGGAATTGCTCATCTCAAATTTTTAATTTTAATTTTATATTCTTCTTTTTATTTATTTTTTTATTTCTCCCTTAGCTAGTTGTTGGGCCTCGATGACGATCGACGACCTGCCACAGGCACAGATCAACGAGGCTCAACCTCGCCAAATCCTAGCAAGTTTGAGCTTACCCAAGGCCAACACTGGGCAAGCCTTGAGCTTGTCTATGGTCGTTGCTCACTGGTCGACAAAGGAATGAGGAAAAAGAAAAATTAAAAATTAATAAAAAGTCAATTTAAAAAAGAAAAGAAAAGAATGATGAAACATTCAGTCCGGGTGCCACGACAGTCCGATAACAAACCGAACCAAAAAACAACAAACACTAAACAAACTCGCAAAAGAGAGAGCCCATTTCTAGGCAATATTGCTAATTCACATCTTATCTTGGCTAATGATCTCTGCAAAGATATTTGACTCAAGGTAAATTTGCTATAAAAAAAAATACCGTTTAGTTAATGACTTACGTTGTAAATTATTGCAAAGTAGCTTAGAAAGTTAAAACAAAAAAGAAGGAAACAAAAAAACAAAGGGAGCTATTCCTTATCGTCTTCTAAGGCTATGGCAAGGCCTCAGAGCGCCGCCGCCGGCCTAGGCAAGGGCTTCGAGTTTTCTCGACTTAGGTGCGGTGGCACCAGAGTAGCCTCAAGCAGTGACGCTTGACATAAATACGAAGATGCTCGATGCCCAACATACATCAGCAATGCTCGACCACCAACCTCGCTAGCTCTTGGCAACCCTCGACTCAACAGATCTCGCTTGAGCCGCAATCCTTCAAGCCTCGCCTAACAGTTACGAGGGGCAATGTCAGAGAAGATGAACTAGGCAAGGACCCAAGTGCGGCAACCCTCAATTAGTGACTTTAGGTGGAGACCCACGCACAACTACTTAGAACTTCGACGGTTGGGACATAATGAATAGTCACAAGTGAGGGCAAAAATAGAATATGAAAATATGAGTGAGGGCAATTTTGAAAAAAAAGTTCATCAACCATGGAAGCTGCCTTCTAAAAATGCCGAAAGTGACGTTGACATTTCCCCAAAGTGGCCCCGAAAAAAAATTTACATGACAACCTAACAGATGAAACTCCAAAGTGCGTCGTAGGGGGAAGGGGAGAAGGAGGGTTGGATGTCGACAATCATAGTACGTTGTTTTCTTCTAGCGATGACTACTACACACCGCCATTGAATGTTGAGTTTTTGCTTATCTTATCTCTGTAGTGTCAACTTCAAGTCTTTTTGAATTTCTATCTTACTTAATTTTCATTTCAAATAGTTCTCTTGACAATATTCCAGTTTTTTTCTTAATTAGATTATTTAAACCAATGAATCCAATATAAATGGTGGTGAGAAATTTTATTTTTTTTTTAGAGCAAAATGACAATATGTATTACAAAATCCAACATGCGTCACATGCTAGTGGAAAAAAGCTAAAGAAAGAAGGGGTCCATGCCTATAATAAGATGAAAGTCTAGGCTAAAGGCAAAATGTAAATTTTAAAAAATGCGCGATGCAAAGGGCATCCTTAAAATTTTTTACTCTAATCTAATGCTTCAAGAAAAATTTATAAACTATTTTGAAAGAATAAATACAAATACGATGAATTAATAAATAATGATAAAAATAAAATTAGTCTCAAGTGCCTCGTTTTTTTTTTTTTTTTTTGGTGCAAATCTAGCCATCAACCTCCGCCTGTAGGGCTGACCGCTCTATCTGGAAAGAGAGTCGATAGTGCAACAGGACAAATAGATGAGAGCGGGAGAAATTGTTCCCATGTCTAACCAAGTTGGTAGGCGAGAGTAAGTTTCGCAAGTGGGAGTTTTTTCGGTGGTCCTGGGGAGAGAACTTTTGTACTATAACTTAGATTGGAAAATCTGCAGAAGTTGCTGAATAGATGTTGTTCCCTCACTTGTTTTTTATTCGATGGATGCTGGAGACATTTCGCATAAGTTGAATCTAGCTTCATGGTCGAGCCCTGATGCGGGACACTCAGCAAGAGACCGTGTTGATGTCAGTTTCCCAATGGAAGGAACTGCCTCCAACCGGAGATATTTCTCTAGATATTTCTCTCCATCAAAGATTATTCGAATGTTTATCTTGATTCTCTGCACCTCTTGAAAATGCGCATATTATCTCCCTTCGATCGTGCATATCCTTGAAGGATTAGTCGTGCATCAGCTTCAACTAGCTTTTCGATCAGTGGGTTCCGAATATGGTTCCGCACGTCGTGTCCGATCAGGCCCCCAATGTACCAACCGGCACTGGAATGGACGGTGAATAGTCCGGCGATGAGACAGGAACTATTTCAGTGGCGGCCAGGAGACCGGTTGTGGATGAGGATGTCTCAGGTCAAGTTTCCTTTCATGATTCAGTGGGCATTGCTCGGCCCACTAAGCTATCCGTAACTTATGAAATATGGACAGCACTGAGACGTGTATTTATCAATTTAATTGCCTCATCTCCTAGTTACCACATTGAAGGGCGACTAAATCAAATGAATGTACGTTGAAAAGGTTCTATTCGTTACACGAAAATTATATAATTTGAAATATACTTTTTAAAGATGAATGCTTCGATCATTTGAAATAATTAATTAATAAAATATATATTTCACAGATGATAAATATATATTTTTTCTGTAAGTAACCCAAGTGATATTTCAAAGAAATAATTTTCAAATAATTCATTTTCCGCAAAACAAACACACCATAAAATGTTAAAGAGTGTCCTTAGGCTATTTATTAAGTCTCGTTAAATATGTTTTGACAATTTAAACTTTTAAGTGTTACTGTTAAAATTGGTAATTACATTTATGTTCACGGTATGTTAAGAAATGTGTATTTTTGTTTTTAAATCATTTAATTAGTCCCATAGGGGCGCTTATTAATGACCCTTTTTATTTTCAAAACTTTGGACTTATATGGAGTAGATGGCTAGTGGAATAATTGACTATTATATTCGGCCGCCACTTGCTGTCAGAAGAAGGCTTATTGAATTTCTTTACTTTTTTATTTTTTGTTTAAGTCGTCGACCCATTCTGACATTTCAATTCGAATGGACAATTACACTACTGGGATTTTGTTAAAAAGTGTCCTAGAGACACTTGTTCAACCAATGCCATGAAAAATAATTTATTTTCAATAAAATATTAAAGACGTCCCTATAATTAAAATTCCTAGCCAAACAATACAAGACATTATTTTAAATGAGCGTATGGGCAAAGAGGCGAGGCAACGCATGGGCTCACCGAAATTTTTAAACATTTTCTCCATTGTCGAGGTCAGACATGGGTCATGCGGTACGTAACCCACGAAGTCATAGGAAGAAAAGTTCTTCAAATTTCAACCTCTTCAATCATTTGCTTGTGAAGTTTATTCGACTAGCTGTTGAATTTGCACAAGCATTTAGCTAACTATTGGATAGTTTTGGATTTCTCCCACCTAAAAAATAAGCTCAAAAGGTAAGGTTTTTTCTAATATTTATAAACTGACCACCAGCCCCTTTCACAACTAATATGAAACAATCTCAATAATCTCTCATTCACACATGGGGTTGAAGAACAGCAATCCTTAACTATCTCATGTGCTATTGAGTCTAGAGTTGTTCCATTCACACATGGGGTTGAAGAACAGCAACCCTTAACTATTATCTCATGTGACTTTTGGGTCTAGAGTTGTTCCATTCACACCTGGGGTTGAAGAACAGCAACCCTTAACTATTATCTCATGTGACTTTTGGGTCTAGAGTTGTTGGCAAAATAGTAGTATTGAATGGTATTGGGCCTCTCTCAACTCAAAAATTAGCTCAAACGGTGAGGCCTTCCCTCACACTTATAAACTTACCACCAATGCCTTCCACAATCGATATGGGATAACCTCAACACTAACTACACAGATAAATTCAAATATACCGCAAACTATGTTGGGTATTTACGCTAAAATCTAATTAATTGTGTATAAACTCTTTCAAGTTTCATCACTTGTATAGACCGAATGCTTATATCTAATTAATACATGAGGCGTGCAGTGTGAAGCAAGCCTCTAGATTGCTTAGCCTTTTAAACCCATTTGATGTTTGGCAAGCATAACTTGAGTTGACCAAAAATATTCAATAAAGTCAAAAAAAATCACTTGATTTGCTCAGCAAAAAAGTTGCTACTTTATGCAATAAGAAGAAAAAAGAAGATGGTTGCGTAACGTAACGTAATTGGTTCCATTTAAGAAAAAGATGGAAAAAATGGCTGCTTAATTCATCGGTGGCACAAGCACGGAACCCAATCTTGAGATCTACTGATGGGAGGCAATGAAGGAACGAATAAATGGATGGAAGAATATGAGCTTGAATAAGAGATATGGGTTGTAGATAGTATCTATCCATGGCCTTTAACCTCTCAAAAAAAAAATTATGGACCACGGTATTTCGCTAATGTTATCGAATAATTCTTTCATCACCTAAAATTCAATCTTTAATTTCAACTATATTCTACAGATTATTAATTCCGGATGAGTTCTTGAAATAGGGCTATCGACACTTAAGGAGAAATCTCAATCATCAAATCCAAAAGAGAACCAAGATCCAATCACCACTGCAAATAAAGTTGGGAACATGTGAAAAGAAAAAGTGTAGTGCACATTCTCTGGTCACTTTTGTTCAAATATGGCTAGAGTTCGCACTACCTTTCTCCATGGCCGGAATGTTGGAACACGAGAGGAAAACGGATTACAACAATCTAAAAAACAATTTCGGTCTAATTTGACAGGCTAAGGTAAATTTCGAAAAGTATATTGTATCATTTGAAAATTATGCAAACTATTATTATCTAGATTATCAATTGTGTGCATCTCAACGTAGGTTCGCTTGATTGATGATTGGAATTGCATTGGATTTGTAAATCGCATAATATTTTTTTTTCCTACAAGTTTTGAATTTTTATAAGTGCATGATGCATGTCAAAAAGCTTTGCTCACATTGGGCGTGCATGCATATGCTGCTTTCAACAATGACTCACATAGCTCAATTCAGAGAACATGGGAATGGGGATGATAATGGCGTAAATTTAGTCTACAGATAATATAAACAGATGGAATTGATTCTCGAACATATTTCGTTTGTTAGACCATCATTTGGTGTTTGTTAAATATCCTTAATATATATTAAACTCGCCAAATTATGGTCCAAGCATCTAGAATCTAAATCTAACGATTGGCTTTTAAGATCTAGTCATCAGAACCCTGGATCTATGCTTGTCAGGTACTTGAATTTAATCATTGACGACGGTTTTCAATAACGGAGATCAAGTCATATCCAATAATTTAAAATTACATAATTTTTCTTGAATTAGTCAAACCCCTAAAAATGAATAAATCATTATGTATTTATTTTGTTAGAGCGGAAACAACCGAACACGCCAATAATCATGACGTCGACCCAATTTTTGGATCATGAGACCTACAAATGAACGCGAACGAGGTGGAGCCATTTTTCCCCTATTAAAGAAACGGAAGCCGTACTTTGACCGTCCGTTCGAGCCACGTCACGCTCTTCTCATCCCTTACCGCATCACGTGTCTCTCATGTCTTCCAAGTCGGCCGGAATTACTTGCCGACGTGCCACGCATCACGTCTCTCATGTCTTCCAAGTCGGCCGGAATTACTTGCCGACGTGCCACGCATCACGTCTCTCATGTCTTCCAAGTCGGCCGGAATTACTTGCCGACGTGCCACCCGCCTTCCCCTCTCGATCTCCCCCGCCTATAAAGGGACCAAAACCTCACGTACCCTCTCTCTCGCCCCCATAGCCATTCCCATCTCTTCTTCCTCGCCCAGAAAAAAGCAAGAGAAACAGCAAGAGAAACGATCAAAACACAGAGGAGAAAAGAGAGAGAGAGAGAGAGAGAGAGAGAGATGGGTTCGATAGATATGATCCAAAAGCCGCACGCAGTGTGCATCCCCGCCCCGGCCCAGGGCCACATCAACCCCATGCTCAACCTCGCCAAGCTCCTCCACCACCGGGGCTTCCACGTCACCTTCGTCAACACCGAGTACAACCACAGCCGCCTCCTGCGCTCCCGCGGCCCCTCCTCCCTTGACGGCCTCCCGTCTTTCCGGTTCCGCACCATCCCCGACGGCCTCCCGCCCTCTGACGCTGCTGACGTCACCCAGGACATCTCCGCCCTCTGCCAGTCCACGAGTAAGTTCTGCTTGCCCTACTTCCGGGACTTGCTCCAGAGGCTCAACGAGGAGAGCGCGGCGTCGGGTTCCCCACCGGTGAGCTGCGTGGTGTCAGACGGCATGATGACCTTCACGCTTGACGCCGCTGAGGCGATCGGCGTGCCAGAGGTCCTGTTCTGGACGGCGAGTGCGTGCGGCTTCATGGGCTACGTGCAGTATCGCAGTCTTGTTGACAAGGGTCTTACTCCACTCAAAGGTATGCATTACTAAATAACCTCCGATTTGGTTTAATTAGTTAATCTCACTTGGCAGATCTACGGTTTCTTCTCTTTAGTGGATTTGGTTAGCGTTTACTGTGTAGTTTTGTTCGTTCCTGATTTACATGATTAGCCAGTGGCGGACTATGTCATAGTTTTCTAAGTACTTAACTAAGTCAACCATCAAAAGTAGAATTTTAGATGTAAGAACGTTGTCATGAATGGTCGAACGGTTTAATTGATCGACTCTCAATTTGCAGATGCCAGCTACTTGACAAACGGGTATCTAGACACCACCATTGACTGGATACCCGGGATGAGAAACATCCGCCTGAGAGACTTGCCGAGCTTCGTCCGAACCACTGACCCGGATGACTTGATGATACACTTCTGCATGAGAGAGACCGAGAGAGCGAAAAGAGCCTCGGCCATCATTTTCAACACGTTCGACCGGTTAGAGCACGAGGTCCTCGACGCTCTCAAGGCCATGTTCCCTCCCATCTACACCCTTGGCCCCCTTCATCTCCTTACAAAGCAACTACCCGATAACGACACCAGGTCAATCGGGTCCAACCTGTGGAAGGAAGACCTGGGCTGTCTTGAGTGGCTCGACTCGAAACCACCCAGCTCGGTTGTGTACGTGAACTTCGGGAGCATCACAGTGATGTCGCCAGCGCAGCTGTTGGAGTTCGCATGGGGTCTCGCGGACAGCGGCCAAACATTCCTGTGGGTCATCAGGCCCGATTTGGTCGTTGGCGACACGGCGATCTTGCCAGCGGAGTTCTCGTCCTCAACGAGGGAGCGGAGCCTGCTGGCGAGCTGGTGCCCCCAGGAGCAGGTGCTAAACCACCCGGCGGTCGGTGGGTTCCTGACCCACAGCGGCTGGAACTCGACGATTGAGAGCATCGTGGCCGGCGTGCCAGTGGTGTGCTGGCCGTTCTTCGGGGAACAACAGACGAACTGCCGTTACATCTGCCAGGAGTGGGGGATCGGGATGGAGGTGGACGGCGAGGTGAAGAGGGACGAGGTGGAGAGGCAGGTGAGGGAGCTGATGGAGGGGGAGAGAGGGAAGGAGATGAAGAGGAAGGTGATGGAGTGGAAGGAGATGGCCCGAGAGGCCACGCGCCCATCCGGGTCGTCGTGCTTGAACCTGGACGAGGTGATCGACAAGGTGTTGCTGTCGCCCAGAAGAGATTAAAGTTTGTTCGGTCATTCGTGTGCGATTGCGGAATGTATGAGAAGAACTCCTTCGACGGTCCCCTTGTCTGGATCCTATCAACTCCAGTCTCGTCGCTCGGAATTGTTTTCACTTATTTTTGTGCAAATGGCATGCGCATGAATTGTTATCCTATATTTTTTTTCCTCCCTACGTTCACGAAGCAAAGCTCACAATGAAATGGTGGCCGGTCATAGCATTGGATTTATAATAATAATAATAATAATAATGACGATGATGATATTTATAATAATAATAGTATTATTTTGTTCTGCCACCACTTCCTCTAAGAAGAAGACCAAATGAATTTCTTCTCCTCTTTAAACTCGTTGCCGGACACGTTTTCCTTAGAGAATAGTTTGAAGAAATAATTATAATTAGGATTTTGTCGTTGAGTGCCGTTGATACACTTGTTAAGCAATCGACTGAAATAATTTCATAGTTTTGAATGCACCGATTGCTTTCATGTTACATTCCACTAATCTCTTAGAAACTGATATTTTGAATAAATTATGATTAATTGGTATTTGAAGACATCCTTTAACAACTTTTTTATAACTAAAATACCTAGCAAATCAATTTTCATTGCTTGGGGGACCTTATTAAATGAACCGAGGGACGCGAGGCGAAGCAATTTGCGGCTCACTGATATTATGTATGTTGTTTTCTCCTATGCTGAGGTCAACATGGATCATGTGGCACGTAATCCGCAAACGAAACAATTCAATATAACGAGGAAAGTTTTCCATTTCTAACGTTTCCAATAATTAGGATACTTATTTTTTTAAGTTTATTTTACTAATCTACTATTTCAAACATGTTAACACCCAAAAGTGCCCAATATTTAAATATTATCGACATGCTATAATCATTAGGAAGCAACAAAAGTGGACTCGACAACATCATATACAACCATCAAAATTAACGAAGAAAAAGGGAAAAGAGTGAAGAGTATACTATTCAGGCATATTTGATCATCTGTGGAGGAAGCCAATTTAATAGATTGAAGATTGGTCAATATTACATGTTGTTTGATGACTTGGATATAAATGTTGGCATATATCGACAAGTGGTAAATGATTGCAGATTATTTTGCCCAAGTTGTCGATGAGCATCTAAATTGAGGAGCAAGATAATCCACTCAAAGAGTTGCACCAAGGCTTATGCATGTGAAGATCCAATAAGGAGATCGTGGAGAATAGTTAGGTGAAAATGGAGATTGAGGTTGTTATTTTGAAGGAAATTGACAACATGGGAAATGAACAACTCCTCGGAGATAAAGCTCCTATTTTGAAGGGGGTTGACAACACGGGAATATAGGACCATTATATTTGGAAGTGTCGAACTATAGTTTAACCACGAAGAAACTGCTCCCAAATGGTTATGATAGAAGGTATATAAATACCAAGTTCTACCAATTGGAAGAAGCTCCCCTCTACAATCAAAATGTAATCTTTTATTATTTTTACTTTCCTGCACTTTATTTTTCCTTAGTTATAGCTTTTCGATTCACGTCACTGATTAAATTTTGACTCGTACTTTATCCCGATACTTCGTCGTCAATTCAATTTTGACGTGCATCTCTATCTTGGATGTGGCACTGTCAATTAAATTCCAATGTTCCATTTTTACCCACATTACATCTTTAGACATGATCAAGCTTTGTCATCAATTAAATTCCAACACAATTTGTGCATGTGTATTGCTATGGAAATTGTTGTATTTTCAAGCCTTGTTGTTGATTGAACTCCACTACGGTTTGTATGTACAATTTGATTCGAAGTTTGAAATAAAGGTTTGCAATTATTTCTTATCTGCCTAGATATTTTCTGTCTAGAGTCACCACAGAACCCGTCTCTACTCATCAAAAGCCAAAGAACAACTTTCGAAAAAATGTTTCGTTGTCCATTAGATTCTACGAAACAAAACCTATGATTAAAAATAAGTTAATTATTTAATATGTGTATCCCACAAATTACTTCTGAATAAATTAAGTGAATACAACTAGCTAACCAACCTTAAATGAACAGTTTTCCATTAACCTTAAATGGATCTCTAGCCCAAAAATTGAATGTTATCTGTTCAAATTCACTAAATGCGTGTAAACTCTTTAGAGTTAGGATATTAGCATAGCCTATTTGCTTATGCTTAATCGAGTTATGGCGCTTGTAAGGTTTTTGATAAGCCTCTAGATACTAGTTAATCCTTTATACTCATGCTGTCGGATTCCTAAATTATCACAAAGAGCACAGCCAGTAATCATAGTAAATTTTGACTTGAAAGATTTTATTAATTCAAAAAAAAATTAATTTGATAAGTAAGGAAATTGCTACATATGTGGTAAAAGGTAAAAAAGGAAAAAGGAAGGGCTACGTATTCATTTGATGAAAAATACATCTATATAAGAATTAGAATCTTGTCTATCGTAGTATTAATGAAGGTTGAAGCTAACTGTTGACACCTAAATTTTGGCGACCTGTTTAGTCATTTATCAAAAAATTAGGGATTAATTTTAACCCCTAAAAAATATTAGTTAATTAATTAATTGCATAGTATATAGTTTTAGGTGCATTTATTTTAATTTGCATTTACATTGGGCCGGTGATAAATGGGTTCAAATTGATGGTTCAGAACTTTAATTTGGTGAATTGGACTAAGCCCACGAATGTAGTAAATCAGCCCAAGCCTGTATCCTCGGAAATATTTTACGGATTCATTTGTGCGAGATTTCAAATTTTAAAATAATCCTCTTGCAATCTTAAATCGTATCAAAAGCAAATATTACATTTGAAAAAAGGAATTTTCGTGGATATGGATTTGGAAAAATTAAAACCCTAACTCGTGGCCTATAAATAGATTAAATGCGTAGGGTTTGAGGGGGGGCCACACAATAGAAATACACAGCCGCACAAAAGGGGGTTTTTGGTTTGGAAGAAGGGGTTTCCTTCGGTTCTTTGAGAGAAAGAGAAGAAAAAGCTTGGAGAAAAGTCAAGAGAGCAGAGGGAGAGGACGTGAGAGTAACGGGAATAGAGAGAAAAGAATTAAAAAAGAAGAAGAACATTGTTCTTCTTCCCTAGCAGATTCGTCCATCACGCCTGCTCGCGCTTCGCCCTTCACCCGCCGGAAGCCGCCGTAGCACTGCGCCTCTGCCAACACCGGCCATCGCCGCTCCTCCTGCTCCGCCACTGCCTAGTCTGCTGCTGCCTCGTTGATGCCTTTGCTTACCCTTCCGCAAGCCCTGCTCTGCACCTCTACTCGGTCCACAGGAGCTTGCGCCACTGCTCTGCCGCCCCGCTGGACATCGCATCGCCGCTCCACATCTACCTGAGTTTCCCTCAACGACGCCTGCTGAAGCCGCGCTCAAATCTGCAACCAAGCTGAAGCCCACTGCACCTGTCCCAGCACCCGCGCTCAACGCCTTCAGCCACTCATCCCCCCACAACGCTGCTGTGCCTTTGAGCGCCAGTGTCACCCTCTGTCAGCCATCGTCACTCCGAGCACCCCTCCGCGACGCTCAGGCCGCTCCACCCTCCGTTGCATCACCATCAGGCCAAAACGCCCCTACCTTTTGTCTCTGCTTGCAGAACTACAGATCCTGAGCCCCCTCTGCCAACACCACCGCAGCAGCTCACTTGAGCCGGTCACCGAGCCCCTCGCCGCGCTACCAAGACCCTTGCTGCCAAGAGTTCTACCCCCCATTGAGCCCCCTACTGCCAGGTTTCCTTTGCCGCGTCGAACTGCTCACCAACGATCCGCCCGCCGCCGGTCCTCGCCAGAGCTCTTAACGCTGGTGACCCACCACACTTGGTGACCTGTAGTCCTTGGTGATCCGCCACGAGCACAAGGCTTGGAAGAAAAAAAAAACAAAAGGCAAAATACATTAGGTAGTTTTTCTTTTATTATTATTATTTTTATGTCTTTTATAGTTTTTTTTAGTGGAATTATTCATTAATGTATGATTGAGATTTCGACATGAAATTGCCTCTGAAATTAGGGATTGACAGTCTGATTTTCACGCCCGAAATCCGACTCGCAATCGCTTGGAAAATCGCCAATCCGATCTCTCGCCCGAGATTCGATTCGCGATTTATTTAAAAGTTGACTAACCCGATCTCATGCGCGAGATATGGTTCGTCAATTTATGGATATCAATCTTATCTGGTCTGATCTGTCGTCGTGTTGGTTGAACCAATCTTATTTTCGTAAAAGAAAAAATCCAAAAAAATATTTGAATTAGGATTGGGTTGGTTTTAGAATATCTCTTGTTATTTTGCATATTTAGAATATGGATTTTATTTCGAATTTGTTAAAAAATAAAAAATAAGAAATGCATTCATTTAGGATGTTAGTTTTGAATTTGAATTGCACGTTTAATTATTTGGCAATTTTGATTTCGAATTTCATAATAAAAAATAAAAAAAATTAGAATTAGGGTATTCTTTGCACGTCATTGCATATTATGATAGATTGCATTCTTATTAAGAAAATAAAAAAAATCATGTGCACATCATATAGCACTAGGTTTATGAAATGCACGTCATTTAGTGATTGTTGCTAGGTTCATTTAATTAGAAATTTCCCGTCATTAAGATTAGGTCATTTTGGTTAATTTAGATTGCAAGTTCATTAAGAAAACATTAAAAATTACTTTGCTCATTCATATAGTTCAGGCTATACTACTATGTCATATCATTTCATGTTAGATTAAAAGCATTGCACTGATATGGATTATATTCTCATTAAATCAGTGAAAACAAAACAGAAAAAAAAAATCGCGTGTTAATTAGAAATCATATGTAGGACTATTGATGTGAATTCTGATCTAATAATGCAGGTGCTTTCGTTGCTATGAGGTAAGTCTTGCAATTTATTTGTTGCTTTACTTGGGTGTTAGGGAAATAGATTTAAAATTAATCCAAGCTTCTTGCCAAAACATTTTTTTAAAATAAAAGAAATGGTACCGAAAGGACGTTAGAGAAATCTAGTGTAACCAAGTCCCCGTATCCAAATCTCTGGTTCGTAAGAGTAAAGTAAATCTCTCATTACTTTACTTGAATTTCTAATCGACCCACCAAAAATGGATTAGTAGCGACTCCTAGATAAAATCCATTTGCATGTTAAAAACTTAAACCTAAGTCACGAATTGATATGAGCTTGGGAGAACTCGAGTTAAGTCTAGGCTTAACAATCCATTAGCCAAACCCTAGATGGTTCACACCCGAAAATTTGGTCGTGATAGCTCGGTAACTCTGTTGGGACTTGTGTTAAAACACTTAGTGGACTTAGGCTAATTTTTTTTTTCTTTCAAAAATATTTTTGTTTGGTAGCGAGGATTCCAAGTACGTCCCTAATATTAAGGTGTTAAATGTTCTTGCAGATTGGGAGATATAAGGGGAGTAGTCTTTGCTAACCTTTGTCTTACAGGTTGGAGTTGGAAATGAATGTTTTAAATTGAAGTCATTGAAATGTTGCATGATTTAAACTGTCGTGCATGCCTTGCATTTAACACTACATTGTTGCATGCACAACCTGCCGCCAGACCTAGGCCACATAGGATCATTTAGGATGGTGTTGAGATGGATACCACTCCGACCACATGCTCATAGTACGAGTCGCCCATCTCAATTCCGAACTTTCTTTCATGGTGTCAAGAGTACCCACCTCGGTCCGCATGCCCGCGACCTGAGTCGGCTCTTTGACCAAGCCGGAGTCATGAGGACCCGACATAGTCCACACGCCCGTGGCTAGTCCAATCAACCTTGTGGCTCCACCTTGATAAGCCTTATAGATTAGAAATCGAGCCACTTACCATGCGCATGTCTATGTGATTGTCATTGATTCTCCATGGCGAAGTAAGTCTTCTTTCCCTATACCATGCAATTTATTTTGTCGTGCTTTTGGTCTTTCCATGACGATCCAGGTTAGTCATATGATCTAATTCCTTTGTCAATTAGAAATGAAATGAGGAAATTGCCATGCAATGAATCAGTTGGAAAATAAAATAATAATAAAAAAACTTTGGAGAATTTGTTTTCAGTGCATGTTTAGGAAATTTGGTCTTGTTAGGGTGTCTATCTTTATTTTCTTAGTCCATTTTTAGGAAATACCCTTATTGAACGAATTATTCATGAATAAATGAAAAAAAAAAGTGGAAAAATAGATTTAGATCATTGTCATGGATTGACTTTCGATTTACACCTCATGCTTACATGTTCCCATTCATTTGATTTAGGTGATTATGGAGCCGTCCCGCTCACCCATCTGTACACGATCAAAAGCTAAAATGATGGATCAAAACAAGTGAGAAATTGCGACTCGAAGGAAAAAGCCAAGAGACTTTTGAATCATCTCATTTTCCTAAGGACCAAGGAGGGTGAAGAACTCAAGCACCCATGAGGAATCATTTGGAAAAGGCGCATTGGGTTGCGATGATAAATCAATTGGCTCAACTATTGCTCAACAAGATTGATAACACAATTCTAAAATGTTAATATGGATCACATCTCAATACCACTTGAAATAATCATCTTGAGGAGCCAAGCAAAATGCTTTGCATTTCCTTACTTGATAGAATTTTCATCCTTGCCCATTAAATGAGGGGCAAGTAAAAGAGGACCGTCATTTTTTGGTGATAAAGGTACGTCTCGTCCTTGAAGATAATTAATTTTGGGAAATGACACTTTGTTCTTTTCCTTGCAAATGATAAATTGGGGGCATGACAAATTTCGGTAGTGACCCAACTGAGATAAAATCTCAATCCAAACCAAAATGGATGTGCAATTTGAATTTACTTTAATGTTGCATAGTATCCTTTTCATGCATGTTCTCTTGTGTAGGGGCAAAAGTGGATTTTTAGTCTTGAATGATAGAGACAATCCAAGGACACCCAATTACTGAGATAGTCCCTTCATGGGACAATTCATTGATCGAATGCTTGAAATTATGGTTTTCATACTTATGAGGGCATGTTTTGTCCGTTTGAAGTCATAAAAGCTTTTCATGCTTAAAGTTGCTGACTCTTTCAAAAATAGAAATTTTCATATTGATTTAGCTTACTATTTTCATGTGGAGATTTGTCAAGATAGACAACTCAATGGAGTGACATTAATGTTTAAGAACATTGAATGAGACGTATCAGGATGATGAAAGGCAAGCCCTATCCTATACACAGTCCCTTATTTATACACTTGTAAGATGAGCGTAAAAGTTCCATACCCGCAAGGTAAAGAGTTCTCTCGCAAAAGGTACGATAACTAAAATTATGAGGGGCAATTTATTTCACTATTCTAAACACTACATGTGATCCATTGCTTAACCACTTTGAGCCTTATACACTTGTGAAGATTTTTTTTCAAATTACCCCTGTCAAGAACCACCCCACATCGAGGCAAACTGGAGGGTAAGACAGTAGCATAAGGTGAAGAAAATGGATTGAAATTTTCTTGCTTTCACTTGCATCAATTTTCAAGTCGTGCTATTATATTGAATTCATATGGTAATTTAAGTGCCTTAGGATAATGAATGGCATTTCTTTCGCTACCCTATACACTTATAGCATTTGCATAGCCCACTTGAGCCTGCAATTTCATTTTTTTAAACCTAGTTGGTGATCATCCCCCACACTGGGGCAAAGCAAAAGGTAGATAAAGACCCTTGAAAGTTCAAATGTCATTCAAAGTGTGATTGCGCGATGCATGCATAAAAATCAAAATAGAACTAAGGGGCATCTGGTAAAAGCAAGGCCAACGCCCATGAAAAAAAAAAGTGAAGAAAAAATGAATAAGAACTAGGGGCATGAAAAAGCAGTGTGCCTGGTAAAGCAAAGTCGACGCCCATAGATGAAAAAGAAAGTCAAGATAAGGACTATCAGTTGCAAAAAGATTGTATCTCCAATGGAGTACTACTCAAAGAACTCAAATTATGAGTTTTTACAATCAATGGGGCATTTCATGAAGACAATCCCCGATGATGAAAAAGATTACGGGTGGCAATGCCAAGATGATCACCAACTCTCACCGTTCACACATATTTTGAGCCTAATGATTCTTTCGTTTCTCAACCCATGAACCCGGCTTATGTTACGTCTCTTACAAAGTCTCTTCAGATTATAGCACTTGAATTAACATAGTAATTCATATGCATTGCTCGAAGAAGTGCGAGCAACATTATTTCTTTCTCATTTTGCAGGGTTCTTGACGTGTAAACCCAGAGATAATTATAAAATTGTTCTTTCAATTGCCTTGACTTGAAGAGTTCTTTTATTAAGCCATTGACCAAGCCCACATTACGATCCCTATTAAAGACCTCTTAAATTAGTAAGGTTGTACCGCTTGCGATAATACTTGGACCCTTGTTGGTATGATGATAATGAGACGGAGTGATTCTCATAAAATAGCCTCTAAATGAGAGTGAGTGAAAATCCTTTCTAATTGAAGGTCCCTCATTTAGTATTCTTAGAAAATCCATGTCATGAAAATTGTCTTGAGCGATGATTCTTTTCAGTGGAAATTTGGGTGATGCAAGGTCATTATACATGAACCCCGATTGAGTTAATAAAAACCTCACTGAATTTTGAAATGCGCATTCTAGAGTAGCTCAGATTGTCTATCTCTTTGATGAATGCATATCAGTTTGTGCTATAAATCATGTCTGACAGGTAATTTAAGTTCCTTTTAGAATGTTTCGTGATATTAAGATATGAGAAACCTCCACCATAAGGTGAAAGACCTCCACAAGATATCTAAATTCCAAAAGACATATCCCCAAGAATCAAAGATATCACCAGGTAAGTATATCTCTACCATACTCTAAAATACTTATCATCATGCAAGTATTCTCTCTCAAGTGCATCGACACTTGACTTGGTCAAACTGTCCAATCATATCGATTTGGCGTGCTTTCGTAGTCTAGAGTCATTTTCATCGACTCGGCGTGCTTCTGTAGCCTGATATCGCCTTTAATAGACCCGGCGTGCTTCTGTAGCCCGGAGTTTTTTACCTGGTGTGCTTTTGTAACCCAGAGTCCCTTTCATTGACCTAGAGTGCTTTTGTAGCCCGGTGTCCTTCATATTGACTTGGCATGCTTTCGTAGCCCAGAGTCCCTTTTAATAGACCCGACGTGCTTTTGTAGCCCGATGTCCTTTATATTGACCTGGCGTGCTTTCGTAACCCAGAGTCCCCTTCATTGACCCGATGTACTTTCGTAGCCCGGAGTTCCTGACCTGGCATGCTTTCGTAGCCTAGAATCCCTTTTAATCGACACTCGATTGAGTTATCCCCCAAAGATTTTCCTCCAAATTCAATTTGATTAAGGCAACCGAAGAATGGTTCAGGTCCTAGTCCGATGATCTGTGTTGCAATGCTGGGCGACCGAAGAATGGTTCGGGTCCTAGCTAAGCAAAATCTCCATTTAGGCGACCGTAGAATGGTATGGGTCCTAAACAACATTTATTGCTCTAATAGGCGACCGTAGAATGGTACGGGTCCTGGAAAAGTAATTTCCCCATTCAGGCGACCGTAGAATGGTACGGGTCTTGAAAAATGAATACTCGTTTATGCGACTGTAAAATGGTACAGGTCCTAGACACAACCAAGCACTGCCATAATGGGCGACCGTAGAATGGTAGGGGCCCTGGGAAAGCAGTCTCTTCATAAAGTTATGTTACTATTCTAGGCGACCGTAGAATGGTACGGGTCCTAGACATGTAACACCAACCACCTCGAACTACTCTATCTTCCTTGGAGGTAAGTTATTCCAAGTTAGTTCATTTATCATTTGCATTAGCATTTTCATGCATCATAACAAATTGCATTAAAAAAAATGGAATTCATGTTCCAACAAAAAAAAATCATTTATTGCATGTGTATAGTCAAAATTTCGGTGTCAATTTGTCATTGAAGGCAACCTCTATGAGCTCACCTTCAAAGAGGGACAGCTATTGACACTTAAATTTTGGTGATCCGTTTAGTCATTTATCAAAAAATTATGGATTAATTTTAACCCCTAAAAAAATATTAGTTAATTAATTAATTGCATAGTATATAGTTTTAGGTGCATTTATTTTGATTTGCATTTACATTGGGCCGGTGATAAATGGGTTCAAATTGATGGTTCATAGCTTTAATTTGGAGAATTGGACTAAGCCCACGAAGGGAGTAAATCGGCCCAAGCCCGTATCCTCGGAAATATTTTACGGATTTATTTGTGCAAGATTTCAAATTTTAAAATAATCCTCTTGCAATCCTAAATCGTATCAAAAGCAAAAATTGCATTTGGAAAAAAAAAAAAAAGGAATTTTCGTGCATATGGATTTGGAAAAATTAAAACCCTAACTCGTGGCTATAAATAGATTAAATGCGTAGGGTTTGAGGGGGGGCCACACAATAGAAATACACGGCCGCACAAAAGGGGGTTTTTGGTTTTGGAAGAAGGGGTTTCCTTCGGTTCTTTGAGAGAAAGAGAAGAAAAAGCTTGGAGAAAAGTCAAAAGAGCAGAGGGAGAGGACGTGAGAGTGATGGGAACAAAGAGAAAAGAATTAAAAAAGAAGAAGAAGAACACTGTTCTTCTTCCCTAGTAGATTCGTCCATCACGCCTGCCCGCGCTCCGCCCTTCACCCGCCAGAAGCCACCGTAGCACTGTGCCTCCACCAACGCCGGCCATCGCTGCTCCTCCTGCTCCGCCACCGCCCGGTCTGCCGCTAGCTCATTGACACCTTTGCTTACCCTTCCGCGAGCCCTACTCTGCACTTCTACCCAATCCACAAGAGCTCGCGCCACTGCTCTGCCGCCCCGCTAGACACCACATCACCGCTCCGCAGCTACCTAAGTTTCCCTCGACGATGCCTGCTGAAGCCGCACTCGGATATGCAACCGAGCTGAAGCCCACTGCACTTGTCCCAGCACCCGCACTCGACGCCTTCGGCCACTCGTCCCCCCACGACGTCGCTATGCCTTTGAGTGCCAGTATCTCCCTCTGTCAGCCACCGTCACTCCAAGCACCCCTCCGCGACACCTAGGCCGCTCCGCCCTCCATTGCATCACCATCGGGCCAAAACGCCCCTATCTTTTATCTCTGCCTGCAGAACTGCAGATCCTGAGCCCCCTTTGCCGACACCACCGCAACAACTCGCTTGAGCCTGTCACCGAGCCCCTCGCTACGCTACCAAGACCCTTGCTACCAAGAGTTCTACCCCCTATTAAGCCTCTTGCTACCGAGTTTCCTTTACCGCGTCGGATCGCTCACCACCGACCCGCCCGCCGCCGGTCCTCGCCAAAGCTCCGAACGCTGGTGACCCGCCACACTTGGTGACCTGTAGTCCTTGGTGATTCACCACGAGCACAAGGCTTAGAAGAAAAAAAAACAAAAGGCCAAATACATTAGGTAGTTTTTCTTTTTTTATTATTATTATTTTTATGTATTTTATATTTTTTTAGTGGAATTATTCATTAATGTATGATTGAGATTCCGACATGAAATTGCCTCTGAAATTAGGAATTGACAGTCATATTTTCGCGCCCGAAATCCGACTCGCAATCGTTTGGAAAATCGCCAATTCGATCTCCCACCCGAGATTCGATTCGCGATTAATTTAAAAGTTGACTAACCCGATCTCATGCACGAGATATGGTTCGTCAATTTATGGATATCAATCTTATCTGGTCTGATCTGTCGTCATGTTGGTTGAACCAATCTTATTTTCGTAAAAGAAAAAATCCAAAAAAAATATTTAAATTAGGATTAGGTTAGTTTTAAAATATCTCTTGCTATTTTGCATATTTATAATATGGATTTTATTTCGAATTTGTTAAAAAATAAAAAATAAGAAATGCATTCATTTAGGATGTTAGTTTTGAATTTGAATTGCACGTTTAATTATTTGGCAATTTTGATTTCGAATTTCATAATAAAAAATAAAAAATTAGAATTAGGGCATTCTTTGCACGTCATTGCATATTATGATAGATTGCATTCTTATTAAGAAAAAAAAAATCATGTGCACGTCATATAGCACTAGGTTTATGAAATGCACGTCATTTAGTGATTGTTGCTAGGTTCATTTAATTAGAAATTGCCCGTCATTAAGAGTAGGTCATTTTTGTTAATTTAGATTGCATATTTAATTATTGCATGTTCATTAAGAAAACATAAAAAATTACTTTGCTCCTTCATATAGTTCAGGGCTATACTATTATGTCATATCATTTCATGTTAGATTAAAAGCATTGCACTGCATATGGATTATATTCTCATTAAATCAGTGAAAACAAAACAAAAAATAAAAATAAAAAAAAATAAAAAAAAGATTGTGTGTTAATTAGAAATCATATGTAGGACTATTAATGTGAATTCTGATCTAACAATACAGGTGCTTTCGTTGCTATAAGGTAGGTCTTGCAATTTATTTGTTGCTTTACTTGGGTGTTAAATTGGTGGATTGCACACCCGCGTGATCGCCTCACATGTTAGGGAAATAGATTTAAAATTAATCCAAGCTTCTTGCCAAAACATTTTTTTAAAATAAAAGAAATGGTACCGAAAGGGCGTTAGAGAAATCTAGCGTAACCAAGTCCTCGTATCAAAATCTCTGGTTCGTAGGAGTAAAGTAAATCTCTCGTTACTTTACTTGAGTTTCTAATCGACCCACCAAAAATAGATTAGTGGCGACTCCTAGACAAAATCTATTTATATTTTAAAAACTTAAACCTAAGTCACGAATTGGTATGGGCTTGGGAGAGCCCAAGTTAAGTCTAGGCTTAACAATCCATTAGCCAAACCCTAGATGGTTCACACCCGAAAATTTGGTCGCGACACTAACAAATAATACTCATAGTTTCATATTTGATAAAACACTATTGATACCTTTATTTTATGGAAAATGAATGATTTAGATAACATTTTCCTAAAAGTAATTACTTGGCAAAATGAATGAACAAAAAATATTTTCACCATCAACGAATATGTTAGACTAAATTATGGTTGGTAATAATAGAATTTTGCATTACATAATTATTTCAAGTGATTTAAACAATTAATTTTAGGAAAATGTATTTCAAATCATTCATCATCTACAAAACAAACGAAGCTTGCCTATTTTCTTCTAGGATCCCGGAATGCAAATTCAATATTTCGATATTCGATTATGAAACTCAATTTCTTTAATTTCAGCTATTTGTTTTAGGATTTTATGAAACAAATCCTTCAATTTCGGATGAAATAACTATCGGGTTTCTTGATGTACAAGTTTTGACACTCTAGAAGATATCGAAGTCATCAAATCCAAAAGAAAACGGTATAAATATTCCCAAAAGAGAATTAAAAATCCAATGTCGAAATAGTATCAAATAGAATTTTTAAACTACTTGGGGCGCGCATGACAAAATTTGGGAGTAAATCAATTTCTTCCGCCAGTAAATTGATTTCTCAATTTCTATTCTATAGACGAGTTTCTAAGTAAAAAAACACGTTTAATAACAATTCAAAATTTCTATTTCTGAAATAAAAATTCGTTTGATAATAGAATAAAATTTCTATTTCTAGGAGCAGCAATGACCGGCGTCCGGTGGCTAACGGCAAGCGGCCGAAGTCCGACATTTGGTGTCCGACGCCAAGTCCGGTGATCGGTGGCAGGCGGCCAAAGTCCAGAGTCCGACACCGGAGTCCGGCGACCGGTGGAGTTTGACGTTTAACATCCGACTTCGGAGTCCAATGACAGAAGGCCGGTGGCAAGTGGCCAGTGGCCAGAGTCCGACAGCAAGTGGCAGGTGGCCAACATCCAATGGCCGATGGCGAGCGGCAGATAGTCGCCGGCGAACATCCGATGGTTGGTGATGAGCCTCCGGCATCCAATGATTGGCGATGAGCAGCCAATGACTGGTGGGCGTTCGGCATCCAACGACTGACAGTTTGTGATGGGCAGCCGGAGTGCAATGGCCGGCAGCCAATGTCTGATGACTGGGGCCGGTGGCAGGTGGCCACGAGTGGCAAGTGGGCAACAGGTGATGACAAGAGTGAACAATGAGAAAATTTTGGATTTATCATTTCTGTTTCAGAAATAAATAAAAAAGCAAAAAATTCTAACTTCTGATTTCTGCTCCAATTCTATTTCTGAAATAAAAATTTGTTCCAGAAATAGAAAAATGAAATTACGTTACCAAATGGATTTATATTCCAAACCTATTTTGGGAAACAGAAAAACAAATAAATAGATAAACAGAAATTTTGTTATGCTCGCCCTTGGACACTGCGTTTTCTTTTTCTTTGTGCTCGACAGATTGAATTATGCGAGCATACACATGTTCCTTTCAATAATGACTTATCAATTTCAATAAATGGAACTACCACCAACCGTTGCAGCATGGATGGTAGATCCTTTGTCCTCCACCGAGGAGGCCAAGGTTCGAAGCCCCTGCAGCTAAAGCACTGTGTGGTGACTTAAGCGTGGCGTCGAAGTGGTGGTTTCCCCGCTAGCGACACCTGGGGGTTTACGTGACGGCTGTCAGCCAAAGCGATTCCTCTAGCAACAAAAATAAAAAAACAAATTCAATATACAGAACTCATGAGTAATCATGGTAGTTGTGTACAATTAATCTATAAATTAATGTGGACAAATGGTAAATTATTTTCTTAAAAACATTTCACTTATTTGAGCACCCATCGGTTTATTAATGAACCTTATTACAAATCCATTTTTCTCCTCACCAAATTAATGACGCCGATTATTTTGTGGGAATCGAATTTTAGTGGAAAATATTTTTAGATAAAATTATTTTTATAAAATTAATTTCTTTCTTTTGTTTGTTAATTTTGCTAATAATATGGAAGTCATATTTCTTATTATATGTACTTGTTATAGGAAAGCAATGAAACGCGTATTAGAAAAAAAAAATTCTCGAATACAACCCTAGAACTCGAGTTTAGGCGCGGTCTGGCTACCGAGGAGTGATCCGAGTCTAGCCGCTAGCCTCTAAGGTCCAGCACTGGGGGCCTTGGCTTCTAAGCACTTGGGTCCATCATCGGGGACCATTTTGCTGTTGATGGAGGATAAGCCGTATTCTAAATTTACTTTTAAAAGTGAAGTCATTTTCCTAAATTTGAAGAGATAATTTGATTGATTGGAATGGTTTTCTTTCAACTCATTCTTTTAAATTATCCAAATGATGAATATTCAAGCGAATATTATGTTATGTTAAATTTTTTCATCAAACGCACCAACAAAGCAACACATTAAATGTCGGATCTGCCTATAAATATACCCAACCTACCCTCTCTCCCCATAGCCATTGGCATCTCTCTTTTCGTACCCAAACGAGAAAACACTCAAAACACAGAGAAGAGAATAGAGAGATGGGTGCGACAGAGATGACCCAAAAGCCACACGCGGTGTGCATCCCCTTCCCAGCGCAGAGCCATATCAACGCCATGCTCAACCTCGCCAAGCTCCTCCACCACCGGGGCTTCCACGTCACCTTCGTCAACACCGAGTACAACCACAACCGCCTCCTGCGGTCCCGCGGCCCCTCCTCCCTTGACGGCCTCCCGTCTTTCCGGTTCCGGACCATCCCCGACGGCCTCCCACCCTCCGACGGCGACACCACCCAGGACATCCTAGCCCTCTGTCAGTCCACGGAGGAGTGCTGCTTGCCTTACTTCCAGGACCTGCTCAAGAGGCTCAATGAGGAGAGCGCGACATCGGGTTCCCCACCGGTGAGCTGTGTGGTGTCGGACGGCTCGACGACCTTCACACTCGACGCTGCCGAGGCAGTCGGCGTGCCAGAGGTCCTGTTCTGGACGATAAGCGCGTGCGCATTCATGGGCATCTTGCAGTTTCGTAGTCTCATTGACAAGGGTCTTGCTCCACTCAAAGGTACGCATTACTAAATAACTTGTCTGATTTAGGTGATCTCACTTAGCATGTCAACCGAGCAAATTTTTTACACCTAAAGATTTTTCTTTGTTATTTTTTTCGGTTTGGTTTGCTGTTATGTTCTTCAGTTTTGTTTGTTCCTGATTTATATGATCAGTGTATATACAACAATGTCATTACTAAATAACTATCTGATTTAGGAGCTTACGAGATCATTTCGTATATCCTTCGACAATATTCTAATGCTTTCCCTAATCTAAGTCTAACAAATGAATTGACAAAACAAATATTGCCATGTGACACCATAAACATCGAAGACGCAGTAGGAACAGCAGAGACCTTGACAACGCGCTTCTAAATTTTCTTTATGAGGATCATGCGTATGGTCACCCAGTTCACCTGATCGACTCTCAATTTGCAGATGCAAGCTACTTGACAAACGGGTACTTGGACACCATCATTGACTGGATACCCGGGATGAGAAACATCCGCTTGAGAGACTTGCCGAGCTTCATTCGAACCACCGACCCGGACGACCCGATGCTCAACTTCTGCTTGGTTGAGTTTGCGAGAGCGAAGAGAGCCTCCGCCTGGGTCTTCAATACGTTTGAGCGGTTAGAACACGAGGTCCTTGACGCGCTTAAGGCCATGTTCCCTCCCATCTACACCATCGGCCCCATTCATCTACTCGTGGAGCAACTATCCGATGATGACACCAGGCTGATCAGGTTCAACCTGTGGAAGGAAGACCTGGGTTGTCTCGAGTGGCTCGACTCGAAACCACCCGGTTCGGTCGTGTACGTGAACTTCGGGAGCATCACAGTGATGTCGACGGCACAGCTGGTGGAGTTCGCATGGGGGCTCGCGAACAGCGGCCAGGTGTTCCTATGGGTCATCAGGCCCGACTTGGTCATCGGCAACACGGCGATCTTGCCTCCAGATTTCTTGGCCGCAACGAGGGAGCGGAGCCTGATGGTGAGCTGGTGCCCCCAGGAGCGGGTGCTAAGCCACTCGGCTGTCGGCGGGTTCCTGACCCACTGCGGGTGGAACTCCATAATCGAGAGCATCGCGGCCAGTGTGCCAGTGGCGTGTTGGCCGTTCTTCGCGGACCAGCAGACGAACTGCCGGTACAGTTGCCAGGAGTGGGGGATAGGGATGGAGATCGACAGCGATGTGAGGAGGGACGAGGTGGAGAGGCAGGTGAGGGAGCTGATGGAGGGGGAGAGAGGGAAGGAGATGAAGAGGAAGGCGATGGAGTGGAAGGAGATGGCTCGAGAGGCCACGCGTCCTTTCGGGTCGTCGTTCTTGAACCTAGACGAGGTGATCAACAAGGTGCTGCTGTCGCCCAAAAGAGATTAAGCTTGCTCGGACATTGCTTTGCGAACGGGGAAAGAATCCGAACAATTCCGTAGACAGTCCTCTTGTCTTGTTTAGATCCTATCTAGGCCCGTATTTACTTCAGCTGCGTCACTTCCAGTCCTTTTCATTTATTTCTGTGTAGTTGACATTCGGGTGAAACGGTCGGCTGCAAGCCTGCAATGAAGTGTTTTTTTTTTTGGTTGAAATGCAATGAAGTGTTGATGTGTTCATGAGGCAGCGCCAGAACGAGAAAGCGAAGGGTGGCCCGTGATAGCATTGGATCCAAACTCTCCAACCATTCTTGGTAACGAGAATAGCACGAAATAGATGCTGGCCACGTAACCCGACGGATGCAATAGTCTTAGGACTATTATGTTAATTTCCTAAAAAAATAACCATGTTTTCATTAACATCTAGATCTGATCATGAGTTCGCCGATTACGAGTGCACCACTCTTATGTTGTGGTGGAGCTCTCAATTAATGGCTAGAAGCTGATTATCTTTAGCTGCTTGGTGTGGACATGCTTTGTCAGGAAAGATTATGATCTTTTTTGGTTATCTACGTACGAAGAGAATTCCTCAATTATTCTCATTAACGACTTTGTGAATCATCGCTACGATGGTAATTAGTGGAGCGACGATTGATCAAGTTGCAGGGACAAGGAGGGGTTTGTGGATCACAGTGGTTTGCCCCGATGCCATCGGTGCTCTACAATTGGTTAATTTCAGTTCAGCTCACTAAAAGTTTAGTGCACACATCTCCTTAGTCCAATATTGGAATCTCGCAATACTCCCGGCGGCAAAAAGTCCTACTATTTTATTTCTATTTTCCTATTTCATTCTTATAAACCAATTGCGACTTCTTGGTCACTTCGAATCTAATCAAAGCGATTCTTGATCATTCAAAAAGCTCATTGTCTCTATTATCAATTTATTGCTATAATTTGCCACTTCACTATGCGATTACTTGGCGATGAATTTTGATGATGCCTTCTAATTGTAGGAGTCTCCGTGTGTTGTTTCTTTCAAGTGGCGGGTTGCAATCTTGGAAGTAAATTGACACCAGAGGATCCATGTTAGATATAACCAATCTTATTCCAACATTTTTTAAAAAAGAAGAGTACTCGCCAACATTTAAATTATAGTTCTGATTTCAGAAAATTGAGAAAAAAAAAATCAATTACGAATTTTACGTGACAATATGGGAGTATTGTAAATGTTTTGGGAGTTGACTTTGAGAAAAAAAAAAAGTGCATGAGTTTAGAGATTTAGATTAAGTAAAACAGTAAAAAGTGAGGGTGTGGTGACACCAGAGTAGCCTGAAGCAGTGACACTTGACATAAATACGAAGATGCTCGATGCCCAACATACATCAGCAATGCTCGACCATCAACCTCGCTAGCTCTTGGCAACCCTGGACTCAACAGATCTCGCTTGAGCCGCGATCCTTCAAGCCTCGCCTAACAGTTACGAGGGCAATGTCAGAGAAGATGAACTAGGCAAGGACCCAAGTGCGGCAACCCTCAATTAGTGACTTTAGGTGGAGACCCACGCACAACTACTTAGAACTTCAACGGTTGGGACATAATGAATAGTCACAAGTGAGGGCAAAATTAGAATATGAAAATATGAGTGAGGGCAATTTTGAAAAAAAAAGTTCATCAACCATGGAAGCTGCCTTCTAAAAATGCTGAAAGTGATGTTGACATTTCCCCAAAGTGGCCCCGTAAAAAATTTGCATGACTACCTAACAGATGAAACTCCAAAGTGCGTCGTAGGGGGAAGGGGAGAAGGAGGGTTGGATGTCGACAATCATAGTACGTTGTTTTCTTCTAGCGATGACTACTACACACCGCCATTGAATGTTGAGTTTTTGCTTATCTTATCTCTGTAGTGTCAACTTCAAGTCTTTTTGAATTTCTATCTTACTTAATTTTCATTTCAAATAGTTCTCTTGACAATATTCCAGTTTTTTTCTTATATGTATTATTAATCAGATTATTTAAACCAATGAATCCAATATAAATGGTGGTGAGAAATTTTTATTTTTTTTAGAGCAAAATGACAATATGTATTACAAAATCCAACATGCGTCACATGCTAGTGGAAAAAAGCTAAAGAAAGAAGGGGTCCATGCCTATAATAAGATGAAAGTCTAGGCTAAAGGCAAAATGTAAATTTTAAAAAAAAGCGCGATGCAAAGGGCATCCTTAAAAATTTTTACTCTAATCTAATGCTTCGAGAAAAATTTATAAAATATTTTGAAAGAATAAATACAAATACGATGAATTAATAAATAATGATAAAAATAAAATTAGTCTCAAGTGCCTCGTTTTTTTTTGTTTTTTTTTGTGCAAATCTAGCCATCAACCTCCGCTTGTAGGGCTGACCGCTCTATATGGAAAGAGAGTCGATAGGGCAACAGGACAAATAGATGAGAGCGGGAGAAATTGTTCCCATGTCTAACCAAGTTGGTAGGCGAGAGTAAGTTTCGCAAGTGGAAGTTTTTTCGGTGGTCCTGGGGAGAGAACTTTTGTACTATAACTTAGATTGGAAAATCTGCAGAAGTTGCTGAATAGATGTTGTTCCCTCACTTGTTTTTTATTCGACGGATGCTGGAGACATTTCGCATAAGTTGAATCTGGCTTCATGGTCGAGCCCTGATGCGGGACACTCGGCAAGAGACCGTGTTGATGTCAGTTTCCCAATGGAAGGAACTGCCTCCAACCGGAGATATTTCTCTAGATATTTCTCTCCATCAGAGATTATTCGAATGTTTACCTTGATTCTCTGCACCTCTTGAGAATGCGCATATTATCTCCCTTCGATCGTGCATATCCTTGAAGGATTAGTCGTGCATCAGCTCCAACTAGCTTTTCGATCGGTGGGTTCCGAATATGGTTCCGCACGTCGTGTCCGGTCAGGCCCCCAATGTCCCAACCGGCACTGGAATGGACGGTGAATAGTCCGGCGATGAGACAGGAACTATTTCAGTGGCGGCCAGGAGACCGGTTGTGGATGAGGATGTCTCAGGTCAAGTTTCCTTTCATGATTCAGTGGCCATTGCTCGGCCCACCAAGCTATCCGTAACTTATGAAATATGGACAGCCCTGAGAGGTGTATTTATCAATTTAATTGCCTCATCTTCTAGTTACCACATTGAAGGGCGACTCCCTTATAAATCCCAAGTACTGACCAAGTTACAAAATCAAATGAATGTACATTGAAAAGGTTCCGTTCATTACACGAAAATTATATAATTTAAAATATACTTTTTAAAGATGAATGCTTCTATCATTTGAAATAAATAATTAATAAAATATATATTTCACAGATGATAAATATATATTTTGTCCGTAAGTGACCCAAGTGATATCCAAAGAAATAATTTTCAAATAATTCATTTTCCGCAAAACAAACACACCATAAAATGTTAAAGAGTGTCCTTAGGCTATTTATTAAGTCTCGTTAAATATGTTTTGACAATTTAAACTTTTAAGTGTTACTGTTAAAATTGGTAATTACATTTATGTTCACAGTACGTTAAGAAATGTGTATTTTTTGTTTTTAAATCATTTAATTAGTCCCATAGGGGCGCTTATTAATGACCCTTTTTATTTTCGACTTATATGGAGTAGATGGCTAGTGGAATAATTGACTATTTTATTCGGTCGCCACTTGCTGTCAGAAGAGGGCTTATTGAATTTCTCTTCTTCTTTTTTTAGTTTAAGTCATCGACCCATTCTGACATTTCAATTCGAATAGACAATTACACTACTGGGATTTTGTTAAAAAGTGTCCTAGAGACACTTGTTCAACCAATGCCATGAAAAATAATTTATTTTGAATAAAATATTAAAGACGTCCCTATAATTAAAATTCCTAGCCAAACAATAGAAGACATTATTTTAAATGAGCGTATGGGCAAAGAGGCGAGGCAACGCATGGGCTCACCGAAATTTTTAAACATTTTCTCCATTGTCGAGGTCAGACATGGGTCATGCGGTACGTAACCCACGAAGTCATAGGAAGAAAAGTTCTTCAAATTTCAACCTCTTCAATCATTTGCTTGTGAAGTTTATTCGACTAGCTGTTGAATTTGCACAAGCATTTAGCTAACTATTGGATAGTTTTGGATTTCTCCCACCTAAAAAATAAGCTCAAAAGGTAAGGTTTTTTCTAATATTTATAAACTGACCACCAGCCCCTTTCACAACTAATATGAAACAATCTCAATAATCTCTCATTCACACATGGGGTTGAAGAACAGCAACCCTTAATTATTATCTCATGTAACTTTTGGGTCTAGAGTTGTTCCATTCACACCTGGGGTTGAAGAACAGTAACCCTTAACTATTATCTCATGTGACTTTTGGGTCTAGAGTTGTTGGCAAAATAGTAGTATTGAATGGTATTGGGCCTCTCTCAACTCAAAAATTAGCTTAAACGGTGAGGTCTTCCCTCACACTTATAAACTTATCACCAACGCCTTCCACAATCGATATGGGATAACCTCAACACTAACTACACAGATAAATTTAAATATACCGCAAACTATGTTGGGTATTTACGCTAAAATATAATTAATTGTGTATAAACTCTTTCAAGTTACATCACTTGTATAGACCGAATGCTTATATCTAATTAATACATGAGGCGTGCAATGTGAAGCAAGCCTCTAGATTGCTTAGCCTTTTAAACCCATTTGATGTTTGGCAAGCATAACTTGAGTTGACCAAAAATATTCAATAAAGTCAAAAAAATCACTTGATTTGCTCAGCAAAAAAGTTGCTACTTTATGCAATAAGAAGAAAAAAGAAGATGGCTGCGTAACGTAACGTAAAAATCACTTGATTTGCTCAGCAAAAAGGTTGTTACTTTATGCAATAAGAAGAAAAAAGAAGATGGTTGCGTAACGTAACGTAATTGGTTCCATTTAAGAAAAAGATGGAAAAAATGGCTGCTTAATTCATCGGTGGCACAAGCACTGAACCCAATCTTGAGACTACTGATGGGAGGCAATGAAGGAACGAATAAATGGATGGAAGAATATGAGCTTGAATAAGAGATATGGGTTGTAGATAGTATCTATCCATGGCCTTTAACCTCTCAAAAAAAAAATTTATGGACCACGGTATTTCGCTAATGTTATCGAATAATTCTTTCATCACCTAAAATTTAATCTTTAATTTCAACTATATTCTACAGATTCTTAATTCCAGACGAGTTCTTGAAATAGGGCTATCGACACTTAAAAGAGAAATCTCAATCATCAATCCAAAAGAGAACCAAGATCCAATCACCACTGCAAACAAAGTTGGGAACATGTGAATAGAAAAAGTGTAGTGCACATTCTCTGGTCACTTTTGTTCAAATATGGCTAGAGTTCGCACTACCTTTCTCCATGGCCGGAATGTTGGAACACGAGAGGAAAACGGATTACAACAATCTAAAAAACAATTTCGGTCTAATTTGACAGGCTAAGGTAAATTTTGAAAAGTATATCGTATCATTTGAAAATTATGCAAACTGTTATTATCTAGATTATCAATTGTGCGCATCTCAACGTAGGTTCACTTGATTGATAATTGGAATTGCATTGGATTCATAAATCGCATAATATATTTTTTCCTACAAGTTTTGAATTTTTATAAGTGCATGATGCATGTAAATTTAGTCTACAGATAATATAAACGGATGGAATTGATTCTCGAACATATTTCGTTTGTTAGACCATCATTTGGTGTTTGTTACATATCCTTAATATATATTAAACTCGCCAAATTATGGTCCAAGCATCAAGAATCTAAATCTAACGATTGGCTTTTAAGATCTAGTCATCAGGAACCCTGGATCTATGCTTGTCAGGTACTTGAATTTAATCATTGATGACGGTTTTCAATAACGGAGATCAAGTCATATCCAAAAAATTAAAAATTACCTAATTTTTCTTGAATTAGTCAAACCCCTAAAAATGAATAAATCATTATGTATTTATTTTGTTAGAGCGGAAACAACCGAACACGCCAATAATCATGACGTCGACCCAATTTTTGGATCATGAGACCTACAAATGAACGCGAACGAGGTGGAGCCATTTTTCCCCTATTAAAGAAACGGAAGCCGTACTTTGACCGTCCGTTCGAGCCACGTCACGCTCTTCTCATCCCTTACCGCATCACGTGTCTCTCATGTCTTCCAAGTCGGCCGGAATTACTTGCCGACGTGCCACGCATCACGTCTCTCATGTCTTCCAAGTCGGCCGGAATTACTTGCCGACGTGCCACCCGCCTTCCCCTCTCGATCTCGCCCCGCCTATAAAGGGACCAAAACCTCACGTACCCTTTCTCTCGCCCCCATAGCCATTCCCATCTCTTCTTCCTCGCCCAGAAAAAAGCAAGAGAAACAGCAAGAGAAAAGATCAAAACACAGAGGAGAAAGAGAGAGAGAGAGAGAGAGAGAGAGAGAGATGGGTTCGATAGATATGATCCAAAAGCCGCACGCAGTGTGCATCCCCGCCCCGGCCCAGGGCCACATCAACCCCATGCTCAACCTCGCCAAGCTCCTCCACCACCGGGGCTTCCACGTCACCTTCGTCAACACCGAGTACAACCACAGCCGCCTCCTGCGCTCCCGCGGCCCCTTCTCCCTCGATGGCCTCCCATCTTTCCAGTTCCGCACCATCCCCGACGGCCTCCCGCCCTCTGACGCTGCTGACGTCACGCAGGACATCTCCGCCCTCTGCCAGTCCACGAGTAAGTTCTGCTTGCCCTACTTCCGGGACTTGCTCCAGAGGCTCAACGAGGAGAGCGCGGCGTCGGGTTCCCCACCAGTGAGCTGCGTGGTGTCCGACGGCATGATGACCTTCACGCTCGACGCCGCTGAGGCGATCGGCGTGCCAGAGGTCCTGTTCTGGACGGCGAGTGCGTGCGGCTTCATGGGCTACGTGCAGTATCGCAGTCTTGTTGACAAGGGTCTTACTCCACTCAAAGGTATGCATTACTAAATAACCGTCCGATTTGGTTTAATTAGTTAATCTCACTTGGCAGATCTACGGTTTCTTCTCTTTTGTGGATTTGGTTAGCGTTTACTGTGTAGTTTTGTTCGTTCCTGATTTACATGATTAGCCAGTGGCGGACTATGTCATAGTTTTCTAAGTACTTAACTAAGTCAACCATCAAAAGTAGAATTTTAGATGTAAGAACGTTGTCGTGAATGGTCGAACGGTTTAATTGATCGACTCTCAATTTGCAGATGCCAGCTACTTGACAAACGGGTATCTAGACACCACCATTGACTGGATACCCGGGATGAGAAACATCCGCCTGAGAGACTTGCCGAGCTTCGTTCGAACCACTGACCCGGATGACTTGATGATACACTTCTGCATGAGAGAGACCGAGAGAGCGAAAAGAGCCTCGGCCATCATTTTCAACACGTTCGACCGGTTAGAGCACGAGGTCCTCGACGCTCTCAAGGCCATGTTCCCTCCCATCTACACCCTTGGCCCCCTTCATCTCCTTACAAAGCAACTACCCGATAACGACACCAGGTCAATCGGGTCCAACCTGTGGAAGGAAGACCTGGGCTGTCTTGAGTGGCTCGACTCGAAACCACCCAGCTCGGTTGTGTACGTGAACTTCGGGAGCATCACAGTGATGTCGCCAGCGCAGCTGTTGGAGTTCGCATGGGGTCTCGCGGACAGCGGCCAAACATTCCTGTGGGTCATCAGGCCCGATTTGGTCGTTGGCGACACAGCGATCTTGCCACCGGAGTTCTCGTCCTCAACGAGGGAGCGGAGCCTGCTGGCGAGCTGGTGCCCCCAGGAGCAGGTGCTAAACCACCCGGCGGTCGGTGGGTTCCTGACCCACAGCGGCTGGAACTCGACGATTGAGAGCATCGTGGCCGGCGTGCCAGTGGTGTGCTGGCCGTTCTTCGGGGAACAACAGACGAACTGCCGTTACATCTGCCAGGAGTGGGGGATCGGGATGGAGGTGGACGGCGAGGTGAAGAGGGACGAGGTGGAGAGGCAGGTGAGGGAGCTGATGGAGGGGGAGAGAGGGAAGGAGATGAAGAGGAAGGTGATGGAGTGGAAGGAGATGGCCCGAGAGGCCAAGCGCCCATCCGGGTCGTCGTGCTTGAACCTGGACGAGGTGATCGACAAGGTGTTGCTGTCGCCCAGAAGAGATTAAAGTTTGTTCGGTCATTCGTGTGCGATTGCGGAATGTATGAGAAGAACTCCTTCGACGGTCCCCTTGTCTGGATCTTATCAACTCCAGTCTCGTCGCTCGGAATTGTTTTCACTTATTTTTGTGCAAATGGCATGCGCATGAATTGTTATCCTATATATTTTTTTTCCTCCCTACGTTCACGAAGCAAAGCTCACAATGAAATAGCGGCCGGTCATAGCATTGGATTTATAATAATAATAATAATAATGACGACGATGATATTTATAATAATAATAGTATTATTTTGTTCTGCCACCGCTTCCTCTAAGAAGAAGACCAAATGAATTTCTTCTCCTCTTTAAACTCGTTGCCCGACGCGTTTTCCTTAGAGAATAGTTTGAAGAAATAATCATAATTAGGATTTTGTCGTTGAGTGCCGTTGATACACTTGTTAAGCAATCGACCGAAAAAATTTCATATTTTTGAATGCACCGATTGCTTTCATGTTACATTCCACTAATCTCTTAGAAACTGTTATATTTCGAATAAATTATGATTAATCGGTATTTCAAGACATCCTTTAAAAACTTTTTTTATAACTAAAATACCTAGCAAATCCATTTTCATTGCCTAGGGGATCTTATTAAATGAGCCAAGGGACGCGAGGCGAAGCAATTTGCGGCTCACTGATATTATATACATTCTTTTCTCCTATGCTGAGGTCCACATGGATCATGCGGCACGTAATCCGCAAACAAAACAATTCAATATAACGAGGAAAGTTTTCCATTTTTAACGTTTTCAATAATTAGGATACTTATTTTTTTAAGTTTATTTTACTAATCTAGTATTTGAAACCTGTTGACACCCAAAAGTGTCTGATATTTAATTTTATCGACATGCTACGATCATTCGGAAACAACAAAAGTGGACTCAACGACATCATATACAACCATCAAAATTAATGAAGAAAAAGGGAAAATAGTGGAGAATATACTATCCGAGCATATTTAATCATAAGTGGAAGAAGCCAATTTAATATATTGAAGATTGGTCAATATTACATGATGTTTGTTGACTTGGATATAAATGTTGGCATATATCAACAAGTGGTAAATGATTGTGGATTATTTTGCCCAAGATGTCAATGAGCATCTTAACTGAGGAGCAAGATAATCCACTCAGAGAATTGCACCAAGGCTAATGCATGTGAAGATCCATTAAGGAGATAGTGGACAATAGTTAGGTGAAAATGGAGATTGAGATTGCTATTTTGAAGGGAATTGAAAACGTGGGAAATGAACAACTCCTCGGAAATAAAGCTGCTATTTTAAAGGGGGTTGACAACATGGGAATATAGGACTATTATTTTCGAAAGTGTAGAACTACAATTTAAACTAGGAAGCAACTGCCCCCAAATGATTATGAGAGAAGGTCTATAAATACCAACTTCTACCAATTGGAAGAAGCTCCCCTCTACAATCAAAATGTAATATTTTATTATTTTTACTTTCCTGCACTTTATTTTTCCTTAGTTATAGCTTTCCAATTCGCATCGCCGATTAAATTCCAACTTGTATCTTTATCCCGATACTTGGTCGTCGATTCAATTCCGATGTACATCTCTATCCTGGATGTTGCGCCATCGATTAAATTTTGACACTACATCTTTACCAATGTTACATCTTTACACATGATTGAGTTTTGTCATCGATTAAATTCCGACACAGTTCGTGCATGTGTATTGCTCTGGAAATTATTGTATTTTCAAACCTTGTTGTTGATTGAATTCCACCACAACTTTATGTACAATTTGGTTCAAAGTTCGAAATAAAGGTTTGCGGTTATATTTTGTCCGCCTAGATATTTTCTATCTAGAGTCACTACAGAACCTGTCTGTTCTCATCAAAAGTCCAAGGACAACTTTCGAAAAGATATTTCGTTGTCAATTAGACTCTGACGAGACTCTAACGAAATAAAACCTATGATTAAAAATAAGTTAATTATTTAATATGACACAGCTAGCTAACCAACCTTAAATGGACCGTTTTTCATTAACCTTAAATGGATCTCTAGCCCAAAAATTGAAGATTATCTGTTCAAATCCACTAAATGCACGTAAACTCTTGAAGTTGGGATATTAGCATAGACTATATACTTATGCTTAATCGAGTTGTGACGCTTGCAAGGTGTTTGATAAGCCTCTAGATAGTCAAGCCTTTATATTCATTCTGTCGGATTCCAAAACTATCACAAAGAGAGCGGCCAGTAATCATAGTAAGTTTTGACTTGAAAGATTTTGATTAAGTCAAAAAAGTATTTAATTTGCTAAGTAAGAAAACTGCTACATATGTGGTAAAAGGTAAAAAAGGAAAAAGGAAGGGCTACTTAATTCATTTACGAAAAATGCATCTATATAAGAATTAGAATCTTGCCTATCGTAGTATTAAAAAAGGTTGAAGCTAACAATAAAACTCATAGTTTCATATTTGATAAGACACTATTGGTGCATTTATTTTATGGAAAATGAATGATTTGGATAACATTTTCCTAAAAATAATTGCTTGGCAAAATGAATGAACAAAAAATATTTTCACCATCAACGAATATGTTAGACTTAATTATGGTTGGTAATAATAGAATTTTCTATTACCTAATTATTTCAAGTGATTTGAACATTAATTTTAGGAAAATGTATTTCAAATCATTCATCATCCACCAAACAAACAAAGCTTGCCTATTTCTTCTAGGATCCCGGGAAGCAAATTCAATATTCCAATATTCGATCATGAAACTCATTTTATTTTATTTTTAAATTCAAGCTATTTGCTTTAGGATTTTATGAAACAAATCCTTCAATTTTGGACAAAATAACTATTGGATGTTCTTGACGTAAAAGTTTTGACACTCTAGAAGATATCGGAGTCATCAAATCCAAAAGAAAACAGTATAAATATTCCAAAAAGAGAATTAAAAATCCAATGTCGAAATAGTATCAAATAGAATTTCTAAATTACTTGGATACTACGTTTTCTTTTTCTCTGTGCCTGAAAGATTGAATTATGCGAACATACACATGTTCGTTTCAATAATGACTTGTCAATTTCAATATAGGGAACTCGTGAGTAATGATGGTAGTTGTGTACAATTGATCTATAAATTAATGTGGACAAATGGTAAATTATTTTCTTAAAAGTATTTCACTTATTTGAACATCCATTGGTTTATTAATGTTCCTAATTACAAATCCATTTTTCTCCTTACCAAAGTAATGATGCCAATTATTTTACGGGAATCGAATTTTTACTGGAAAATATTTCCGGATAAAATTATTTTTAAAAAATGATTTTTTTTCTTTTGTGTTTGTTAATTTTTCTAATAATATGGAAGTCATATTTATTATTATATGTACTTGTTATAAGAAAGCAATGAAACACGTATTAGAAAAAAAAATCCTCGAGTACAACCCTAGAACTCGAGTTTAGGCGCAAGGTCTGCAGTCTAGCTACCAAGGAGTGGTTTGAGTCTAGCCGCTAGCCTCTAAGGTCGAGCAACTGGGGCATGGCTACTAAGCACTTTAATATGTGTTGCTTTGTTGGTTTTGATGAAAAAATTCAACATAACATAATATTTGCTTGAATATTCGTGATTTGGATAATTAAAAAGAATGAGTTGAAAGAAAATTTAAATTTAGGAAAATGACTTCACTTTTAAAAGTCAATTCAGAATACGACGTGTCATTTTTTTCAATACGACGTGTCCTTCACCAACAACAAAATGATTCCTAGACCCTCGTCCTGAGAAAATATTGCATACGTTCTAGCGTGGCAAACAAGAAGGTGGTGGAAGCGCGACACGTGTCCTCGTGGGACCCATAACCTTCTTCCCCTCTCTCTCCTTTGGGAACGCATCGAGAAAAGACAGAATAGTAAAAGCGCACTCCCGCTCAGGAAAAGCCTCTCTCCTCCGAAAGTTCTTTCCTTCGCACTCCCGCTCAAGAAAAACCTCTCTCCTCTTTTCAATTTTCAAGGTCTCTCTCCCCTCACGTTCTTTCCTTCATCTTCCTGCCTCATCGGCGACGACCCAAGCGAGAAGCTTGCTCAGAATTAACAGCAACGAACGGGCCCCGGCCATCAAGGAACGCGATGGTGACCCTAAGCAGAAGCACGGGGTGCAATTCGGCCTGACGGAGATCTCCCTCCGGGATTCCTTCCTTCGTCTTCCGTCCTCATCAGCAATGACCCAAGCGAGAAGCTCTCTCAGAGTAAGCAGAATCAGCAGCAACAGACCTTGGCCATCGAGGCACGCGATGGCGACCCCGAACGGAAGCACGAGGTGCGATTTGACCTGGTGGAGATCTCCCTCCGAGGACCGCGACCCCTTCTTCTTGCCCATCGGTCTGTTTTGACTGAGATCTCCCTCCGGGGACTGCGACCCCGTTTTCCTACTCGCTGATCTGTTTATGTTTTGCAAGGGGTTAATAGATCGTGGTCTTTTTTTGCCATTTTGGTTGTAGCTGACCATCTCTCTCTTTCTCTCTGCGCGTATCTGGGCAGGCCGCACTCTCCACCATCTTTGCCCATCTCCCCTCCCCTCCTGCCTTCCTCCATACTTTCATAACTTCCTCCCCCTTTCCTGCTTGACCCTTTTCCTCTCTCTCTCTCTCGGAGCGAGCTTGGGACACATAATAATGAAAGCTGCTGACAAGGCCGTGAAGAAAGGAGAAGCCGATTTTGTCTCACGTGAAGTGAACCCCATCTTGCGGAGGATGATGTGAGAGAGATATCAGATGCCGTGCCGATCGAGGAGGTCGCTGGTGACAGCATTCATGAAGGGTTTGCTTGTTGCTCGTGGGGGTATGCAGACACGCCCCCGAGATATGGGAAATCGTCGGCCTAGACTTCCTTCTGTTTCAGGGAGCACCATTTGGCTCTCTGCATTGTTCTTTTCCCGTCTGTAACAGAGGTCTAAAATTGATCATGGGGATCTCGATGAAAAAATAAAATGAGGGATTGTTAAGTCCCTTGGATCTGGAAGGGAAAGCATGTAGCTAAGTCCCTAAGTTTGAAGAAATGTGCTATTTTCTGAAATAATCATCAATAATAATGTTGCAATTTGTTGTTGTTGTTTGTTACCATTTTGCAGATTTCTAGCTTTATGGTACACAAAATATAGAATGCTCTTCCATGTTGGTATATTTTTTAAAAACTTTTGTCACTTGTCGAACCTATTTATAATTTAACGACATTGTTCGTCTAACTTACCAACATGTTCATTTACTCGCTTCAAATGTACCAACTTCTCTTATAATTTACCAACATTGTTTGTCCAACTTACTAACCTTTTAGAATTTGGTATATACAGTTGCCTTTTTAATCCACTTTGTTTTTGTTTCATCTATCATGGCATTGTTTGCCATTTTGTCGTCTCCAATGATGAGCTTGCGGGGCTTGTTCAGTTATTCTCATGGCATTATCAACCTAAAAGGATGAAGGCACCATTATACACAAGCAAAGAACATCGCGATGGGCAACACCATCATCTGTTCAAATCATGCTAGTCAGCGTTTTTCTATTGCTTGGAATTAGCACATCAATTTAAGAAAAGCAGGTTCATTCTACCCAGATACAGTATTCTAATCGAAATTTTCTGGCAAAGTGGAAGAATATTGTAAATCATTATAGCAAAACACAATCCAAGAATCTTTGGTATCGTAATAAGCAGCAATTTCTAGTATCAAGGCAAGTATTCTATGCAACAGAGCAAGAACCGTTCACCCGCAAAACCTTGATCTTAAAATTAAGCAAAAGCAAGGAAGCAATGTGAGAATTATGATCTCTAACACCGGCCAAAGCTTGATTCACTGAATGATCACAAATGTGTCATTGGATTTAAGTAACTCATTTACATACACAGCAGGTATATTTGAAATTCAGTGATGACAACTGATTCTATAGAAAGCTTCGCACATTTTTTGGACAAGAAAAAAGAAAGAAAAACAAAGAGAAAGATGGGGTTCAGTTCATGCGAGACGGAATCGCTTTTGCTTTTTTTGCGGCCTTGTCAGCAGCTTCCATTGTTATGCGTCCCAAGCTCGCTCCGAGAGCGAGAGACACACACACACACAGAGACAGAGAGGAAAAGGGTCAAGCAGGAAAGGGAGACGAAGTTATGAAAGTATGGAGGAAGGCGGGAGGGGAGGGGAGATGGGCAAAGATGGTGGAGAGTGTGGCTTGCCCAGATACGCGCAGAGAGAGATGGTCAACTGCAACCAAAATGGCAAAAAACGACCACGATCTATTAACCCCTTGCGGAACATAAACAGATCAGCGAGTAGGAAGACGGGGTCGCAATCCTTGGAGGGAGATCTCAGTCAAGACAGACCAACGGGCAAGAAGAAGGGGTCGCGGTCCTCGGAGGGAGATCTCCACCAGGTCAAATCGCATCTCGTGCTTCCGTTCGGGGTCGCCATCGCGTTCCTTGATGGCCAAGGTCTGTTGCTGCTGATTCTACTTACTCTGAGCGAGCTTCTCGCTCGGGTTGTTGCTGATAAGGACTGATGAGGACGGAAGACGAAGGAAGGAATCCCCGGAGGGAGATCTCCGCCAGGCCGAATTGCACCCGTGCTTCCGCTTAGGGTCACCATCGCGCGTTCCTTGATGGCCGGGGCCCGTTGCTGCTGATTCTGAGCAAGCTTCTCGCTTGGGTCGTCGCCGATGAGGGAGGAAGATGAAGGAAAGAACGTGAGGGGAGAGAGAGAGCCCTTGAAAATTGAAAAGGGGAAAGAGGTTTTTCTTGAGCGGGAGTGCGAAGAAAAGAACGTGAGGAGAGAGAGCCCTTGAAAATTGAAAAAAGGAGAGGTTTTTCTTGAGCGGGAGTGTGCTTTTACTGTTTTGTCTTTTTTCCGTGCGTTCCCCAGAGGAGAGAGAGGGGAAGAAGGCTATGGGTCCCATGAGGACATGTGTCGTGCTCTCACCATCTTTTTGTTTGCCACGCTGGAGCGTAAGACGAACGCAATATTTTCTCCTGGGGATCGACCTATAAATATACACAGAGAAAACACTCAAAACACAGAGAAGAGAATATAGAGATAGGTGCGACAGAGATGACCCAAAAGCCACACGCAGTATGCATCCCCTTCCCAGCGCAGAGCCACATCAACGCCATGCTCAACCTCGCCAAGCTCCTCCACCACCGGGGCTTCCACGTCACCTTCGTCAACACCGAGTACAACCACAACCGCCTCCTGCGGTCCCGCGGCCCCTCCTCCCTTGACGGCCTCCCGTCTTTCCGGTTCCGGACCATCCCCGACGGCCTCCCGCCCTCCGACGACGACGCCATCCAGGACGTCACAGCCCTCTGCCAGTCCACGCAGAAGTGCTGCTTGCCTTACTTCCAGGACCTGCTCAAGAGGCTCAATGAGGAGAGCGCGACATCGGGTTCCCCACCGGTGAGCTGTGTGGTGTCGGACGGCTGGACGACCTTCACACTCGATGCTGCGGAGGCAGTCGGCGTGCCAGAGGTCCTGTTCTGGCCGATAAGCGCGTGCGCATTCATGGGCTTCTTGCAGTTTCGTAGTCTCGTTGACGAGGGTCGTGCTCCACTCAAAGGTACGCATTACTAAATAACTTGTCTGATTTAGGTGATCTCACTTAGCATGTCAACCGAGCAAATTTTTTACACCTAAAGATTTTTCTTTGTTATTGTTTTCGGTTCGGTTTGCTGTTATATTCTTCAGTTTTGTTTGTTCCTGATTTATATGATCAGTGTGTATACAACAATGTCATTACTAAATAACTATCTGATGTAGGAGCTTACGAAATCATTTCGTATATCCTTCGACAGTATTCTAATGCTTTCCCTAATCTAAGTCTAACAAATGAATTGACAACACAAATATTGCCATGTGACACCATAAACATCGAACAACGCAGTAGGAACAGCAGAGGCCTTGACGACGCGCTTCTAAAGTTTAAGAGAATCTGATCCTTTATGAGGATCATGGCCGTGTATGGTCACCCGGTTCACTTGATCGACTCTCAATTTGCAGATGCGAGCTACTTGACAAACGGGTACTTGGACACCATCATCAACTGGATACCCGGGATGAGAAACATCCGCTTGAGAGACTTGCCGAGCTTCATTCGAACCACCGACCCGGACGACCCGATCCTCAACTTCTGCTTGGTTGAGTTTGCGAGAGTGAAGAGAGCCTCCGCCTGGGTCTTCAATACGTTTGAGCGGTTAGAACACGAGGTCCTTGACGCGCTTAAGGCCATGTTCCCTCCCATCTACACCATCGGCCCCATTCATCTACTCGTGGAGCAACTATCCGATGATGACACCAGGCCGATCAGGTCCAACCTGTTGAAGGAAGACCTGGGCTGTCTCGAGTGGCTCGACTCGAAACCACCCGGCTCGGTCGTGTACGTGAACTTTGGGAGCATCACAGTGATGTCGCCGGCGCAGCTGGTGGAGTTCGCATGGGGGCTCGCGAACAGCGGCCAGGTGTTCCTATGGGTCATCAGGCCCGACTTGGTCATCGGCAACACGGGGATCTTGCCTCCAGATTTCTTGGCCGCAACGAGGGAGCGGAGCCTGCTGGCGAGCTGGTGCCCCCAGGAGCGGGTGCTAAGCCACTCGGCTGTCGGCGGGTTCCTGACCCACTGCGGGTGGAACTCCACAATCGAGAGCATCGCGGCCAGTGTGCCGGTGGCATGTTGGCCGTTCTTCGCGGACCAGCAGACGAACTGCCGGTACAGTTGCCAGGAGTGGGGGATAGGGATGGAGATCGACAGCGACGTGAGGAGGGACGAGGTGGAGAGGCAGGTGAGGGAGCTGATGGAGGGGGAGAGAGGGAAGGAGATGAAGAGGAAGGCGATGGAGTGGCAGGAGACGGCCCGAGAGGCCACGCGCCCTTCCGGATCGTCGTTCTTGAACCTGGAGGGGGTGATCAACAAGGTGCTGCTGTCGCCCAGAAGAGATTAAGCTTGCTCGGACATTGTTTTGCGACTGGGGAAAGAATCCGAACAATTCCGTAGACAGTCCTCTTGTCTTGTTTAGATCCTATCTAGGCCCGTATTTACTTCAGTTGCGTCACGTCCAGTCCTTTTCGTTTATTTCTGTGTAGTTGGCATTCAGGTGAAACGGTCGGCTGCAAGCCTGCAATGAAGTTTTTTTTTTTTTTTTTTTTTTTTGGTTGAAATGCAATGAAGTGTTTTCCCATGTTTTTATTGTTTTCTCCGTACATACATTCGCGTTGTTTTCTTCATGAGGCAGCGCTGGAACGAGGAAGCGAAGGGGAACCCGTGATAGCATCGGATCCAAACTCTCCAACCTTTCTTGGTAGCGAGAATAGCACGAAATAGATGCTGGCCACATAACTCGACGGATGCAATAGTCTTAGGACTCTTATGTTAATGTCCTAAAAAAATAATTATGTTTTCATTAACATCTAGGTCTGATTATGAGTTCGCCAATTACGAGTGCACCAATCTTATGTTGTAGTAGAGCTCTCAATTAGGGCGCGTTTGGTAACGATTCTGTTCCCGGGACTAGATTCTGATCAGAATTGATTCTTTTTTATTCTCGTTCCCTAAACCGATTCGAGAAAAGAACGCGTTTGGTAGAATCGTACAAAATTTCGATTCTAGAATAGAAAAAGAAGTAAATGTGTTTAGAATCGCATAAAATTTCTATTCCAATTCTTTTTTAATTACCTTTTTAGATAAATATAAATTTGATATTGAATTCTCATAAACCCCTCATTGATTAATTATATTTATACTAAGTAATAAAAATAGTAACTAATCAATTTTTATTAAATAGTTAATAATAAACCATAGTATAAATTATACTAATATACCTAAAATATGTAATAAATATAAATACTAAATTATAAAGCAAAATTAAATATGTATTCTATATATAGCAAATATATATTTCAGAATAGGACGAAATTAAAATAAAATATAGAAATAAATAAATAAATAAAAATAAAAACGAAAATTGTTGTTATTTTAATTTTTTTCTTATTAGAATTTCAATATCATTTATATTTAAATATGAGTTTTTTTTTATCATGGTGATTTCTCATTTTCAATAAATATTTACATTTCTATGATTAAATATCTAATCCATTTTGAATTCAATATGGATGGATGTTAATTTTAATTTAACGTGGAGGCGGGGAGAGGGTACGTTGATGAGCAGCCGCTTTTTTGATTCTTTTTTCTCGATTCGAATCAAGAATCACATTTTTTCCGATTCTAAATTCTTGTCCAAAACTCGATTTCGGGAACAAATTTGTTCCGGGAACAAAAAATTTACCAAATGCGATTCGGGCGAAAGCGATTCGGGAACAAATAATCAGAATTTGGCCATGTTTGGATGGTTACCAAACAGGGCCTTAATGGCTAAGAGCTGATTATCTTTAGCTGCTTGGTGTGGACATGCTCTGTCAAGAAAGACTATGGGCTTTTACGATTGTCTACGTACAAAGAGAATTCATCCATTATTCTCACTAACGACTTTATGAATCATCGTGACGATGGTAATCAATGGAGCAATGGTGGCTCGAGTCGCAGGGACGGGTAGGGGTTTGTGGATCACGGTGGTCTACCCCGATGCTATCAACACTCTGCAATCGGCTAATTTCAGTTCAACTCACTAAACTTCAAGCGCACACATCTCCTTAGTCCAATATTGGAATCTCGCAATTCTCCCAACGGCAAAAAGCCCTACAATTTTATTTCTATTTCCTGTTTCATCCTTATAAATCAATTGCGACTTCTTGGTCGCTTCAAATCTAATCAAAGCGATTATTGATCATTCAAAAAGCTCATAGTCTCTATTATCACATTGTTGGGAAGAGGAAATTAATAGTGATAGATTTCAGTGAGTATGATGAGATTTTCCTTGGAGGGGACAAGAGAAGATATGTATATGAAAGTGAATTTTATTCTTTGAAGAGAATTACAAAGGGAAGGGGAAGGAGAAGAACTCGTTGGTCGACCCAGTAGATTTTAGGTCCCCCTTTCTATTTCTAGGGGAACGATACCGACTTAGACATGCAAAAATGTCTGTTCAAGGCAGAGATTTTTTTTTTTTTTTTTTGAAATTCTTAACCTCAACTAGAGTTGTCAAATGGGTGTACTTTTCTACACAGATTTAGTGGACTCTGGTCAATTCTTTTGTCGCCAAGTAGCAGATTTTGTCTTAGGATTTTTCTTGACTTCTCTAGTTAGATTCTAGATATTAGATAAATAATTTAACGCAAATATTTGCATCTAGCCGACAGAACTTCAGAGCTTCTAATAACATAAAAAGATAATAATAATAATAATAATAATAATAATAATAATAATAATAATAATAATAATAATAATAATAATAATCAGATGAATTTAGATTCAAAAACTCGATATCTCATGATCCAATCGTCAGGCATATGGTATCGGTGTAGAGCGCTCAATAAATTTCATCTAGTTATGGTGTCCGATTGAATTTTTACGAGTACGAAGTAACCCATTTTATGTTAATACCATGTATTGTTAACGTAATGTCGATTTTATTGATCTTTTTTTTTTTCCAGATATGCATTGGAAATGACGACAGGGTAGACGAATGATATCACCTTCACCCACACGGACCATAATCGTCGAAAAGAATTCTGGATATGATCATATTCAATGCTAGAAAATCCAAGGCAGAATCTTTATAGAAACAATCTTTAATGGACACATTGGGGTCAACCTCAACTTTCCTTGATTTTTGTTTTAAAAAAAGGTTGGCAGCATAGACTTAGATTACAGTCCGATTCATGCGGGAGAAAAAGTTCGCTAAACTGATCCGTGTGAAGTTAATTTCGCTAAAGAGCACGATATATATCTTCAACATGACAATGCAATCATCCATAATTTGTAGGACTCACCCAAGATGTCACACTATGTAAAAAGATATATCAGGGAGATGATCGGCTTCAACTTGCAAGAAGGAGTGAGTTCATGTATTTAAGCATCTAAGACTCAGACGAACATGAACGGTGCTACAGAACCACCCGAGACCTCGACCCCAATGTCGAACGAGTCAGGAGAAAAAGGCCCATGGCCAGGGCCGAATGACTTGACGTGGTCCTTGAGCGACCTCTTGTGCTTGAAGTCTGAGCCGCAAACGCAGAGCCAGCGCTTGCCGCAGTTCTTCTCGTGGGTCCTCCAGTCACCCTTGACAGCGAGGGGCTTGCCGCACTTGCGGCATGCGAAGGGCTTCGACCCATGCTTCCGCTTGTAGTGTGTCTGCAAGGTCCGGAAGTCCTTGAGTGGCTTGGCCCTCGGGTGGTCTATGTGGTTCCGGCACCCCTCGGCGCAGCAGTAGCACGGTATCCCCAACATGGCCCGCGGCTGCGTGCCCTTGAGAGACTCTGGCCCTCGGCGGTACTGTGAACCGTGGCCCCACATATGCATCTACAGCACGAATTCACGAGGAGAAGTAACGCGTGATTTTTGTTAAAAGATTTGGCCAAGGCATTAGATGATTTAACCCGTGTCATAAGAAAGCCCTAACACTAATTTTCATGCAGAAGCTAGGAGAAGGAAACACGACAACTCATTGAATGGGGCTCGAGTTCTAGCCTCACGTCGACAGAAAAGGCACGGCGCATCCAATCCACCGACCAGCTCGCCAACATTTGATCTCAAACACACGCGTCGAGGTTGGTTTTCATCATAGATGCGTGTTACTGCATGATGTTTAGCTAACCGATGGTCAAAAAATATGTCCACCAATCGCTTCTCAGCTTCTTCTCACCTGAAGATTGTTGTAGCGGTTGAACGTTTTGAAGCAAACATGGCATGAAAAATGGGTGAATCCAACGAGGATTTGTTCCTGAGTAGGGATCCAATATCTTTCCACACGCGCACTCCGGCTCGTAATCTCTGAGGAAGAACGCGCCGATCCGCCCAAATAATTAGGGAGGCCGATTTGGAGAGCCACGGTGACGTCATCCCCATCTCCTCTGCACGGACTAGCGTTAGGGTTAGCGCCTTTAGGGTTTTCATGCAGAGCCATGGCCAAGCAGCTCAGCAAAGGCAGTGGCTCGAAGGGAATTCCCATGCCATTGTTCGGAGAAACGTCGACATTTTCTGACTTCTCAGCCTCATGGCAAGTATTGGAGGAGGCCATGGTAGCGGAGCCGCATGAACTATAATACGAAAGCTCCTCCATCATGCAACAATACACACAAAAAATGTGCCAAAAGAAAAAAGGGATGAAATCCCTGGACTGGGAAATCGTTAAGAAGGGTAATTTATTGAACGCAGAATGATGACTTCTAGCGTCGATCTTACTTAGAGATTGAAGAATATAAATAGGCAGATCGGAGTAATTCGAGAGAGAGAGAACGAGAGAGAACGAGGTAGGGTGGCTGGAGAATAATTTGGCGTACAGCCTCAAAACGAAGAGGGTCATAAATTGCTCCTGTCAACTATCTTCCACCTGCATTCACCGGTCGAAAGGAAAACCATATTTGCCTTAATTCCTGTGGCCCCCTTGGCTCCTTGTTTTAGCAGGAGTTAACTCCAGAGGGTTAAAGATTTTTGGCAATGTATCGAATGGTCTGGTGCGCTCTCGAGCTCATTAGTCAAACGCCCACTACCTACATTACATTGACGTTAGAGTAGAAAAGGAAGAGAGAGAGGTTTCGTGAGAGAGAGCGGAGATGATGAGTTCCTAAGTATAGGACGTGCATGGGGGACCTTTCATTTATATCTCTACCTTATATTGTCAAGTCTTGGGCCTGCTGCAATTCGAATTCGAGTTGACAGTAAGTATTCCCCCTTAGATTGTGCAGCAGTCCAATAGCTTTGAACCATTTCTGTCGTATTGTATTTATAGTAATCATTTTGTCTACCTAATTCTGGAGAGGTTGGAACTTTAACAAGAAAAGTTTAAAATTTACAAGAGATGCTTGTCGCGTAAGAAATTTATATCATGAAGATACTTGGCATACGACTGATCACTCAATTGAATCCATAACAAAAGGAAAATTGCAAAGTTAAAGCGAAATTATAGTAGAAGAGCTTGAATTAAAGTTCGTTAAGCAAGATGTACTCTCTAGCTCTTGAAAAAACTTCAGGGAGATTTATATAGACGTAATTAGGAATATCCCTTCAAACAATGGTAAATTCGAACGTACCAAACTCTTGTTATTTCTACAGGAGGAGGAACAATCTCTAGACAAAACTTAAATGCTGAACTTGACTCTTGACTCTGATGAATCTAGGAATAAGTTGCATTTCATAGGACTCAATAAAGTCAACATAAAACCTATTATCTCGATTTTTCCGGAGCAGCACTTAGTATCATAGGCATAATTTCCTTTAAAAGACTCCGAATTGGGTGAAACTTGATTTATTTGAAACTAGGCACATGGGTCTTTCCAATCATATATTATTTGATCATATCGCTATAACAACTCAATCTAACAAGGGTGGGGTGAGGTCACCAAGGCTAGAGGGCTCAAATAATGAAATCCTAGTAGGCTTCTAGGATGACAAAAGAAGTAGGAATGAACCAAATTACATACTGAACATGGGAAAAGTGCCTCTCCGTGTGTGTGTGTGTGTGTGAAAATTGAAATTAAATCATATAGATGCCTTTTGACATAATAATAAGCTTTGCTTTAAAACTCCAAAGTTCAGCGTGCTTACAGAACACTACAAGGATGAGTGACCATCTAGGAAAGTGTTTGCCTATATGCTAAAGAACAAAACCGTGATACTTGGAATGGGACGAGTCAAAGCGAATAATATCTCAAGCGAATTAATTTAAAGATATCACAATATGGTATTAAAATAGAACCCCCTCTAATAGGTGTGTGGTTCGGGGATGAACCACACAGAATCTAGTAGAGCAAGTATGGTCGTCAGCCGAAGGGCTCCAATAAGGAGCGCCTCTTAACGAGCTTTTAGGATGGTGAAAAAGGTAGGAATGTGAATTGCATGTTGAATAGGGGAAAAGCATGCCTGGAATATATTGTAAAAACTAAGATTAACTCACAAAGGCATATTTTAACTTAACAGCAAGCTTTGTTTTAAAACTCCAAAATTAAATATGCTCAAATTAGAACACTACTTAGATGAGTGACCTCTGGGAAAGTACTGTGATTCTCATAATGAAATGGGCTAGAAGGGATATTACCTTGAGAGATGATCCCTCATCATCACCACTCCTCAAGAGATATTTTTTGCATCCAGGTATCTTCATGTGACATAATCCATGCATAAGTTCATAATACTTTCCATATTCCGATGTTCAAGCACCATGCATACGAGCTCCGCATTAAGGGAGTTTAATTTAATCGTTCCGCACCAGTCTTCATTTGATCAGGAGACGTATTGGAATACTCAATGTGCATCATGCTTTCTTCGTCTAATAGTTCAAATAAATTTTCGGGCCAACCCAAGAAAGAAAAAAACTTGAATAAATTTCTACGACAATAAAATTATCTGATTCTCTGATTTTGAAACCTCTTCCGCACATAGTGACAGATTGATAATATGTTGCATCCTCCATCACTCAAGTATATAATCAAATGTTCGAGAATATTTGTGTGTCTGGGCACAATCTATGTCCTAGAACTGGAGTCATATATATATATATAGCCATTGAGTCGTTGGATAATATATATAGCTAGTAACAAGTCACAAGACAATTACGAATTTGCCTATCTTTTTAAATAACTTTATGCTGTCTAACTTTATGTCAAGCTACATGGCACTTGTGAGGATGGGGGTAAAATCTCTTTTTATTACTTCTTTTTCACGCAGAGCAAGAAATTATGCGTCTTTCCACCTGCGTTTTACTTTCTTTACATTGGCGTTGTATGGTCTAATTTTCCATAATCAAATGAATCTCGTCATGCCCTTTAGAAAGGAGAGAAAAGAGAGGAGAGAAACTGGGAGTGCATCTAGGCCTCAAAACAGTTTGTAGATAAGGGCCTTGATTTTTTTTGTTCTCGAGCTATCGGCCCTCGATCAAGTTTTTAAGGGGCCCTTGATGCTATTGCTTGTTTCGGGGTATAGCCGCGTCTGCTGCTTTAAATTCATGGAGATGTCTTCTGTAGCCTAATATTGGGCTATTCATCGAATTAAAATTAGACATTTTATGTAATGCCAAATGCTTCGATCCTTTAAAAACCCAGTATAAGTACATTTCGTCCAGAGTCATGTAAATCATTCTTCCTTGCTTTTCAATTCTCCCAAAGGAGCAGTTAATCGACCGAGAAATTGGAAATGTAAGAAATGATCGAAGATTAACTGTGCTCATTGATAAAATAACGAATAATAAGCTATTTTTACTACGATTGGTACAAATAATCCAAGGAATAAGATAATAGAGTGTAGAATTCAAGATACATATTCTTTTAGTCATGTGGGTAACAACAGTCTAGTCAATAACTAATTGTACAGCAAAAAACACTAATTGAAGATTACATTTAAATAAGTTTATTCTTACCGGAAAGAAACATCGGGGTGGTGGCGCAGTTGGCTAGCGCGTAGGTCTCATAGCTTCTGAGTTATCCTGAGGTCGAGAGTTCGAGCCTCTCTCACCCCATTGTTTTTGCCCTTTTGTCCCTCCTCTTCTTTCTCTCTTTTTATTACTCAGTTTTGTGCATTCATGATTTTTGCATCAGCTTGACATCGGCTCTGCTTATATGATGAATTTATATATGATAACAAATCTTTCTTTGCATCGAATTATAGTCAAATGTAACTTCGTGGCCACGAGATGCTCCGTTAATAAAATGAGATAAGAGGTAGCTATTAATCTTATCGCAACCAACACGTTGGGCATGGACAGTCAGAGCGATTTATCTGGTATGGACTCGAGGGTGTGTTCTGTTGCTCCTGTGTCTTCTTTCAGAAATTACTCTTGTATTTATGAATGAATCAATGAAAGATCTCAAGAAAATCACTGGGCCAAAGAACCAAGCCATATTTTGATGCCTTTCCCAAGCGCGGAGGTCTAAACTGGCTAGTGCCCAAGTGGTCCTTCTCCTAGGCTTATATCATAAGCCTGTGTTTTTCATGTCGATTATGCAATCTTGATTTTTGCCTTCTGCATTATTATTATATACTCACGTTGCTCTCAGCTACCTACCTTCCTACCATCAAACTTTTCCCCCTTCATCTTGCCTCGTCACTTTCACCAAAACCCGTTCTCTCTCAGTCGAAACTCCAAAGCCGTCAGACCATAAGATCAGATGGTCGATGCTCTAGATATGGATTGATAAAAGAAGGCAAGGTGGAGGTCAAAAGGTCCATCTTGCGACATCTTGCGACAATGGTAGAGGTTGAAACTTGAAAGTAGAGAGGCTAGAGACCCAGTTTTGCATCCCCCGCAAAAAGAGTCAGGGAATGGCGAGAGAGATGGCGTGCCATTCGGTGTGAGACTGTCGGATCTCATAAAAAATCGGGGTCCCATTTCTTCTTTAACGTCGCATGGGGTCGTTGGTCCCTCTGATCTTAACGGTGAATGTTCGCATTTATGATCAACTCGTCCGGTCGGTACATACTTTCCCTTTGGGGTAAACAATCGCTTTAGCTTTTTGTCTTTTATCTGATGGTGTAGACCAAACTTCCGCGTGAATTTCTTTTCTGTGTCTTTTGATGATTCGACCACACACAAAAAAAATAAATGCTCGTGTTATCTAAAGGCTCGTAAAACACTTTGCAAGCCTATAATTTAATTAACTCGACATCTTTGGGCCTCGTACCCTAAAAAAAAAAATCCCTAAACTTCTAGTTTAGTTCCAATTTTACCGTAAGTTTTCTTTGTTCCATAAAAATCTCCCAACTTTAGGTTTAGTCTCATTTCTGTGATAATTTTTTTTTATTTCATAAAAAAAAAAACCACAAACTTTTACTTGAGCCCAAAATCTACTCTTGTTACCCTTAGTTCAAAATTTCTCTTGATGACCATGAGATGGAAAACTCGCAAGCACGAGCTGTTTGAGTGTCTCAAGCCAAGTGTTTTGAGCACAAGCCCTCTGACTGCAAGATCTCGGAGAGAGATGGAAGGAATACTATCTTAAGAGTAAGAGCAATCGAAGAAAACCATCCCTAATTGCTTCAATTATTGCCCAAATTTCAGATGTAATAAGACGTCATTTGGGGAAAAAAAAAATAGAGCAATAACCTTGTTCTTGGGTAGCTTCAATTTCATAATTGTATCCCAATATATTGTCCATCTCGATAGTCCAACAATCCCTACTGATTGGTATCCTCATCGATTGTTGCCGCATATCGACAACAGATCGGTGGGGATTGCCAATGTGCATCAACACCAATACCGATCTTTGAATGTCGATTCTTAGTCACTTCTTGTTGTAATCATATGTCGACAATCCGGTCACTTTTTGGTGCAAACAGTACCGTGCAAGAATGTAAAGATGGTTTTAAATTCTATCGACTCACGAGTAATGATTTCTGGAGAGATTTTACGAACTCCCCCCATCTTCTTCAGGCCATCAGAACATATAAAGACCAGCATCGACTGTAAGCGGGAAGTTCTCAGTCACGAGGGGGTTCGACTGTGCCTAGGACAAGGAAGTGCCCCATGCGGAAAGTCATCGAAACTCAGCGAATGAGAAGAGCCCCCTTCTTTATGACTCTACCCTATCTCTTCGGGCACGGCGACTCTCATTTACTGCAAGCTCTGCCCATTGCATCATCCTTGTTTTCCCCCTCTGACGTCCATCGAAAGCCTCTGGAGCAAAACAGAGTTTTCGATGTTCTTTTTGCTTTGAGTTATGTCACCTGTGATGGCTCCCGGATTTTATTTTATTTTTTTTATCCTTTTTGTGGATAGTTTTCTTTTTCTTTTCTATTTATATATTTTCGCGAATATTATAGTCAAGTCACTATAAATTTAATTAATCCAATAAAGTTGTTCTGTTTTCATAAACTTTCTAATCAAGTCCCTTTGACACTAAATCTTACCATATTCAGCTAGCATGGTCATCGGACGACTTTATGTATAGCATGGTATCATTTTTCAATGTCCACATCAACAAAATCTCATCCACATTATAATGTAATGTCATCTATATCAACTAAACCTCTCGGCAAGCATACACATGGCCATCCGCATGTCCTATCCGCATCACATTTGGGCATCAAATTTGGCCATCCACATGTCCCATTTGCATCACATTTGGGCATCGTCCTATAGCCAAGTCCTAAATCTGGTCGGATTTGCCACTGGAGGGACTTTGGCTAGAGAATTCAAGAAAGTAGAAAGAGTTGATTAAATAAAGTACAGCACAGAGATTTAATTTTATATATATATCAAGATACTTTTCTCAAGAATATGTGGATTTGGAATTGCAACTACAAATCGCAATAACCCAACTTTCATAACCAATCGACGGCCAAAAATGGAGGGAAAATAACCCGTCTGTCCAAGTGGGTTCGTGGTCACATGGATGGCCTCCCCTTTTAAAAAAAAAGGGAAGTGCGCACGCGGGTATGTGATCCTGAATCAAAGTCCCGCCAATGGGCGATCCTGGTGAACTCGCCTCTCATTGCGATTTTGAAAGCACGTCACATGCCCATTTCGAGCAGCCTCGTGGGGTCACCTCCGGGATCTCCACCTTCTGCAATTATTGCTCCTCCTCGTGGCATTGCGGTCATGGCCGTTCTCATGGTTCGGACGGGGACGGACAGAGGCCGCCCCACCAACGAATCCGACCCTTTTTTTGGGCACAAGCTCTTTGCTCTGTTACTGTAGGACGCGGCAGAGAGAGAGAGAAGATCTCCAGCTTGCATGGGGTCGGGGTCATGATTGTGGGTTTGATTTCTTGATCATGATCGAGATTTGGTGGCTGGCGTTCGCAGGTTTCATCTCATATAGCGGGTAGGGTAACACGGCAGCGGGGAGAAGAAGATCTCCAGCTCGCCTGGTGTCAGACCATGATTGGTGTCTGGTTGCTTGATCTCGAGCCTCTGTTCTGTCGAGATTCTGGGATTTGGCGTTCGCAGGTTTCGTCTCCTATGCCACCTCGACGACGAAGTAGCTCCACGTAGTTTTTCGTTTGAACGCCAATTGATCTTCTTGTTTCTGCCCTATGAGAGGTTTAGTGCTTGGACCTGAGCAGATCCTTAAACTACTCTACTCTGAATTGGCCATTCCAGGGTACTTCTCCCCACAACCCATTTACAGAAAAATGAGGGGAGGAAAAAAACGGGATAAAGGCCCCACTGGGCTCTCCGGCCACAGTGCTACTAGCACTGGGATCCCACCTGGAGGGAGGTCACTGCCTTCTCCTAGCATACTAGGTTAGTAAACCCCCAATGAAAGGTCCTGGAGGAGGGCAACTCTTCCTGGGTGGCCGATTGTTACTCGTCCTAAACAACTTCGCAAGGCTCTGATGATGTTACGACCCTATGAAATAGAACATATTCTTTGCAAAACTATCAAACCATGAAATTATAGGCGAAATAAAAGTTTATGTTCATAGGGTCGAAGTCGTGCATGTATAGACGAAGCTTGTAGATTATCAAAAGGCCATCCTTTGAATACGATCCAACCAGACTTCTAATTTATAGGTTACAATTATTCACATCAATCGAATGAAAATATAAATAAAGAAAACAGCGTACGGCTAAAAAAAGAGGAATCAAATTAGGTACGAAATTCTCTTAAGAAAAATACAAGCCACGATGTGACTAAATGGAGTTTCTTCCGATCAATCATTGGTAGAGGAAAACACACCACACAAACACGCGATACGTATATAAATATATAGGGAAAAATAAAATGATAGAAATGACTCGTGAAGTTTATCTTAATGTATAATATGGTTCGTGAACTTTTAATTTGCTTGACCTAGTCCCTAAAGTATAGCTCAATGCATAATGTCAATCATGACTTTTTAAATTGTTCAATATGATCCCTGAATTTTTTGTACATATTCAATTTAATCTCTAAATTATCTGAAAATATTAATATTGTCCTTGAATTTGAATTAGTGCAAGGACAACATTGAACATTTATGTATAATTCGATGACTAAAATAAATATTTATCAAAAGTCTAATAATCACATCAAACAAATTAAAAACTTATGGACCATATTACACGGTGGAACAAATTTCAAGGGCCATTTGTGTTATTATCCCCTTATATAGTGTATGTATATTATGTAATTAGAAAAGCAATCTTGACAAAAAGAAGATGCAAAGTTAGGGGTAATTTAATCCTAAGAACAAGAGCCATGGCCCATGGGTCTAAAATCAGTCCCGCTCAAGTCGCATGTGACCCATGTGTTTCCTTTCTCGAGTGTACTTGATAAGCATGTTCCATCTGTACAATGTTGTTGCCGTTGCAATCGTTTTTTTGGACGTGTCGGTGGTTCGCCTCTTTCAACCGAGAGTCGGATGACAAATTCATGCGATTTCACGCAAGGCGGTAGTCCTCCATCCATCCTTTTCTGTGTCCCCAAACTGGGGCCGTCGATTCGGGCCTCGTCGGCTTTCGAAGGCCAAATGAAAATGATGTTGTATGGACCAAACTAAGCTTGCTAGTGTTGCTACGTCAATTGCAATTCTCAGGACGATGGAGAAAGGACGCGAATAATTGGCCTCTTCTTGCCAAAACAAGGAAAAAAAAAACAAAATCCTTCTCTCTGTCTTTCATATCATGCCAATCTCCTTGATCCTCTCAGACCTCTTCGTCGCCCAGTGTTGAGATCTGGTTATCTTACAAATATATCCCGTTCATCGCACGCACATTCAGGTCCTAACACGACAAGCGAAGACGGGTTTTTGGTTCACCATTAAGCCCTAGGGCCTCCATCACCCCATGATATCTAACTCAGTTTTGACACCATTCACTATCGCCGATGGGAGTTCAATGAATCTTTTCAGCCAGGGAAGAGCATAATTGGTCATAATTGAATCACATGCATTGCATGTTGTCCATTTATATATATAGCAAAATATATATAAATGCATTATTTATTTATTTATCTCTAGAGCTTTTTTTGTCAATATTAGGCGGATGTATTAAAAAGTGGGGTAGCTTTGTTTCTTGGATTTTCTTTGGCCGTCGGTGAAAGCTGGAATAGAGAGATTTTATAGAGGCATCTTGGAGTTCCGGGCATGCATTCATCAGTGCACATGTAGTTAGCTTTGCCCCACGTACACGATTCAGAACCTCTTTTTGCATTTGCATACTCATTACTGCATATTCACTCCAATACCAAAAACAAACCCCTTTGAATAATTTAAGTAAGTAGATTTGATTATACCGATCGTATAACATCTAAGGAAATTCTGCTTGAGCATTGCATCGTCCGCAATGTCAACGTGCTCCAAATCTCTCTTTGAATCACTTGTCCAATACTTTCCCCTTTTTTCATGCGATTAAATCAACTGCATATAGGCAAAGAAGAGTATGAGGTGGTGGATTTAACTAGATTTGTCAAAATTAGTTATATTTATTACATAAATCATAAATGGGTCTAGAATGGTAAAACCCAAAAATAGTACGGATATTAAATAAGTTAATAATTTATTTACACCAAACCTAACTCCACAATTTGATCTCACGCTCGCTCACTCATGAATTTTCCTAGATTTGGTAAATATAGAAGTGTTTTAGTAATAGGGGTCAAATTGGGTATACGTTTTGGTCCGGTATGGATCATTAAATTCGTATTGCATTGAAAAAAATGGATCAATGGAGGTTGGATCATCTCCTACTCGACCCAATCCCCATCCAACTCACCTATTTTGATGGGTCTAGGATAAACAAGAAACGGAAGATTTTGCAGATTCGGAGTTATACTTATTTCAACATGAAGAACAAGCGGAGCCCGTTTCGATCTTCGACCGACACAAAACGAGGGTTTCGTCTCGACGACTTTGGTCGCGTACGATGCCCAATCCACGGGAGGTGAGATGCGCTGAAGACGGCCACAGGCAAAATCCCCTAATTTCCTCCGGCATTAGAGTTAGCGATTGTTGAATATTATTATTATTTTAATCGGTACAACGAAAAAGGTGATATTCTCGATTCGATATGTCATAAAAAGCGGGTGAAAAAGTGCTATCCTGATTCTTGCATCATGCTGACGACCTCTTTTGCCACGAACCTTTGGTCCGTCAAAGCAAAATCGAAACCGAAAAAGGGGGCAAAAAAGAGCTTAAAAGAGGAAAAGAAGAAAAATTTGATGGTGAGAACATATGCTTTTAGTCCAGTTCATTTAATCGCAAGCAAATCCATTCACAGGGAAGCCTCAATAAAAAAATGAAGAAGAAGAACGATCACACAAATTACAAAAAGGAGAAAAATGGGTAAGAAGCTTTCGAAATAAATAAAGCTGAGACGGATACGGCATGCAAATAAGTATCGATTTGATACTTAAGTTCTAAAATTTTTATCTCGTGCATTTAAATCTTAAAATTTGTCCCCGGCCATTGTTCGCATGGATCCTCCCATTAGCAATATCTGGTTTTAGTGGACTGAGAAACCCATAATAATGGCCTTTTTAATTAATTTTTCTGGTGGTCCTGCATGATACATATGCATTTAACCCCATTCAAAAATTGACGGTCTTCCACGGACAGAACGTGTCTCTTGCATTTTGCGTTATGCATGGAAATTGATTCAATGTCCTTGTCCAAAGAAAAATAACCGACATATAATTTCGGTATTTATGTGGCATAGATATATGGAAGCATCATTTTGGAATCATAACTCATACCTTTAAAAATGTCTTTTTATCGATTGACTATTGATCATCCGTCCAAGGACCACCAGGAAGTTTTATATCTTCAGCTTGATGTTGGCCTCGCGGGCCTAGCTAGACTTTTATTGCCGCTGGCTATTGCAGAAAATATGGGTGTCTGGTCTTGGACTATGGTCTTTCTTTTCTTTTCTTTTTTTAATTTTTAGGCGATAATTGCGCAAATAGTGTCTATTTATTAGCTCTTTATAGGTCCCCCATTCTTCGCCCAAAAAAAAAAAAAAAAGGTCCCCTATTCCATAATTAGTGAAATAAAGGAGCCGGCAGATATTTCCTAGTTACAAAATAAACAGAATAAAACAAATTTAGACATGTTAGCCGAGTCAAAACCCCCCACCGGCCTCACGTGGTATGCTGTTGACTTCCTTGATTAGCTTTAATTTATGGGTAGCAATAGAGGTCTTCAGTTGGACTTCTTTTTTCTAGGGTAGTAAGATCAACACTAGAGAACATTAAAATAAAATAAAAAAAACTACGCCGCATAATAATTACATGTAAAATTTGTGTTTATGACGGACTTGACCAAGTTTCACAAATTTTTCATATGCGATTGGCTTGATCCAATTAAATTCAAAATATACAATAACATCTTCGTGTGCCATTAGTATATGATTGGTTTGATTCGAGAGAAAAGATGTCCCCAACAAACACTACGTCGAAAATCAAATTATTTAATAGTAAGCGAAAGTGCTCTAAAAGACCTAGAACGATCTTTTAGTGAAATTAGTCCATAAAACACTCTGGAAAGATCAAGATCCACTTAGGATTCAAGACCAAGAAGATGGAAAGGTCAAGATATAGATTTGTTGCTCTAATTAAATGGCATCTGACCTGCCCATTAAAGATTAAAAAAGAAATCATTTTATAATCCGCATACCACGGTCTCGTAAGTGGGCTAACAAATCATCCCCTCCTTTGCCTAGCTGTCCCATTACTTCGTAACTCTAGAGGCGTAACGTGGTCAGAGACTATCTTAACTTTGAAATATTTTGAAACTTTTCCCTCTTTTATTTTTTCCGACCAATAAAATGCGGTTCGTCCATTTGAAGAGAATGGTTTATTTATTACTTACATAAAATGCATGACTGATAAATATTTTCATCTAATCGTTTATAAAAAATATATGCATAAATAATTTTCGATAATAAAAATATTTTCAATGATCTAATTACTTTTAAGCAATACATTGTAATTGTTTAGCCACACACGACGGTCCACTAGGTCAGAAGATGATTGTTTGGATATAAAAGAAAGGAACAACCCAAAAGGGAGTTGCCATCTTTGGTAAATTTTTGTTGTGCTTTCTCCATCTTGGTGCCCACTTTTTCGTTCAAGAGAAAAAGGCGCAATGACAGAACGTAGTTTACGTATCAGCGCCGACGCATTACATGCATGGAAAGCTAATCCATGCCACGCCCTGCCCTGCCCAGCAAAGTATGGTTTCACATTTCTAATGACATGAAGCCACACACACATATATATATTATAACGATGTCAAAAAGTAGGACATTTTGAATTTTTCATGAAATATATTCGGATCATGCTCCTCGTATAGCCTTTGAGCTAAGTATATAATAGATGTTTCCGATCTCGCCTCACCGAGTCGGGTTTTGGCTTCTGCCCTAACAATACGTCGAGATGGACCCGCAATCCCTTTTAATAAGCTACATTTAAATCTCCATTGAGAAGCTATAATTTGTCAATCTATTGAAAAAATTACAAAAATTAATTATGGCAACTTAAAAGTGCGAAACATATGTACGTTTTGTGTATAGTGGATGTCACACATTTGGCATTAAATGGTAAAATTTCAAGGTCAAATTATATACCAGATATGCAAAAAATCAAACCAAGAACATTTTATGCATTAGTTAGAAGGCCAGTGCAAATAGAAATGGTAAATAATACAAATGTTGAACTTTGATTCGATGTTTAATGTGATATGTAAATTTTTAATTTGTTCAAAGTACTCCATGGACTTTTGGTATATTAATTTATGGACTATATGAAAATATTCAAAATAATCTCTAATAATAAATTGATTAAACGACAATATTTAACATTGCATATAATTTAAGAATTATATTGTATAAGTATTTCGAATAAAATTAAAATTCAAGAGTCACAATACACATTGAATAAAAATATAAGGATCATATTAAATATATTAAAAATTAAAAAAATTAAATTATATATTGAAATAAAGTTTCATAATCATTTATGTCCTTAATCTAAGCAATAAAATAGGAAGACGGAATAGCGGCGAGGCAACCCCACGATGGCAGCTTTTCTTCCTGTTTTCTTAGGTAGAATTGCACCGATCGGACAGATCGTTGCAAACCGGAATTTAATACTTCTGACAGATTGCGCCGGGTCGGAAACATGGTACGGCCAAACCCCGAAAAGTTTTTTTTCCTCCTTCTTTCGGGATAATTAGGGCATGCATGTTTTCATTCATTTTTTTTTTTTATGAACAGAAATTTTGTTTTTTTATTAAGAGAACAAAAAAAAGAAATACGTTTGTTTGCTTTTTGTTCAAAATTGGATTTTTTGTTAACACAAAAAGAATAGAAATGAAAAACAAAAAACATTTGTTTCTTGTTCCATAAACGATTTTGAAGAAACACTTCTTCTCTCTCTCTTCTCTTTTCTTCTTCTTTATTCTATGGCCAGTCGGCTGGCCTCGGTCATGGCGGCGGCCGGTTGTCGAGGGGCGATTATTTGGAGCGTCGCCATGGTGGGCAAAGGCCGCCCGCCGATCGATCGATCCCAGAAGGCCGGCGACCGCCAAAATAAAAAAAAAAAAAGAAAAAAGGAAAAATATCATAAAAATATTAAAAAATTAAAAGAAACAAAAAAAGAATATAAATTTATCAAATGCGTTTTATTCATTTTTTATTCTCAAAATAAGTTTACAAACGCATCTTTTACGGTATAAAATTATTTTAGAACAAAAAATCTTTTTTTTATTTATGTTCTGCGGAATAATTTTTCAAGTAAACGTTACCAAACACGCCCTTATCTTCTTTCATTTTTTTGGTGTTCCAAGGTGTATGATTTCATGGGTGGGCCAGAAGTCGTGAAATATTTTCCTAGTCCTCGTCGATACGGGTATGCGCCCCATCGATCGCTTTTTGACCAATGACGTGCGCAAATTATATAACTCGGAAGTCTCAAGTGCTTCCAAATAAATCCCAAGTCAAATTATGCGAGGCGTGAAATTTTGACCAAGTAGGAAACAAAAATTTCACAATCAATTTAAACGTGTCCTTCAACTATTAGATTGTTGATTTTTGCAAAATTTGTCCTCATAGCGTCGTAATAAAACATCACCACGTCAAATCATTTGAGAGCCCTCGAGTCAACTTGCTAGTGCTAGACTTGAGTTGGACAAGTTTAGAAACTCGAGCTTATGACTCGATTGACAAGTAAGTTTTCAATATGAATTCGAGATAAAGCTTGAACACGAACCTCTCAATTAATTTTTTTTTAAAAACCCTCAATCAATTTAAAAACACTCTTTAGCTATTTCTTAAAATCTATAACTATACTTATCCCAATCTAATGAGATTAGCAAAAAAGATTCAGGTGCTTTATGATGTTCGTGATTTACTCGATCCGAAGGCTTTCTTAAACTCAAACCCCAATCTAATCAAGTATCGAAATTGGATCACGTGACACACAGAGAGAACAAATTTCAAATATCTGTGAAATGCGACAGTACCTTGCTATTGGCATCAACTGCGTAATTTCAAATAATCACATGATTCACATCGATTATCCCGACGAGTTGAATCAACAAGTTGGGATGGAGCGATGTCGACCGTAATCATGTCATCCGATGGAGAGAGCGAGAGCACGGGGGCCCCCAAGCACCAAGCGCCAAGCGCCTGCCGCGGGTCCGTACGGGGCGACAAAATCACGTCCAGCTCATCCTCACCTTATCCCCCGCTAAACGCCGCCCCTCTCGCTTCCGACGTTCATTCGTCCGCTCAAAAAGTCCAAAATTCCGCGTTAGTTTCGTTTCGTTTTCGCGAATTTTTTTTATTAAAATAAAAATCCCGCGTTTCCTCCACTCCAACGTGAGGAGATCCGATCCGGTGCGACGCACCCCTGCCAGCGACCGGTTCGACCACCGGCGACCCGCCGAGCCGGTTCACCGACGGATGGGAAGGTGGCGGGGGCCACCGCTGGGCCCCACGCGCAGGTGTGTTTTTCGGGCGGGGCGGCTTGCGATGGGGCCCGCGCCTCGCCCTCCCATTTGACCTCAGCCGAGGTTTTTGTTTTTGTTTTTTTTTTTTTTCGTTAGTAGTGCCTCGCAAAAGGTTGACCCATGCCGCATGTGGCCCATCTGTTTTTCTGCGTAATGTGAAAACAACAATCCCAGCTAAAGCCGTGTTAAAAATCGTCGCGGTGGTCAAATTAGTATCAGATTAATTAAAAATTAGCATCGGATTAAAGTCAATATCATATAAGGAAGACATACCATTGTCTCTTTTAGAGCTTACCACGTCGCTTGTTTCATCCATTTTGCGGACATGTTTGTCGGTCGAATCATATTAATGTGTATTTTTCGAATTACCCGTCAATTATGCTTAATGCGAAATGGCCCGATTAATAAAAATGTCGATGTACATTTAAAAATAGAAATGCTTTTTTTAAATGGGTAACTTAACAAGTATATATACCAAGGCTTTATTTAATAAAATCGATCTGAATCACATCTATTCTATGTAATTTGAAAACCCCTCGCTGTACGCAAGCATTGAATAGGACCATTTCCATAATTGAATTCTAAGCATTATTTAGCCCTAACTTTACTCCGTTGCACCACTGGCCCGAGTCCTTTTCGGTCTGTACGTGGGAAAAAGGTATTTAATCTACGCGTCTAACGGATTACGATGTATTCTTTTTTTATTCTTTGTTAGTCGCGCGGTGTCGATCCAATACATTCTACGAACTAATTTACAAAGCCTCATTTGATTCCGTTCCAGATTCGCTTACAAGATGTTGCCATCTTTAAATTTTTTTTTGCTTGAAAAAACCCTTTTTAATTATATCGATAAAAGCAAAAGGGTAATTAAAATATTTTATCTGGGGGTTCGCTTTGTAATTAAAATTCCGAACGGACGTAGCACCAGCGGGAAGCCGCCCTCGAAATGATTAGGATCGGTGATTCAGGTTGAAGCCCTGTCTCGGACGTGATGATTACCCCTTTTCGAGTGCTAGAAAGCTACTCGAGTTAAAATCATTTTTCACAGGCATTATCACCGGATGAATGAACAGAGGAGAGTCGAAGGTTTTTTTTTTTTTTTTTTTTTTTTTTTTTTTTTTTGTCTTTTTTTGGGGGGGTGTCATTAGAGTCGAAAGTTGTTGACAGGAAGAGGAAAAGGATGAAAACGTTGTGATGGGCAATCGGCTTTTTGGACCATGAAAAATTTATATTTTAATTTGTGATTTTTCATAATTACGATTTTCTCGAAGAGGTCCAAAGATGAACCTGCGAAAACATATCTTCTTTTGATGTGGGGAATTCACCAGCTTGTCATTCGGGTCTTTTTTGCTTTGTTTCATTATGGTGGTTCTCCGTGATTTTTTTTATTTAGATAAGATTTGAACTTGAATTTGATTGAGGGGCCATGTTAAAGATATGGATGATTTCAATTGCAATGATGAAAATATTTTATGTTTATTACTTTTAAAGATACACTTGTTCGATTCAAAATAATTATAAAGCATTCTCTTGATTTCATTTGATATGTTATTTTTCGACTCACACAATATTATCGAAAGAGTAAGACAATTCGGATGAAAATGGAAAAGAATATCTCATCCCAAATCTAAAAAAGAGTTCTTTAAATCCGATTGAATCGAAGTTGAAATGCCGGGTGTCCCAGATCGAGCTGGTTCCATCGAATGAAGATCGAGGCTGCGTCTTTAATGCATACCCATTTTCAACTTCGCTCGCTGGAGTTGAAGAAACAACTCAAGTCCAGACCTTTATAGAGAGAGAAAGAGAAGAGAGAGAGAGAGAGAGAGAGAAGTTCACCATTATTGTATTTTGTTTTTTTTTCTTTTCACAGCGATTCAATAGAATACTATTTTCAGGCCTTCACGAGCTCTGTCGCGACTGGAACGACGGGACTGCTTACAAAATCTCCCTTCGCACTCGCCTCGTCCACTCCCCTTCCCCACGCTCGCCCCGCTTACACCTCCAGCTCCCCCCACCATCTCACCGCCAGAGAGAGAGAGAGAGAGAAGCCGGAGGAATCTCCCGAGAGCCATCGCAATCGGGACTGCAGTCCGGCTCGAGGCTGCCCTCCCGGAAGATTTCGGTGCTGCACTCGGTGGCGCGACTGTAGATGAAGAAGCTCCGTCCTCGTCCCGCGTCGTGGGTCGTCGAGTGAGCTGATCTTTATCCGAGCAGGGTCTCTCTCTCTCTCTCTCCGTGTTCTTTTTCTGTTCTTTTTTTTTTTTTTTTTCCTTTCGAGCTTTTGGGGGGAGGTACGGCTTTCTGTTTCGGCGGATGCCGAACTTTGAGCTCGTGACGAACTCGCCGCAAGTGAATTCTTCCAGTTCGTCTGCTTTCCTTTTCCTTTCCTTTTTGCCTTTTGATAAATAGAGATTCTGCTATTGGGTAGTCCTCCAATCCGCCAAATGCATTTGCTTTTTTCTAGTTTCTTGATTTTGTCTTGGTTGGTCTCTATCCTTATCCGAATTTTCGAGTTGCTTCCTCGTGCGTTTTCGATTTTGTTCCATAACGAAACACTGTGCTCTGCCTCGTACATGGATCTAAGCTTGCTACTGTCTTTGGCACCGATCTGGTGGTGGTTCCTTTGATTGCGGCACGCGCTCTCCGGCCGCGTCCAGCCGACCCCATGGACTTCTTGATTGATCCATTTGCATTTGGCGTCTTGGGTCCTGTTGGGTCATTGATTCTCGATGCGTCGTGCTTGAGTGAAGTGCGCTCGAGTTCATCTCGCTGAAAAAGTTACTATTTTTTTTTTTCTGTCCAGCCTCGTTTGGTGAAGATTCAGGCGAGAAATGTCGAGGCCGCTGCATAGGGGGAGTTCCGCAGCGCGGATCTCCGGCGGCAGCCAAGATTTGTGGGATTCCCAGAAGAAGGACAGAAGTGAAAAGGAAGATTTGAGTAGAAGAGATTCTTCTGACCAGAGCTACCCGCCGCTAAAGTTCGCGTCGCAGTTACTTCACCCGAGTAACTCCCCTTCTAAGTTCACTAATCTCGAGAATGGCTTGGCATCCGATCCATGCTCTGCCGGGAGTCCTAGGAAGCGGCACCATTTGATAATGCTTGCTCTGAGATCCAGTCTTTTCCTGATTGTAATTCTTGCTGTTACCGGATCGCTTTGGTGGACAATTTCCATTTCGACCTCTTCCAGAGGCCACATAAACCAGCACTACAAGGATCTCCATGCTCGAGTTCTTTCGGATTTGTGGGACATAGGGGAGCTCTCCCTTGGGCCGACAAAGTTGAGAGAATTGGAAACTTGTCCTGATGAGTTTGAGAATTATGTTCCGTGCTATAATGTTTCTGAAAATGTTGCTCTGGGCTATTTGGATGGAAATGAGTTTGAGCGACATTGTGGGCATTCTGTCAAACAACATTGTTTGGTTGTTCCACCGACAAATTACAAAATCCCTTTGAGGTGGCCCACTGGGAAAGACATTATCTGGGTTGCAAATGCTAAAATTACTGCCCAGCAGGTCCTCTCTTCGGGGAGCTTGACTAAGAGGTATGTGGACATGCTAATAATATCACTAGTTTTATCACACTTCTATTTCCCTTCATATGATTAATTCCACTTCCGTTGCCTTTCTAGGATGATGATGCTAGAGGAAGAGCAGATTTCTTTCCGTTCAGCTTCTCTAATGTTTGATGGCGTGGAAGACTATGCTCAGCAAATAGCAAAAATGATTGGTCTTAGCAATGAATATGAACTTACCAAAGCTGGGGTAAGTGGAGATATTATTCATCCATTGATTGTTAGTCCCACCTGCGTCGATGGATTGTGTTATCTATTGTTTCCTTTTACCTCCTATAGATTCTGTTGCACTTATTATCATGTTTAATGCTCTCCAGTTTCAGTGGGATGACGGTGATGTTAGATGCATAAAACCAAATTCAAGATATACAGCGTTTCTGGCCAAATTCATCTTCCTTGTGATGCAATTTCATTGCAGCTAAATCAAAACGTAACTGGCCCTGAGATGAGATAATCCATGAGTACTCAAAATGAAATATTCATCTTCTAATTTCTTCCTGTTTGGTCTCATGGTAAAAGGAACTTTGTCTTGCACTGCGTGCCGGCACTGCTATTAGCTGGATATCTGAAATTGTAGTTATTCATTACAGTCTCGTGTTAAAAGACGACATATTATATGCCAATTGACAATTTTCATATTTTAGTTCTGAAAGCTTTGACTTCTACATCCTACTTTTTGTTTAATCGCTATATGTTCCTGAGAGCATGTTGATCATATATTTTCACTTGCTGGTACTTCTCTTTGAGCTTTTCCTTGCGTTGATTTTCAGGTTAGAACAATCTTGGATATAGGATGTGGTTATGGTAGTTTTGGAGCCCATCTCTTCTCCAAACAACTCTTGACTATGTGCATCGCAAACTATGAGACTTCTGGAAGTCAGGTTCAACTGACCCTTGAAAGGGGTCTTCCGGCAATGATCAGTTCGCTTAACACAACCCAGTTGCCATACCCTTCTCTTTCATTTGACATGCTGCATTGCTTGAGATGTGGGATTGATTGGGACCAAAAAGGTGCCTCTTGACACTTTTATTAAAGCATAGTCTACTTGTAATATCTTTCACATGAAACATCTGTCTAACCAGTAGGATTTACGTATAATGAATAGCTTTGTGGCTTACTCTTGGAAGAGTGTTCGAGAAAATGAGGGTCTCATTTATTACTATGCCTACTAGGCAAAAAAGCATCTCTTTGAGTTTCTTTGAGGTCCACTCACAAATATCAGATTAAATGCAATGAAATTTTTTTATTACTTATTTGTTTTGACATCCTTGGAGCTCTATATAATGACCAGGATAGGCCCATCAAAAGATTAGAGCTTAGATCCACCCTTAAGGAAGTTTTTATGAAATCAGTAATAGAAGTTATCTCCTATAAACTGAGCTACTTTTGTTACTTAATGCGGAATCATGATACTTCCTGATTGGAATATAAATGGAAGAAAGTCACAGCCAGATAGCATTTTTGGTTTCTATTTTGCTTATCAAGTGGCTTCGATGTTGATTTAGAGCAATATGTGTAGGTTGAGCAGTTTTCCTCCTATGAATACCTTAAATTAATTTAAGCAAGTCATCAGGACTCGTTTTTGCATTTTTACTGACCATTTATATGAACGGATCGTGTTGGGGTGATGTAGTCATATCTACATCTGTGCATTCAACTATTATTTCTACAAGGAGATCATCAAATGCCACAGAAATGTGGACGAACTTCGGCTACCAATGCTTTTTGTGTGAACTTATTATGAGCGAGAGGTAGAATAATCTTAAGTTTTCCAAAGAGGTTTACCATAGCATTAATGTATTGATTGGCGAGGCAGCTAGATAACATTCTCTTGCAATTAGAATATCTTGATGTATTTTAGATGTTGGAACTAAAACGAAAACTCACTCATTTCCTGTTACTATGCTTTCTATACTCTTATCGCTTGTGTTCCTCCTCTATCTGTAGATGGAAAGTACCTGTTAGAAGCAGATCGAGTTCTTAAACCTGGTGGATATTTTGTCTGGACTTCCCCAATTACAAATGTTCATGGGAACACTCGTATTAAAGTATATAAGAAACGGTGGAAGTTCATTCAGGATTTTGCTGAAAGTCTGTGCTGGGAGTTGTTATCACAGCAAGATGAAACTGTTGTATGGAAAAAGACTAGCAAAACAAGTTGTTATAGTTCCAGGTAAGGCAATCTTCATGGATGTTTACGTTGGTGTTTGTGACATCTGTTGCTTGCAAACCCAAATATATGCATATAGATATCTGGCACATTAAGATCTTCCTAGCCCTGTAATGCTTACATTTAATGCTTAAATAAGCAGGAACCCTGGTTTGGGCCCTCCAATCTGCAGTAAAGCCCAAGATGTAGAATCTCCTTCCTACCGCCCGCTTCAAGGGTGTATTGGAGGAACTAGAAGCAAGCGGTGGATCCCTATAGAAGAAAAGACAACTTGGCCTTCTAGGGTTAATTTGAATGTGACTGAACTTAAGCTTTATGGTAAACTTATACTGTAATTTCAGCATTTTTTTTGTAGGTGGTTATTGCATCAAGTCATGAATGATGATGAGATAATTTGTAATGCATTATGTCAGGTCTGCATCCAGAAGACTTTGCTGAGGACACAGACAACTGGAAAGCAGCTGTCCGTGAATATTGGTCTCTCTTGTCGCCATTGATATTCTCGGATCATCCTAAAAGGCCTGGAGATGAAGATCCCTCACCACCATATAACATGGTTCGCAACGTTCTGGACATGAATGCTCATTTTGGTGGTTTTAATTCAGCATTGCTTGAAGCGGGAAGATTTGTTTGGGTCATGAATGTGGTCCCAACTGGTGCTCCCAACTACCTGCCAATGATTCTTGACAGAGGCCTTGTTGGTGTGCGGCATGATTGGTAATTTGGCCTCTTTCTTCTAACCTTACTTCCTGTTATGTCTATGGAAATTTTTATCCCAAGGACTATTCTTGTCCAGCTTAGGATTCTATCTGAATTGGTGGGAGGAGGAGAAATTTTTCACAGCTATTTGTTAACATCGTACATTTAAGAGAAGATGACTTTCAGAGCTATTCATAACATTGGACACTCTTTTACAATTTTGGCCAACAAGAGATTAGACATTGAAAGTCTTGAAAATGGCAAGAAAATCTTGGATCCAGTAGGCCATGCATTCTGGCAACGTATCACTGAGGCAGGGTTTCGGAGCCTTATGCAGTGAAGCCCATCAATTTTTGCTTGCAATATGAGATGGGAGCATTCAGTTGTGAGGCTAGAAGAAGTACAATGCCAGTTTGTTTGGAAAATCTGACACTGAATATAACTGTTGTTTGCTGGAAAGAAAAAAAGAGTATAATTGTAGAGCAGAATGTGAAAACATGTCCTGGCACTATAAATAATGCATAGTACCAATTATCTGGATGATACTACTTATCAACCGTTGGCAAAATTTTGTATATATGCTTCACAAGTTCACTTGTTCTCATCAGTTGATTTTGCCTTCCCTCACAGGTGTGAAGGATTTCCAACATACCCCAGAACCTATGATATGGTTCATGCGTCAGGACTTCTCTCCCTTGAAAATAGCCAGAATCGCAGATGCTCAATGCTTGATCTTTTTGCTGAGATTGACCGAATACTTCGTCCTGAGGTACCACCTCTCTCTCTCTCTCTCTCCCCAAACAGATTTCTCTCTCAGTCCTTTCTTTTGCTGGTGAAAGTAAGGATTTCGCCTCTTGATGTTTCCTAGGTTTTTGTTCATGAAGTAGATCCTATATGGTTAAATTACAGACGTGTGCTCATGCAGTAATGACACCATTTTTGGCAACAAAATAATTCTGTCTTTTTGCTTCTCCATTTCCAAGCAACAAAATTCATATATGTAACCATATAAATGACGAATATGAATTACAAACTTCTGTAGCCCCTTCCTCATCTCTAGTGGCCATAAATACATGTTGGTCGAGGGGTTTGGTTACCGCTGCAGCTACTTCCACTTGATCGCTTTATACTTCACATTCAATCAGTGATTGTATTCTAGGCTAGCCAATTGCCCTTCATCCTGACATACACATAAATCAAAGCCCATGACTGAAGACTGCATGATGAGATTTGACATTTATATTTGATGTGTTTTTAATGTGGAGCATCTTCCCCACAAATTACGCCTCTTTGACACGGACTTGCAGGCTTATTAGTAGCATGGCCATATTAAATAATCATTGATATTGGCCTGTCATTTATCTTTTGGAAGTAATCCAATGTTAAGAGTTTTGATGTTTCTTGAGAATTGTCCAGTGAGTTGCCTTGTTTCTTAGATCACTTGTTCTGCCATAGCATCCATGAGAAGATTACAGAGTGGCTAAGCAGCTATCTCCTAATTGTTTGTCCTTGGGGATGATAATCATACAAAAAGGCTGCAATCCCACTATACCATCTCTCAGCAATACCACAAGACTGTCTCTCAAAAATCAACATTTTAAGATTTTCTTCCTTACATCTACAATTAGTTAATCTGCCATTCCTTTCATACCTTGACTGTCGGAGCTCTCACATCAATCGCTTTGATGATATCTGGTTGATTTGCTGATTCTGGCTGGTCTGCTGTATTCATTTCAAGCTGGACAAACTATTATGCGACTGCAAATGGGTATTTACATTTAGCATAGCATGTGGTAGAAAATTCTACACCTCAGGAGGTTTCCATGATAGCAAAAGTTGTAGATATATGATTCTTTCGGCCATCTAGCAGACGCCATCCCAAGATGTGTATACTTTGTTGGCAATGAATGTGCTCACAAGTCATTAATCTTGCTTGTTTGCTCAATTCTTTTCTGCTTTATTGATTGGTGCAGGGTTGGGCGATATTCCGCGATACTACTTCCCTTATTGAGTCGGCGAGAGCCCTGTCCACACGATTCAAGTGGGATGCACGAGTTATAGGAATCGAGAGCAACACTGATGAGAGACTCCTCATCTGCCAGAAACCATTTTTGAAGAAACCATCGAGCTAGTTATACGCTACATTGGAACGCATGAAGTTTCGTTCAGATTGGATTGCATTCCTTGGCTTCAGTTTCTTAATTTCAAACATACTACTATTCTATGAAGGACGACTACCCGTTCCAAACGAAGACAATAGCCCAAAAAGGTAACAGGAAACAGGTGAAATCTTTGGTGGATACAAAACAGGTGAAATCCTTGGTGGATACCAACCACAATACAACTCCTACGGAGCCGTAAGGCGGGCGTGGGGACTTTGTAATTATGCCATTTGAGGCGCTCCACAGTTGAGAAATATAGGGTCCAATTCTTTATTATGATGTGTCATTGTAACTATTTACTAAGACAGAGGTTGATTAAGATTTTGCATAGATGATCAGAAGAATAAAGCAAGCCGCCTTTTGCTGTAAAATGCTTTGAATTACATCCAAGGGATTCTGTCCCCCCATTCGATTTCTCAATTTGGAAATGTTCTTCGTCTGTCGTTCATGTTCACATGCCTAGACTCCAGCCAAAAAGAGGACAAGGTGGTTCTCCTTCCTTACATGGCTTGAGTTGTGCTGCACAGAGGGAATTCTTCGTTTACTCAAATGGATTTTCGTTTGAACTGACAAGAGGAACAGAGTTATAGCTCGACATGGTGCAGCTGCGTGCCCTTATCTAAATTTTATTACAGAAAGATGTAGCTTAACAAAAGGAGATAAATGACATAAATAGTTCATAAATTTTGATTAAATATGCAATGTGATCTTGAACTCTGAAAAATTGTTTTATGTGATTCTTCAATTCTAATTTAATGTACAATGTAATTTATAAATTTTCAATTTGTTTAATGTTGTTCTCGAATTTTTGGTACATATTCATACAACTTCTTAAATTATATGAAAATGTCTAATATTGTTTCTAAACTTAAATCAATAATTAGACAATATTGAATATTATAATATAGTTCAAAAATTATTTTGATAGTTTAAGATTCACATTGAATACATTCAAAGAATTATTTTGATGGTTTAATGTTGTTCTCGAATTTCTAATACATATTTATATAATTTAAATGAAAATGTCTAATGTTGTTTCCGAACTTAAATTAATAGTTAGACAATATCAAACATTTTAATATAATTCGAGAATTATTTTGATCATGTATAAAAAATTTAGGGATTCAGCTGAACGAATTAAAATTTAGAATCTCATTACACATTAAGATAAAATTTAAGAATCACGTTAAATAAATTCAAAGACCACATTTGTGCCATATTCCCCGGCAAAAACTGGGTAAATCTATAGTAGCTCGAAGCATCCGCAGCAGAGCAGCTCCGTCTGCTCCTTCGTCGCTCCATCCATGGCGTGGCGCGCCATCTCCTTCTTCTTCAAACCCTCCGCCGTCCGAAACCCTAGCCTCCTCGCCGCCGCCTCCCCGTTCTCCACCTCCTTCCTCAAGACCAAGCTCCCCAAGTCCCTCCGCAAGAAGCGCAAGAAGCCGGAGGACTCCCCCCGCACCAAGCCCGTCCAGACCCTCCCCAACCGCCTCCCCGCCCTCGAGTCCCTCGTCGCCCGCGACGCCCACTTCCGGTTCCTCTCCCGGTGCCGCGCCTTCCTCGCCCGGCAGCCGGAGCGCGTCCTCCGCCTCGACGACGCCGGCAAGCTCCACCGCGAGCTCGGCTTCCCCCGGGGCCGCAAGGTCGTCCGCTCCCTCCAGCGCCACCCGCTCCTGTTCGAGGTGTACCGCCACGCCGACGGCAAGATGTGGTTCGGGTTCACGGCCCTCATGGAGGAGCTGCTGGAGGAGGAGCGGCGGATCGCGGACGCGATGGAGGCCGACCGGGTCGGCAAGGTGCGGAAGCTGCTCATGATGTCCGCTGACAAGCGAATCGCGCTGAGTAAGATTCATCACTGCCGCGCCCTGTTCGGGATTCCGGAGGATTTCAGGGATAGGGCTTTGAAGTATCCGGATTACTTTAGGGTGGTTGCGGATGACGATGGGAGGCGAGTGCTCGAGCTGGTGAATTGGGACCCGCATTTGGCGGTGAGCGAGATCGAGAGGGAGTTCGTGGCCGATGAAGATCGGGCGAAGAAGGCCTTTCGATTCCCCGTTAAGCATAACAGGGATTTGGATTTGGATGCCGACGACGCGAGGAAGCTTAATCTGTTGAACACGCTGCCGCTCGTTTCGCCTTACTCGGACGGGGCGAGTTTGGATTTGTGGACTCTGGAGGCGGAGAAATATAGGGTCGGCGTGCTGCACGAGTTCTTGAGCTTGACCTTGGAGAAGAGGGCGTCGATACACCATATCGTCGAGTTCAAGGAGGAGTTCAGCTTGACCAAGCATACTTACCAGATGCTCTTGAAGCAGCCCAGGACTTTCTATTTGGCGGGAACGGAGATGAACTGGGTAGTTTTCCTGAAGGATGCTTATGATGAGAACGGTGTTCTGATCAAGAAAGACCCGCAGGTGTTGTTCAATGAGAAGTTGTGTGAGTATGCTGAAATGACGAAAATGGAACCAGGAATGAGGATATAGATGACTGGAATGAGTTGTTATGACAGTTTTGAAATTTTGAGCATTGGCATTACGGCAGATGGAGAGTAAGTCCTCAATTTGGAGATTGGAAGGATGGTAGCAGAGGCCATTCCCCTTCTGCTCGTGGCAGTGAGGACTTTTCACTGTCAAGCTTCTGAGTTCATAGTATGCGCCTGTGTAATGTCGTTGAGGAAGGTCTTACGGACTGTCTCACGGTGGATTCTCTGTTTACTGGCGGAGAGATCTCAACAAGTTAAGAGTTGGTAATGTGGATTAAGTTCCTTTACTATTCTCTAAATGCTCATAATTAACGAGGATGTCTTTAGGGGAAATCCGCAACAGTTTGGGGGAACGATGAGGCTTGTAAAACTGCGAGTTTTTCACTGTCAATCTGATCTTTTGGAAGGCTGACCCGGTCATTGATTTCATGTGCGGAGGAACATGTAATTGCCTTTCTTCTATTCAAATTTGAGCCGAGTTCATGGCATTATTTCAGTGAATCGTATGGGGCTCATCATAAATAATATGTGTCAGATTGACTGCTCCAGTCTTGTACTTCTTGGAATGCAATTGTAACAACTTAGTGGTTTCATGTAATTTTTGTCATGAGCTAGCAAACCTAACTAAAATCTGTCTTCTATTTTTGTCAGAGTTGTCATATGTATGCAGAGATCCAAAGAATAAAATGGAGGTTGTGCATTAGTTGTATTAGGTCCTTCAATTATTGCTGCTTGCTGGTGACCTGTCTTATTCATGGTTGTTAATATAACTTGTAAATTTCTTGGAGGAAGATGAAGTTATTCAGAAGAGGTAAGAGGTTCTTCCTTCTGCCGATTTCCAACTCTTTCCAGTTTTTGCAGTTAGCATGATTCTGCGAGGGTCGGTTACGATGTTTGTCTCTGAATCTCCAATGAAGGATTGTTGTTGGAATGCAGCAAGGATAGCACAATTCACATCTAGAGGTGTATCTGGAAACTGTCTTGTGATATATGTGACAAAAAGAACCTTGCATTGTTTACTAGTTTCAAATAATAAGTTAAGCATATCCTCGATGATTTAGTTAGTGGTTGTAGATTCCCTCATCCAGCTAGGTTGTGGTTTTATCTCGTGCCTATGTGCTTTGGATATGGGATCTTTACCGCAGTCTGTACTCTGTAGCTCACTTTTACAGCATTATTCCATTTCACAAGACTGTAATATGATCAGTTCTCCTCAGGTTTCTTGCATCCAGCTAGATATTTCTTGCTGTGTTATGAGGATTGTTGGCAATAAAGGAGGCTCTTCTCAGTAGCTCTCATCAAAATGCATATTGACAGAAGAAGTCTCCAACGACTAACCGTATCAGCTGGACTAGAGATGGAAGTAGTTGGAGTACCATATTAAATGGTGATGTCAGAAAATTTAAGCACTGAATTTCAAGTGCTGAGAGTAGATGAAAGTTGTTTGGTAGAGTTAAAAGGTTAGTCACTAAATAAATTACATAACCCCTTTGTTATTCACTCTATCATGTTCTAGGGCTACTACTGTTTGATGGTGCCAAAGTTCAGTAGGTTTTAGCAACTAAACTTAGAGAAGATGACCACTTTGGAGAACCTAATGAATCATATACTCGTTCTTTTGGAGAGCCAAACTAGAAGGTTATCCACTTCTCTTGTCTTGGAAAATAGAGTTGCTTTTCTTCATCAGATAGCATTCACCGTTAATGGCTGGACTCTTAAGATCGAGGTTAAAGTGTAGCCCAAATCCGCCCATGATATGAATTTTATGCATAAAACTATCAAGCCGGCCATGGGCCGAACCAGGCTTTTTAATTCACAAAAAGAAATGTAAATTTAAATTATTCAATATAAATTCGTCTATGTTATTTTTTAAAGTAAAAAGATATAACATAAAGAGAGCCTTCTACTTTCATGAAACCTCAATCAATTTTCTCCTCTCTACACACACACACACACACACACACACACACACTTATTTTAAATATCGTGTTCATGGACAAATGCATAATGTCATAAATTTATCTTATTCCTCACATTTTTCAATGTCAATAGTCGGGCTTCTTTTGTCCTACAATGTCTCCATATAACAAGATTCCAAATTTCACAATTTTCCTCTGCGCAAACATTTACCAAGATTTCTTAGGACCATTTTTTATTATTATCAATATCTCCTATCCGTCATGTGATAGATTAATACTCCGTACATCAAATCATTTTCGCTCAATATTTCGAACATCAATTCTCGTGAACACGTCGCTAATTAATGATTGAACAAAAGATTGGCTAGAAAGTTATCGATCGACAAGGGCGACCATGTTGAGTTCGCCACCCCATGGTACCCGTGTACAAAAAGCAAAGAGTGGAATCGTCCTCCTCAGAAATTCAAAGCACTAAAAGAGAGTATTTCATAGGCGTCCTTTAGGCTTCAATTACACTACACACAAAACGGGGCAGTTGTCAATTTGACCCGCGCCCGAAGCATCCTCACCAAACCGACCGGAGAGTGAGAAGCCGCCGCGCACCCTCCCTCCGCAAACGCCACAGCAGCCGAAACGCGATAGGCGAAGCCTCCTTCGTCGCTCTCCATCCATTCTATATCTTTTCCTCCCTCCTCCCCACCTCCCCACCTCCCAGGCAGAGAACCCACCAAGAAAAAACGCGAAAAAGAATATTCCAACGCACCAGAAAGTGTCAAATTCCCCCCTCCCATGAAATCCCCCAATGTAAAGTTCCGATTTTTATGAATTTCACCTTCCGATTCTTCCCTTCCCCCGTTTCACGCGATAAAATCCAACTACCGTCCTTTATCTTCTGGTGGGTTAGCTGAACTGGCCGTTTGATTCACTGGGTCTTCATCCTTTTCCTCTTTTGCGGTTCCTTTTTTTATTATTATTATTATTATTTTTTTTTTGGGTTTTTTTTCCTTCTCCTTTCTGGGTTGGCCGTCGATCGGTGGAGGGACATCTTTTTTTCGGGTCGCGGCCATGAGGGTTTGGGTGGTGATGTTGATGGCTTGGGTCGCCGTCTGGGATCCAGCCGGTGGCTCGCCGACCGGCGCCGTTTGCGAGAAGGAGACGCTCGCGGGATCGATCGTGGGGTTTCGGGATTCTCGCTGCTCGTTGGATGGTCGGAGTGCATCTGTCGAGTTCGTTGGCGTCACCGAGGTAGAAGATTGGTTTGTGCATGTTCTTGTTTTGTTTTGGTTTTGTTTTTTTTTTGTCTTTTCTTGGATGTCTTCTATTCTTTTTTTTTTTGTTCATGGAATTCCATAGACGTTGGTGGGTTTGTGCTGAAAAGGGTAGATTTTTGGCTGGATTTTAGCTGAAGGTTTTGGTTGGTTTTCTAATGGATATGAGCGACAGGGAATGGAGAAATTAGTTATTTTCTTTAAACTATATGATCGATGTTCAGAGCCAGGGCATGATTAGGCTAAAAAGTACAGCCAGAACCAATCTCAACTTGGAGAGCATGAGAGATTGACTTTAGATTCGGAGTTATGTTATGCAGGCTTTCTTCAAGTCCTCTTTTGGGGTTTGAATCTGAATTTCTAGGGTTGGTTCGCAGATTAGGAAATTGCCTCCATCTTTTCTTAGAAAGATGATTATTTTTGCTTTTCCCATTTTTTTAGGTAATGCTGGAACAATGTTTATTTTAACACTTCATTCTTCAAGCGCAGCAGGACTAGAATTGCTGTTAAAATACTAATTTGCTATCTATGCATAGACTTTCGGGCTTATGAAGAGTCATTTCAAAGTTTGGTTCTTTGATATGAGTGTTGCTTCATGGAAGCGTGTATGAGACTGAGCACTGTATTTAGGGAAGAATATTTGGCAGTGGAAACAAAGTGAAACTCGAGGGTTTGTGCTTTTCCTGATGAAATGCATCCATTAAATTTTGATGAGATTTTTAAATGTATTCTATGAAGGGTGATGAGCTTTCACTGCAAAGGGCACTGAGTATGGTCCACAAGAATAGCGAGGAGTACGTAGCTGTGCTTTTCTATGCATCATGGTGTCCTTTCTCGAGGGTGATCAGACCACGTTTCTCCCTCTTATCCTCTTTGTATCCCACCATTGCTCATTTTGCTATTGAAGAATCAGCTGTGCGCCCAAGGTTTGTCTTGCCCTTAGTTTAGAGTTGGAGATTCATTATATGGGGTTTGAGAATAAAGTTGGGTCTAATTTTGCAGCATCCTCTCAAAATATGGTGTCCATGGGTTCCCGACGCTTTTCATATTGAATTCCACAGTTCGTGTACGCTACCATGGCCCTCGGACCCTTGATTCTCTTGTGACTTTCTACAATGATGTCTCTGGTATGTCCTGCAGTATCTTGTGCCAGTCCTGTTTGATTCCTTTTTCATTCTTTTTAATCTGCAGTGTGTGAATGATAGCAACTTGTGAGTACTGAGCTAAATAACTATCACTTTGCCACCTTTATGTCACAAATCAGATTGGTTGAGGTAAAGATCAGTTTCTGATGGATTGAATGATATGGTATTTTTGCATTTGATCCTTTTGTTCGGGATATCTCTGCCAGGTTAAAATATGCCTCTTTTGCTGGTTGCGTGTTTTCTTTTAATACTCGTGCATGCCTGCGTGTGTTCAAGAAGAGTTGGAGGGGGTTTGAGATTGTGCCTTTTATGAGGCATCTCTCTCTTGCTAATTGATACGAGTATGCTGGTTTCATTTTTGCCCTCGACCTTGGGCCGGGCTGTCCTTTTATATTGTTTCTGGTATTTATTTCATTTGGAGATGCTTGCTTCCGTCAGAATTGGTATGGCTGTAACTGCATCATCTTTTTTATATATAAACATCAGCTGTTGTACATGAATGCTAGGTATGAAGCCCTCAACCTCGGAGTGGCCATCATTGGAAGAAATTAAAACTCTATCGAATTATGAGAAGCATGATACCACTGAGCTGGAAAGCTGCCCATTCTGGTGGGCAAGATCACCTGAGAATATGCTTAGACATGAAACATATCTGGCTTTGGCAACCACGTTTGTGCTCTTGAGATTGCTGTACATCCTCTATCCGACTCTCGCCAGATGTGTTCAGTGGGCATGGAGAAGGCACATCCAAAACATGGGCTTGCTGAGCTTGTTAGGCCATTTCCTGGCTTATTTTAAGCGGGCCACACAGCTATCGAAGTCAATTAAAGAACCACGGAAGAGAAGCAATTTACAGGAAGGAGCGAGGAATGCTGGTGTTTGGGCTTCTAAATCCCTTGCTACCGTTTCAATCGGGGATGCAAGCACGAGCAGGAGTCACTGATCATTTTGCAAATGATGGTGTGATTCACTACTCCTGGTGTGACAAGTCACCACGAGAACTCGGCAGCAGAACCTCGTTGCATAACTCATCTTTAGACACAGGCTAAGCATTAAACGCGGACAGCTGATAATCTGATGATCGTTTAGATCACTTTGTATTCTTAATCCTGATGAACGACGACCGGTCAGATTTGTATATTGATTTCCTTCGGAAGTAGATTGTGAAGCTTCATTGTAGCAAAATACGATCATCATGATTGTTGGTTAAGTCACTACTCATTTTGGTATTTTAGTTTTGTGTATACTAAACTGTTATGCAATAATTTGCATCTCACAGGATTCTGCTTGGAGTCAGATTTGTCGTATGACACTGATCTCCCGATCTCTTGTGATCTATCTGGAATGTCGGAATGAAATGTGGCACGACATTTCATAAAGACACGGACATTCAAGTTGAGACTAAATTAGAAAACCTCGGGTGGATAACTACTAATGATAGGCCGAGACCTAATGGCAATGAATTGCCACCCTACCTAATCACATAATCAGTAAGATGATGCCTAGATTTCCACAAGACTATATCAACATTTCAAATGCATCAGGAGGTGCAGGTCCAAGGTTTGTTTTCTCATTCCTTCGCAGATGCTTCTTTTCATGTGCTCCTGTGGCTTCCTCATGTCATTTCCTCTAGAGGGCAAATTGACCGACCATCAAGTATCGTTTGGATTTGCATGCCATCCGTGCATTTGCAACTTCCTTTCCAGACAAGAAACTCGATTGTATCATTGCCATATATGTATAGTAGAACACACTTTGCTAATGACAATTTCGGATAAAGAATGATAGCGCAATGAAGTTCATGACAGGTGACAGGTCCTCCACCCCACCCTTAACAAAAAGAAATTTCTGATGAGGACATTCTCACTTGCATTAATCTGCTCCATAGATACATATTTTGATAAGCTTAACATTGAAATGCAAAACAACAGCATTCAGCCAGGGTACAGCTCTACATGAGTACAGAATCTTCCATAAGGATAGGAAAAGGGGTAAGAATATGCTATTATGTAGCTACAGCTACTGTACTTAAATTGATGCTACTCTGCGTCTCCATAAGTGACATCTTTCTTCACAACCTGCCACGGCGACAAAATGCCAACATCAACAAATAGATATGACAGCTCAAGAACCCAAAGAAACAAGGCAGTGGAAAGAGAAAAAGTGGAAGGGCTTTGACATGATTTCATTCCATCAACCACCTAGTTTAACAGTTTTTCTTCTTGTTTTCTGTGTAGGCATGTGTGAGGGCGTGATTTTTTTTTTCTTTGGGGTGGCGGGCAGGTGCTGAATATCCATCCTCCATGACATAGGTCAGACAAGTATTTCATATAAAATTATCGCTAGCACCACCCTAATGTAGGAACAAAAACCTCCTTTTTCACTCGTTGGATGCATAACACTGGAAAGGGAAAAATTATGCAATGAAAAGGCTGCACTAGCAGACATGTTGAAGCTTTACACATCTTGCTGATTGTATGTTAACTGGGATGACTGAGGCATGTCATCAAGAAATACACAGAAAATCCCAAAGAGAGTCAGTCAGCCATTGCATCTCCAAAGGTACCTGTGATATGTTTTCTTTGATCTTCTCAATGATTCTGGCATCTAATGCTCTCTCAGCAAGCTCGTACAATATCGTGCTACCTTCTGGTCCAGTAACTTTGTCTTTCTGCAAATATCTAAAAGATTTATCTAAAGATCAATGCATATTCTCCAGCTGACTGCACAGAAATTATTCTCCCAAATAAATACTAAACCTTTGCTGGACTAAAGCTTCCAATGCCTGCTTGACATTCCCGAATTCTTGGTGGTTTTCATTGCTTTCATGCAATCCTAGCCGTCTCAAATGGTGCCATAAATTATCTGCAATATCATTGCAGTATTATTAACCTTGAAATTCTGCAAAAATAAAATAAAATAACATAACAAATCACCACACTGATTATTTCTCTTCAAATAGGATTGCTGAAGCAATGAAAATCAATAGCCTAATAGCATCTGTTGGACATAGTATTTTGGTGCAGTGACTAGAAGGGGAGCCCCATCCAGAATGCAACATGTATTTATCAAAATGATCTCAACTTCGATAAAGGACTGCAGACAAGAGACTCAGGTTTGAAACAAAGAGAACAGATTTCATAATCACATACTTTCATAGATCATTTTAGCACTAAAAAGACATGTTTAGGAATTAGAAAACAAACCTTCTGGTATTTTGCCTCCGGCAAGATGCACGATACTTATCACCACAAAAGTAAAACCAGACAGATGGGCTGCATTGACGTCCTCCACATACCTCCTATATAAATCAGCAGGGAGCTGACTCATGAGGACATAGGATCTGCTGTCTGCTGAACCTGAAAAGAATAACATGAAATCTGGTCCAGTTATAACTGAGTTAACAAGGAAAAAGTTGTCAAAGCAAATAGACCAGAAACAGCAATGCAGAACATGGCTATATCAGTGTCCCATCATGATAAAGACGAATTAAAGCACCGACTAATTCACATTATAATAAACCAAAACTCTCCATGTAATTTGACAGCTTAATCCCTCATGCATTAGCAGCAAGAAATTCAAACTATATAACACAAACAAGAGAAAAATTACAACTAAATGACACAATTCAATCCGATCGCCAAATTCAAAATGAACTCATGGTTTTTGTGACAGGACAGCCGTAACCCAAGAGTTGCCAAAGCAATTCTTAGTAAGTAAAAGAAACTTCCAATTTGGCTCTTTTTCTGTCCACAAAATAAATCAGTTCACGAAAGCCTACACTGATCATGTACATACGTCGCAGGTAGTAGCCAAACTCAACATCACAAGCATTACCATCTAGATGTTCCTCCTACAGAAACACACACAAGGGTCCACAATCATCATAACAAGCAACCAATTTTACTTGATTGAGAAGCCCGAGTCTGGTTAGTCGAAGGCCGCGATTTCTGGAGCTCCCTCATCTCGTACCCGAAAACGCTCGAGAGCTTCTCGCGGGCCTCGTTGATGACGAGCGCGGGAAGGTTGCGGTTCCGGTAATTCTTGGTGACCAGCTGCGTGAGCTCCTCTCTCTTGATCGGACACCCCGAGTTCTGGTGACTCTTGAACAGCACATAACGTATCACTTCCCCCACAAGTTTGTCCTTCTCCTACATATCGAGAGAAGAAGCAAAAATTAGTACTTGGGAAAATCACACACCTTCCTCGGTCACGAGTAACCCAGAAAATGGAAGAGAAAAAGAGACAGAGAAAACATTATTACCTCCTTAGAAATGTCGAATTGAGAGAGATCGGTTCCAGCACTGGCCATACTGCCAGCAAAGTCGCGGCTTTTCCCGGCAGGGGAAGGTCCGCGTGAACTGATTGTCGAGGGGTTTCGAGTGGTGAAGAAGAAATTTTACAATTCGAGTGCGAATGAGAACGCGACCCAAAGCTGGTTGCAGCTAGGGGATGACGGAGATTCAGCTAATTTGCTGTTCAGCGACGGAGCCTCCGGGGGAATTGGATTTGAATTCGAGCCCTAGCTCCGTCGCAAGCGCGGGAAAACGAATCGTCCGCGCGGGCGGCCGATGCGTACGCCTCGAGAAGAACGCCCAATCGCCCGCCGCCGCCGCAACCGCCGCCGGCGAATCCCCGCTACCCGACCGGAGAGCAACCCTCGCCGAGAAATGCGGCGGCGAACTCGTTGACCGCGCCGCGACGAGAGTCAAAGACAGAGCCCCGCCCGCACCGACCGACGAAGAAAAAGACGCAAAGCGCGAAGGTGGGGCCCGCGTTCCCGATGCGTCCCATCCAACGGCGGGGCTTCACCTAAACCCGCCCCCGGAAGGCAACGGCTCAGATCCCGCCTCCCGCCGTTCCGCAGTCACGGAATCCAAGGCTCGCTGCTAGCCCTCCATCCGTTGGAAACCCCCAAAAAAGAATCCAACGGTCACCACGCAGTGCGAAATTCCATTTTTCATTTGTTTATTTTTTCCATTTCCTTCTTTCTTCGCAAATCGCGAGTAAGAACGCAGCAGCAAGCTAAGCTAAGGGAGCGGTTACCCTCGCGAAAGCAAGAACCTTTCAGTTCGCGCAGAAAGAGAGAGAGAGAGAGAGAGAGAGTGATGGAGAGGGAGAGAGAGCAGCAGGTTTACCAGGCGAGGCTCGCGGAGCAAGCCGAGCGATACGATGGTCAGTAGTAGCTCTAGCTCTTCATCTCCTGTCTTTCGATCCGTTTGCTTCTTTGCCGGATCTCGCCGCCATGCATTCGTCCGCGGCCTTCCGCGGATTGGATGCGTTTCGGCAGATCGCTGTCGCTTTTTCAGTAGCTTCCCGGCATGTCGGGCTGTGAGCTTTTTCTTTTGTTTTTTTTTGTTTTTTTTTTTTAATCGTTGTGCTGGAGTTCGTTTCTGTCATTGTTCTTGTTGCTGCTTGGGAAGGTTGTTCGTCTGCTTTAGCGTGCGATTTCGATTGGGTTGGTTTTCCCGGGAGGGGATCCGCGGCGGTGCTCGCCGGCGCCGAGGTAGTAGCTTGGCTAATTGGACGGCGGCGGGGGCGGCGGCGGCGGCGAGGGTTTTTTGGGGCCTTTTGTTTTGGTCCTCTTCTAGGGTTCTCGCCTCCCCTCCGTGTGTGTGAACTGTTGCTAAAGCTCCGTTTTCGTATGCTGGGTTGTCTCTCGGTTTCGTCCCGAGCATTGTTGCCTTCTATGAGATGGAGTGTGATATGAGGTGAACGGGTCTTAATGTCTGTCGAAACAATTATTGATGGGGTATAGTTACTACTTTGCGAAGCCGTGGTGGTGTCTGCTGCTGGTCCTCTTTTAGGATTTTGGTAAGCTCATGGATCGGGAGGAGTCGGCAAAGACCTTCTTGTCCGGGATGTTCTTCATAGATATGCCCTTTTTAAATAGACAAGGAAGAGATGATAGCTAGGGTTTAATTTTCTCCTGACAAAAGTTATTGTCTTATAAATGATAGGTTTCAATTAGATTTTTGGTTTTGCTTAAACTGCCAGATCCCTCTTTTGTAATATCTTTATTTGGGGATTTCACCAATTAATGTAGATGCAATTTTGAGTTGTGGGGTCTCTTATCTGTTTCACCCTCTTTTGCTGCAGAGATGGTTGAGTCGATGAAGCAAGTGGCTAAGCTGGATGTGGAACTGACTGTTGAGGAGAGAAATGTGTTGTCTGTTGGGTATAAGAATGTGATTGGGGCCAGAAGGGCATCGTGGCGGATTTTATCTTCCATTGAGCAGAAGGAGGGGACCAAGGGTAACGAGCAGAATGTGAAGAGGATCAAGGACTACAGGCAAAGGGTTGAAGATGAGCTCGCCAAGATCTGCAGTGACATACTCTCAGTCATTGATAAGCATCTTATCCCATCCTCCTCAAGTGGAGAGTCGACTGTTTTCTACTATAAGATGTGAGGATATCTCCATTTAAACTCCCTCCTCTTTCACATCTCCATGTCATGCACTGAAAATGATGGTCAATTGGGCTGTAACCGCACAGTGAAAACATGGTTATGATTGATGGAATCAACCAAACACATGAGGGAAACTTGGATACGCTGGATGGAAACGTGGGAATCTGTAGATATATACACATTTATTTATAATTTTTTCCTCTTGGCATGTGTAACATACTGACCCTATGTTGCATGAGTAGAATTGGAAATTTCTGGAGCTAAAGAGGTGATTGATTTTTGGACAGTGACAAGGATAGTCATGTGCTATGTAATGCCTTTTGCCTTCATGTCACAATGTCCGTATGAAACTGTTATTTCAATTCTTATATCTATTGACATTATGGGTTTGATTATCTACCCTCTATTATTTAGGCTGGCAAAGTGCTTACCGAGATCCTTCTCCGCAAGTGATAACTAATAAATCAGAATTTAGAGTTTCATCCTCATGTTTTCATTGGGTTGTTGACTTGCAGGCTATAAATAGTTTTTTCCATTTTAATGTTTATTGTTTCCTAATTCGGCAGGAAAGGTGATTATTGTCGTTACCTTGCTGAATTCAAGGCTGGTGATGACCGCAAAGAAGCTGCTGATCAGTCGCTCAAGGCATATGAGGTGGGTGCTTGTCGTATGGTTCATAAAGTTGAGGCTTCTGTTGGTTTCATTTGTCTCATTCGTCACTGTTTCCTCCATTCTTTTTCATTTTCCATCCTCTACAAATGATGTGCCTTTTTTTGGCTCAATTTGCAGGCTGCCAGTTCCACTGCTTCAACGGATTTGCCTCCAACTCACCCTATCAGACTTGGACTGGCTTTGAATTTCTCCGTCTTCTATTATGAAATCATGAACTCGCCAGAAAGGTTGATGTGCATGCCTTGTTTGAATCTCTGTGTTTCTTGGGCATACTTTTGCTGCATGTGTACGTGATGGCAGGGCTAGCTTCTATATTTGAAGCAATAGCATGGTAGAAGAAGCATGGGCTCGCACATTCAGAAGAAACAAATTTTCGTTTAGATAACTGAGATCTAATTCTTTGATGGGCAGGGCATGCCATCTGGCCAAACAAGCTTTTGATGAGGCTATCGCGGAACTCGATAGCCTAAATGAAGACTCCTATAAGGACAGTACCCTCATTATGCAACTTCTTAGGGACAATCTTACACTATGGACTACAGATCTGCCTGAAGAAGGAGGTGAGCATCTCTCCAGCCACCCCCTCCCTTCCCTTTGTAAAATGTTGAATTTTTGCAGTCGTAATCTGAATAGATTGGCCATACCAACTTTTCTAGACAATATGGCCATATTTAGGTGGCTAAAGAACTGTAACAATAGTTGTGCTGTTAATGATATCATGAACCACTGCATTTTAAGAGGACTATTTTCTCAGGAGGGTTTGGTTGCTTTGTTGACATGGCAAAAGAATCGATTTTTGAGGACCTGCTTGTCTCTGGGACTGTTTTGATGGAGAATATCTTCATGCAGTTATCCCATTTGCAACATTCTCTTTTTCTTAGACAAGATTTCCTGTTCTTTGATTTCTATATCCATTTTGATAGAAAATGGGTTGTTTATAAAACATGTTTCCTCTCAAGCTTTTGATACCCAAGCATAACAGATGTATTAACCTTTTCTTCTGAAATTGACAGGTGAGCAATCCAAAGTTGATGAGCCTGCGGCAGAGGTAAGGAAGTTATACACATGCCAAACTTATCTTTAAATTATACCCTCTTCAAAATTTGGTGCCGCTTTTAGTACACATTTATTTGTCACTTCTCATGTCACCGGTAACAGAGCTTTGTCACATTTGTGTTGATGCCAGGTCTCTTAAACTTTTGTGCAGACTTAATTGGGCAAAGTAGATGCTTCCTGATGATTTCAATTCTTTGGGGGACATTGAGGCTTGCTAGGGCAGGAGTCATGGTCTTATGCGATGGTGCAGTTAGTAGACCGTTGGTCTGTATTTACTTATTTAACAGAATGCTTCTCCACAGTGTTGTGTTTGTGCTGGTTACACGATTGAATACTGTTATCTTTGTCCTATAAACACGGAAGCCTTTTCTCAGATTGTTTGTCTCTGTGGAGTGAATGCCGCTGTGAATCAACTGTCATGGTTTAGAATGCCAAAACGTTACATGAGTTAAGAGGAGAATGGAAGATGTCCGTCTCATATACAATTCAGGACCTATTCGTTTCCTTGCATCAGGGAGGGGTTACCTCCAACCTCCATATAAATGCACCTTGGAGTCACGAATGGATCATAAATAAACCAAAGAATTGATTCGAATGGCCTGTATATGCCCTCGGCCCAATGAGTCTATGCTTGTGAAGGAGCATTTGTTGAGGCTGTTGCCTTCGTCTTTGGATCGCTACCATTATCGCTCGTTCTCTCTTCTGTAGTGCATTTCTCACTTTCATAATCCGGCGATGAGCTTGCTGGAGGAGGCTGCAGATCAACGAGGAACATCTTCAAAAGCTTGTGGAACTCTTTCGGTTTCTCCATGTTGAAGGCGTGTCCTGTATCCTTAATGACCACGAGATGTGCATTGTCTCCTATATGCCTATGGTAAGAAAGACTCAGGGGGTTCAGCCCAAGAATAAGCGCACGATTGTGTTAGTTTTATAGAGATTTTGGAGAGATGAAGGGGAAAACTTGCCTCTTAAGCCTGTGACCCAGCTCCACTGGGAAGATATGGTCACGCTCTCCCCAGATTATCAACGTGGGCTGCAGGAGCAATCGGCACGGCCGCGATTATGCAACTCTCTAATGCGCCACAGCATTAACAGGAACCGATAAGGTAAGAAAAGAAGGAAAAGGGGGAAGAAGTAAAACCTGGGTGATCTTTGGGATTTCGGATATTTTTCGATTTCTCGGGATATCTCGAACCAAGTCTCTCTTCTGTTCCATGTAATCCGCGCACATTGCCTGTCAATGACCACGTTCCTGAACTTCAGGGGAAAAGCGACATATCCATGACTGATGGCAAAGTGATAATCTCAGTTCGTGCCATGCCTTCATCAGTATATCTTAATCAAGCATGATATTCACGTGCTGGTAAATTTTAGTACGACTGGCAGCTCTGCATGACCTGCTGGCCAGCTGCAACTATCACGTTCCTAAGTCAGCTGAGAGCTTATCTACTCCATTGAATGTTTCACCAAATACAAGGTGCACCGTTCTGTCTAATCATCGACCGATGCCACACTAGCGCTCTCCCTCAAATAGCAAATGAGCACCTCATCCTTCCACCACCAAGTTTGGTACGTCAGCAATAATTCGAGTCATTGGCGAACCCCCAACTAATTTATACTTTAAATGTTCGTGAAATAAACAAAATGAACGATGCGAGTACACGTGCAAATTGCAATCCTGGCACTAGATTGATTAGGCACTACCTGCAGCTGAAGATCAGATGTAGAACATGTATCCCGCCAATCCAATCAAAGCCACAGAAGGAAAGGAAGACATTGACATACTAACCGAGTGCCGGTCTTGTACGAGATAAAAGAGAGTCTCACATCGATGAAATCGCTGAGCAAGCAGGAAGGAATCAGCCCAAGAGGAGGATGCCGGGTGAGCGTGTAGCTCATCAACTCCCTCAGCCTCGCCGGCGTCTGCGGCACAAGGATCCCCGCCGCCTCTTCCAGGTCGCTTACGCGCAGCATCCCCTCCTTTATCTCTCGCTCCTCGATGCACACGGCGGCGCAGCATATCATCACCCTCTCCACGGCCACTGCCGCCCCTTCCTCCATGGACTGCGCAGCCATGCTGTACGCCACGAACCCGCCGTAGCTCAGCCCCACGAGGCTCAGCCGCCGCACCGAATGGGCCTCCATGACCCGCATCAGGCACCGCGCCTAGCAAGGAATTTGTCACGTTCATGGAAGCCGAGTTCAAAATGAATTGCACATTCGAATAAAATAGCAATCAAACATTCGCCTAAAAGCTTAATCTTTCTTTCCTCTATAGTCCAAGGCAAATCTCCGAGCCTAAACGTGCTTCGTATCGGTTCGAGCTTTTCACAACGTTCTCTAGAACACGCAGGACATCTGGAATTATACACGCGGCGAAGAGGAAGGGACGGGTCGGCCGAACGTGTGATTACCTGGAAGGAGTCGGAACGGTCGGGGCGGGAGGTGAAGGAGTCGCCGAAGAAGAGGAGGTCGGGGACGAAGAGGTTGAAGTGAGGGGCGAGGTGGGGGAGGACGTCGGCCCACTGCCAGAGGGCGTTGGCGCCGAGGCCGTGGATGAGGAGGAGGTCGGGCTTGGCCGGGGAGCGGGCCTTGGGGACCCAGCAGTGCACGACGGTGCCGTCGCGGAGGTCGGTGAGGGCGGAGCGGAGGCCCCACCGGGCGAATGCGGAGCGGTAGCACCGGTTCCTGAATTCCGTCAGGCTGAAGCACCGGCTGGACATTGCCGAGGCGCACCTATGCTTCGCGCTCTGCTGCAGCTGCTGCCGCTTGTGGCTGCAGACACACAGAGAGAGAGAGAGAGAGAGAGAGAGAGAGAGAGATTGTGGAGTCAAAGGAGAGAGAAGTGATTGGGTGGGGAATGGTCAACGTGGAGGGTTTTCTGTGGGCAGTGTTGAAATATAATAGAAGACGACAGACATATTCTGGAACGTTGTAATGAGAAATTGGTAGTACATGACACGTGGGCGTTTGATGTGTGGCCGAGCTGGGGAGGAAGGTAAATTCGATGATTCCGGATACTGTTTGTCTCATGTTAAAATAGGTCACCTTTTTTCCTCCTTTTCTTGGCTGTTATTATTGTATACCATTCCCTTAGCCACTTTATTCTCAACTCTTCCCACCTCCTGGACGAGACAAGCTACCTTTAGCTAGGAGCCTCTTTTCCTTCTGCCCAGCTCCCCGAAAACAACGTTCGACTTGCATGAGCCAACCCTTACTCAGAGAATACCCCCATTGATGAAAAGGGCGGATCTGTCTCCCGATTGGCATCTTATATTGTGTAATTTTCATCTAATGCTATCTTTGGATGCGCTCTCTTTTAGGTCTTTCAACCAATCGATATGGGCCGGGAGAGCAGCTTTGGCTAAAACTTGAATAATTTTTTGAAAACTTGCTTCAAATATGAAACTTTGAGTATTCAAAGATGCCCTTGTTCTTCCCAATAGGATGGCGCGGTAACTTTATTATATACTATTCAGATTGTCCTTCTCATTGCCGAATTATAAACATGCATGTCGCTCGCTTTTAATAAAAAAGTTCACTTGATGAAAAGCAACTCCATAATGTATTTACAGTATATGACTTTTAACATTTCTTTTTGCATTTAAATCGGTACTACACATGCAATTGTGGACGGAACCACATCAACGGGATAACATTCTAACGCGAAAATGCAAGAGTGTGTGCTAAGATTTGAACACTTGACCTATGTGAAAATCGTTTGTCATAAAATAATTACGACATCAGGAAACAAGCCAAAAATATGTAGCCAATAATATATTTATGACATATGAGTAAACAAAAGTTAAGGGATGGGAGTAAAAATTACTCATGGTATAGTTTCATTTCATTTCAAGCACAATCCAATCATATTTATTTAGAAAAATGAATAATTTGAAAAACATTTTTTTTAAATGATCGATTGTATTGTTTACAAATATGAACTAACCAAATTTGTCTTTATTATCTACAAAATATTTAGAATATAAATTATTCTTGATAATGAAATATTTTTCATTAACTAATTATTTTAAATAACATAAATAATTATTTTTAGAAAAGTGTTTTTCAAATCATGATTTAGATAACTGAAGAATAACACAAAAGTCAAGTTTTGCGGACGGTGAGTTATTGAATGGTAGAAATTCAAAGAGAATCCGTGTTAAATCCTTTTCAGCCACCTCTGGAATGTTGCAGTTTCATTCGATCAGCCTCACCTACCATCAGCCCCCAAGCATGGCGGAGTCTATGCCAGCTATGCTGATGGACTAGCCGAGGAGCTACCGCGCCGCCGATTGGATGCGGCGGACTCTGTGTAATAATTGCAATGTCTTCCATTCGCGTGGATTTGCGTGCGTCCGTGAAGATTAGTCGAGTGGAAAAGTTCGAATGCCTCGTGTTATCTAGAAGAGGGAATTCGATTGGTCAGCCTGCCGAAAGTGAGATTGCAGTGATAACTGCGGGAGTCGAGTTTGACAAGTTCACCTGTTTCTCTGTTCAGCACAGTCCTACGCATGGATCAACTTGAAACTTTCCATGACAAAGCACACTCGCCGTATGGATCTTGCAGACCTCGCTCTTTATGAACGTCCATTCCAGCCTGACAAAACCGTTGGAAGGACAAGCTGTGACGAGAGGGAAGGGGGACAAGTGCAGGTCCTTTAAGGAGCAATCCCAGCTGGTAGATTTAAGGAGCCATGCCCACGTTGTCGCCATGAGAATGCAATCACACAAGGGCAAGAGAGTCAGCTTCCAATCTAAGAAAAATCTTTATCTTAGAAGTTCCTAACATGCCTCCCGCTGTTAGAATTTGGAGTTGAACACCTCAAGTACAGTTCTAATTAGGGGTGATTGATTTTAAGGTAGATGATTTGTACCTTAGAATTAGGAATTGCCCATCAAGAATTGGTTTCAAAAAAATTAGAGCTGGGAATTGCTTGTTGATTTCATGGACCCACATTGAAATCAGAAAGCGGTCTAGTTCTTGGGTGTGTCCATGAAACCGGTCGAAATGTCCCCACTTTGAGAGGGGTGAGACTTGAGAGCAAGCGACAAGATTAGAGGCCAAAGGTGATCGAGAGCGAGAGTGACAGAGGGAGTGATGAGGCAAGAGATGATCTAGAGCAAGAGTGAGAGAGGGATCAACGAGGCTAGAGGCCATCAAGAGTGAAAGTGAGAGAGGGAGGTGAGGCTGCAAGATGAGTGGGGCAAGAGATGGAAAGAAAACTGAGTTTTGATTGGAAAAGTTAAAACTTAAGAATTACAAAAAAAAATTATATATTGGTGTGTACCAATCCGGTTCTTGTGAGTAGTTCCACACCTAAAATCAAGAACTAGACTGATACACATTATTTTAATTAAATTGGAAGCGGGAACTAGATTGGTTCTCATGGAAACTACCGATTTTGGGTTAGTCCAATCTGGTTCCGGGCAGTTCTCAATTCTTTTGTACATCCGTAGTTCTAATCAATCAATGCTTGCCTATCTGTGTGAACATTATACGCCACAGCTTGAGAGATTTTTGGTGCTTTCGAAGCATTGCGAGCTGCAAGCTCTATCAGAATACAATTAATCGAACGAAAATGGGGCAGCTCATAACCCTCAAGTTCGGAGATTAGTTAGACAGATGGTCATGTAATCAGATTGCACCTAAACTTCATCTCCAAATCCAGTTGGATCTGTATTGCTTCCGCGAGTCTTTTTCTTTCCCGTTCCTTTCAGGCTTGTCATAAAAACTTAGCCCTAATCTGCTGAAGGTTCTTTAATTCATTGCTGCAGTCTGCTTCAAACAATGTAGCTAGAGCAAATGGGAAACCGTTTTTTCAAAAAGCTTAGGGCGCGCATGATAAAATTTCTACTTCTCTATTTCTCTATTTCTCTGTTCCCCAGAGCAGGTTTGAAATAGAAATCCGTTTGGTAACGCAATTTGATTTTTTTTTATTTTTGAAACAGATTAATTTCTGTTTCAGAAATTTTGTCATGTACACCCTTATATTATCAGGAAGAAGATCTGCAAAGTAAAGATAACCAACAAAGAATAGACAGCACGTTTGATAACTGTAAAGTAAACAACTTGAATTTCAGATTTGGGGGAGACTTCCCCAAAACAAATATGACAATCAGCGGAACACCTAGTAGTCCTTTAATCACCAATAAATACACGTCTAATCCTGCAGACAAATCTGTCCTCTTTCCTAGGTTCAAAAATACGCTTCAGATTTGAAAAAAGAAGGGGAGAAAAATCCTCCGGACCATAAAATAAAGAATGTAATATACAGCAGAAACCTTCCTGCACCCGCTTGTTCCCTTGCCAATTTCTGGACTTGCCAATTCCACGCCTCATCCAGAAATTGGCAAAAGGAGTTCATTGGGCCTAGAATATGATCCGCAATCACTTAGATCATACCATTCCTTCACAGACAGTGAAAACCTTTCATCTGTTGGTATGTACTGAAGCTGGGTAGCAGTTTAATATCAGACTGTATCATCCTCTAAATCTGACGACTATACAAGATATATCATCTCGGCTGTCCCTTCTCAAAGCTTCTGCAGTCAGCTCTTTTGCTGCCTTTTCTGGATCTTTGATCCTTCTAGCGATATCAACTGCCTCTTGATTACTCACCACCTGAATCAATAATGTCCCGAATCAATAACAATGTAGCTCTCAAATGATAAGTTGACTCATCGGAGAATTTTCAGATGCTGATATTTGTAATTTTTCTTTGATATCTAATGTATTATTATTTGGAAACTTGCCTTCCAAAGACCATCACTTGCAAGGATTAATACATCCATATTGACTTCCACATTGATGGTTCTAATGTCAGGGTCTGAGCGTAAATGTAACTTCAGGCTCCTGTCTCCAAAAGCACGAGAAACCGCCAGCTGTCCGTTAACTCTTGGGACATCCCCTGGTAGAGTGAAAATTTAAGCTAAGGATCTTTGCAATATCCAAGCTCGTTTGTGCAGTAGAAGAATCATCAAATGTAAAAAGGTACCACTTTATTCAATCACAATTTAACAAGGAAAATACAGGAGAGATCAAATATAAGACAAGTTCTCGCAAGATGAGCTGGATCCCTTTGCATTGCCAATTCTGTATGATTCACACACACTTGACACTTATATGATCATGTGACAATTGAAACTGTCGATAAGATCATTTTACTCTACTTATCTCATAATGATGAATACTACAATCTCCAAAATCAAATTTGACACTGTTGATGTGGTTCAATTCACCATGCTTTCAAGTCCAATGAAAAATAGACTGTGAAGCACTGCTATCAATGTGACTCAGAAAAAAAAACTGAGTAACATCCAGCAGGAATATAAAGGCTTGACGCTTACACTTATCCCAACATCACAAACCTATGATATTACTGCTGTAGTCTTTCTGTTTGAGATACATGCCACTGTACATTTTATGCTCAATAAGTAGCTCTTCCAAGTTACCAAAATCAATACTGAAGGTCAAAACTCATAACAAACTGCAAGTAGAAACATGGAAAAGGTACAACGTAAATTCTATTATCAGAACAAGGCAGCTAGATCCATTATGCTATTAGTCTTTATTTGTGAAGTGCATAGCCCTTCTCAGAAAATAGTCCTTCAACCGCAGTGGGTGTCTAGCAATAAAGCTGTCAGAAGAAGACAAGAAAACCCCTATTTCTATGCAATCTTCACTATACATTGGAATAAACACAATTCTTCATCGGTACTATTGTGCCGAAAATTGAATAAGCCAGCAGAAGAAGGCCATCAGTAAATGTAGAAAGCACCAACTAGAACAGATAGGCTCAGGCAATGTATCAACTTGTGCACTTGCAACTTTGTCTAAGCAGTTGATGGATGAAGTATGAAATGCAGCGTGAACAGGGTAACAATGCTAAGCAAGTTCCACGGTTGTACAAACACAAATTGAAGCAACCTAAACCATGAAAGGAAATCATGGATTGATAACTGAGACATCAAGCTATCATGCCAGGCAGAATAGTCAAAAAGATGTTGAGCCTAGAAGGAAATTAGTCTACACAAACTTAAGGGTCAACAGACAGCTGCCAGTTTCGATACCCTAGCACAGCAGGCCACTTATGTAACTTGTGGCTTTTAAAGCATAGGGTTAAGATTACAACTACTATAAGTATCTCTCTCATGAAAAATTCCCTATATGCAGTAATAGGCTCCCATGAATATACCAAAAAGAATGAAGGTTTAGAGCACGCTTGGAATTGTCCCCAAGCAATGGCTCTCTTTTGTCCTAAAAGCATCCGACTGACTTTGTGAACTATTGCTGAATCAATATTTGGGTCTTGCCTAGTAAGTGAAAATTAAACAGACATAACAGCAACCTGAGAAGCTTGTTGTTTTCTTCATCGGCCCTCTGCAGGCTAAGAGAAACAAGGATAGAGCACCACAAGCCAGGGTTGATTGTTTTGATATCCCATAACAAGAAGTAACTCCCGCATCGTTGTTTACTACTCCATACTACTCCATTCCATCTTCAGTTCATGAAGCATGGAAAGACATGTCACCTTCTCATTCTTAGAGAAGATGAAATTTTCTACAACTCCAAAGCAGCAGACATCTGCTAATTCAAAATGATCAAACAAGAGCCTTCAGAAAAATAGGCTCAAGACTCGAGATTTAAGCATTTATTTTCATTTATGGAGATTTGAATATTAATTTTTCTACACAAATTGGGAAAGCTACTACACGTATTAAAGTATTCCTAAGTGCATTCAATTAGGACCGAGTTATTCCCCTTTGAAATAAAAACACATTAATTGATAAGGACATAAATAAACACAAATTGATCTTTGCATATATCACCCCAATCAAAATCAGCTAACCTAACAACAATCAAAATAACCGTTTCCTATTAGAACCTCACACAAACTGATTAATATGCACAATTTCCCATGCCTTTTCAATATGACCAGTCTCTGTAAAGTGCTCTTTTGGAACAAGAAGCTCCACATGGTTTTCTGCTTGAGTTTCATGAGATTTGTAACAGCGCAATTTAGAAATTAGGAGATTTTGCATGGTGGATTTGGTCATGAATACAGCATAAATGCCTTAAATAACAATGTTCTAAGAACCAAGAAGCTAACCATTGAGAGATTTTGAGCCATCAATTGCTTATAAAAGCATCATTAAGCATACAGGACAAAAAGCACATCTTGAACCATGAACAGCAAGGCTGATAGGAGGAACCTGGCATGTTCGAGACAAAGCCACCTCTATGTTCAATGCTCCCTCTTTCTGTGCTGGGTTCATGATCGATACTCATCTGTAGAGCTCGACCCCCCCTTGAGAGAACTGCTCGTGAATCTCCAACATTAGCAACCAATAGTTGTTGGCTATTTATCAGTATTACCGTCACCGCAGTCGAACCACCACGTCCCAAGCCAGAATTATTGGAGAGTATCGCCTGGTCTGTCCTCTCATAAGCTTTTGAAATGGACCTATTGGGATTGACCCAGAACTCTTCCTGTAAGGTCAATGTTGAACAAGTAAAAGAACTTAGGACTGTGAGAGAATATGTAATGTTAATCCCATTAGAGTCCGATCACTTCAACCCACCTCCTTTAAGATGTTGGAAAACAAATGCTTTTGCAGGTACACGGGGACCTTGTCCCCCAAATGACCATCATAAATAGCAAAAAGCCCTAATTCGTGCCCTTTCTTTTGCATGAACTTGGCAACATGATAGTCCTCCATGGGATGATTGGCTTTCCCTTTTACTAGGCTGAAACCATACTTGATCAGCCCTTCAACGTTTCTTCCTTTACCAGAAGTAGAGGATTGAGCTCCTGCATGCTAATGTCCAAGAATTAAAGGGAAGAAATAATCCCACAAAATGCTACAATGCGATGATAGCCGAACAATGGTAAGCAATAGGACAATAGGTAGATATATCTTGATTGGGCTATGAAAAATCTAGAAGTAATCTTCACAGTTGATCGCAAGCTCTGAAATCCAACTTCCCCATTCTTCCATACAGCACAATCATACAAAAGTAACCAAGTCTCTCCTGACTCACACACGATCAAAGGGTATCCAACTAAAACCTTAAACAGCTAGACGAGGGCTAGAAACCCCGTAAACAAACAATATTTATTCCTTATACATGTATTTCAACCCGCGCAATTCAAATGATAACTGGTCACTACATGCAAAGAAGACACAAAAGTACTCAATTGTGATGTCCATATACTCTGGATGCGTACTCACAAAAACAGAAAGCAAAACAACAGAGGCTAAGAAGCCTAATAATATCAGTTTAGATCAATACCTGAGGATTGAAACAGCATAGCCTCGCCATCCAAGAAAACAACCCCAGGACCAGACAACAAAAGGGCCTCTGTACAGCTAAATTCCCAGCATCACTCCTATATTTCCCCCGCCAAATTGACCAGCAAAACTCCAACCCCTAGAAACTGCCCAATCATGATCGTCAAAGACCAAAACACATACACAAAAAAAAAAAAAAAAAAAAAAAAAAAAAAAGAATAAGATTTTTTTTAGCACCTTCAGACAAAACTAGAAAACCCCACGAAGCAAAAAGCAATGGAAAATCAAACAGATGGGGGAAGCCAAGAACTTTGCTTCTCAACTTTTCCAACACAGCTGTCGACAGGCACCTTTTGTGGCAGAGTAAGGGGGAAGGAAAAGAGCGCATGCAAAGACAACAGAAGAGCATACAAAGACAAGAGAACCGAGAGGAGAGAAAGGGAATCTGCAGAGGGCTTTCGGGGCGTGCGCGTGTTGGTATGCAACCGTTTTGGGAGGCCTTCTCTGAGAGATTGAAAAGAGCCCGAGAATAAAAGAGCAGAAAAGGCTGCTACAAAGCAGAGACAGACCCCTGTTCTGCCCTTTGACTTTGCTCCTTTCGTTTTTCGTGCCTTTTTCTCTCTCCCAATTTTCGTGTCCCGGCCGCTTTAATCCCCCAATCATCATTCCCTGCCGTCCCCTCCTGAACAGAGTATCCAAGTTCTTAAGACAAAATCGATGTGGGATTTTCCACGGCACGTAGTTATCGTTGTATATAATATTTTTATAAATTCTTTTAATTGATTACGGCGGACAACACAAAGCAAGGGTATTACATTTTACAACGTTCGACCCTCGATTACAATGTAAGAGTCGCGAAAATTCCACAGGACAATATTGTACGGTAGAGAATTATGGAAATTTCCATATAACAACGGAGTGTATAGTCATTTTGAGGTTTGCGTTTTTCATTTTTCTCGGTGCCCCATGTTTCCCTTTTTAGGTAAATTCCCTCTTACTTTCATACACAGCTCTCTTAACGTACGATGGGTTGATTGAACTTTTCCATCGGGACGCCATGAATATTAATGTGTTCACATTCAATTGCGGAGTAACTTGTTCACAAAAATATTTAGACATAAATTAATGTTGCGAAATGTGCTCATTGTTTCATTTACTATTGTAGTGGGTCCTTAGCTTCCCACGAAGGAAGAAACCAAGTGCGACTCTATCGCACACAAGATGTCGACTTTTTCTTCGGTCAAATTTCGACTATTCAACTTCGGACGTCTGTGGGAGCTCTCGAATTGGGACATCTTAACGAAGAAAATGGAACGGTCGGTCCTCGCGGTCTGATTTCATGCGCGCCATTGTTTTAAAAAAATCGCGCCTCCCGATCGTCTCAAGGAGTTCTTGTTTCCAGGACAGAGAGATGGAACGTAAGGCGGCATGAGGGCTTTTTTGCCAACGTGTTTAGCCGACCCTGCCGCTTCCAATCGCTGGGGATGCGATCGAGATTATAAAATTCTGGAATCGTCAACAAGTGTGGTCTTGACCTGACCTAAGGTCCCCCCCCCTTCAGCTAAACTTTGTTCTCTCTCTCTCTCTCTCTCTCTCTCTCTCTTTTTCCTTTTCGAAATTCAAGTCAAGACCGCGTGGTTCGATTCCCATCGGTTTCGAGCGTCACGATTCTCTCGTTACGGTGCTCGCGGGATGACTGGAAGGATGAGAAAGGACGACGGATGATTCGAGCCGAGGCCATGCCGAGAGGGACTTGTGAGAATTTAACTTTGCTTGGAGGCAATTTGGTTGGACCCAGGAAAACATCTGCTTTGCCAATTCAAAGCGATGAAACGGTGCGCCGTTAGTGAAGGAGACGTGCAATCAAAGGATTCAAAAGAGATGAGAATTCCATGTTGTCCCCCTCACTGGGGTCCAAGGCCAGTTAGCAGGCGGGCGTGACTTGGTCATACGCAAGACTAAGAATGACATAAAAAAAAATCACAAAAAATCTCGATTTATCTTTATTTTTTTCAACATAAAAAACTCTAAAGTATGCCAACTGCGATACATTTATCATTTTTCTCGCGACATAAAAAAATTCTAAATTTGTATATGTATGATACATTTACTTTCTATCAAGATTTTATTAGATTATCTTTCAATAAAAACGATATTATTTTTACGTTAATTAAGTCAACACTATTTGTCTTCTATTGTCCATGTTGGGAAATTATCAACAGTGTTCCTTGACGTAATCTTGATGGAGATAAATATATCCAATAGATATAAATTTGAGATTTTTAGTATTTAAAAAAAATAAAGATACATAGATAATAATGAATATAATTTAGGGTATTTCGGTGATTTTGTAAATCTTCTTTTGGTAATAATTATACTCACGTGGGAAGCAAAGTCAACGGGTCGACCCATGTTCAGTAGTCTCCCACCCGTGCCTGCAATTGAATGCATCGTTCTCCGTCAACTCGATATGCGCGCGGGGGCGCGTTTTTCCCATCTTCGGCCTTGTATGTATTCATTGTATGCCAAAGAACACCGCCTTCGTTTGTTCTTTGCTTTATTGGTTTTTATTTACGTTACGCGAAATATCCCGACTTTTCATCTAGATCAATTTTATATCATCGTTCTATTTCATTATGGCTAAGAAACGAAGGAAGATAAATTTATCAGAAATGTCCGGAACTTATTGAATTTTGATCAACTCAATCCTAATTTTTTTAATTTTGTCAATCAAGTCGTAAATATATTTACGTTTTGCATTAGAATTCCAGTTAAAATTAGTTGGACGGATTCAATTGCAAAATATGAAAATATTTTAGGACTTAATTGGTAAAATTGAAAGGGTTAAGACTAAATTGATCAAAATGAAATAGATTTATAACTTTTTTGATAATTTTTTCATAGAAAAAAAACAAGGAAAAAATTGTAATTTGTCGAGGAAATCCTTGACGGTATATTTTCATTAGGTGTTTCGAGAGCATTATTTTCGGTGTTTCTCGGCCGACACGTGAAATTATAAGAGGTATTTGATTTAGAAGTAAGCCGGCACCATTTAATAACGTGGGCTCCACCTCAAGATATGTTCAGTGTATTTTGTTCAAGTCGGTCGAACCAGACAAAATATCGTCCTGTCCGACCAAAGTTATGAGAAGTTTCGCACCAAAAGATTGTTTCATGAATCGACATGCGCCAGGCGATTCCCATGCGATGATTGCAAGACATGGGCTTATGCTATAGACGGTCGACCTTCGGTTCCTCAGCCGCTTACCTGCATGCATGAAATATCGTATCTTGTTAAGTATAATCCGTCATTGCTTAAATATATAATTATAATGTACCTTATGGATATGCGGTCACCTTTCCCCCGCTGGCATAAATTTTTGGGTTGTATGTTCTAACGGAGGCATCAAGGCATAAATCAAGATTTCAAATTCTGGAGATGGGTTTACAGATACAATCTTTGCAATTACACCCTCATCTGAGTTTTTACTTGGTACTTTCCCAAATTTTAGTACGATAATCCTTTGATAAGTGAGGCATAAGTGAGGTGCTAATGCAGATATGGTCGATAAAACTGCATCTTGAGTTCAGGATGAGAAGGATACCAGTGTCTGAGACAACACAGTCTGCTATAACACTATACTGAGGCTGTCTTATCTCCGTGTGCGAACGATATGTTTGTGTGTGCAACTAGTAAACTTTGATATTGAATTTGCCTGTAGTGATATCAGGACGAAAAATGCGACAGTCGACCAGTCCTAGAGTCGCCGAGTGATGCTATTAGAGAGAACCGGCTATCCAGTAATGCTGTCATCTAACAAATATTAGCACTGGGATGGACTATGAACAGCCTGAAAAGATCTTCTCGATGAGGAAATAACACAGTACAGAGGCATGAGAATGTATCCGATTTGCGACAAGAGATCAACTGTAAATCCATCACGAAATGACATCCTTTCACTGAACGGGAGGTCGTTAGAGGTGGTTGTAGTGTTGTTAGCTCGAATGAGGCAGACAACTAACTAGATTAGGCCCTTCCAGTTGCCTCCTGCTCGGCCACAGCCAAGTATTTGGTCTTCAATGCAGCAACTTGCGTAATAGCAATAGCTGCATTTTTCACATTACAGCAACTTCTTTTCTTGACCGGTTACTGGGGCTCGGGCATGCAGAGACCAACTGAAGACCCGAGTCATGAAATCATCTGTTTTCCTTCTCACAAGCCGATCCCTCAGTAACCAAGAGGAGGTATGATAACATATTACAGTTATCCTCCTTCAGACCAAGCAACGGTGAAGACTGCTAGATGATGATGAGAGTAACTATGAACCGAAGAGAAAGCACAAAGTTGGTTTTATTAGGGGTCCATATGTCCGTGTTATGACGATCCTCTCCAGCTATGAGAACAAGATATACTATACACAACGGCTTCATACCTTTTTTTGTCAAACGAACAAATTCCATATATGGTACAAGTGGAAAAGGATTAAGAAAAAGGACAGACCACCAGCTGCCTGGAACAATTCTGGACTTTCCATGGTGTAGCTTTTCGAGGTTAAATTGCTGGTCAGGTCGAACTGGTGAAGAGAGAAGCAGTGCCATATGATATGTACTCGGGACTTCTACATCTTCTTGTGCCCCTTTCGGATTAGGCTGCGGCCATCTCCATGATATCTCCTCATGTTTCTTGTGTATTACATAGTCACCTGTTAGGATAATGGAGTGTCTCAGAAGTTTCACAAGCAGGAGAAGCAGCCAATACTTTAGCAAATACTTCTCCACTGCGTGGTGAAGCATACCTATAATTCTTTCAGCAACTCAAACTTGCAAGATCAGTTGCTCCTCGAAGAAAACTTGACTATCAAAGATAAGTGGACTTTACAGCAAACAATATTTGCCAATTACACAACCCAATATCTAACAGCACACATAAACTTTAGCAGGATCATCAACAAGAAAAACTATCAAAGTTCTTTTGTCCAACAGTGTCATCCACTTATTATAACTAAGTAGACACTTTCTGTGGGACATTCTCGTATGAAAAAATGGACTGCTGCAGCAGTCTCAGGTATGAATAAAGTTCAACTCTTACCCAGTTTGAGATAATCGCCTCCAATTAATTATTTGATGGGATTGTGGATGCCTTTGTAAAAATGCTGAACTATTGCCAATTCCATTTTCATCGCCCGCAATTTGGTCAGAGTAACTAGAAGTTGACGGCGACCAAACTGGAACAACTCCTCCATCCCTCTCTCTCCTGCCAGTGCTCGAAGACTCTGCAGTGGAATCTTCAGCATCATTATGTAGCCCAGGTGAAAAGTTATACATTGGTTGGGTGTTGTTTGGTCGAAGTTGTTGGAAAACTCCTTCATTTAATGTGTCTCTTCTTGGTTCTTCATTCAAATTTACATTTGCAGGCACTTCTGCTCTAGTATCACCTATGGAGTTTTGAATACCAGAAGAAGTCTCGTCTTCATCCGCTCTAACCAGAGAAGTTATGCTCGGTACCATCTGATCCTCATAGCGGCGAACTGGACCTGGTGGGTTATTCTGCATAGTTTCGTGATTTTCCTCCATTTGAATATCTTGAGGAAAAGCGATCGGAGCTGATTCAGATGAGTCTCCCAGCCCTTCTTCAGTTCCGTTTTCTATAGCGGCTCTTGATGTTGCTTCGTGCTGCCACATAATGGAAAGTGCATCTTGCAGCCTTACTTTGGCTGCATCTATACTTACAATAGGGAGAGGATAATTTGATCCAAGCTCAATTCCAGCAGCTTGAAGAACCGATTCAGGTGCATTCCAAGGATGGTGTATCCATTCCGTTGGTAGTCTGGCCAGTTCGGGAAGCCATCGTCGTACATATTCTCCATTAGGATCAAACTTGTAACCTTCAAACTGCAGAAGAACTGAAGATTAGTCATTTGGACCCCATGAAACAATTCGACAAAAATGTATAATTATTGCCCAATGAAAGTAGTAAGGGAAAAAATCGGTATTAAGTTAAACAAAAGCTCTAAGTGTGAACAAAGCATGAGATGTTAGTCAGATGGGAACAGTAGTATGCTGAAGTCACCAACTTTTGCTTCATGGTTTCACTAATTCATTATGTTTCAGTTTCTGTCGATGGAGTTATTACACTGCTTCATCAGCAGAGATGACATGGTGAAAGAGAACAAATGATATAAGCAAGGAGATCACACTGATCAATTAGGGAAGTATGCAAAAGTCTATAGTACATCTAAACACTTGAGATATGTTGGTACGTTTGAACCATATAGATAGAAACTCCTTTCTTTTTTGGGAAATGTGGCTTTGTAGCATACCAAGTGCCATTTCACTCGAAAGACGTCCTAAAATGCTACAGCATCATTGATATGACATTGAGTAAGAAAGAAATGACATCACGGTAATAACTGGATTGCAGCTGACTCACTGATGAATTATCAGAGTGAGGAATATATTAAATGCCTAAGTCAACAGCTTAAGTTAAAGTTGCCATGATGGCCTTCACGTAGATTCATGAAGTCAAGTAACTTAGACGATTTATGTCAGTGTGCAACTGGTAGTAGCATTAGTACCTGTGGATTATCAATGCGGTCAAACTCACGACCATCAGGGATTGTACCGGATATGTACTGCCATCCAAGGGCATCACTTTCGAGATCCGCATCCAAGAGGGTGTCCCAGAAGTATTTCATCCCCCATCTCCATGGAAGTTGCAAAACCTTCACAAAGAAGCTTGAAACCACTACTCTAATACGATCATGAAGCCACCCTGTAGCCCACAACTCCCTCATGCCAGCATCAACTAGTGGATACCCAGTTCTGCCTTGTCTCCATGCCTTAAAATGCCCCTCATCCACAACCCATGGGAAGTACTTGAGGTGTCCAAGGAGAGGCCTTTCATGGCTGTAAGGATGGTTAAAGCTCATGTACCTCGAGTACTCTCGTAGACCGATAGATTTAAGGAACAAGTTCACGCTCTCTTCACCAGCCTTGTTCCCCTCATTCGCCCACAAAACCTGCTTGATGCGAACCAGGTGAAAGACTTTCCTCACGCTAACTTCTCCGAAGTGCAAGTGAGGAGAGAGGAATGAGGTTGTAGCACTGTCAGCCTTTCTGCGGTTTTTAGAGTACTCTAAAAGCGGTCCATTAACAAATGTGGTCAGAGCCTTATCAGCATTACTCCACCCAGGGGACCAAGCACGAGCAAGAAGCGCATTGCTTCCTTTCTCAGATTCGTCTTCAAACACCAAAGCTTCTGAAGGACATCTTGATACATCACCTAAAAAAAGGGCGTGAAAATTTTAGCATATAAAAGTGTGCCAATTGTAGGTCAGGGCGGTTATACGAAACTCATGAAGAGAGCTTATGTTGGGAAAACTAAGGTGAAAATGGAAGAGTGCAACCCTCTCAGACATAGCAAACAGTTGCTCCCCTCCTTTCCCCCTCCTTCACTCTCGAAATGATATACTTATAGTCAAAATAAGATATGACAACATGGATTAACCACACAGTTTTGTTTCATTTAGTCAACACCACCTTTCTCAATGTCATTGAAAAAAAAAAAAAAAAACATCAGCACTCAGCTAAGTTGCAAATTGTCACTAGTTGTCTTCCTGATGATGGGAAAATGGACTGGACCTCAATGGTGGGCAATCAAAACAGAAAGACTCTAATGTAATCTCCATGAGGAAAGTGGAGTAGATTCTGCTCTCATATTCTGAGCATTCCAGTATGGAAAGAAGGCAAACATTTATTCTGCTGTGAATTTTGTCTGGTATGTTTTGAGGACTTCCTGAACTAAAGATTGATGTCCAGTTTAAAAGCTCAAGCTTAAACTTGGAGATGACATCATCATACATCCACCAGGTTTACCGAAATTTTGGATATGGACATCCTCTAGGATGGTTTGATAAATATAGTTGATGCCTTGATAAATATAGTTGATGCCAAACTATTTTCCAAGAAGTGCATATTGCAGAGTGTTTCTGAAATGTATAGAACAGAAACAACAGACATAGAACGAACCTGAAATTATTCTCTTTGGAGGAAGTAGTGGGGATTCTGGATCATAAGTCATGCTGAGGCATTTCTCCCAGAAACCAGCAAAGGTTGTGAATGGATGGCCTTGATCATCATTTACTTCCCACGGTTCATAGAGCAAGTCTGCATTGAATGAGTGTACATTTATCCCTTGGGCAGTCAAAACCTCCTTTGCTCTGTGATCTCTGACAAGTGATATGGGATCTGAATGCATAGGACTTATCAGTAAATGCCAAAAGCAATAGCACTGCCACAGTACTACTAGACTAATTCTGAAAGCAATCAGATATACAAAGCAGCAGAAAACAATTCCTTGAGGAAAATAAATTTCGTGTTGTGGATCTAATGATTTGCTCACGAACTTAAAGCTTTGTCCAGAAAACTGATGAAAAGATGCAGAATCAACAAGGAGACTGAATTTGAGACCTGTTGACAGGAAAAATCCAGCTTCGTCGACAACTGATTATCAATTCTCGTCATTCAAATATTCCAAGAGCTAGTACCCAGTACAACAGACAAGCTCAACTCTTTTCCGTTAACGTCAGCAGAGTAGAAATTTCACAAGTCCATCCTATTCCTTGGTGAACCAACTTTAGATTTATCGTCACCATGAAATCCAACAAACATCAACAGAACCAGTTAAATTGGTCGAACGTCATATTTCTACTGTACACCGAACTAATAGTCCAAAACTCCTTTCGACAAGGCAAAACAGGAAAAGCAACAAGGCGTACGCCGCACCCCCGATCAAAGTTATGCACAAGATCCACAAACAGAAAAAGGATCAGAACAAGCTCATTCTGGAATCACAATTATGGACCCGCACCCAAATCGAAAAGAAGCACTAACCATACAAGTGGTTAAAGAAGAGCTGAGTAGCCCCAGTGGACTTAATAAGCTCCAGGAGGGAGGAGACGCTGTCAGTGGATCTCCTGGTGATGAGGCAAGTGCCAAGGCTTCTGAGGGACGAGTCAAGGTGAGCCAGGCTGTGCTTCAGCCACCACCTCGAAACCCTACCAGGGTAATACGCGCCTTCTTCCTCAGGTGCCCAGATGAACACGGCCAGCACAGAACCTGACCTCACCCCAGCCGCTAGTGCAGGGTTGTCCTCAACCCTCAGATCTCTCCTGAACCACACTATGCTGCACCCAGACATGTCTCTTCTTCTTCTTCACATTCAAACAATCACAGCATAGGAAGACCCGACCGTGGCCACCAACCCCTGCGTAGATTTCTCCAACTCTCGCTTGCTCAGCTACGACGCATAGCATACCTCTTTCGGAATGTCAGTTGATCTTATCTTGTTCCTTTGCACATGCAACCTTGCTATTATGAGCAGGGAACTGCTTAGCACAGCAATGACCAAGAAATGACAAAAAGAAATAGTTTTTTTTAATGGGTATCTCTGACTCTAATCGGGAATGATGCTGCTCTTCTTCCTGCTTCTTCGGTGAATAAATTTTTATTTTCTTTCCGGGAATTTCGGCAGAAAATAATTTTGGTGGTGTTTCCCCTTTCAGCCCAGGAGCCTCTGTAGAGAGAGAGAGAGAGAGAGAGAGAGACCGGGGGACAGATAGACTTGGACCGTGAATGAAGAGGATTGGTGAATGGCAGTGGGAATACTACAACCAAATTGACAGGCAAATTGCAGCCACAACTTTTCGTTTTTTTTTTTCTACAAGATTTTTTTTTATAAAAATTTTACCCTTATCCTATGCAAAGAAAACAGATCCCACCCGTCTCTCCAGTTGCTTCGATAGCCCTTATCTTTGACAGGGTGGAAATATTTCCAGAATCTAAAAAGGAAGCTGACAGAAAAATTTGTCGTCTATTTATTATATTGCACACCGCAAGATAGACACTTGAGTCCAACGTTTGGTCGCCTTCGCGATGTTAGAAAATGCTTGGAGCAGCTCTTGCATTCATCTTTCTCTTCCATAAATATAGCAGGGCCAGGGGGAGAATTTTAGCATTTAAAGCCATCGCCTTTTTTCATTAATGGAAGATCTCTGAGTTCCTATCGAAATCAATATCTCGATTTCGTTGTACTTCATGACTAAGTTTTAGTAATTTGAAGGAATTAAGTTAAGAATGATTTTACACATTGAATACGAGTTTAAGTACTACCAGTATCGTTTTACCTTTTCAGTGCTCCGTGCACTCTGATGTAATAAGGTGAATGAATATTCACTATTCACCTTGGCTTTGTTTTCTCAACTTCTTTTTGTTCGATTTCTTTTCAATTCTTCCCTTTTTCTTTCCTTTGCTCAATACAAAATATAACATGAGTCATATACTAATGATGTCAGCTAATAAGTAGTTAAGAATATAAAATTAGGATATAGTCTTGTAACAAATAACAAAATACATTAAGAGCTCAAGTTCGAGCTTCTCAACATATCGAATGAGATCCACCTTTTATTAAAAAATTTAAACTAACGAATTATAGTCCAACACGAATTTATGAATTGCTCCATAGCACACTAATTTTTTTAATGTGAGATTTTTCAAATACAACTTACACGTGTATCTCAACAATTTCTCTTCTCGTGTGTGAGCTTAGCGTTAAGTAGGCATTGTTCTGTATCAAGATATCTCAACTTGAATCTATATCAACGCATAAATTCATCTTTAGTCTCTTTCTCCACATTGAATTATGAACTCTACTATTTGGCGTTGGTCTCTTTCTTTAGAAAAGATTATGAAATTTGCTATCAAGCTTGCATTGTTAGGCCACAAAGGCCACCGCCAGGAAATTGGGTTGATCACTTGATTCCTTCCCTAAGATATTTACCAAATATCGAAATAGATTGGGGGTCTACTAATCTACTATCGGCTTTGATATTATTTGTTGGAAGTATGCAACAGAAGTCTAATACATTTTCCTAAAGAGATTGCATAGGGGTCTACCAATCCACCATCGGCTATTTGATGGAAACATGTAGCAAAAGCCTAATACTTTCACTAATGGAGATTGTGAAGAAGGGCCCTAAGTTCAAGTCTATCAATATTTCCAATTATATCCAATTTCACTAAAAATTTTAAAGATAAATATTATTATTATTATTATTATTATTATTATTATTATTATTATTATTATTATTATTATTATTATTACTATTATTTCTTATGCCAAGGATCCGTCGAACCTGCCGGACTTACGCCGGGCAGCTCATGGCCTTTAGAGCGTGTGGTGCACCCTAGACCAAGCGTCAATACATGGGGAGAAGGTAGAACAAGACCCCACCACCATGACCCCCACTTAAGACGTGTTGACAGTGCAGAGATTCGAACTCGTTCTCTTAGGTGGTAAGATAGTAGAGCTCAACCAATTGCGCTGCCCATCGGTATATTATTTGTTTTATGCCACACCAATTTTTCAATGTAAAAAATCTCTAACACAACTCACGGGTGCATCTTCATAGAAATAAATATTAATTTGTAAGGTTTTGAGAATAGTGCCTCAATTTTGGGATTAGAAGAAATTTCCAATCTTCAAGGGGCCAAGCATATGAGATTTGAATAAATTTTAATAGTGCAGTACAAGTATCTAAGGGGCTATTTGTTTAAATTTGTTTATGTTTCTCAGAACACAAATTTTTGTTCTTTTGTTCCGGGGAACTAAAAAAAGAACAGAAACACGTTTATTTACACTTTTGTTCCTTGGAACAAAAAATTTATTTTTATTGTTCTCGAGAACATATTTAGAATAGAAACAAGAAGTAGAAAAAATTTATTTCTTATTCCTGGAAATACTTTCGAGAAATATATATTTTTTCTTCTTATCTTTTCTTTGGCCAGTTGTCGGTCTCGGCCATGATCGGCTACTGGCCGTTGAGGGCCGGCAACCTCGTCGGAGCGTCGTCAGCTTTCGGTGAGGCTGAGCTTGTCTAGCCATCGGCGAGGCTGAGCCTCACTGGGCCACCGCCAGGTCGGCATCACCCAAAGGTGACTCAATAAGGCCGACCTCGTGCCGGTCGATGAGCTTGGCTATTGCTAGGGGAGGCCATTGGCCCTCGTTGGCCGGTCGTTGGCCATGGCTGAGGCCGGTGACCGACCAAAAGGAAGAAAAAAAAAAAGAAAAAGGAAAAAGGGAAAATAAAATAAAAATATTAAAAATTGAAATAAACAAAAAAAATTATACAAGTTTATCAAACGTGTTTCCGTTTTTTTCTATTCTAGGAACAAAATTTTTGTGTAGTTACTAAACACATTATTCTGTTTAAAAATTATTTCCTCAAATAGAAATAATTTTTTCTATTTCTATTCTCGAGAATAATTTTTGAACAAAAACGTTACAAACACGACCTAAATTTTTGTTCAATATTCAATTGGGTACTAGAAATTTCTTTTTTTGTTCGATTAAGCATCCAATTACATTAGTTAACATTATCTAGTTTGTCAACGAAAACGCTACATTAAGCCAAATTGGAAGTTTAGATACTTCATTACAAAAGAAGTGTGGATACTCCGATTGAACATCAAGCAAAAGTTAACGTACTTGCGGTGTTATTAACCTTATAATCAATACAAAAAGACAATGATAGAAAGCATGTAAATAGGATGCAAAATTGAATTATTTCCCAAGACTTCTAAAGATGCCCACTTTTTTTTTTTTTTACAGAAAATAGTCACATCATGTTGGGCAAGCCCGTCTGTAACATGGGCGGGTCACCAGGCCTTGTTTTTTCCGACTCTTGTTTTTAGAAGCATAAGATTTTTCTTTTTTTGGTCGGAAGCATAAGATTATTTTTCAGCTTTCTCACAAAAACAAAAACTAATTTGCTTCCTGACATGACTGCAAATGATTTTAAAAGTTGAAGTGCTCGTGTCCATCGGTGTTCAACAAAAGTCAAAAATCAAATTGAAAATCAATGAGCACTCTCCACGAACCTCCAACCCCACCCTATCTCGCCGTGAAAGATGGTCGCGGACGTTACCGATCCATCCCTTCTGGTCCACATCGATCCTGAGCCAGCAGCACGGAGAAGGGAACAGCACATTACCCTCGCACGTGCAGTCTCTACAACGAGCCTCCTCCTGCAGAATGAAATGATATTTGATAAGCATATTCACTCGTGGTACGACTGTCTTTCTTCGTATTTATTAAGAGTGACTGATTTTAAATTCCACTTGAAATCTAAAACCTATTTATCATAACATGTTTTTTTAATTTTTGAAACTTGAAATCTATCACATATACTTAAGAACATGAAACTTATTCCATCGCAAGTTTAGGATCTACCCATTTTCACATGTACACTTAATTGAACTATGACCTCCATTCTCCACGATCTACTTATCACAACTTATACTAGACATATGAAAATTATAGGTTTTTTTAATAAAGTAAAAGTCTTAATCATGGATATTGTTGAAAATTGAAGTTTGGACTTGTGATATCAAATTACACAACGCCATAGAATGCTGTAAGGTTGCGCAAAAACATAGAATAAGAACAATATAAATACTTGTTCTAACTCGTCGGAACAACTTTTTTAATTTTTTAAATCTAGAACTTATTTTGGATATCCCGGAACTTGGAATCAGATTCGCTCTCAGGTCCACAGTTGTACTGGTCCAATTATCAAATTATTAGTTCTACCCTCAGATTACTCTCAACTCTTGTACGTCGTAGATTTGCGATTGCTCATGGTACGATCGTCTTCGGTTCAATGGTACGTAAGAGGCTAAGAGATCGCGTGACACGATCGATCTACCTCAGATTTTTGGAACATCGCCATCGTCCGGGCTTCCCCTTGGGCCGAAGCAATGACTGATGTCTCAGCGGTTGTCGCATGAACCAGAACAGAAGCCTATTTTTAAAGCACAACCGGGTGTTCAGTTGTCTGCTTCCAGTGTCGGCACGATTCCGCTTGTTCCATTTCCAAAACAGGAATATAATTTTTCTTTTTTCATACTGCTATATTTCTATAGAAGTTGGAAAATGTGGGAAAACTGTTGGTAAAACAAAAAATACACCGGTCATTTGATTTTCAGTTTACTTGCTGGAAACATTCTAACGCTTCAATGAAATTAACAGTTTCTTTTTTGCAGTTTGTAAATTACCAATTCTTTTTTAATATTTTGCAAACTTTTACAAATGCCTTGGATTAACTTACTATTAAATAAATTTACCAATCTTTATTAAAGTAACTTACCAAATTTTTTCCCTATTAAATTACCAAATAATTTTGTCTTGCTAACTCCTATTTAGTAACTTACCATCGTTTATTTACTTATATTTTTAATGTATAGGCTTTTTTTTTTAATCATCTACTAATTTTTCTTTGTCTTTCTCACAAATGCCTAAAATTTATCAATTATTATAGGAACTTATTTATGATACTTCTCAATTAACTAACTCGAGATAATGTCCATTTTGATCCATCCCGTATCATGTTTTATGGTTTTGTTCTATGATGTATAACTAACTACTTTCCTAGAAGATCACCCATTTGGTAGTGTTCTCATATGAGCACGCTTAACAGGATTTCCAATGCTAAACATTGTCTTTTTGTTAAAAGGCATGCACCAATTATGAATTAATTCCATATATATATAAAAGGAATGTTCATCCCTATTCAAATTTGTAACTCGACTTATTCCTACCTCTTAGCTATCTTGTGAACCCACTAGGAGCCGCTCATTGTCCAACCTCTCGTCACGGCGATTACTCCCTGCCCTCAACAGACTGAGTCATTATAAGCCCACTAGCTTTCATGTGACTTATCTTCGAATCACATACCTACTCAAGGGATTGCTGCTCTGATATCATATTGTGACACCCACGGATAAATTCAATAAGGTATTGTCCACTTCGATTCATCCCATTTGAGCCTTATGTGTCGTCTTTTAGCGTATAAGTTAGCACTTTCCAAAAACCATCCATCTTGATAGTGCTCTCACTTGATCATATGTTAAATTTTGTTGTTACGTCAAAAAGGAACATATTGTGAGTTAATTCCAATTTCACCTATGTAATGCAAGAATACAATTCCTTTTTTAGTGCAAAACTTGGTTCAATCCTATTCTCTTTGCCACCTTAGAAGTATGCCGGTAGTTGCTCATTGTCTAGGCCTTTTGCCCTGCGATCACTTCCCCACTTGGAGGGAGTTTTGATTTAATGCCATATTGTAAATTCAGTAGACTAATTTATTTGAGATATTGTCCGTTTTGGCCCACCTTATATTAAGTCTAATATTTTGTCCTTTGGCTCACAAATAAGCACTTTCCTAAAAATTCACTTATTTTGGTAGTGCTCTAACCTGAGCATACATAACATTAAAGTTCCAATGCTAATCGCTACTGTTATGTTAAAAAGTGCATATTGTGAGTTAATTCCATTATCACAAATATATTATGGGAACTCTATACTACTGTTCAACACATAACTCAGTTCATTTCTATCGCCTTTGCCATCCTAAAAACTTATCAGGAGCCACTTTTTGTCCGAGCCTCTCGCCTCAGTGATCAATGTTTTTTTATTTATTTATTTTAATTTACCAACTTCTTTGTTCTCTGATAACAAAAAAAAGACTTCTATTGTTATTTGGCAACTTTTTTTTTTTGGTAAAGTATCATTTGGCAACTTTTAGTTATATTCTTTCTAACAATTTAAACAAGACAGACTATTACATGAAATGACCAATCTTTGTTTTTGTGACTTATCTATTCATCTCTTACATTATTGGCTCTCATTAAAGTTGCTTACTAATGTTTATTTGTTTTTACTTAAATTTACCAAAATCTTTAGCGAGTTACCACTCTTATTTGGCTTCCTTACTAATGATTTAAATTTATCAACGTTTTTAGGGAGTTACAACTTCTCCGATAAAGCTTCTAACTAGTTTTATATTATCAACTCTTATTCAAATTAGTTGCCAATGTCTATTTACTTTTTTTTTTTTTTGGTTATCAAGTTTTCATATCTCTAACAACAAAAAATATCTCTCTTATCTGTGAGCAATTTTTATTTAGCTTTCTTAGCAATGCCTTATTTGATCAATTATCACATCCAATTACCAACTATTTTTGTGTGACTTATCAACTTTTTATGATATAAGTTTTTTGCGAACATTCATTTCTTAAAAATATTTACACGTGTCAGCCTTTCTGAAGGTGAATTACCCAAGAGAAAGCTAATGGATTACTAAGTCCGAAGACTTAGCACGGACCTTGCCAAATCTTATCTATCGCAACTTTACACTAAAAAATTAGTCCATTTAAACATGCAGCTTTACTCAATTTGGAGCCGCCACTAATCAATTAGGGTTGATAAAAAACATAGATAAAGTATGGGAGAATACTTTACCTTTGCGAACCAGAGATTTAATAGGTTCGGGGATATGGTTACGCTAGATTGATTTAACGCTCTTTCAGTACATTTTCATTTTAATTCCAAAAATATTTTGCAAGCAATCTTGATTAATTTTAATTTAAGCCACTAACATGCAAGGGGTGGTCACGCGAGTGCACAATCAACATAATAACATTCAATAAACCCAAGTAATAAATTGTAAAAAAAATTATGACTAACCTCAAGCAAAACAAACTATGACTTTATTAAAGTTTATTCCCTTAAAAAAACAAAATATTAATAAAAAAATGCATGCCCTAAACATGATTTCTAAATGACATGACACCTAACTTTTTTTATTATTTTTTTTAAATGTTAATTATGTGCAATTTTAATCTTAATTTAGTATGCATGATTTTTATTCTATTGACATGCGAGATGCAATTCATATGACATAACTTGAACCATCACAATATGTGTGTAGTCTGATTTATGTGATGCTAAATATGCATGCGCTACATAATGAACGACATGGTAATTCTATGTGCATGCATGTTCTTTTTATGATTTTTCTTTTTAAAATAATGCAACTCCAATAATTTTTTTATATGCAATCTACACAAAATAACAATGACATGAAATAGGATAAATTATGAATTAACCCTATTAGTTAATCAAACAAATGACTTTTGTGTTTTCCTTTTAAATAGAGAAAAAAATAACACGACTTTATAATTTTTATTGAAAAGAAAGTGACCTGATGATGTAATGCAAATTTTTTAATTAAATCGAGTAATGCATGAAAACTTGATTATTAATTATGGTCAGACTGCATGATGGGAACACTAAGACATTAAACCTAAAACGTATGACTCACTAACTAATGCATAACATATGGCATGCTTATTATGAAATCTATACGACCTAAATAACAGTTTTTTCAGTTTTTTTTTTTTTTTTTTTTGTTAATGAAAATTATGTACTATCCTATTTCCATGTCAACATGCATTGCTTTAAACATGAAATACGTATGCCCTTAAGTTCTAGACATAGCAGAAAAAAAAAGTTCTAGACATATGATGCATGATGTGTAATGTACACATGACGATTAATTAATTAAATGACACATCGAAAAATATATCCTATTGATAATCCGCTAATACAATTTGATGACATATTATCTTAATGTGAATCAATTGTGCATTGCAATCCCATAATTTATAATGAAAAGTCAAAAAATCAAAAATCTAATCATACCTCTCGTGGCTCAATATTCTTGATTATCATGACTTAATACAACAAATTTCCTAATCAGACAATGTCTAAATATATCAAAGTACATCAAGTCAGAATTGACATATATCACAAACTAGGAAACCGAACATATGAATTGAATTTAGTCTAAAGAGATTACCTAGTCCAGGGCACGGTTTTCTTGAGAGGGCAGCGGCAAGGCTTGCGAACCGACAAACGAGGTACGACTGAGACTTCACTGGTGCTTGGTGAGTAGCCGGTGATCAGAGTTGGTGGTCTAACGACGATTCCACCACCGTGAGGCCTAGCCGATGAATCAAAAACCGGCGTCAATGGGATCGGCTCATTTCAAGGAATAGCAAGCTTCGTTGTTGGGACTCCAAAAGGGATGTGCTGCTCGTCACGGTGTCGATGTTGTTGGAATTCGCCGAAGGACTAAAACTGGATGGCGAGAAGGGGCCTCGAGTCTTATCATCCCACCACGTGAGAAGCAGCTTCGGAATAGGCGTGTGATGGCAACACAGATGCGAGGGCAACCATGGAGCACGGGGGCTGCCGACAACAGATCACAGAAGAAAAGAAAAGTTTTTCTATGGCTTTTCCCTCTCTCATTCTTCTCTCTTTCACAAATACACAAAGTATTCTCTCAAGGAAATTCTCCCCTCCTTGAACAAACCCTTACAAACACTTTGCCAATTTCTCTCCCTTTTAAATGAAACCTCCTTAGCCTTTGCAAATTTCTATCCCCCCACGTACGAAGCCTTTCACTCTCTATTTATAGAGAAAAAAGTCTGTTTGCCAGTGAAGATTTACCAAGATAATTGTATATATTCACACAATCATTGACAATCATCTTTCGAAAAAAGGGGATGCACTCAACAAGAAATAATGCTCTATTATTCAAAATCTAAAATCTTTCAAAATCTCCTTCCACAACCGAATTATTTTATTTTATAAATTATTTTTTCTATTCTCTCTTTTCTGTTTTTTTTTTAGGAAAACAATTTTTTTTTTAAAGATAAGTTTGGTCCTAATGTTATTGTTACCTAAATGCAATATTATGAAATGCTTAATGTAATTTTGACATTCTTATATGATGAATAAGTTATGACGAGCAAGTAAGTAAAATAGTTAAAATTTATGTATCAACAACATGCTTTTCTATTGAGTTACCACTCTTATTTGCATTGCTAACCAATTATTTTTATTATTAAGTGACCAATTATTCTGTCTTGCTAACTTTTGTTTGAATTAGTTACCAACTGTTATTTACTTTTCTGTTGTGAAATTCTCTAACTTTTAACAGAAACACTTCTTTTATATTTTACCAATTTTTATTTACATTTCTTACGAGCGGTCTAAATTTCATCACAATTAATGCTTTTGTTCGAATAGTTTCGCTCACGTACGTTACCGTGTCAGTCATAACAGCGACGGTTCACGCGCAAAGGAAAGCGACGGATATATTTGAGGAATGGACAACTGACGCGAAGAAAATTAGCCCGTCGAGATTTCTTACGAACGGAGCAAGTGCCCAACGTGTACGAGACGTAATGACGAACTCGGCCAGGCTGAGACGAATTACAGAGAGAAAAATGACATTAGAAGTATTAAAAATTGTATGTGTCGCTTATTCCAGTGTCAAAAATTTTCGTCAAATCACTTAAGTGCTGAATTGAAGAAAATATCATTTAGGTGCTAACGGTAAAATATTATGGCCTAATTGATTATATGACCTTTTTAATTTTAAAAAAATGATGTGGCATATTTTTTTAAAAATCAAGTCCACGTGGACGTTAAAAACAACATCGGATTTCTGGCCTACGTGGCTTCGACTCTCCCCCTCTCCGCCACTTTTCTCCTCCCTCACCATCGTCTCCACTGCCCGCCCATGGAGCCACCACTCATCACGCCAAGCACTGCCATCATCTCCACTGAAAAATATTGCCAAGTTTCTCTTTAACCACCGCGAGATTCATTGCTGTTCTCAACTGCGTCCAAGGTTGAATATAGACATTGTTAGGAAATTGTTCGCCACATGTTAGATAGAATGCCTAAACTGAACTCATGCAAATTTTTCTCCTCTTCCCATCAATCTTGAAGGCAGAATGAAACCTTTGAATGCCCAAACCCTCGCCAAAGAAACTGGTGGCCGGTGCATCTTCAAGGGTTTTGAGATCAAACAAAAGCAAATCCAAAAGTTATGCGAGCAAGAGAAGTGCGGGCTCAAGGCCAATCCACCACCAATTCTCCTCCACCGTTGTCGCCAAGCCTCATAGAGAGAGAGAGAGAGAGAGAGAGAGAGAGAGAGAGATGAACGATGTCGTTCAACAAGAAATTGATCGCTAGGCTTTTCTTGTGAATGGTGTCGTTTGGTTATTGTTATGCTGATTTAGACCTCCAACGAGCCATATTAGAAGGAACAAGTATTAAAATATTTCTACATCAGATTTCCAGCTAAAGTGATTGGAGTTGGCACTTAATTGATTATTTTTTTTATTAGTACTTTAGTGATATGAAAATATTTTTGGTACCAAAGTGAGCGTTGTACACAACTTTCAATATTTTTAATATCCTTCTACCTCATATGCCAAGAAGTTAGAACAAGCAATTTTTTTTTTCAATGGTACAATAATTAGGTTAGAACTAAAGTTGATTCCATCACATCAACCTAAAGATCAAATGAGATGTCTTTTTTTTTTTTATTCTTTTCTTTTTTGGGTTATCCCATGTTAGTTGTGAAGTGAACTGATAGTTGATTAATAAATATGACGAAAAGCCTTATCTTTTAAGCTAGCTTTTGAGGTAAGACGGGCTTAAAACCACCCGATGGCGGCTTCGACTTAAGCTCAATGTGTGAGGAAAGACTGTTGGGGTTATTCCACACCGGTCTACCTTTTGGGGTAAGAGAAGTCAAAACCACCCACCACTTTTATTGGCTGTGATTTGCCACCGGCAAGGTCGCCACCACTAGCTAGTACATATGCGGCAGTTGAAAAGCATGTGCACGAGCGTAGGTCGGGAGAGAGAGGTAGGACAGTGAAAGCGTCCGACGAGCTAGGTCCTTGGTCGAGAAAACTCCATATGGGTTTCCTACTTTGTCTTTCGTTTTGATGTTTGTTTCCACGGGCGAATATTATGTCTTGTCCTCTCCCATCCTCGCGTACTTCAAGTTCGAAATGAATAGCCAGAATTATCCCCTACAAGCAACCACATTCTCAAAAGACACAAGCAACTGAACCTCTTACATATCACAGATCATGCCATGTTCCCAGCAACCACCACGACCAGAAAACCTCGTCACAAGCTGATTCCCCCATTTGGCTCCTTGCATTTCCGGGTTCACAATAATTGTAAGTAACTGGAGAGACCAGTTAACAGACGAATCTGGAGCCGTAGGGGAGTTCGACCCCATGGTGTTGCGACAACACAGAAGCCATCCATGATCACGGGACGAGAGGTTTCTGGTGACGACCGAATGAATCAAACTTTACGGATCAGATTCGTGGGTTTAAGACAAGGTGATGCTGTGAGAATGGCCGATGGAGTCATGTGGGCAGTGGTCCGTCGGCTGTGACGCTCCCTAGACGGTCTTGTACTTTAGCTAACATTATGGCCGTGGTCCCCCCTCCAAGAGGCCGCTTTGACAATTACATTGGAGGCTGAAAGATGGTGAAGTCGCTCTCTTCCGTAGAATTTTCTTGGTTGCCCGAAAAGTTGATAAGGGCGATTACTAATTAGCGAAGCGCAAGTGTGCGGTCTAATAATGAGGTTGTAGGAAATTTGGTATTAAGCCATCGTTTATTTGAAAAATTAATAAAAAAAATATTTTTTTATAAATAAATACTTAAAATAAAACATTTTTATTATTGATGATATTCATGTCCAGGCATCTTTGCAAACAATGAAAGTATTTTTATATTTTTATTTTTGTAAGGGATGTAAGTAATTATTTTTAGGAAATATTATTTAGATTATTCATTTTTTGTGGATAGGACTAACAACCTAGCCCAATCTAATGAACCCAAAGTGGCACTTCGCATGCTTTTGGCTGGTTCGCGATTGGAAGTTTGGGAGCGGCCTACGATTTTATAGATTAGACATGTTTGTCAACTTCTCTATCACGATATCCTTCGGAAGCATTTATGGGAGTTCCCCGTGGAAGGAACATGAATTAATTGATCAAAGCGGAGAAAGGAAAGTGAATTTAAGTTCATACGGCGGGGAGAAGATCCAGTTGACTCTCAAATGCACGAGAGATTTCATTTCATTGACACTCCCTTTTGTTTTGGCACAAACATCGACACTCCTTCTAAACCGACATTTTTTTGTTCTTTTTTCCTGTTGATGCGTCTTATGTAGTATGGCATATTTAAACTTTAATGACTCGATTAATATTTATGAATACATGTAAATCACTTTGTTCATGTACTTCATGATGTCATATCCACTCGTAATATTACGGACATGGCTTCTAAAGTTACCTTGAATGAGCATTGTGATCGGGCATGAAATTCACACTCCATCAATTCCCGATAACATTAGCACAGAGAAATGGCTTACTATTATTATTTTTTTGGTCAGGGAGAAATAACTCATTTAATCGTAGGTGATTTGTATGGCCGGAAAGACATTTATTTGCGAAAAGAAGAGTGAAGTGAAATTCCATGTGGCTGTAATGTCACTCTCACAAGTTGATCACACAGTCAGGCCCAAAAGGCAAACATTGGGCCTTGAAGAATGGAATCGGACAGGCCCACAAACTTTACAAACGGGCTTTGTTAAGAGTAACTCATCATGGGCTTGTGATAAGGCAAGTCCACCTGATTTATCCTTACTACTACTGTCACGGGGGAGAGATCCCCTTCTGGTGCAATCCAAAAAAATTGATTTTATTATTTAGGTAACTGTCTTCAGCCAATCCTCTCCCTTTTCAACTTATACTAATTACTTAGCCCGCGCTTTGTGCGGTCATATCCCTATTTATATCTTAGAATTGTTAGTGACAACAGGAACTATAATATAAAATGTCGCAAGATCTATTTTATGGTATTATTCATACTTTTCTAGAGAAAAGAAAATATCATAACTTATGGGGAGGCCTAGGACAAGTATTTAAAGATTACATCACTCAGGAAAAATATCATAATTTCAGGCACAATCCGGCCCTGGCCCAAATTGGCACGGCCAGAGACATGATGGTCCGTGCTTGGGCACGTGCTCAATCATGCCTTGTCGTGCCGGCCCTAGCACCAGCCAAACCGTCCCCTATTCTAAAAAACCCCAGACTCTAAATACAACCTTCACATCCTTTTTGAAATATAACAAAATGCACATTTTTGTTGAAACCCTGAAGGAGGGTACTCAAGTCCGTAGTCAAATGACAACTAATCCAACATGGACATCTATTGAATTTTATTTTTTTTGTATATTTTTACTCTCTGACCTATGCTGTTTGACAAACAGTGGAAGGAATATCCTTGGAGTATAATCTACCTCTAGCTGACTCTGATTGCATACACACTTGCGAGAAGACTAGGGGCAAAATGATTCGTTCTTTCTCGCGTCGGCATAACTTCAATCTTACCGAATCGTCCAATAAGGGAAGAATTCGGGCCACAGAGTCAAAGTCCTACTAGCAGCTTTCCAGCAACTACGAACTGCTATGCGTATCCACCATTGATTTTCCTATTGTTGAAGAAATTATTTAAGGTGTTTGAAGCGTCCAAGTCTATGAATTTGTAGGATTTTGATATTAATGAGTGGAGATGTATTGGCAGTGGAGAAGTATGTATTAATGTGTACTTTATATGTATTATGAGGTTTTTCTGTAATTATGTTTTTATTTGTACCCTTATTGTGATTAGTCAGTCCTATATATACATATATACAACCTTAATTGGGGTCAAGTCACCATAAAAATTATGTCATTATTTTCTCTCATTGATAGTATCATGGATGCAATAACGAGGTCGACGCACGTAAAAGAAAGAATTATATAATGCGGTGACCATTTGAGCACGTCATGAGCTGCACTTTTTTGTCCGACCCCTCATACAAGCAATCACTCCGCCACCCTTGTCGAATTGGCTTCGAGCTTAATTCATCCTCGAACCAAATACATTCACTCGAGGGTATTCGTTCAGATACTCTCCGTAACAACCTAACCGTATCAAGTTGGTCAAGCTCTCAAAATGAGTATTTATATCTAATAATATTGGAGTCAGACCATTTAGTTAAATGAAGGGTGACGTAGGGTGACGTCGCAATTAATATACACGTGCGACACGTCCGTGCACGATTAGAACCATGAAATGCATGTTTCGTCGCCATATCACGTATATGCCGACGAGAAATGTATGTCACGCATGTCTCCTCGCCGCCCTAAAATAAGCTCCCGCATAAGATCATTAGGGACGGGAAGAAAAGCCAAATTGCGGCAAAAGGTCCACAGTACGTTGTCGGCAGGTAGAAATCCAAAGCATCTTGCACGCAATACTGTCGACCTCAAAATCCAACTCGCCATATAATTTAAGCACTATGGTTTAGAGGATTTAATCCATTAGAAATATAAGGCCTTAATTTTGTCCTCAACCTCAAGTGGGCGCACACCGATTCGCCGGAGCCCCCACCACAACTTGGCCTTAATTTTTTAAGCCCTTCTTGGTCATCTTTGCCTTTTTCATAACCACCATGCAATGCATGCATTCTCTAAACTACCATTCAATGCGTATATAATGTTGTCAAGGTCAGAAGAGGGTCCGGACGAGAGCTCTTTTTATTTTATTTATTTTTATTTTTTAATAGTTTAGGGAAATTGAGATGGAAACCCGATCAGTAGAAGGTCCCGTTAAAACACCATGCATGCCCTATGAATTGCTTAAGTTTTTGAACTACGCAGATGACCCTAACCCCAAGAAAGTTTACATATTGTTGGTGGATTTCCAATAAGCGACCTAGTTCCTGTGCTGGAGATCGCATGATACTCTAATCAATTGTGCCAATTCTGGGTTATGAGGCTTGATTAGCATAGTGCGAGCCCTATCTTTTTTCTTTCGAACAAGAAAAAAAAAGAGAGCTAAAGAAAGAAAAGGAAGCTAGTAAAAAAACAAACAAACCATCTCTTTCTTGATGTTGCCACTCGGATCCGTCATTTCCATTTCGTTGCCAACAACTCCATATTTTGATAGGTCGATTTGGGACCCCCAATCATCCACCACACGGTTCAAGCTTCATAAACTATGCACAACATTAATTATGCAAATAAACATTATAATTTTTTTTCTCATGACATAAGAAACTTGAAGTAGTATCTAACCTTATGGGGTATAGGATTAGGTGTGGCGGTGAAAATCGCCCGCTCTTTTCACCTAGAAGAAATTGGGCCACACTCCATGTTTTTCTAATTTACTTTGACAACAATGACCACCTTGACTCCGCATCACTTTCTACATCGCCCATATGAATATATGATAAAAGGTGAAATGAGTATAGTTTATGTAGTCCATTAAGCCATTGACGTGCCAGATGTTAGTTTAGATTGGGACATATTTGTAGATTAGTTGCCGTAAGAGCTCATTGCTTTGCAAGGGACTATCTTGCAGGGGAAGGAACATATGTACTCTAACTACTCCTGTGAGTTATAGCGGAAAAAAAAAAAAACCCAGAGGAGGACGCGTTAGAAACACGATGCCTTCATCTAGGAAAATTGTCAAGGTGGGGGGGGGGTTTAATTTTGAGCTTATGACATATCCAGTGGAACTAATGTGTCATAAAAATTCTGGGATATGTTAATCACTTCACTCGACTTTAAAATATACTTCACATCTTTAATATGAGACTTCTTTGTCTTGATACCTTCACACATTCAAATCAACAGTTCTCCCCCTCGAGTGTGAATTGTTGAGGACGTGTAGTGGAAGTTCAATACTCCCACTTGGTGAGATCATCAAGAAAGAGCTTGGTTTCAAGATGATCAACATATTTGGTTAGATTTATCTTCATTCAAAGACTTAAATTAATAAGTTATAGTTCAATCGAGAATACATTAGTTGCTTCACATGACACTATATCACTGATAGTGAGGCTCTTTTCGCCTAACACTCTCACATGTGCACCATAATAGGAAGGGGGGAAAAGTAGAAATGATAAAGAGTGAAAGTTGTTAAGTGAATTTTGAGGATATAAGAAGGTGATTCGTGGATGTCTAACTTTCTCCTAAAAGCCAAGATTGGAGTATCTTGTACCCATAATTTTTATGTCTAGGATTGGCAAACTATTTGTAGGTGTCCTAGAGCTATAATTATTTAATAAGAAAACAAATTCCTAGCGACCAATTATTTCAACTGAGGATGATAGTTGGATTCATTTCACTTAGACGTGGAGAAATTAAGCGTCTTTGTGAGGACAGAGAAAATTAAATAGTAAGGAAAATCATTTTACTAGTGGAGCTATAAAGTTACGTGTCGGATGCTGGTTAGGTGCAAATCAATCAAGTAACTTAGCATTTTATAAAACAATAGGCACATCAATCTAAATAAATCAAGCACTATGTTGTCCTGGCAATGTTCCAAGAATGAGGTGTCCTTAGCTTCACTTTGATCAACTTAAATAATAAAGCAGAATTGAGGAGTACGTACTATGACTTCTTTTTTTTTTTTTTTAACAAAACAAGTATATGTTACAACTATATATTCGTACTTATAATTCTTTCCCATTGCCCAAATACACTTGAATTTTCATCCCCTCATGCGAGGGGAAAAAATCTACTTAACTTTGTATCATTTGAATTTGATGGCTTCATAATTGACACGCACCAAGAGAAAAAAGATTCCCCCATTCTTAATGACACAAAATTACTAAGATGGAGTTCAGGGCACAAATGCAGAGGCCGACCATATGAAGGTTTATCAAACAGCCTTCGAACCCTATAAACTAGTTAAATCTAAGGCTAGGACTTAATCTTGTGCAAGTAACCCTAATCTAGAGCAATTTGCATGTAATTGATGAGATTCAAAGATGTGATTTTCAATTCTTGAGTTACTCCTACCTCCAATCAATTGTGCCAACTTAAGAGATTGTGAATCTTCAGTTTCTCTTGAGCTTTTCCCCTTTCTCATCGGATCAAATTGGTGTCTAACCAACATAGGACCACGTCACGATGGGCAAACCTCACTTAAACGAAGGATGAATGCATGATTTAAGTTATTCAATGATTGGTTTCTCCAACAAGGATGGGGAGAGAGAAACACATGTGCCCTCCAAAACACACAAAAAGTTAGTTGAAATAGTTCAATTGTACGACCAATCAAGAGAGGACGGAAAGATCTATGTGACGCACGACTTGTGATTCCAAGGCATCCCCGACAATAATTTAGTCCTATTTTTATCTTAAATTTTTAGCCAAAATCGATTCCTGCATATATAATGAGTACCATTAAGACTTGTCACTTGCTCTCTTTTTTTTTTTTTTTTTTAAATACGACAGAAGTCAATCCCACTCGAATATTTCTTCTTCGTTGAGGACAAACCTTATTAAATGTTCTTCTCTTCCTAGCAAAAGCATCCTACGTGCACTCATTATTTAACTGCTATTTAGGGTTAGAGCTTAACGCGTAAAAAGAAGATACTTTTCCCATTCTTGGCAAACAAGATCTTATCAGCAATCCACTCCAAGCTCGTTTTCTAGAGTTTCGATTAATTGAAGAATCAGTATCATGAGTCAAAAGGAATCCAGAGTTTATGACAGTGTTTCCAAATTTTATGAGGCTAATCTAGAAGTACACATAGAAATTGTCTAGTCTTTTATGTCGATTTGTGGGGAAAATTGTCCAAAAAGTCTTAAACATGTTGTACGGTGGCCATTTCAGTCATAATCCTTTCAATTGTATCAATTTAGTCCTAAATTTTTTCACGATTTATCAATTTAATTAGTCCTAAACCTTTTGACGATTTTCCAATTTAGTTATTTTGATCAATTTTGGTCAATAATCACTGATATAGAGGTCTATTTAGTGCTGACTGTCCAACTTCGCACGGGCGGCACTGATGTGGATAACTTTTTAAAATTTTCTAATTTTTTTATACTTTTTTTTTTCCCTTCTTTGTTTGCCAGTTGTTGGGCCTTGGTGATAGTCGGCGAGGGTTAAGCCTCATTGGCCTCTAGTGAAGCTCAACCTCATCAAATTTGGTGAGACTGGCGTTGCTAGCCTCGGGCAAGGATTAAGCGTTGCTAGGATGGCTATGTCGAGCCTCGCCAAGGGTGGGCAAGGCTTGCCCTTATTGGCTCTTGCTTTTGGCCAGTCACTAGATAGCTGTAAAGCCTAGAGACCAATTAGAGGAAGAAAGAAAGAAAACAAAAAATCAAAAAAAAAAAAATTGTCCATGTTAACGTCAATTATGCCACATAGGACCACAGCATCCACGTTAATGATTTCCAGTCACAATTGATTGAAATGACTAAAATGGCCAATCATCAAAATGTTCAGGATTAAGGCTTTGTTTTTTCCTAAAAAATGAATAATTTAAAAAATATTTTTCTTGAAAATGATCACTTATATCGCTTGTATTGCTTGAAATAATTAATCAATGGAAAAATACTTTCATCACCAACAACAATTTATACTTCAACATTTTCATGGAGAATGAAATACTTTTTAAAAAAAAAAAAATTTGTGAGCGATACAAGTCATCTTTTTAAGAAAATATTTTCTAAATTATTCATTCTTTATGAAAGAAATATGGTCTAAATCGACAAATTGTCAAAAGGTTTATACTTAAATTGACGTAATTGAAAGGTTTCAAAGTAAATTGATAAATTGTTAAAATATTTAAGATTAAATTGACACAATTTAGATATTTATTACTAAACTAGCCGCTATACAATAACTATATGACTTTTTGAACAAGTTTTCCCTCAATTTGGATCTTGTAGGGTTCCCAAGATATTCTTTGATATCTTTCAGAAGTAGATGATTCTTCATCTCTTTTTCACGTCACGTGCTGAGACATTGAGAAAAACTAAATCTAGAATTCTTATTTTTTATTAGTATCATCAATTGCATCAATATTTGTGACCCACCATTTTGTCTCATACTTATTTTGAAAAGTATGATGTGATTTGATATGAAAATATACACAGCGTATCAGTCAAGATATAAATCTAGGATGGGGTAACTTTGAATTCCAGGGCTTATTCGGGTCATCCAACGTGCCAGAAAAAATTTTAGATTCTTGCGTGCTGACTTTTACAACCGGATTATTCCACATCGACCTTGATAATAACATGGTGTGATTTAGATGTCACTTTTATAGGATTGCCGACTTTTTCTATAGCTCCTGTAAGTAGCTGATTGACGTAGTTACTACTCCTGATTATAGGTTTGACCGATCGCCTATTTATGATAGGGGTGACCGAAAGACCTCTGATTTTTAGGGTCGCTTGGATTTTCTCTCCCTGATAAAAGTCGAAATCTTAGTTTAGTGTTAATCGGCGAAGCATCTTGGAAAATTATTGATTAATGATAGGGGTGACCAAAAGACCTCTGATTTTTAGGGTCGCTTGGATTTTCTCTCCCTGATAAAGTTGAAATCTTAGTTTAGTGTTAATCGGCGAAGCATCTTGGAAAATTATTGATTAATGATAGGGGTGACCGAAAGACCTCTGATTTTTAGGGTCGCTTGGATTTTCTCTCCCTGATAAAGTTGAAATCTTAGTTTAGTGTTAATCGGGGAAGCATCTTGGAAAATTATTGATTATCTTATCTAACGGAGCGTCCTGCCCAACATGTACTCAAATTGCATCAATTTCTTAATAAGTACTACAGTGTTTGTATTGCCCGAAAGTTGACTAGAGAAGATAAAAGAGTTTGAATAATGTTGTTTGGTCGATGGAATCTCATTATAATAAGAGCTCTAAATTTCAGTATAATTGAGCGATAGTTTATATCCTTGGACCAATTGCCTCGATTACTTTAATGGTTCGGATTGAATTAGAGAGATTTTGTCTGATTTCCTTTGAACAAAAAAAAAAGAAAAAAAGATTAGTTAGGAGACTGAAGAAAAAAGTGTAGTGCCTCATTTAAGAATACACTGTAGAAATTTTGCAAGTTCTCCAATGAATATGAGAACAGACTTTTTATGTGTCTTGATAAAAACTAAGGCTGAAAGGTAATTAACTTCATTACTAATTTCATTGTGATCGAGTACAGTGGGGTGGAGTTCAACTATCTCGATTTTCTATTATTAGAGTTGAGCTTGAGTAATAGAAAATTTAATATTCATGAATTCGAAGTATGCAAGCTGCAGTGAATTCCAGCTTATACTACATTTGCCGGGACAATTACCCAATCAATTTTAAAACTATTATGTGCATGTCAATTTGGTTTTAAATTTTTAAATTTAGCAATTTAGTCATTTTTGCTAGATATCGCTAACATGATAGTTTAGTCGTCATCGGCTATTCTACATGGCATATCATCATATTAGTGATTTTCGGTGAAAATTGGTCAAGATGACTACATTAAAATTTTGTCCGTAAATATTTATGACTAAATTAATAGAACTAAGGAGTTTGGTATGGAATTTACATATGTATAGTAGTTTTGGAATTGATCGGACAATTTCTCTCGTATCTGCTCAATTGCACTCTTAGTGGCAAGCAACGATGGTCGCTAGGGATTGGTGGAAGGTGGCTGGCGACAACAGAGGGAATTGATATATGCTTGGCAATGACAGATATACTCGACATATGGCTACCGATGCATCGATTGGAGAAATGAGATGGGTATAGCAAATGGCAAATTGGACTTCACCTTTCTTTTCTTAGAGCACGAATTTAATATTTTGGAAGAGGCGTGGTGAGTAAAAGCAATATGCTCATGGTTTAGACTTGATCAAGCATGGACATACTGTAACCTATGTGGGGTTGATCTAGTATTGTAGAATGAGCAATATGATATGTTTTCCTCTATCTCCCCGATCGAAGAAAGTTTATTCTGGTCATGCCTCTGATTGGTTTGTCATGAGTTATAGATAAATTACATGTGACCGATGCCCATCTTTCTAAACCATGAAATCATAGATATTCTCCAATCAAGGATCAAAGAAAATACGGCCTTATGATTTAATTGTTGAGAGAAGTCCGGACATGTAGCTCTCGCTTTATCTCATTCCAATCAGTCCATTCCAATGAAACTCGAGTGCAGAAACCAACTACGCCTAATTAACGGAAAACTCAGGATCAGATTGATCCAAAAGATGATTATATCCACAAAATATGTACACGATGCGTACGTACAGATTGCATGAGGCCTACATGCAAATCCAACGCACGTCCCTACGTGCTCGTATCTCGTATATGCTGATACAAAGGGTGTGATTTTTACACATGCCTAAAAGCACAAGAACTATATCTATGTAACAACACAGTATGCGTATAATGTGACAAGAGAAAAGCACTCCCGGAAACAATCGCTCAAATCACGCTTTTTGTAGTAAAAAATTTATAAGAGAGACAGATCGATCTCAATGCCCTGCCAGATCTCCGAAGAAAATATCGCTCCAAGGTGAAGTCGACGAGGAAGGAGAACCTCCGGAGGAACCACCGCTTCCAGCATCCCCCCGGTCCGTGACCGCAGATGCTTCAGTCAGAGACGGAGGGAGAAGAAGATCGAGGTCATCGTAGTCACCCCATAGGGCGGAGTCTGTCGAGTCTAGACAGTGATCGATCCCGTTGACCATGGAGAGACATTGAGTCGCCGCCGTCCTGTCGACATGGTTATTCAACGAGGTTTGGAAGCTGAAAGGGACTTGTGGTGGCGTGTTTGTCAAATAGTTGGGTACAAGATGATGATGAGCGGTGAAATTATTGTCTAGGAGTGGTTGAGAGAAACTGGCGATTCCCTCGGAGAATGATCTCGCCGTTGACGACAATAACGAATTAAGATCCGGGTCTTCCTTGATGGGATCGTAAGCAGTGTAACCTTGGGTTGCCTCTGTAATGCATGAGGTTTGGCTGAATAGATTGTTGTTGCTGGCCGTGGCTGAAGCTGGAGGTTGGAGAAGACCCTGTAAGTACTGAAGACTGTTAGCAAGCTGAAGAGCATCGGACTGCAACGTGAGTGCCGATTCATCCAGCGGCCGAGAATCGATCAGCTTGCTCAGGTTCGCTAGGGCTATGAGCTGCGACAAGCTCGACGAGAAAACGTCCGTCCTCCGGCGGTGAGTCGCTGGGTCGAACCCCATGCGGATCAGCTTCTTCTTCAGGTGGGTGTTCCAGTAGTTCTTGATCTCGTTATCGGTCCGGCCTGGAAGTCGCGTTGCGATCGCCGACCATCTGGCACATTGGAAAAAGCGTGTTACTCGACCATAAAAACCATATTAATTAATTATAATGCATTAACTAAGATTCCTCTGTTTATAAGATAGCCGATGTCTACGGCTGGTCGTAACGAAAAAAATAAAGAACAGTATATTCTGGAAAACAAGTCTGAGCGCAACGAAAGTATCGATTCAGCGTTTCGTGCAGGGTTTCCAGAATCTATTACTTGTTTCCGAGCACGGAGTGGAGATGCAAGATGGTTTGTTCTTCTTCCGGGGAGAAACTCCCTCTCTTGATGTCCGGCCGCAAGTAGTTTATCCATCTCAATCTGCAGCTCTTGCCACATCTATTAAGACCTGCACAAGAAACTCACAAATAAGTAAAGGCTCTGAGAGAGAGAGAGAGAGAGAGAGAGAGAGAGAGAGAGAGAGAGAGAGGGCTGGAAACCTGCACGTTTAGGGAGAGAGATCCAGCTCCCATGGCCGTGCTGCTGGATGAAATCAAGGAGCTTCTTGTCTTCCTCAGAAGACCAGGGACCTTTCTTCAGGCCATTGCCTTCGCAACATGGGGATCTTCCCATGATCCTTTTTTCTTTTGTTCTTGTGGATTATGAATCCTAATGACACCGTGCGTTCGTTAGTTTCTTGCTCGAGTCGGCTGCTTCCTTGTGGCGCTACCCAGTAATCCTTGGCTGCAACACTTCAACACTATATATACACAAGATCTCAGCCCTTGCTCTGTTCTTTCTCCTCTCACCTTTTTTTTATTATTTAACGAGACACAACCTGTCCGAATTATTTTATTTCGGAAGACGGACATGATTTAAGGACTTTCCTAGAGTAATGTCCATGATAGACCTTCTCTCTCTTCCACGTGAAATGACATGTATATCCTTTTGACAGTGTAGAACCCCGCATCAAGTGTGATGAAAATTCACACATAGACCGGTCCACATTATGCACCGATGTTGAATCGTCAAGAAAGTATCCGGAATATGTGTTACTTATATTAAAATGTATATGAGCCGGTTAAACTTAATAGGTTTCACATAGATCCCACATTTGATGACTTAGATACACTTTATCATCTGAACTCTTTTAGTAAATTCTGAAGAGAAAATTCCAAATAAGAACCAGGAGTGAATCTATTTTTTCAAATAAAGACCCAAAGTAAACTTTGTTTTAAATAAGAGCCCAAAGTGGACTAATTGTTTTAAATAAGGACCCGGAGTGATCAAGTTAATCTCTATTAAGGACCTTCGCTTGCCGGCAGACATTTTCCGACGATTAAAATATGGGCAATTTTGTCAGAAATTTGTCATTGGAAAAAAATGGAAAATTCTAAATTAATTAAGTTTAGGTTATTCGTTTAGATGTTTATGTTTTCTTCTTTCTTCTCCCCCGTTGCTCCTCAACCAAATCGCTACCTAGTCATTATTGTGACTTGATTCTCGTTGCTCCTCGCCTTGCTTGACTGGCAGAGAATTTGGGTCCCCTGCAAACAAAGAAAGAAGTATATGGTTTTCTTTTTGTTTTTGAATTTATGCCTCAACCAGTGGAGAATTTGGGTCCTCGACTTTGCGGAGGATGGGTACAAGGAATGGGGAGAACTTCAGTCTTTCACTTTGCAGAGGATGGGTATAAGGAATAGGGAAACCATAGAAAACCTAGAGTTTTTTTTTATTTGTTTTTTTTTAGGATTTGTTAATTTTTCCTAGATTTTTTTTGGACAAAATTGCTCAAACTCCAATCGTCGAAATGTCACATACTTGATAGTCGGCAAATATTTGGCTGACCAATAAGCTCAGGTCCTTTTTTGGAATTGATTCAATTACTTCGGATCCTTATTTGAAACAATGGGTTAATTTTAGGTTTTTATCTGTCACAAAGTTCATTTCGGGTCATTATTTGAGAAAATTGATCCACTTCGGTTCCATATTTGAAATTTTCCCAATTTTGAATGCGCTTCCCCTTGGGCCCTTGGGGATTAATCGGTAAGAATCACCGGGGTTTAAAAACGTGTCCAATTTGGGGAACTAATGTCGTGAGTCTCCCCGGTCAAAGCTGCGCTGTCTGCCCCCGTCTGTCCAAAACCAGAAAATTATATCATAAGACACCAATTAAATTAACGAGCCGGGAACTGATTGCGCGGCGCGTGTCCGGTCGCTGCTGGCTGGAGGAACCTCTCCCATGCACGCAACACACGGGCACTTTCGTCACCCATTATTATGCATGGCCACAATTCAACACCCCTGACGTCTCCTGCTCTGGAACCTCACCGGACCTTGCTTCTAATTTAATCAAACTCAAAGACTTTTCCGGATTATTTCGTTAGGAGCAGATCGATGTTTGCTGTCCGTTTGTAAGTACAGCGACACCTGCAGCTACGCGAATGTAGTCTACGTAGTTTCGCTACAATAGCCGATATATGTATGTATTTATGTTTGTATATGGAACTAATACCGTAAAAATCCCAAAAACTATACTTACTGTGGTACAAATATCCTAATTTTTTTGTCACTAAAAACCCTAAACTTGTCAATTGTGACACAAATACTTCCAACATTGTTTTGTGTCATAAAAAATTTCTCAACTTACACCAGTGTCGGATGGTTCATCCAGTTTAAAATCATACTATTGATCTCAACTTCCCTCGTTCATCGATAGAAACTGAAATAAATAGTATATATGTCACACATGTATAAATTTGGATTTTTTCATGACACAATAAAAGATTTAGAGGCATTTGTGTCATAGTAGACAAGTTTAGGATATTTGGTGACACAAAAAAGTTTGGGATATTTGGATCATACTAGACCTAATTCGACATTTTTTGTGATATTTGATCATATGTATATATTTATATATCAACTTGCAATTATAATGATGAAGAACAAATAATCATTATCAAATGTAATCATAATAATAGACTATGTCGATTAGTTGTGCTCGAGATAATCATCATGATGCACACTAAATAAATCCTGGCTGCATTGAGAGAAAAGGGGTGATTTTATGTGTATTCATTTTCTTGAGTTTGGTATTTTTAGAATAGTTTACTCCACATAATGTTACTAATTGGTTGTACAAACCAAAATGTACAAAAGGTTTTTTGACTTACGTTTTTTTAATCAAAGTAGAGGGTGGGGAATAGAGGGAACGGACATGCAAATCATAGGGAGAACAGGTGGGCACAATCATTTAGCCCTTAGCATGGACTTTCCTATTCCCTATGCTCATCAAAGTTAGGTGGATTTTACTATTTTTTTAAGACCGTTCGTGGAAAGCCTTCATTCTATTGGTTCATCTTCAAAAGGGACCGAGTCGCTAGATAAAGCGGGGCAAGATTAGGGTCGCGATTAGTTTAATCGATCTAAACAATAAATATCGTAAACCCGAACATTAATACGTGATGACGGATAATAAATTCGTGGTTAGGTTTATATCTAGTTGAATAACGGAATCTTGAGCCTATTTTATTTATTAAATACACACGGTTGTGAATCTATCCCTTCATATAATCTAAATTGAGATCTCGAGTTAATTTGGTTTCGTCAGATTTCAACCTAAAACTTTTTTTTTTTTTTTGTGCTGGCCGACAGGATTCCCGATTTAATTACCGATTCAAGGCTAGGTAGAACACGAGCGGGTCGCTTTGAATGTGGACCACAATCTGAACTTTGTAATGTTCATAAACAAAATGAAACTTGTGCATGTTCCATGACCTGTATGAAGTTGAAGAACTCGGCCTTGAAGGCGACATGTACTTTGAGTGCCTTAAAATGATCAAAATTGTTCCACCTTTTATAGAAAATGTCCCCGGAAAAAAAAGGGTTTTTTTTTATAAATTTTATAACACACATTGCTAGTATAAGAAAAAAGTTTCCCATACGGTTTCATTCAAAAATGTAATTAAATTTATAATTACCCACTTTCTCATTAACCACAAAATTAAGTGATGGATGAATTTCCTTGTAATAATCTATATATACATTGGCAATGGATACTTGATCAGCAAGGAAAAGGTAAATGAGGCCCCCACCTCCCCCCGCTTACCTCTAGAAGTTACACTGAGAAAGCAATTACGTTTTAAAAATTTTCGAGTTGTGGAATCAAGTTCTAAAACTTATCTAATTAGTGCGATTAAGTACTTATATTGGATCTATCTAATTTGAGAGATGGAAAAATATTGGTGTGATAATTTTTCAATAATAAACTTTGGTGAGATGAGACGTGGCATTGATGTGCCACTATGTGGAGTCATGCAGGCTTCACTTAGAAAAGAAGCAAAAAGAAAAAATAAATTAGAAATAATTTATTGGTAACCATAGATAAAAAAGAACTTGCAAAATCTTCAAATTGTCATATCCTTGAAAGAATAATCCCACCATAGCTCATGAAAGTACTTTCTTTTTGGGATAATCTCATCATCACAAATTTTTATATTTTGAAGATCTTTTCACTTCGTAATCGTCAAATGTACATTAATATCCACTTAAATTCGCTCCTACATATATTTCCTTTTTCCGTGCTCATTTAGATTTTAGACTTTGATTCAATGTTTTGAACGCTTGCTAGCATAATTTGAGTTCAAACGACAAAACTGTGATTTTTAGTCCAAAAAGTGACTTCGAATTTATTTATTTATTTTTCTTTTTTTAAAGAAGAGTTCCAATAATAGGCGACGCAATGAAAACACCCGTTGACCCGTGCTTCCCGGTTGCGGTTAGAGGGTAGTTGATGCAGCAAAACACCCCACCGCAGTTGTCGCGTGTGGGTTTCGTCAGCCTATTCCTCGCACGCTCCAAAGTCTCCCGGGGCAAGTTTAGGTCAACAGTCCCTTCTTTTTTTGCACTTTTTATAATGAAGCGGATACCTGATTTTCTTGGATTATCTTGATAACTTTCGATTCGATTACATTTAACTAAATTAATTTTTTTTAGGACGTACAAAGATGAAATTTCGTGGAATATTTTTAATAAAGATGCCGTCCTAGAGTTTATAGATGGGTTTGTCTGGCCAAGAAAAATTAAAAGTAAAAAAAAAAAAAAAAAATTCGTGCCTAAACAGGGGTAGCATTTTTCTTTGGAAGTGGTAGTCTTATGAAATAGACATGTGCATCAAATTGTAGGTTTATGTAATCGATTAGATGTGTAAAAAAATTTAGGATGCGAGATCGACCTTTTTACTTGAAGATGTGAAAAGTAAGTTTTTCTTGGGCGTCGGAAGAGTTCGAAGTTTCTGCTATCAGCTAAGAAAATATTACGTGGAGAAAGCAGGAGACTGTTTCATCCCTTGATCGCAGTTGGAGAAGGGAGATCAATCGGGCAAATTCTCGTACTAGATCCGTATTGTTATGTTGGTCCGGGTCGGGTCGGGTTAGCAATTGAGGTGATTTTCAATGGTGATGGCCCAATACAAAGGTCTCGGCCCAAACCTCGGTGACTGGACAAAAGTTTGCTGAGGGCCCAAAGATCAAGCGTGGTCGGAAGTGAACTTTTACAATTCCACCTCAAGAACTTTTATATTTTTTAAAATTTTTTCCCTTCGAGACAATTTTTTTAATGAAAAATCGACAACATATTTGACGCATATCCCTTTATCTCGCCGACAAAGATAAGAAGTATGTCTTATCGGTGTACTTTTGCAGAAAATACTAAACATTTTAAGATCGCAAAAAGATTAAATAGAAAATTTTCACTTACCTATACTTTTTCCCTCTTTGCTATGAATTATTAGGAAAAGAAAAACACACTTAGGTGTAACAAATTTAATGTTAAACCATCTCACCGTGCTAATGCACGGATCAATGTGCTTAATTTACTCTATCATGACTTTGACCACAATAAACTCATAGGACTCAATCCAACCAACAACAAGACAATCCAAATGAATTGACTAAATATTATTAAAATTGAACCGCCGTAAGAGATATGTATATTTCCGCGGGAGAGTAGAAGAGAACCTTGGTTGTGCACATTGTAAATTGTTTTACGGTGTTACAATGTGTCTGTAACGAAATGCGGCAAAAATACGGTGCAAAATACATGTTTTTTTTTTTTTTTTGACATAGTGCAAAATACATAGTTAGGTCGCCGGATATCGCACGAAAGGGATTTCCCAGAACTAGAAGGGTCTGGATCTATACATGGTCTATGACGTGAAGTCATCGATGCTCTTTGCTCAAAAAAAAGAAAAAGAAAAAAAGTCATCGATGCTCACCTCGCGATGACAATTCAATGCCTTTTGCCCATAATGAGCGAACTGCCACCTTCCTCCTTTAATGCCCTGAGACCCCAGAAACCCTGCCCACCGGCCCTTCTCCGCAAACCACCGTCTCTTTCCCCTTCCTCCTTCTCCCCCTCGTCTCCATCCAGCTCGCTTCGCCTCCTTCTCCGCCGCGCCCCGTCGTCAGATGGCCAATGACGCGGCCCTGAGGGCCTCCCTGGTCTGGCTGGCGGCGGCGATGGTGGTGGTCGGGCTGTGGACGCACTCCTTCAAGAAGGCGATGGCGACGTACGGGGTGGGCGTGCTGGGGATCGCCGGCGTCCTCTTGCCGGACTGGGACTACTTCGACCGCGACTTCTCCAAGTGGACCACCCCGATCAGCCCCGAGGAGAGAGCCGCCATTGCTTCTCGGGGATCTGGCCTCGCAAGGTCTGGCTCCTCTCTCCATCTCTTCCTTCAGCGCATCCCTAGGAAAATGGAACCCCCCGCCCTTTGCATTTAACGTACGCCCATCTTCGTGCATCGTCACCAGAGTGACTAACTCAAGGGTAGTCTTCTCGGCGATCTAGTCACCGTAAGCGATTTAACTGCTTAGGTTTCTCGTTTCTCGACGTTGAATCCGGCCGCCCTAGCCGGGGGTAAGTTTGGCGGTTTGATCTTGTGTCCGTTTGATCGAGATGGAAAGGAATAGATTCGGATTGAACGATGTCATCTTAGAAAGGACAGGACATGACTTCGCATGCTTTTTGCGCGGTCGATTTGACTTCTGAGTGTCGGATCTTTGCTTGTTCTTCATGGTTTTTCCTACGCAGGTTTAGAATGTATCCTCTTCGTTTGGCCGTGTATACATGTGTCTACGGATATGGTCTGTACAAGTGGTGGGTGTTCGTATCCAGTTGAGTCCAGTTTCTGGAATCGCGCAATATAAGTGTGTCCATCGCGTGCTGCCGTGTAAATCTCACCAAAATCCTGTGATATTCGCTAAATTCGACGGCAACTATGGAAAATCAAGGTGTTGCGGCACCCGATCCCGGTGATGATGTCTCTTGGAATGGGCGGCCGGCAAAGAGGAGGGGGACTCATTGCAGAAGCATTTTCACCAGATTTCTCCTGTTATGGTGATGAATGATTTTTACTTAGGTCTTTTCCACTTCGATACTGTTCTTCTATTTGACATGTTCAGTTGATGATTATTTTTTCTCCAGAATGTTGCATTTTTTTTTTTTTGTTAGGGTTATTGGGGAATTGAGTTATGAACTTTGGTTTTTCTCCATTGATATATAATAGGAGATCCTAATTGTAGGGCTTCAGGCATATTATGAGGTGGTCTCGGCATGTCCATCATTATCAGATGCTTTCCTCTAAAGTCGGAATTAACATCTCACGATCATTCTAATTTACGATATGTCAACATTCCTCCTTGAACTCAAATTAAGAATATGATTGAAAGTGATTCGAATGATGCGTCTTAATAGGAATATCAACATGTCAATCAATCAAGACAATCAATCGCAAACATAAACTAGCTTGTACGGCATGTCGCACACTAAGTGATGTCTCTCTATTCAAAACCGGTTTTAGTTTCACACACCCCTTTACAAGTTATTATGACCATCGATTGATTTTCAAACCGCTACTTGACCCCATCCCAAGCACGTGTCTCGTTCAAAGACTTAAATACGTGTACATCAAGTAGATCCGGATGTATCAAACCTTACCAGCAACGGCCTAACAAAATAGTCCCATAGGAGGTGCAACTACCAGTCCAAATACATCACAATGAACATGGTCAAATATTATCTGAGCATTAAAAATTGCAATCATTAAACTCGACAAATTTAACAAGTAGTCTGCAGAAAATGCTTTACGTGTCCATTTATTTTTCGGAGCGATATGCAATTAAATTAATATTTATTTGAATTTTGAAAAATGTCACCTAGAAATGATCCGTATTGCATCATATTCACGAAATTACCCAAAAAAAAAAAATTGCCGACACTTTTTCCTTTTAATTTTCGCCGGGAGGACCGGACTATAAAAGGACTCCGCTGGGCTTGGCGCCAAGTTCATTTCCCACTCGAACGAACTGCAGACGCAACGGACCGCGCGCTCGAACTCTTCGCTCTCTCCTCCTCCTCCTCCTCCGTTCTCTCTCGATTCCGACGCCGATTTCTCTTCCCTTTGCAAGCTCGATCCGTCCGATCGCGATGCAGAAGCTAGGGTTCCCGAGCTTCAAGAGCTTGGACCAGTTCAAGCCCCGGTCGTCGGCGTCGTCCGCCGCCGGGACCGCGAAGGCCTTCTCCTCCTTCTCGTCGCGTCCGTCCGCAACGGACTCGCTCTCGATCGGAAGCTTCGCGAACCTGAAGCTCACCGCAGGTTCTCGTGGCGCCGCTTTTTCTCCTCGCGTGCTCTGTTATGTTTTTCTTCTTCCTTTTTCGAATCGCTCTGTTGATTTTCTGTCTTTGTTTTGTCCGTGGCCAGAGAAGCTGGTGAAGGAGCAAGCCTCCGTCAAAACCGATCTCGAAATGGCGGTAGGGGAGCGGAAACTTCGCTTTTGATCGTTTTTCTGAATCTGACTGTGTGTACTTCTTTACCTTCGCCATTCCTGTGACTTGCTTGAGTAATCATTTGGATTACGTGAGGCGTCTGTTTTGAGAAGCACGCATATTCTGAACTCACAATGATTAG